>CM045762.1:183595445-184795445 GCA_025200525.1 Camellia lanceoleosa
TGTGTTTGTTAAGGATAGAGACAAAGTACAGAAGGAGTTGACAGGTTCTCTGCATCATTGAGGCCATGAAGAGTTTGATGAAAGGAAAATAGAATTAGAGTTATGAAGCCAACATACTGGTTGGGCATATATAAAAATATTGATGGAAATATCATTGATTGGGTTGTTCTGTTTTAGTAATTCATGTGAGTATTCTAATTACTTCAATGCGTGTTGAAATTAAAGATAAGAAGCGATGCTTCCAGGTATCGTGAAAAATTTTTATGAAAATGATTATGAAAGATTTATGACCTTTGGATTATACTTAAAATAAGTACCACACACTAATCAAGGTAATCCAGAGTCATAAATCTTTCATGATCATTTCATGAAAGTTTTTCATGATCTATCTTTTCTAAAGATAATGGTATTATCGAATTTAGAAGTGATCAATTCATTTAAAATTCTCTTGCAGCGAGCGAAAAATTAATAAGTGAGTATTGGCACTAAGAAAATTTAATCTCTAGAAAATTTAATCTCTGTTCTTTGGAAAAAAATTTTGAAAGCTTCTAAGCTTGAGGTAGGAACTTTCTTTATATTTTTTATATTAAAGTTATGTTGGAATTATTTTGAGAAAATATATTATTATAAGGCGTGTGCATATAGGTATATTTTTTAGATTTTTTGTTTGGTAATTTTTGGAAGAAAAATTATGTGAAAATGTAGAATGTTGGTATATTGAGATTGATTTTGAAAGAAATCATTTTGTGTTATTAATTTTGTAAAAAATCTGAAAATAAATTTAATAGTTGTATGGATTATATCTACATCATATTATGGTTAGATAATTTATTTTGAACTAAGGTTGAAATATTTGTATCTCATCCTTGAGTTTTGGAATTTATTTTTGAGAAAAATAAATTGATATTGAGGAATATTGTGTAAAAGTGTTAAGTAGAATTTTTCTACACTTGTTTATGCACTTTTGCTTGATTATATGGAGTTTAGAGTTGTATATAATTTAATTGGAATTTTTGGAAAATTTGTGTTTTATTTGCTTAAAAGAAAATTTGAAGAAAATAAGCGATTGATACCAAATTGCGAGTGTAAACTTGGAATATGTTTGTAAGGTTATGAAAGAGTTGTGTTTTTAATTTGAACAAAAAGCGGACTTCGATTCGATTGGTTTTGAAACTTTTACGGTTTGTGGCCAAAAGAGCATTTTTAAAAACAAAAGAATTATGTTTTAACTTTAGGGCTTTTGATCAAAATAGAATGTCATAGTTGGATAATGCTTGGAGAATGAGTTTGGAAAGAAAATGATATTTTCTTGGGCATTGGCGGTATTATTTCACTTAATGTATTTATTGGAATAAAACCGAAACGGTTAGAAATGGACCTTGAGAGGTTACGGCGTAATGGTGATATGAAAACTAGTGTAGTTGATTCATATTTGATAAAATGTGGAGATATGATTGGTTTCTAAATGTTGCAGGAATCATGGGAGATTCCAAATTATAGTTATATGTTGGATTATATGCCTATGTTGTTATCTTTTAATTAATATGTTAGAGATAACTATTTTGGCTATCGGTGAAAATTACCATGTTGCAATTAAATGAGGATTTTGATAAAATGGTAATATTTAATAAGTAGGGATATCCTACTCCTCTTTATGAGCTTTGTCTTTAAATTTTAGCATTTTGATATGTTGGAAGTTGTTGTGTAATTTTGAAAAGTTTGGGCCTTTGTGTAATTTTACAAAAGTTGGGGTTTTAAATATATAAAACCTATATGCATGTTTGGCATGAAGAAATGGGATTAATGTTGAAAGCAGTGATGAAAATGGAACCTTAGAGTGTTATGTAATTTTTGGAATAATGCCTTAATTACATTGATAAATTAATTTGTGAAATTAATTTGAGAAATGAGAAATGAAAAAATGAAATTGAAAATGTTGGAATTGGGAATATGCGGGACTAAAGGGTGTAGTTGGACAAGTTATAAGCTCACCTAGTTGAAATGTTGATTTTATATCCATTTGGTGCATTTATTTTACGTTTAGAAATAATTGCTTTAAGATATCAATGAAGGATAGTCTTAATTGTTGTAGACAATGCATGATGATTAGGCAAACTAAAACTAATCAATTGGTATGCTATTGAATATAGCGGTTGGAATAATACATTAACTTTATGTATTGATTGATTGTATATGATCTATGCTTATATACATGTGTTGTGTGGGAGGAGATAGGGGATGTACTCCACGGTTTAGGGAAGATGAGGGATAGACCTCATGGGATATTGTTTGGGAGAATGGGGGATGAACTCAGTTGTCTGACACTAAAATGTGTATCAAGTGTGGATTATAGAAGTGTTTAAATTGATTTGATATAGCACTAGAGCATTATATCGTTATCAATTGTGAAGTATAGAAGTGTTTCTATGTTATGTTGATACAGCACCAAAATGTGTATCTTCGGTAAAGTAAGAAAGTGGTTTATGTGTTTTTGATCTGACATCGAGAATGTGTATTCATTATGAATTACGAAAGTGTTTAAAGATGAGTTACAATCTCATTAAATTATTTGGCTAAGTGTTGAGTCTTGTTTCAAACTCAAAGTTGAAAGGAAATCGAAAATGAATTGAAACATGGACTTTAATGTCATGGCCCGAAATATGTTTTTGAAAGGATGTAAAGGGTATGGCGGGTTGAGGCGAGATTATAACTTTAGAAATGAAAATTTGTTATGAAATATGGATACATTTGTCATGTAATTAAAATGGATTTGATGAATTGTTTAATGATTCAATTGATAATGAGATAATTGCAATGGATTAAAAAGAATGTCATGTTATTATTGAAGCATGTTTATTTATTTAAATTAACCGGTTGTGGTTAATTAAATAAAATGGATTTAAGAATTATGTGATAAAACCTTATGATTTTGTCATGATATGATTTCCACGAATATATATGAGTATCTTTGTACTCTCACATCCTTTAATGTTTTAATATGAGATTGCTCGGTGAGTTTTGCTCACCCGCTGCCTGTACATGTGTGCAGGGAATGCTTAGCGGAATTGAAGATCAAACTATGAATTTTTAAGTGTCATGAAGAAATGGATTGTACTACTTCATTTGTTGTTTGGCTGAGTGCTATCTTTTGTAAAGAGTGGTGTTTTCTCTTTTATTGTAAGCCTCGGGGCATTTCTTTTATTTGTATGTAAATATCATTGTTGTATCTGAGAGGAACATGTATATTAAATTATTCATCATTTCATCAAATGATGAAATGTTATTATAAATGGACTTAATTAATGAATAGTGGTAAGGTTATCCGAGTAATAAAATATGGGGTGTGTCATTGTTGTATTCGAGAGGGAACATGTATATTAAATTATTCATCATTTTATCAAATGATGAAATGTTATTTATAAATGGACTTAATTAATGAATATTGGTAAGGTTATCCAAGTAATAAAATATGGGGTGTGTCATACCCCAAGGCGGGCTCTGTTCTGAGGTAACAAATTATTTGCAATGTGTTTAGTGGGTTGTGGAATTGGATGGAAAATGGTGTCTTCATATAAAGCACCATTTGGAAAAAAAATAATTAGTGACATAGTAAATTGTCCTCAATTGATTGGCTCAAAACTTTTATTGATAGTGAACAAACAATATTGAATTTAAAGGTGTTAAATTAAAGAGTCGATGGGTGTGGCTTGGGGCTGATTTGATTGAGTATTTGAAATGCACAGAGTATTTAATTTCAACCGTGATTGATTTGGGTTGGATTAGATTATTGTCACCTTTTATAAATTGAAAGTTGATAATCAAAAAGTAAAAGTTAAAAATATTTTTCACTTAAATTTTAGATAATTAATTTTTTTAACTTATATTATAGTGTAATGTTGGTTGATGTTGGAGGAAATTAGATCAAAGAGACTTTAAATGAATTGAAGGATAAAGGCAAGGAGGAACAACAAGATGAGAGACAGACGGTTTTGGTGGTTGTAGTTGTGGAAGGGAAATTGAAACAAGTTTGTTTTGGTAAACTGTAGTGTGTGGTGGCATATTTGAAGTGATTGAAAGATTGGAGGAGGAAGTTGAAAGGGCAAGGATCTTCTATCTCAAAATTCCGCTATTCTCATGTTCCTATACAATTTTAACTATTGAATTCTATAGGAATATTAATGCATGATGGGAAGAAGTGGATTACAAGAAAACTTAGACAGAGGGTCGAGGGTCATATACTTTAGGGAAGAAGTGGATTACAAGAAAACTTATGTTTCTAAATGTCTTTGTTCCTTTATCCTAATATATACTTTCAATCATTGGATCATATAAGACTATCGAGACACATAAATCTTGAGTCACAATCCAATAGTTAGAAGTGTATTAAGACAGCCACAAAGGGATAGAAATTTAGAGAGATGATCCGTCTGGTTGAAAGCTAATTAAAAATTGGAATTGGAGTAATCATAAAACACCATTAGTTGAAGACATGTTTACCTGTTGTTACGGACCTGTTGATAATTTCGAGGTAAGAGAGTGGATTGGGAGGGCATTGAACACCCTTTTGTGCTTGTATCAAAAGTAGCTTAATGCGAGCAAGGGTCACTACGACCCTTAGCATTTGTTGCCTTCCAAAACTTCTCTCTTGTTTCTTTGTATTTACTACTTAACATCTAAACCAACTCATAACAATCTATATCCTTTTAATAAATAAAATATTGTAGAGCTAGTGCTCTAAAAGTGGAAAAATATCCTACAACGCAAGGACCGAAAATCGTCACGAAAACATCAGAACTCAACCTCAGGGCTATCAGCGTCTAGGAACCCTAATGCTTGATTGGTATTTTAGGCATACGATCTTTTGTCCCATCATTTGTTTCATAACCATCCTTTTTCGCCCGATCCATTATCAATCCTATAATAAAGGGTTTGGGTCCAAACCCATGATCAATCATGCACATAAAGAGTATCGCCCAATCCATTACTAATTTTACAACAAAAGGATATGAGCCTAACTCATTAATAATCTTGCCATAGAGGAATATAAGACAGAGAATCCGGTCCCCTACTTCTCACTCCCACTTGCCTTTTTGCACACAATTGGTACCACCCCTCTTGTGATCAGACCAACATATCGTCAATTAGTTAATTCACATTTATTTTTAGACAGTGACTTCCCTCCAGTCCAATCATAGATTGAACTAGAGGGTACTGTTGGGCCCGTAGGGGCCCACTACGGGTCTCGTTTTGATAATCCAAACCTTTTAATGTGTAGAACTCGTCAAGTAGTATATACTTATAAAAAATCACGTTGATCGGATATCGATAGCAATCTCATCGGATCAATTTTACATCCTTGTTTATTTTCATCGTCCTTTTTTTTTATAGTACAAAACTGATTTGATCACGTAACTATCGATATCCGATCAACTTGTTTTTTTACAAATATATAGTACTCGACGAGTTCTACATATTGACGGTTCGGATTATCGAAACAAGACTTGTGGTGGATCTCTACGGATCCAATAGCACCCTCTAGTCCAATCTAGGACTAGAGGGAAGGCGAGCACTATTTTTAAATTTGAAAATTTTATTCTCTCTTTTTAAGTTGAATTGCATGGTCAAGCAGTTAAAAGAGGAATTCATTGGACCATAACTAGTGTAATATAATGTCCAACTCTCTTTTTGTTTTGATTTTACAATCAAATTTAACCAATGCAAGGTGGAATCAAAGTATGAAGCATCACTTTTTTGGTATGTGTGGACACCCCATTTTTGACCGACCTTAAGACTTCGAGCGTCACCAATTGAGTGCTTGGTGATGTTGCATATCGCGCTTCGTCAGGGAATCGAGTCGATTGCGCCTGCCTCCGGACTTCCGGACTCTTAGTGCCTTGCCTCGGTTTGAACGAAGACTCGGTTTTCTTTGTTTCTTTTCTGAGGAGGAGGTCCGTGAACCATCTCTCGGCAAGTGGGCTACATTTTGTGGTCATGAGCCATTTGCCCATTCGGGCCGGTTCGGTTTTGAGCGTCGGGCCGTGTGCCTCGGTTGGGACGCCTAACTACCTCCGATTGCTCGATTTTTGGCATGCATCCTATTTACTTCCTTTCGAGGACAGGTGCAAAACCCACTTAGTGGTTGAACGCCACTTCGGTGCTTAGCAGTCGATTTTGGCCCCAATGCGTGTTTTGGCCCCGAGCATTCGTTTTATCGGTTTTCGTTCATTTTTGGCAAATACCTCTGTTTTATCACCAAGAAGGTCACGAAGGGTGGGAGGCCAACAATTGTCTCGGCAACGATTATATTCCTCAGCGCCCTCGGCGCCGTTTTCTCACATCGAGCCAATGTTGACTACCCTAAGGCCACTTTCTTCAACCCCAAACCACATATTTGTGTTGTACACACATGGGAGGACCCTAATATTACATGGCCGCAGAAACTCCATTTGACCCTTTTGAACCCCTCCTAAAAATGGCATGTTCTCTCTCTCTTGTTTTAGAGTTGCCAATTTTGAATCACATGGGAGCGTGTTGAGGGACTGGGAGGACACCAATATGTGGTGCTTTCGGCTAGAAAATCAACGACCTTTTGACCCGGCCGACCGGCCATGGGGAGTAACCCGGCCACTGCGGCCAAAACACCTAGGCGGCTTCCTCGGTGTGAGTACATTCGGTGTGCCTTGGTTTTTCCCCAAAAATATCTATATCCGGGGGAAGCTTTTGGAGGGAAATAAGGAGTCATTTCCCTCCTCTTTGGCCCTACCTTTTCTCTCTCTTTCTTGTCTATATAGTTGGCCTCCCAACTCAAGAAGAAGGGTTACAAAAATTGCTTTGAGGATATAGATACATAACTCTCCATTTCCTTCAAGTTTTGGCTCCATTTCTTCATCATCATCAAGCTCTACCACCACCACTTCATTCCAGCAAGGGAGAATTCCAGCAACTTAGAGTCATCAAATTTGGTCCAAGAAGCAATAAAAGTATTGGTCTTCAAGGGTAAGTCCACTTTCCCTTTGTAGCACAATTTTGCACCATTCTTCTAGCCTATTTTCTTATTGTTTTGGACTCCAACCCTAACTGAAGGGAACTTTTTGAGCCATTCTATATGTTTTTGAAGGGTTCAACCCTATTTGAAACCCCATCTCACACTTGTTTCAATACCTCTTTGTATGTCAATATTTTGCATGCTTTTCTAGCCTATGTGTGATCTGTTTTGGAGCATTTCATGAGCTGATATTGCCCTTATTTTGAGCCTCTCTTCGACATGGAAAATGGGCTCAACACTGTTTTCATACTCCTTATGCCACTTGGTTTGATTCCATGTTTTACCCTTGTTTTTGCATGATTTTTAGCCCGTTGTGTTTTTTGGTTTTGACTCTTGGTCCGAACTGAAAGGGGTCATATTTTGACTCCCTTGACATGTTTCATTAAGAATATTTTGTTTTTTGGTGATTATTTTGTGTTATAGCCTCTTTTGAGCCTCATTTTGCGTGGCATTTTGAGTGTGTTTGTATACTGATTTTGGGGCTGCCATAATCTGTAAATAGTCATATTTTTGGTCCCACTTCGGTATTGTAGAAGGGTATTTTGCTGTTTGAATTTTGCGTATACCACTTGCTTCATACCCCTCGCTTGGCCCCCACTTGTCGATGCCATGGTTGCCCTATTTATGCTTCTTTGTTTGGCCATGTTTAGAACTGAAAATTTCCTATTTAGGGACTGCCTTGCTACTTTATTTTCATTCCATGTCCATATTGTGCCGCATTGCATAACTATAAGCTATTTGGTGCCTAAATTAGCATTTCGGGACCATACCTTGCATTTGGTGTCATCTCGCCTCATTTCGGGACTGTTTTCCCCTATATTTCAGTGTTGAAATCCATTTTCATGTTTGCATCTCATATCCCATGCCATTTCATGCCTTAGTGCCATTGCCGCGGTTTTGCGTGCCGCATGCTTACGCATTTAAAACACTTTTATTTTCATCCATTGGCCTCCTATGTGAGTGTGGTGAGGCTCTCTCATGTTGGTGTAAGCTCATATTGCATTGTTTATGCCATTTTAGTCTCATTACATTGCGTATGCCATTTTCTCAATTCGTGCCCTCGCCGAATTTGAGCACTTCATAGTGTGGCGAGGTTCACTGTGTTAGTATAAGTCCAATTTGCATTGCGTATGCCATTTCATGCCTTAGGATCATTTTCTCGTTTTGCGTGTCCACGTGCACGCATTGAGGCATCTCATTTCATAGCATTGTGCATGCTAGGTTGTATCTTAGATTGCATTCATGCATATCATGCATCTTGCATTGTGTCGAGTAGGAGTTAGCTTTGAGCACGGAAACAAATGCGTTTCGTACTCAGTGATGGGCGATGTCTCAATTCCCAAGTCACCGAAATACTCGGATAGTCCATGATGGAGTTAGGTCTTGTCGTTTTCATGTGCATTCATTCCATATCGAATTGTGCAATTTGGCTCCTCGGCCATCATGCATCGATATCGTGATTAGTGACCGCGAGGATCGAGGCATGCATATATTTGTGAAAATACATTGCTATGCCCTTTCACTCTCTGTTGCGGCAAAATCGAGAATCGGTAACTTTTAGACTTAGCATGTAGGCGTCCCGAGCGCATCCGGGAGAGGAGTCACGAGTCCCTCCGTTCAGTTCGATATTGGGTCACTACAGTTCAAGGACTCAAATGTCACGGTTCTTAATCTTGAACCAAAGAGTCGAATCGGCAAATCGTTTTAACAGATTTTTGAAAGAAGTGCCAAGCATGGGCGCTTTGCGGTCTGAGTCGCCACCTAAATATTTTATTTTTGGGAAATTTAGGAAACCCTGACTCGGTGCCGAAGGCCACGTGTCGTCATCACAAAGTTGCCTCACCGGGAACTTAGATGCGATTGGGGAAGGTCGCCGTGAGCACCCGCTTCGCCGATCAAAGATCGGCCTCTACTAACCATGATATCTGTTTTTGAAAACATTGTGTGTTCTTATTAGGTTATTAGCCTAGATTTCTTGTGTGATCTTGACGTACAAGTATAAAATGGAGTGCTGAATTGGAACAAATCACTTCGTGTTTGTTTGTTTGAAAATGTTTTGATGGTGCTACCCGTAGGTAGGCTAAAAGGCGGATTTGCCACCTCGGGTGGGCTTAAAACATGGTTTTGCCACAATCTAGTGGGCTTAAAACAAACATTTGATGAATTGTTCCAATCAAATAACCCAACCTTCACCCACAGGCATTGAGGTTATATCACATAAGCACATAGCCTCATAGTAAGCATGCTATTCATGGCAACACTCACGCATGCAAGGATGCTAAAGCATAAAACTCACCGAGTACTCCAAGCCAAAAGCAAGCTTATTAGAAATCATGCATGATCCTAAGTATCGGAAATGCCTAATGCAACACATGCAAAATGCAAACTATAAAGCGCTCGGTTATTCTAAACATGGCATATGAAATGCTACAACTAACAAGTATTCAACTCGAATTGAAATACAATGCAGTTTATTATGATCTTGAGCCAGAATGCAAAAGCAGATGAATGAATGCAAATATGCTATCATACTGTATGCTAATTGAAATATGCCCTAATCTAACCAACATAAGCAGGTAAATAAAAGGGAGAAAGAAAGGGGGGTTGGAAGACATGCACACACATACGTACCCTTATTACAGTTGTGCCCTCAGAGAGTAGAATAAATAATATCTGATCCGAAATAAAGAAATATCTGATCCAAAATAATACAGATCGAATAATGTACAAATTCCTAATTAATTTACAAATTAACTAAGAAAGCTGTAAAACTGGCATGCAAGCCAGGGACTGCCTTGATTCTGCTCCGGATGATGAATGATGCATGTCTGGGCTGCCTTGCGCGGAAATCCACTAGGTTGCCCCAATTAGCCTCTGTTTACACCTTTTCTCGAAATGCGTGCCAAGCTCCGAAAAGTTGCGGATTCCTGATTTTGCTGCAACAGAGAGCAGGAAAGGGGCATAGCAATGTATTTCACAAATATATACAAGCCTCGATCCTCGTGCCACCAATCACGCATATCGATGCATGATGGCCGAGGAGCCAAATTGCACAACTCAATATAGAATGAATGCACATGAATGCTACAACAAAACCTAACTCCATCATGGATTATCGAATTAATAAATGGGGAATTGAGACACGTTCCGTCACTCGGAGTACGAAACATACCTCGTTTCCCGTGCCCGGGCTAACTCCTATCCCGAACATAATGCAATATGAATAATATGCATGAATGCAACCTAAGATACAATCCTAATATGTATAATGCTATGAAAATGAGATGCCTCGAAATCGTGCAGCGGAGCGGGCAAAAGCAGAAATGGCATATACAATGCAATGAGACCAAAATGACATATATAATGCGAGAATGGGCTTATACCAACATGAGTGAGTCTCGGCCACACTCACATAAGAGGCCGATGGATGAAAATGAAGTGCCTCGAGATCGTGCCTGCAGGCACGTAAAGAAGCGATAGCATGAAATGCATCGGTTAAAAAGGAGTGCCTCGAAATCGTGCAGCACGCATAAACCGAGTGATCACATGAAATGTAAATCGGATAAAAAAGTGCCTCGAAATGCATGCCCACGCACACAAAGGCGATGACATAAATGCAAACCGGATAAAAAGAGTGCCTCGAAATCGTGCCTGAACGCATAAAGCGATGACATGAAATAAGCCGGATAAAAGAGTGCCTCGAAATCGTGCCGCATAAACGCATAACAGGCATGAAATGATATCTGAAATGATATGATGGGCTTACACCAACATGAGAGCCTCGGCCCACTCACATAGGAAGGCGTCGGATAAAAGCGAAGTGCCTCGAAATCGTACACGCGCACGCGAACCGAGGCATGACATCACGGATAAATGGACTTATACTAACATGAGAGAGCCTCGGCCCACTCACATAAAAAGCCGTCGGATAAAAATGAAGTGCCTCGAAATCGTGCCACGGAAGCCGCGCAAAGCGATGTACAGCAGGATGCAAATGGACTTATACTAACATGAGAGAGCCTCAGCCCACTCACATAAGAAGTCGTCGGATAAAAATGAAGTGCCTCGAAATCGTGCCACACGCAACAAGCGATAATAGCAGGATGCAAATAGACTTATACTAACATGAAGAGCCTCGGCCCTCACATAAAAGCCGTCGGATAAAATGAAGTGCCTCGAAATCGTGCTGCAGACGCATAAGCGAAACATGGCAGAGCATGAAAATGGCATACAAAATGCAATGATGGGCTTATACCAACATGAGAGAGCCTCGGCCCACTCACATAGGAAGTCATCGGATAAAAAGGTGCCTCAAAATCGTGGACACGCACGCAAACCGAACATGGCCGAAAAATGAAAATGGCATACAAAATGCAATGATGAGCTTATACCGACATGAGAGAGCCTCAGCCCACTCACATAGGGAGCCGTCGGATAAAAACGAAGTGCCTCAAAATGCGGGCACACGGGCACGCAAACTGAGGAAAGGCCCGAAGGCATGAAAATGGAAGGAAATGGCATGGAGAATGATATGCAAACATGCAAATGGAATTCTAGCACTGAAATGTAAGGGAAAACAGTCCCGAATCATGTCAAAATTGCACCCGAAGCCCGGAATGATCCTGAAATGTGATATTAGGCACCCGGAATGGCCTATGGCTATGCAAACATGCACAATATGGACATGGAAGGTAATGACAGCAGCAAGGCAGTCCCAAAAATAGCATTTTTCAGTCACAAAAAGGGCCAAACAGCTAGCATAGGTAAGACAACCATGGCATGCAAGAATAGGGGCCAAGAGAGGGGTATGGAAGCAAGTGGTATATACAAAATCCAAACAACAAAACACCCTTCTACAACATTGAAGAGGGACCAAAAATAATCCTATTTTCAGAAGATGACAGCCCCAAAATCAGAATAAAAACATGCTAGAAATGCCATGCAAATGAGGCTCAAAAGAGGCTATATCATGAGATATACAAAGCATACACCAAACAGCAAAATTTTCTTCATGAAACATGTAAATGGGGTCAAAATAAGACCCCTCTCAGTTCTGACCAAGGGCCAAAACCGAAAATACAAAAGGCTACAAAACCATGCAAAATTAGGGCCTAAAGAGGGTCACAATGAGAGGTGGTATATGGAATAACCAAACAAGGTTGAGCCCTTCTTCAATGTTGAAGAGGGGCTCAAAATAAGCACAAAATCAGTTCATGACAGCCCCCAAAACAGATCACACATAGCCTAGAATTTTGATGCAAAAATCATGGCATTCAAGGTGATATTGAAACAAGTGTGAGATGGAGTTCTCAAATGGGGTTGAACCCTTAAATAAACATGGAGAATAGCTCAAAAGAGTGACATTTTCAGCAGAGATGAGAGCTCAAAACAATAAGAAAATAGGGGTAGAAATGAGCCAAGAATGAGCTAAAAAAGGGAAAGCCTACTCACCCTTGAAGACCAAAGCTTTGATGACTTCTTGGACCAAATTTGGTGACTTTAAGCTGTTGGAATCCTTCCCCTTGCTGCTGGAATGGAATGGTGAGGGTAGAGCTTGAAGATGATGAAGAAATGGGGTTGAAACTTGAAGATTTGAGGGAGATGTGTATGTATATGCTCAAATAAGCTCTTGTATGTTCTTCTCTTGAGGTTGGAGGCTAGCAAATCAGAGAAGAGAGGGAGAGAAGAGTTGTATCTAATGTGGAGGGAAATGAGGCTCTATTTCCCTCCCAAAATCCCAGGATGTAGATATTTTCTAGGGAAAAGGGATACACAATTTGGAAAGTGCCTTTTGCAAGGATCATGACCGACAGTGCTTTTGTTCTTGGTGGCGGCTTCATGGCGGTCGGCCGGGGTCAAAATGGAAAAAGAAGAATTTGGCGAGGACCACAAATTGGTGTCCTCTGAGGTGCCCTCAACACACCATGTGGTTCAAAATTGGCAACTCTAAAAGCAGGGAGAGAACAAGCCATTTTAAAGGGGTTCAAAAGTTCAAATTGAATTACTGGCCGAGAATATGATATTAGAGTCCTCTGATGTGTGTACAACACAAATACGTGGTTTTGGGTTGAAGAAAATGGCCACAAGGTATTCAACAATAGCTCGGAAATGAAAAAGCGAGGAGGCAAAATGGAATATAACTGGTTGCTAAGATAATTGCTGGCCTCCCACCCTCGGTGACCTTCACGGTGATAAAAGCAGGTACACTGCCAAAATGAGCAACCGATGCAAAACGAATGCTCGGGAGCCAAAACCGCGTAGTTTGGGGTCCCGAAAATGGGCTGTTAAGCACCGAAAGTGGCATTCGGCCACGAAGTGGGTTTCTCAGACCCCAGTGTCCCTTGAAAGGGAGTAAAGAGAATGCATGCCAAAAACCGGAGCAAACGGAAATGGTTAGGCGGTCCCGAACCGAGGCACACGGCCTGACGGCTCCGAAAATCGGGAACCGGGCTCCGAAATGGGAAAAATGGCCTGTGATCACGAAATGTAGCCCACGGCCACTGAGAGATGGTCTGCGGGACCTCTCCCTCCCCTCAGGAAAAGAAACAGAGAAAACCGAGTCAGTTGCAAACCGAGACAAAACCTGAAGAAGGTTCGGAGTTGGAGGCGGGTTCACGCGCGACTCTGAGACTTGAGCAAGCGCGATATGCAACATCACCAAGCACTCAATCGGTGATGTAAAGTCTTAGGTCGGTCAAAATAGGGTGTCTACAACCGCATTTCAGAAAATAATAGAGGCTAATTGGGGCATCGGTGGATTTCGCTCAAGCGACCCAGACATGCATCATTCATCATCCAGAGCATAATCAAGCGTCCACGGCTTGCATGCGATTCTGACTTTCTTAGTTAATTTGTTAATTAATTAGGAATTTGTATATTATTTGGGCTAATGCATTATTTTATTTGGTGTACTATTCTTTTATTAAGGATGCATATTTATTAGGACCCTCTGGCGAGAACAAAAGCGTAATGCGGTAATGTGTGTGATGTATGTCTTCAACCCCGTCTTTCTTCCCTTTTATTTACCGCTTCGATGGTTAGATTAGGGCATATTTCAATTAGCATCTGATATGATAGCATGTTTGCATTCATTCATCTGTTTTGCATGCACCGGGCTCGGCGCATCATACTAACTGCATTGTATTTCAATTCCAAAGTTGAATACTTGTTAGTTGTAGCATTCCATATGCCATGTTTAGAATAGCTAAGCCTGCTATAGTTTGCATTTTTACATGTGTTGCATTAGGCATTTCTGTATACTTAGGATCATGCATGATTTCTAATGAGCTTCTGTTTTGGCTTGGAGTACTCGATGAGTTTTATGATTTAGCATCCTTGCATGCGTGTGAGTGATTGCCATGAATAGCATGCTTACCATGAGGCTATTTGCTTATGTGATATAACTGCCTTGAATGCCTGTGGGTGGAGGTTAGGTTATTTGGATTGGGACAACTCATCAAATGTTTGTTTTAAGCCCACTAGATAGTGGCAAAATCATGTTTTCTAAGCCCACCTGAGGATGGCAAATCCACGTCTTAGCCTACCTGCGGGTAGCACCATCAAACCATTTTCAAATAAACAAACATGAAATGTTTTGTTCCAATTCAGGCGATCCAGTCTATACTTGTTTGCTGCGAGCATCACATAGTAACCTAGGCTAATAACCGGAATAAAAACATACAATGTTTTCAAAAACAGATATCATGGTTAGTAGAGGCCGGTCTTTGGCCAAGCGGCGAAGTGCTCAGTGACCTTCTAATCGTGCCAAGTTCCCGAGCCGAGGCAACTTTGGTGATGACGGACACGTGGCCTTTGGCACCGAGTCAGGGTTTCTTAAATTCCCCCATTAAAAAATATTTAGGTGGCGACTCTGTATCTGGCAAAACAGTCCAAGTTTGGCACTTCTTTTCTAAAAATCTGTTTTCTCAAAACGATTTGCCGGATTTGGACTCTTTGGTTCAAGATTAAGAACCGCGACACAAATCGAGTCAAAACATAGTGAGGTCCCCAGACTTGTTACAATTCTGGCGACTCTGGCGGGATTTAGAGAACTTATTTCGAACTCGTGATATCTGGTTTGACTACACTTGTGTGTTTTTTACATTGCATTTGCATTGGTGCGCCTAGGACACCGTGTTTGCCATCTGCTATTCTGGCGGTTTCTTGAGGCTTGTCTTGTCAAGGCATGTCCATAAAATTTGGACGGTTCTGAACTCTGCCGATATAGAACACAAACCCGACTTCTTAGGGGCACCCTTTGACCATTCGACCTAGTGCATATTGGATCCATAGTGACTATTCCAAACTAGGGCGGGTTGCTTACCGATATAGGTTGTTTGAAACTTGCGTGCGTAGTAAAACCCTACCTCGACAAAAATAGGACGGAAACCCTATCCCCAACATAGGGTATTTTGGCTCTCACTTATACATTATGTGCTTGTTAGAGTCGTCTCTCTGAGGAATGCATGTATCGGTTTATGAGTTTTGGCGTCGAACTGCGGGCATCGATTTATGAGTTTGGGCATCGAACTGCGGGCATCGGCCGATTACTTGAGAATCGATTATCTGCGGTATCGAGATTGAGATTGAAGACGGTGATCGAGGATCTTGTCGGTGTTTGAGGACGATGTATTGACTTATCAAGCGTGTGTTGTTATGCTCACTTATCAAGTGTGTTGTATACGATTGTGTGTGGTGTGTTTAATTTAATTTGTTATCTTTGCGTTTTTACAGTTATTTATTTCCTTTTAAACTTTATTTATCTTTTTGCTAGGGCAGGGTTTTAGCACAATTGCTTCCGAACCAGCAGATATTCCCCAAGCACTTTGGATAAGAGGTCGTCGGCTCAATCGATCTGAGGATTTGGTTGACGGACATCCAGTGTTCCAATCTCTACCCCCAATTGTTAGAAGAAGGCCAAGGAGGCGCAGTGTGTCAGAGCAGGGATTACCAGGGCAGTGGTCTACCATAGTAACAGACAGTCGGGTAGAGATTGAGGTTTCCGCCATAGAAATTCACCTACCAGTCAGTCAGCAAGACCAACAGAATATGGCTGGCATGGAAGAAATGATGCGCCAAATGCAAGAGAGCATGAGACAGATGCAGGAGGATGCCATCCGCCAGGCAGAGTTCTCTAAACAGCAAGCCACAGTCATGGCCCAACAGGCCGAACTAATCACTAGGCTGCAACAGCAGAACGCGGCATCTGCATCACATCAGGTTCCTCCTCCACCGGGACCCCCACTACCCGAGTAGACCCATACTGTTCAGAATGCCTTGCCAAACGCCCAGAACACCCTACTCAATACCCAGAACATCCAGGAAGACACGGACACCTTAGCAGGGCGGCTCGCCCACTTCGCTTCTTGTCCAAGATCCACACACCTATCAATCATCCGGACTCTCCCTTCGAGTTTGAAGTAGACCATACCGCTCTGAAATTGAGCAAGCTGGAGTAGCTTTTTAAGAAATCCCAAGGAGTGAAAGCCATTCTGGACATCGAGGATGGCTATACCGATGTGGCCGTGACATTGCCAGACAGATTCAAAATGCATGATTGATTGCATCGATGGGTCCGGCGATCCCATGGTCCACCTTCGGCTATTTTCAGACGTATTGCGGCCAATGGGCCTGACCAGACCACAAAAACTTTCACTATTCGGCCGAACCTTGTCAGGGGTAGCTGCCATCTGGTACGCGAAGCTAGAAGATGAGGTCAAAAGAAATTGGGATGAAATGGTGAGGCCTTTGTTGCCTGATGCTCGTATAACACACCGGATCGAAATCGCAACTTCGTGATCTCGAAGCGGCGAACGGAGCCCAAGGAGTCTTTCTCCGATTTTGTGACTCGATGGAGGCGGCGGCGATGATGACTTTGAGGCCCAAATAAGGACGATCGGGATGATTGTCGCAATCTCTAACGAAGTGATCTGAGAATGATTGTAGTCCCCTTCCCCACCTTGCGAGATCTACGAGATGGGGATGCAAATCGAGGCCTAATGAAAGCAGGCCTTTTTGGACCAAGATAGGAGCGACCGGAGAACATTCGACCGCAATAACAATGCGAGGCCAGTGGTATTTGCAAATACAAAACCGGAGGTCAGTATGGTCACCACCATCCCCCCTCCCCTTCCAAGGCCCGTGGCTGCCTCACCCTTCTCCGGTGCATCCGGAAGCAATACCCAGACCACAAAATACCAGCCCAGAAGACAGAGAAACTTCACCCCACTATACATGCCTTTGTCCAAGGCTCTCGGAGTTCTAATAAAAAAGGGGCATCTAAAACCCCTAGAGCCGAGGCCATTACCAAATCCACTTCCCCCCTCTCACAACCCAGCCAGGTACTGTGCATACCATCAGCAGCATGGCCACGATACAGACCAATGCTACAGGTTACGTCATGAGATTCAGGATCTCGTTGACAAAAATGTGATTTTGCCACAAGAAAAACCCAATGTCACAACCAATCCACTCCCCACACATAACCAAGCTCCACCGCCCAAAAGAGTCAACCTTATCCAAACTGGGGTCGTGTCCTACGATCCTAGTATCTATATTACTCCTTCCCACCTACCCAAGCCGGAGGTGATCCTTCCTTTGCCTTGACTTGTGCATGTTGGATACCTTCTACAACCAACTTGAGCCGATGGTGGTGACCCTTGAGGATGGGGACAGGCGGGTTTGAGAGGAGGTGGAGTTGTTGAGTCTGGGATCGGCGATCTGGGGATTTTCTTTGGAAGCCTCGATCAGCGGTACATCTTATCGATGGGCGATTTGAGCCGAGTGTGAAATTTGCCGAAAAAGCGAGTGTGTGTGATTGAGGAGCAGAGACTTGAACAAAGGCGGATGATCTAGGTTGTGGAGGAGGATTTTGCCAACCTGATTTTCAACGACCAGAACCGGGGACATAAATCAATTGGTTTGAATATGATGAGTCGGAGAGGCCACCGGGTGGTTAGATGATCGGCCGGAGCGTTGTGGAATTTCAATCGAGAGCAAAGCGGCGGCGAAGGTAACAATTGTGGCGGAAGGGCGAAAGTCATAATACATTGCGGAAGGCCCGGTACAAAAGAAATCGCTCGAGAATCAAGACATTGTGAACCAGGGAAAGCCAAGACAACAAACCGTGCTAACAGGTAGAACAAGATAAAATTGGGATTACGAGAGAGTCAGGAAAGCCAAAGCCCATGAAGAGATTGAAAGTCGTGAGCACGAGAAATGAAAATCTTTGTGAACATATGGGATGAAAATCTTGAGAGTACAAACATGCGAGGACGAACGGTGCACTGTGGGCGATAGCGGGATGTGGTGGGAAGGCGATGATTTATGTCTTGCTCCACCGGATGATGATTGGGAAGGAATCAACGGATGACACACAGTACCTCGATGAGGTGGACCACATGACCAGAAGCGGGCGGTACTTCAAGCCCCCACATTTGGACCAACCAGAGGCGTCCGGGAAAGACAAGGAAGCCGAGAAACAAAGAGAGAAACAAATCGAAGAAGAAGCCGTGCTTAAGCAATTGAAGAAAATACAAGCAGACATCTCCATCTAGGGACTGCTTATGGCGTCCGCAGGTGCCTGAGACGAGTTGTCCTATCCACTATGGACAAGGCCAAACTCTCTATAGATACTACACGGAAACAGCTGGTTGAAATTTGGTTTTAGGAGGAGGTTCCCGGTTTTGACCTTTTCGAGACAAGAAGCTGCGCTGAGGCGTGGACCATAACAAACCTCTCTACATTTTCGTGGAATGCAGAGACAAGTGGATACCGGTGGTACTTGTTGATAACGGGTCCGCCATTAACGTCTGCCGGTCGAGCAGCGTATCTGTCGGGTTGAAGCCCGGGGACTTCGTCCCGACTACTCAGGTGATCAGAGCATATGATAATACCAGCAGAGAAGTGATGGGGACCGTCAAGGTTCAGACAAAGGTTGGACCAGGACAACACAACATCGAATTTCATGTCTTGGACGGTCCCGCAACCTTAACCTACTCTTGGGGCGGCCGTGGTTGCACCAAGTGAAGGCAGTCTCTTCCACTCTACATCAGATGGTGAAATACCCCTATGGAAAGGGAGTAGCCATTGTGTTTGGGAATTCATCCATCCATCCCCCGCCAGAAGTGTCTACACCGGTTTTAGAAATTGAGCACGGCACGGAGGATGTTTTCTTGTCAGGGTTCACTTTGGTAGAAGCCCGGGTAGTGTAGAATATCATGGCTGTGAATGAGGGAATGTACGTCAGTGCCCAATCCGTCTACCTCATGAACAAGCTACAACACATCCCCGGGATGGGATTAGGAAGAAGCGGCAGGAAGGGCGTCGCAGCATTGGCCGAGGTGCCACACAACCCGCATACCTTTGGACTGGGTTATCTGCCCACCAAGGAGGACTGGGTGAGAAAGGGAAAGGAAATGGCCGGAAGAGCCAGAGCAAAGCAGGCTGGGAAGCCTTTCCAATTGATGCACGGGCCCATCAGGCGTACCCTAAACGGACGTTTTGTCCGGGAGGAGGAAGACTTTCCATTTTGTGGCTTCCCAGAGCCGTAGATAAACGCGGAGAAGAAGTGCATGCAGTTTGAAATCTTCTTGACTTGCAATTATCACGGGGATAGCGTTGCCGCAGGCGAACAGACCCATTGGTGAGGTTGAAGCGGTATAAAGGCGGTGGATCTGAGGGCCTGAAATTTGAAATGGGGTAGTGGCATGTCTCCTTCGATCCTCCGTCGACCAAAGTGCTTGGGGATAACCCGCGGTTTCCATGATTGGGGATGAAAGCGGTGTGGGCCTACCGTGACTATCTTGGATGCATCTATCGCACCCTCTCTCACTTGTCTGAGGAGGATTTTTGTCAATGACAAGATTCGGGTGGTGGTAGGAGTCTGATTCCCGAGTCTGTGAGTGGAATCAAATTCAGCTCGGTGAGTCTGGTCTGGTACTCTGAGGATGTTAACCCGGATGCTCTGATTCTGTCTAGGTCGTCTTTCCTTCTCATTTGAGTCTGTTGTAAGATGAATCGAGCGATTTGGATGTGCCTAATGAGAATGAAATATCTGTGGTTTCAGTATTTTTACGTACGATTTATTGCATTAATTGGACTTTCAAAACTTTGATGAAAAGCAGCGAGGGAAGTGCCTCGGTTTTAGCGTTTAATTGAGCAAAGCAAAAAGATTTGTTAAACCATTAATGGATGAAATCACTACCATGAACATTAGTCTTGAGGAGGACCATGGCTAGTCGGATCGGGTCCACGTTGTCTTCGAGGAACGGCGCTTAGTCGCTTTATTAAAAGATTTCAAAGATGTTTTCGCGTGGTCCTATGAAGACATGCACAGAATCGATCTGAGATTATGCGACGCCGGATCCCCTTGACCGAGGCAGGCCGTCATCAGAAACTCAGAAGGATCCGCCCGGACTGGGCTCTCAAGATTAAAGAAGAGGTCACCAAGCAAATCGACGCAGGCTTCCTGCTGGTATCCGAATACCCGACTTGGCTGGCTAACATTGTTCCGGTACCGAAGAAAGATGGCAGGATCCGGGTGTGCGTGGACTTCAGGGATTTGAATAGAGCTAGTCCGAAGGACGACTTTCCCTTGCCACACATCGATGAGTTGGTAGATTTCACAGCAGGGCATGCTTTGCTCTCATTCATGGATGGTTTCTCAAGATACAATCAAATAGTGATGGCACCCGAAGACCAGGAGAAGACTACATTCACCACCGGTGAACATCTTGCCTTCTGAGGATAATGCCGTTTGGGTTGAAGAACGCTGGAGCTACTTATCAACGGGCCGCGACCACAATACTACATGACATGATCCACAAAGAGGTTGAGGTGTACATGGACGACATGATTGTCAAGTCCAAAGATAGAGAGGGCCACTACACCACCTTACAAAAGTTCTTTCAAAGGATCAGGGAATTCCGGTTGCAACTGAACCCTCAAAAATGTACGTTCGGTGTTACAGCGGGAAAAATGCTGGGGTTTCTGATTACACAAAGGGGCATCGAAGTCGACCCTTCCAAAATCAAGGCCATCCTAGAAATGCCTCCACCAAGGACTGAAAAGGAGGTACGAGGCTTTCTGGGTAAAGTGCAATTCATAAGACGGTTTATCTCAAAATTAACCTTGACTTGTGAACCACTTTTTGGTCTCCTGAAGAAAGGAAAGAAGTTCCAATTGGACGACCGATGTCAAGCTGCGTTTGAACAGATTAAAGAATATCTCTGAGCCCTTGGTTTGTCACCACCGGAACCAGGGGAACCGTTGATTTTGTATCTGTCAGTAACTGAGACTACAATGGGTTGCATGCTTGCACAAGAATCAGAGGACAAGGTAGAGAAATCCATCTATTATTTGAGCAAGAAGATGCTGGAATATGAGACCCGATATACACCGCTGGAGAAGGCTTGCTTAGCTTTGGTATGGGCTACCAGGAAGCTGCGGCACTACCTGTTAGCTCACTCTGTAATGTTAGTTTCACGACTAGATCCCATCAAATATATTTTTGAGAAACCAGCACTTACGGGTAGGCTAGCTTGTTGGTTGCTGTTGCTCTCCGAATTTGATCTAAAGTATGTGACACGCAAGTCAGTGAAAGGAAGAAGCGATGCGAGTTCCCTTGACCACCGGTTGAGGGATGAAGCGATGGAGTATTTGTTCCCGGATGAATCAATTTTGCATATCGACGAATTTTGGACGATGTACTTTGACGGGCGTCAAATCAATCTGGTATGGGATAGGAGTGTTCTTGATAGCACTGACAATTCCCATATCCTTTAGCTTTCAAACTCGATTCAAAGTCTCGAACAAAGCGAGAATAGGCGTGCATCATGGGTCTAAGCGACCACGGAACTAGGGGCAAGACGGATGGACATCATCGGGGACTCCAACCATGTTGTGTCTCAAGCAAAGGGAGACTAGAAAGTTAAAGAAAAGAAGATGATGATGTATCACCAGACCTTGGACTTGTTAATTCCTAGGTTTGAAAAGCTCAACTTTGCTCATCTTCCAAGAGAGAACAACAGGTTCGTGGATTCCTTAGCAACTCTATCTTCCATGATAGACATCCCATTTGGAGTTCGGATGCGTCCAGTCATCATTGACCACAAATTTGCGCCAGCCTACAAATCGATTGCAGCCATAGATGAAGTTCGGGCGAAAACCCACAGTACTCGACATGAATTTCTTAGAAAAAACATACCCACCGGTAAATGCCAAAGACAAGAGGGCAATCGAGGAGAATGGCGATTCGGTTCATCATCTCTGAGTAAAGCTGTATAAACGTGGTCATCTAGGAATGCATAAACTGTGTGTTGATGCTGAAGAGTCAAAACGTCTAATGGAAGCCATCCATGGAGGAGAATGTGGAGCACATATGAATGGGGTAATCTTTACGGAAGATTCTCGACGGGGTTACTCTTGATCCACCATGAAGGAGGATTATGTCGGTTTTCGTCCGTGATGCCACAAATGCCAAATCCATGCAAATCGCATGAACATTCGCCGTCAAAAGTACAACATGACCGCCATAGTCGTTTGATCTGGGGAATTGATGTAATCGAAATTTGTCACGCCAAAGGGGTCGAATGGGCATGAGTTCATCTTAGTAGCGATAGATTATTTTACAAAGTGGGTGAGACCCAATCTTATCTTGATGTTGAAGGCTTCACCGTCATAAAATTCATCAGAAACAACATCATCTGTCGCTATGGGGTCCCGAACGAGATAATTTCAGATAACGGTTCCCACTTCAAGAAGGAGGTGAATGATTTGTTGGAGAAGTACAATGTGGCTTTTCATAAGTCATCCACCTATCGGCCACAGACCAACGGGGCAGTTGAGGCCGCCAACAAGAATATCAAGCGCATACTATAGAAGACTAAAGGCACTGTGGAAACCTATCGGGATTGGCCAGATAAGCTGCCATTTGCTCTGTGGGGCTACCGGACTTCAATCAGAACTTCTACTGGGGCGACTCCGTACTCATTGGTTTATGGGATGGAGGCCGTTCTACCTATCGAGATTGAGGTTCCGTCATTACGAGTGTTGGCCGAGTGTCAAATAGCCAAAGCGATTAGCGACCATGATTTGAGAACTCATGCTCTTTGATGAAAGAAGACTGAAGGCACTGTACCACGTCCAAGGATATCAGCGCAGAATTGCCCAGGCTTTTAACAAGAAGGTTAAGTCCAGGAATTTAAAGGAAGGAGATTTGGTACTTAAGGATAACCGAGCTCCCATCCACGACCCAAGGGGCAAGTTGAGCCCAATTGAATTTGGTCTTACATCATCAAATCTATCAGTCGGTGGGTACATGGTCTGATGGATCTAGATGGCTTGGAGTTTTCACAACCGATCAATATGGACAAGTTGAAGAAATACTACCCCTGAGAGGCCCGCTAGGCCGAAAACCCGAAAGGGCAACCTAGGCAAAACTCAAAGTATAGAAAATTTGAAAATATAAAAGCAGGCTCATAAGGTTGAAAACCCATAAAGGCGGCCTTGGCAAAAGTTAGGCGCAAAGGAGAGTGAAAATAACTTGGCGAACGAGCTTTGAACTACGTAAGGCTTGATTCCCATCTTTGGGATACGTAGGCAACTTCATCCTGAAGTTCAGCCATAAACTTTTCCCCGATCGACTTTGTCCATTTGATCATCTCAGTCATCTCTATTCATAAGCATCTATCGTGATCTCCGGTACAGTGCTATTCAGACTAGGGGCAACTTTCTGTTGCAATGAAGTGCTACGGTATCATTTAAACTAAGGGCAACTTTCCAGTTGCTAGGACCCGGGGTTGTGCATCTCAGTGACAGATCTCAGGCGTGTCCAATTCTTATCCATATCGAAAATAATTTTGAAAAGTCTTAATAAAAGTTGACTTTGTTCAAATTAATCTTTTTACGACTAAGACCATTTTTGGACCAAAAGTGGAAAATTTTCAGTACCACAACCTTCAATTTCATTGATTTCAAAACAGAGTTCTTTTGCTCTTGCATACAATCGAAGTTGCTTTTATTACACTCATAAAGAAAACTTGAAAGTACTAATAAAGCAATAAATCTGGGGCATAGTCAAGTCAGGTGTCCCCGCGCCCCCTTCTAGAGCTAGTCGAAGCCTCTGATGCCAACCTGGGCCCAATCTGTGCCTCCTTATTGAGCCAATCGGCCTCGTCGGATAAAGTCTTGATTGAAAATAAGGCGGGGGTAGAGCTCTCTAGTCCTCCGAGGCCATAGTATGTCGGGCAAGGTGTGCACCTCGGATAGGAAAGTGAGGGTACTCAATCCCTCCGTGAACAAGTCTGATCATGACCAAACTGGCGCAGAATACGAAATGGGAAGTAAAATACGCAATGGGTCAGGCCGATCAACCGAATCCCAGTGTCCCTGAACATGCTATAGCTCATCGCCGGAAGATTGAGCCAAGGACAACGCCACGCAATGCGCTCTGCTGACAAATTGCACATCCATTCAAACCACCATCCCTCATCAAGGGCACCGACTAGATGTTGTCGAAAGAAGTAGCCGCGGGCTGAGTAAGCAGGGCAAGAGTCTACAACTTGCAATTTATCCATCAACCATATCTGGGGAGGGATGAAAAATGAGAGAATAAAGAATAGAGAGATGTACGATGAGAGAAAAGCAAGATGAGGGTTTTGTGAGAAAAATCGAGCCTGAGGGCCGAGTGATGTGAGCAAATACATATGAGAGCTTGGGTGGGAAACATTACCTGCAGCAGTAGTGGACTCCCTGCAAATCTGGTTGTCTCCCGGCGATGGGAGGTATCCAAGCCCATCAATGTCTCAGCCAATGCCATGGCAATGCAGCTCTTTCCTTCCCTCAAGCCTTGAGCAACTTCAATCAGACGGATGCTAGCTCCTCCGGAGCCCGAGACAAACAGAAAATGAGATAGCATGCACAAGCAGAGGGCATGTTGTCGGAAACCTTGCCAATGATGGTCGCTGCAGTCCCCAACACCGGAAAAACGATTAATTAAACCAAGGATGTCCAGCTCCCCATCAGAGGTTAGAGATCGACCGTCATACGCAGTGAGTCCACACATCCGCCCTAAAGCTTGGGCGTGGCCAAAACGAGACTGGGGCAAGATCTCTTCTGAGCGTTCAGACTCCATCAAGACTTGAAAATCTTCAAAAGTGGGACATGCCTCTTGTCCTCCGAAGCTGAAGACATGCGTCACCGGGTTCCAGAATCTCGCCGCGGCGTGGAGGAAAGGAAGGTGCAGTGGAGTCCGGCTCAGCGTGAATAGTGCATTCAAGCCGAAACCCCGAAAGTTCAACTTTTTCGAGCCATCTAAACAAGAGATCCAAGATGTGAAATTTTCTACAAGAAATGCCTCCATTTTTGTGCGAAGCAGTGATGAAATGAATGAATTCCAAAGTTGGAGCTTTATAAGGGGCAAAACACTATTCAAAGGACAAGTGTCAGAATTCTGTAGGTTGCAAGGAAAAGTGGCCGGCCGGCCACCTGTGACTCAAAAACTGGCTGACCGGCCACCTGTGGCTCTTAAAAATGCAAAAAACTGGCCGGCCATGCTCCAATGAATGCCTTTGGTCTTGTTTTGCCCTCCGGAAGGAAGTTCGAGGCTTTTCGATGCATCAGGAACGTCAGGAGATCTCCATTTCTCTCAGATGTAGATGCGTTCCATCATCCAGATCATCTGGAGTACGCTTTGTTTTATTTAACATTGTTGTATTTTGATTATCAAGTTGTTGTTTTGCTTATCGAGTTGTAGGTTTTGTCGAGCTGTCATATTTTGTGTTTTGAGTTGTTGCTTTTTATTTGCACAATCTTGTTAAGTTTTGTTTATCGAGTCGTTATCATTGTTGTATTTTGCTTGTCGAGTTGCGATCTTGCTAAGATTCTGTTATTTCTTAGTGGGTCGGGTCGTTTGATTTGTTGCGTCGGTTCATTACTTGACCTGGTGAATACACAGTGCATATTTCCATTCAATCCCATTTTTGTGCAAAATGATGCGTTGCGATGTTGAGATCATAAAATACAACACTTTTTCAAAAAAGCTGTTTCATTCCATCATGCTTTACAACCAATAAAGATACAAGTTTTACAGAAAATAAAACTGCCTAATAATATGCAAAGTGCTACAAACTACTAGCAAAAAGGAAAATAAAGCAAGAAACAGTAGCATCAATGCCCCCGGGAGCGGGAATGGGGGGCCCTCCTCATCCTCTTCTGTGGAATAACCTCTCCACCATCATCATCCGGGTCGGAGCTGTCATCCTCAGGATTCTCCTCACCCTCGCCCCCACTCCCAGAACCAAGACCGGAATCTCCCTCCTCAGCGGACGTCTCCGACTGGCGGTCAGCAACCTCCTCATCCTCATCCTCATCGGGCTCCTCCTCAATAATGGGTGCCCTACGTCTGCGAGATGGTCCCTCTCCTCGAGCTCCTCGGAAAGGCCTGGATGGCCCAGCTCCCTAAGAAGGCCTGGATGGCCCAGCTCCTCGAACGGGCCCAGATGGCCTAGTACCTCGAAAAGGTCCAGATGATCGACTTCCCTGAGGAGGCCCAGGTGGCCCGGCCCGCGGCGGAGCATATACAGGAGGCATCTGAAAATGAGAAGTTCAATACATCAGTTCAAATAATGAAAATCAGATACAAGTGCAGTATGTGGGTGAGGAGCGTGTCGGATGTACTCCACACAAATAACCTTTCAATGCAATAGAATGTTCAAAGCCAGCGTGTCATCGAAGATATGATAAATGCAGAAAAACTGGGCAATACCTCCACACCCATAATGGCCAGATGTGCCTCCCTCCATGAGATCATGCCCTCAAGCGTGGCGGGTCCGAGCATCTCGTCCACGTACTCAACAGGGGGCTGCAGATACAAATGCAAAACTATCAGTGAAAGAATGAATGTCTAAGTATCTGACTGACAAATCAAAACTGTAAAGCATACCGGTGGTGAATCGGGATCCCTGACATATCTATGGTCAGGAAGTGGAGGCTCCAGCGAGACCTGGTAAGGAGTCCCAAATCGCCAACTCGTCAACTCGGTCGGCATGTCTGGCCACCCAGGATGATGAAGAGTCGGAGGGATCGGGGGAATCGAACCACCCACACCCCTAGATGTACCAGCCCTGCTAGAAGAAGGGATATCTGTAGTACGAGCCTGACTCGAAGATGGTACATCAGCAGGCCTCAGTGATGGAGTACGCACTCCTGTCAAGGGGGGCATCAGATATGTGTGACGGTAAGTGGCGTAGTCTCCCTCCGTGAGATGTAGCAAAGCATCAGAGCCCAGCATAGCACTGACAACATCCTGGGCAGAGAGTCTATCAGCAGTCCGTATAGTGATTGGGGGTGCTGCGGGAGGGTCCTGAGAAGTATACCCCCACACCTGACGCAAAAAGTGTTCCCCCAGGAACTATGCTCTGCCAACCGATCCTTCGAACAAAATCCTATACTGGGAAGTACCCATTCCTCCGGCATGCTGAAATCGGAGGCTGTCACCCAAGGCCGACCAAGGCTGCCATGTAATCTGCAAATGACCAGTGCATAATCAATCAGAAATTGGGTATACACAGGGCAGATCAAAAATGAAAACGGAAGGGGCTGAGAGTTTGAAATACCTCCGTCCTCCGCACAGTGTCGAAATACTGCCGAAGATAAACGAGAGTCTCTCGGGGTCTCGGCTGCTGCTGGCCCTCGAATACCAATGAGTACGGGGTCATGACGGGCCCCACCACTACCAAATCCGGGGCTAATGTTGGGAAATATATGTAGACCCATAACTGCGAAAAACAATGCAAAATGTGAATACAAAGTGCTGAGGGAAAAACACAGAGTGCAAATTGTGCCGTGCGTGCAGTGTACAACTAATGAGGAGCAGAAATGTAAATCAAGAGGACAGAAAGTACCTCCCAAGCTCTCCAATAACCGCCAAGTAAGTCTCCCTGCTCGCGGGAAGTCGCGCTCATATAGCAGTAAAGGGTAGCCAGGCCGGCGCCACCCCAGTCGTACCGTCTGACCTGTGATAGGTCCACTAGGGCACTCAACAGATATAGCCCAACCGTGTTCCCTCTGTCAGTGAACAAGGTAGTCCCGAAGAGGAACATAAGGAAACCACGGGCATACTGCTCCGCCTCCTCAGGAGTCGCAGGCTCCATCTCCGCCCTCCGAAAATGGGAGGAGAACCAAGTGTATCGGACTCTCCCTGAAGCTCGGTCGGTGGGCGGGCCCCGAAGATGTATCAAGCGGCCTCCCATGGCCCATGTCCAAATCATAAGGAATGGGCCAACCTCCTATCGAGCCGGTCGGTCTGACAAAGTCCGGAGAGGGTCATGGTCAAGTCCCCAGTGGCGGAAAAATGGAAGGAGTTAGTGGTGTCCCACCATCTCTCCACCAAGGCTGCCATCAATGTCCTCCTGGCAGGGCAACGTGATAACCCCATGCAAAAGGACCCAAACCCTGCCAGATCAACTAAATCCGGGACACCTCAGGGAGCTCGACCTCCGATCTCTGGCGGCAGTGGAGCCATATCCCCGCACGGTGCGAGAACCAACCTGCATTCAGAATGAATACATGTGTCAGTATAAAATGAGTGAGCTGTGTGCAAATAAAATGAGTAAGCTGTGTGCAAATAAAATGAATGAGCTATGTGCAAGTAATAGGCTGTGTGCGAAATGAAGTAAACGAACTGCGTGTTCAAATTTCAAATTCAGTGGGCTGCGTGTTCACTTCAATTTGAAACTGCGTGTTCGAGAGAATTTGATTTTGGTGCGTGTTCAAATTTCAAATTGATGAAATTCGTGTTCACTTCAATCTGGGCTGCGTGTTCAGAGAAATTCAGTATTTGGGCTGCGTGTTCAAATTTCAAATTCAGTGGGCTGCGTGTTCACTTCAATCTGGGCTACGTGTTCAGAGAAATTCGGTATTTGGGCTGCGTGTTCAAATTTCAAATTCAGTGGGCTGCATGTTCACTTCAATCTGGGCTGCGTGTTCAGAGAAATTCAGTAAACGAACTGTGTGTTCAAATTTCAAATTCAGTGGGCTGCATGTTCACTTCCACCTGGGCTGCGTGTTCACTTCCACAGAATTGCGTGTTCAAATTTCAAATTGATTAATTGCGTGTTCACTTCAAATCTGAATTTGTGTGTTGATGCATCTGAGTTAGAATTGCGTGTTCTACTCTCAATCGATTAATGGGTGCGTGTTCACTTCAAATCTGAAACGTGTGTTCGATGCAACTGAGTTAGAATTGCGTGTTCTACTCTCAAATTCGATTAGAACGTGTTCACTTCAAATCTGGGTTGTGTGTTGATGTCGAGTTAAGTGCGTGTTCTACTCTCAATCGATTGGCTGCGTGTTCACTTCAAATCTAAAGGGTGTGTTCGATGCACTGAGTTAGAACTGCGTGTTCTACTCTCAAATTGATTAATGTGTGTTCACTTCAAATCTGAAAGTGTGTTGATGAACTGAGTTAGAGTTGCGTGTTACTCTCAATCGGTGTGGTGCGTGTTCACTTCCAAATCGTATATGTTCAAGAATCTGAGTTAAGTGCGTGTTCTACTCTCAATCGATGAGGTCGTGTTCACTTCAAATCTGGGTCAGTGTGTTCAAGAACTGAGTTAGAGTCATGCGTGTTCACTTCAAATCTGGCCGTGTGTTGATGAACTGAGTTAGAGTGCGTGTTCTACTCTCAATCGATTAATGAAATTTGCGTGTTCACTTCAAATCTGGGCTGTGTGTTCAGTAAAATCTGAGTTAAGGCTGCGTGTTCTACTCTCAATCAGTGTGGGCTGCATGTTCACTTCAATTTGAGCTATGTGTTCAGAAAATCTGAGTTTGGGCTGCGTGTTCTACTCCTAGTCGGTGTGTGCTGTGTGTACACCTTCAAATTCGGGCTGTGTGTTCGACAAATCAGTGTTTGAGCCGTGTGTTCAATTTTTAACTAATGTGCGCCGTGCGTTCACAATCAATTAATGAACCAAGTGTTCAGAAATTCAAGTTTTTAAGCCGCATGTTCAGGATGCAAACAAAGTACTATGTCATAAGCTAAACTATGTGTTCAAGCATGGCAAAGGCACGAAATGCACGAAAAATGCAGAGAATGAAGTAAAATACCTCTTGTGCCTCATAGGAGAGGTGATGCTCCGGCTCTCGTAGAAGCAAATCTCCGGGTGCTCGATCATTGAAGTCAGTGAAATGACGAAAAATGGCCCGCGGAAAGACGTGCACCGGCGGGGCATATCTCTCGGGAATAAAAAGTCGGACCCTCGGGGGGAGAGTCATGGGATCAAAATCATCCCCGGCGCCTGGAAGACCTCCACCATGAGGAAAATTACCCGCCATTTTAGAAAATCTGCAAAAGGAAGAAAAAATGAGCAAAAATGAGCCAAAATTAGAAAAACTCAACAAAAGTCAACTCTCGGGAAATGAAAAAGTCAACAAAAGTCAACCCCTGAGAAAATCTTCCAAATATTGAGACAAACTTACCTCAAGTGGTGAAAATGAGAAAAGAAGCCCCGAAATCAAAATTTAATCGGTCCAAAGTGCTTGAAATCGAATGTTTTTGCGAAAACAACTTGCGTGGGGCCTTGGAAAACGCGTATAGAGCCCGGATCGGGAGAGGAAAATGGTTTGGGAAGGAAGAGGAGAAGATTTCGTAGCTATGGTAGTGAGCTCGGAGGCATTGGGCAAGTGAATATAAAGAAAACAAGGTGAAAAGACAAAATTGCCCCCGGAATTGGGCAGGTGGCCGGTCGGCCCCATTTTCTAGCCGATCGGCTAGCCACTTTTTGGAAAGTTGGCCGATGGCCTCCTAGGGGGAAGAAACCTGGCCGGTGGTGATCCCCACATGCTCCCCTAGCTCTCTGCAAATTTTCAAGAAGATTGGAGTTCCCGGGACCTGAAAAAGTTCAAGAAAAGTGCACCTCCGATCGCGAAATCGCACTGCCGGAACGTCAGCTTCAATTTCTGACATGTGTCTCATCATTATTCACCGAAATCAAGATGTATCCTTTTTTAAAGTGTTGTAACCTCTCCGGGAAGTGAACCGGAGGCTGCGATCGAGTCCCTCCCACCGAAACGCGCGTTTTTTTGCTCGTTGTTTCGCAACAAACGGGCGCCCTGATTTATGCTCATTTTGCATTGTCAGGCACATAACTTACATTCTCATGAACATACTTGCATTCTCATGCACATTTCTTGATATTGCCATACCTCTGTGCTTGAGCATGCGTTGTCACGCACGTTCCGTTCTCGCATTACGATGCATTCATTCGCCGGCGCCGCATGTGCCAAACTTTTGGAATCACATTGAATATATGTCGTTAGCATATTGTTCTTGTTGAATTTCTCTTTTTTGCAGGCACGATATTGTATGTACAGTTCATTTGAGGCTGGTGCGACCAGACGAATCGCGCAGGTATCGTATCTTCTCCGTGTGAGACGCGACGAGAATTGAATGATTCTCCGCATTCCTAACTGCATGAAATATAGTTGTTGCTTTGCATTCTTGCTTAAAACTGTTGCATCTGTTTACGAATACTTGCTTCATTACAGCTTGCTGCACTAGCATGATCATTGAGTTACATCTGGCTCTGTGCATATCGCTTTTCATTTTGCCCCCTTTTGCCTGCGGGCACGCCTGTGGGTATATCTCTGTCTATCTTGTATGATTGTCTAAGTCTTCGGCCTTGTCAAAAATGAGTCGTCTCTGGGCTTTGACACTCACTCCCGTCATTGTTATGACTTCCGACTTCTGTCAAAGAGGGGCAACTGTGGACACCCCATTTTTGACCGACCTTAAGACTTAGACGTCACCGATTGAGTGCTTGGTGATGTTGCATATCGCGCTCGTCCAGGAATCCCAGAGTCGCGGTTGCGAGCCCTGCCTCCGGACTTCCGGACTCTTCCGTGCCTTGCCTCGGTTTGCGAACCAGACTCGGTTTTCTTTGTTTCTTTTCCTGAGGGGAGGGAGAGGTCCCGTAGACCATCTCTCAGCGGCCGTGGGCTATATTTTGTGGTCGCAGGCCATTTTGCCTATTTCGGAGCCCGGTTTCCGGTTTTCGGAGCCGTCAGGCCGTGTGCCTCGGTTCGGGACCGCCTAACTACCTCCGATTGCTTCGGTTTTTGGCATGCATCCTATTTACTCCCTTTTGAGGGACACTGGGGTCTGAAAAACCCACTTCGTGGTCGAACGCCACTTTCGGTGCTTAACGGTTAGTTTTTGGGGCCCCGAACTGCGTGTTTTGGCCCCCGAACATTCGTTTTACATCGGTTTTCGTTCATTTTTGGCAGGTACCTCTGTTTTATCACCAGGAAGGACACTGAAGGGTGGGAGGCCAGCAATTGTCTTAGCAACCAGTTATATTCCTCCGGCGCCCTCCGACGCCCGTTTTTCTCACTTCCGAGCCAATGTTGACCACCCTAAGGCCACTTTCTTCAACCCCAAACCACATATTTGTGTTGTACACACATGGGAGGACCCTAATATTACATGGCCGGCCAGAAACTCCATTTGACCCTTTTGAACCCCTCCTAAAAATGGCTTGTTCTCTCTCCTGTTTTAGAGTTGCCAATTTTGAACCACATGGCTGTGTTGAGGGGACCTGGGAGGACACCAATATGTGGTGCTCGGCTAGAAAATCAACCTGAACTTTTTGACCCCTGGCCGACCGGCCATGGGGGGTAGCCGACCGGCCACCTACAGCCAAAACACCTAGCTGGCCAGCTTCCTCAGTGTGAGTACATTCCAGCTGTGCCTTGGTTTTTCCCCAAAAATATCTATATCCGGGGAAAGCTTTTGGAGGGAAATAAGGAGTCATTTCCCTCCTCTTTGGCCTTACCTTTTCTCCCTCTTTCTTGTCTATATAGTTGGCCTCCCAAGTCAAGAAGAAGGGTTACAAAAATTGCTTTGAGGATGTAGATACATATCTCTCCATTTCCTTCAAGTTTTGGCTCCATTTCTTCATCATCATCAAGCTCTACCACCACCACTTCATTCCAGCAGCAAGGGGAGGAATTCCAGCAGCTTAGAGTCATCAAATTTGGTCCAAGAAGCAATAAAAGTATTGGTCTTCAAGAGTAAGTCCACTTTCCCCCTTTTGTAGCACAATTTTGCACCATTCTTCTAGCCTATTTTCTTATTGTTTTGGACTCCAACCCTAACTGAAAGGGGCACTTTTTTGAGCCATTCTATATGTTTTTTGAAGGGTTCAACCCTATTTGAGAACCCCATCTCACACTTGTTTCAATACCTCTTTGTATGTCAATATTTTGCATGCTTTTTCTAGCCTATGTGTGATCTATTTTGGAGCATTTCATGAACTGATATTGTGCTTATTTTGAGCCCCTCTTCAAAATTGAAGAAGGGCTCAACACTATTTTCATACTCCATATGCCACTTGCTTTGAATCCATGTTTTACCCTTGTTTTTGCATGATTTTTAGCCCGTTGTGTTTTTGGTTTTGACTCTTGGTCCGAACTGAAAGGGGTCATATTTTGACTCCCTTGACATGTTTCATTAAGAATATTTTGTTGTTTGGTGATTATTTTGTGTTATAGCCTCTTTTGAGCCTCATTTTGCATGGCATTTTGAGTGTGTTTGTATACTGATTTTGGGGCTGCCATAAACTGTAAATAGTCATATTTTTGGTCCCTCTTCGGTGTTGTAGAAGGGTATTTTGCTGTTTGAATTTTGCGTATACCACTTGCTTCATACCCCTCTCTTGGCCCCCATTTTTGCATGCCATTGTTGCCCTATTTATGCTTGCTGTTTGGCCATGTTTAGAACTGAAAAATGCCTATTTAGGGACTGCCTTGCTACTGTATTTTCATTCCATGTCCATATTGTGCACGCATTGCATAGCTATAGGCCATTTCGGGTGCCTAAATTCGCATTTTGGGACCATTCCTTGCATTTGGTGTCATTTCGCCTCATTTCGGGACTGTTTTCCCCTACATTTCAGTGCTTAAATTCATTTGCCTGTTTGCATCTCATATCCCATGCCATTTCATGCCTTAGTGCCATTGCCTCGGTTTGCGTGCCCGCATGCACGCATTTCGAGGCACTTCATTTTCATCCATTGGCCTCCTATGTGAGTGTGGCTGAGGCTCTCTCATGTTGGTGTAAGCCCATATTGCATTGTTTATGCCATTTTAGTCTCATTACATTGCGTATGCCATTTCCTCGGTTTGCGTGCCCGCGTGCACGCATTTCGAGGCACTTCATAGTGTGGTCGAGGTTCACTCGTGTTAGTATAAGTCCAATTTGCATTGCGTATGCCATTTCATGCCTTAGGATCATTTTCTTGATTTGCGTGTCCGCGTGCACGCATTTCGAGGCATCTCATTTTCATAGCATTGTGCATGCTAGGTTGTATCTTAGATTGCATTCATGCATATCATGCATACTGCATTGTGTCCGGAGTAGGAGTTAGCCTGGGCACGGGAAACGAAATACGTTTCGTACTCCGAGTGATGGAACGTGTCTCAATTCCCAAGTCACCGATACTCCGGATAGTCCATGATGGAGTTAGGTCTTGTCGTTTTCATGTGCATTCATTCCATATCAAATTGTGCAATTCGGCTCCTCGGCCATCATGCATCGATATGCGTGATTGGTGGCACGAGGATCGAGGCATGCATATATTTGTGAAAATACATTGCTATGCCCCTTTCCTACTCTCTGTTGCAGCAAAATCAGGAATCAGTAACTTTTCAGAGCTTGGCACGCATTTCAAGAAAAGGTGTAAACAGAGGCTAATTGGGGCATCCCAGTGGATTTCTGCGCAAGGCAGCCCAGACATGCATCATTCATCATCCGGAGCAGAATCAAGGCAGTCCCTGGCTTGCATGCCACTTTTACAGCTTTCTTAGTTAATTTGTTAATTAATTAGGAATTTGTATATTATTTGGACTGTGTTATTTGGACTGTACTATTCTGTTATTTGGACTGTACTATTCTTTTATTCGGGACTGCATATTTATTCGAACCCTCTGCGCGAGGGCAAAACTGTAATAAGTGTGCATGTGTGTGATGTATGTCTTCCAACCCCACGTCTTTCTTCCCTTTTATTTACTCGCTTACGATGGTTAGATTATGGCATATTTCAATTAGCATACAGTATGATAGCATGTTTGCATTCATTCATCTGTTTTGCATGCACCGGGCTCAGCGCATCATACTAACTGCATTGTATTTCAATTCCAAAGTTGAATACTTGTTAGTTGTAGCATTCCATATGCCATGTTTAGAATAGCCGAGCCTTCTATAGTTTACATTTTTGCATGTGTTGCATTAGGCATTTCTGTATACTTAGGATCATGCATGATTTCTAATGAGCTTCTGTTTTGGCTTGGAGTACTCGGTGAGTTTTATGCTTTAGCATCCTTGCATGCGTGTGAGTGATTGCCATGAATAACATGCTTACCATGAGGCTATTTGGTTATGTGATATAACTGCCTTGAATGCCTGTGGGTGGAGGTTGGGTTATTTGGATTGGGACAACTCATCAAATGTTTGTTTTAAGCCCACTAGATAGTGGCAAAATCATGTTTTCTAAGCCCACCTGAGGGTGGCAAATCCACGTCTTAGCCTACCTGCGGGTAGCACCATCAAACCATTTTCAAATAAACAAATATGAAATGTTTTGTTCCAATTCAGGCGATCCAGTCTATACTTGTTTGCTGCGAGTATCACATAGTAACCTAGGCTAATAACCGGAATAAGAACATACAATGTTTTCAAAAACAGATATCATGGTTAGTAGAGGCCGGTCTTTGACCGGGCAAGCGGGGGTGCTCACGAAGTGACCTTTCCCAATCGTACCCAAGTTCCCGAGCCGAGGCAACTTTGGTGATGACGGACACGTGGCCTTTGGCACCTGTAGACACCCCATTTTTGACCGTCCTCAAGACTCAGACGTCACCGATTGAGCGCTTGGTGATGTTGCATACTGTGCTCGTTCAGAAGTCTCAGAGTCGCGGCCGTGCGCCCTGCCTCCGGACTTCCGAACCCTCTTCTGTGCCTTGTCTCGGTTTGCGAACCAGACTCGGTTTTCTCTGTTTTCTTTCCTGAGGGAAGGGAGTGGTCCCGTAGACTATCTCGATGGTGGGCTACTTTTTGTGGCCGTAGGCCATTTTGCCCATTTGAGCTCGGTTCCGGTTTTGAGCCGTCAGTGTGTGCCTCAGTTGGACCGCCAACCATCTCCGATTTCTCCGGTTTTTGGCGGTACCTCTGTTTTATCATCTTGAGGACACTTGGGCCCTCGATACCACTTCGTGGCGAACGCCACTTCGGTGCTCACGGCCCATTTCGGGACCCCCAAACCGCGGTTTTGGTCCCCGAGCATTCATTTTGCATCGGTTTTTGTTCAATTTTGGCAAGTGCCTCTATTTTATCATTACGAGGACACTGGGCCTCGATACCCCTTTGGCGAACGCCACTTCGGTGCTGCGACCCATTTTGGGACCCCGTAGCGGTTTTGGTCCCCGAGCTTTCGTTTTTGTTCAATTTGGGCAGGTACCTCTGTTTTAGCACCAGGAAGATCACTGGAGGATGGGAGGCTAGCAATTGTCTCAGCAACCAGTTATCTGCTTGGTCAAAAGTGGTTCAGCACGAATCCGGGAAGGAGAAAAGTCTGCGCGACTTCACCGAAACAAGCGGAACTCTTTGCACAAGAGGAATTAAAATATGAGGCCACCACCATTGGAAAGCTTACTTCCGGGGCTTCATTTTTCTCTCAAGAATCTCCTAAGTCCAAATCCGGGGGGAGGAGATATGGTTGGTTGAAGTCCGGTTGGACTGAATCTGCGCGGCTTTACGGAAACTGGCATAACTTTTTCTACAGGAGGAATTTTGATGCAAGGTTTGCGCCATTGGAAAGCTAACTTCCGGGGCTTAAATTTGGACACTTGAATGGACATTTTTGGACTTCCCTAGCACCCAACAGCCAGTGGTCTTCTCGGCAGTTTTGTTTATCTAGCTGGCCAGCCACCCCTTTTGTGAAATGACCATTTTGCCCTTGTGAGTTGGCCGACCATTTCTTGCTCCCTCAGTGTATTCCAGCTGTGCTAGCTCATTTTCCAATTGGCCAATCCTCCATACAAGTGTATGGAGGATTAGAGAGTTGCTTTTTAGATATTTTGATGCACTTTAGATATTTTGATGCACTTTAGATATTTTGGATGCATTTTTCCTCTAAAAGGAGAGGTTTGGCTTCATGTTTAAAGGGGGGAGACATTTTTTGAGGGACATTGGAGAGAGATCCATAGCTTTCACCTTCCATTTCTCTCCATTTAAAAGCTCAAAGGTTATTTTTCTTGCATAATTTGTTCATCAACACCAAGCACCACCATCACCACCCTATTTCCAACACTTGGAGTTGATTTCCAGCAGCTAGGAGGTGACATTTTTCAAGCCAAGGGGTAGCAAAAGACTTGTCTTCAAGGGTAAGTCTTCATTTCCCTTTTTCTAGCTTATTTTTTATTCAATTTTCTACCCTATTTTCTCACTGTTTTGAGCTCCGGCCCTAACTGAAAGGGGCCTTATTTTGAGCTATTCTACATGTTTGTTTAAGGGCTCAACCCTGTTTGAGCCCTCTATGATGCACTTGTTTCAATACCTCTTGGAATGCCATTATTTTGCATGCTTTCTTTAGCTTATGAGTGATCTGATTTCGAGCCTGATATAAACTGTGAGTGAGCCTATTTTGAGCCCCTCTTCAACATTGAAGAAGGGCTCAACCGTGTTTGGCCCCTCTATCATGCACTTGCTTTGTAATTCCCCATATTTTCCGTAAAATTGCATGATTTATTTGGCCTATTTGTGATCTGATTTGGAGCATCTCATGAACTGATATTGTGCTCATTTTGAGCCCCTATTCAACATTGAAGAAGGGCTCAACCTAGTTTTCATGCTCTGCATACCACTTGCTTTGAATTCATGTTCTATTCCTATGTTGCATGCTTCTTTAAGCTTATCATTCTTCTGATTTCAGCCTTCATCAGGCTTAGAAAGTGCCTTATTTTGGTCTATCCTTCATTCTTTATTAAGGGTCTTAAGCCATTTGGTGATTTATTTTGGCACTTCCTTTGTATTCCTCCATTTTTCCGTAAAATTGCATGCTTTGTTAGGCCGGCTTAGCTTCTGTTTTCAGCCTCCATCAGGCTTAGAAAGTGTCTTTTTTTGGTCTATTCTTCAAGTTTTATTAAGGGTATTAAGTTTTTTGGTCATTGCTCATGGTACCTCTCTTTATAGCCCTTGTTAGCTCATTATATTGCATGCTATTTTGAGCCTATCTACATACTGGTTTTGGAGTTGTCATTCACTGTAAATATGCATATTTTGGACTCCTCTTCAAAGTTTTAGAAGGAAATTTTGTGTTTTGAATTTTCTATATACTACTTGCTTAATAAATCCCCTCTTTTCCCCCATTTTTGCATGCCATTGTTGCCATATCTATGCTCACAATTTGGCCATGTTTTGTACTGAAAAGATGCTATTTTTAGGGCTTCCTTGCTACTGTTTTTGCTGTCATGTGCCAATTTTGCATGTTTAGCATAGCCGTAGGCCATTTCGGGTACTTAAAATCACATTTCGGGATGATTTCATGCATTAATTGTCATTTCGTATCATTTCGGGGCTGTTTTCCCCCTTTATTTAGCTGCTGAAATTTGGTTTGCATGCTTGCATATCATTTTCCATGTCATTTCATGCTTTAGTGCATTGCCTCGGTTTGCGTGCCCGTGGGCACGCACTTCGAGGCACTCCGTTTTCATTCATTGGCTTCCTGTGTGAGTAAGCTGAGGCTCTCTCATATTGGTATAAGCCCATCATTGTATTTCTGTACCATTTTCATGCTTGTATATCATCGCCTCGGTTTGCGTGCCCGTGGGCACGCACTTTGAGGCACCTTTGTTTTATCCGACGGCAGCTTATGTGAGTGCGGCTGAGGTCCTCTCATGTTGGCGTAAGCCCAATTTGCATTCCGTATGCCATTTCATTCCATTTTGTCATCGCCTCGGTTTGCGTGTCCGTGTGCACGCATTTCGAGGTATTTTGGTTTTATCCGATTTGCATTTCACATCATCGCCTCGGTTTGCGTGTCCGTGAGCACGCATTTCGAGGCACTTCAGTTTTATCCGATTTGCATTTCGCATCACCGCCTCGGTTTGCGTGCCCGTGTGCACGCATTTCGAGGCAGCTCACTTTCGTCTCTCGGCAGCTTATGTGAGTGCGGCTGAGGCCCTCTCATGTTAGCGTAAGCCCAATTCGCATTCCGCATGTCATTTTTGCGCCTTAGGGCCATGCCTCGGTTTGCGTGCCCGTGTGCACGCATTTCGAGGCACTTCACTTTCGTCTCTCGGCAACTTATGTGAGTGTGGCTGAGGCCCTCTCATGTTGGCGTAAGCCCATCTTTGCATTCCGTATGCCATTTTATGCATTCCTCGATTTGCGTGTCCGCGGGCACGCATTTCGAGGCATCTCATTTTTATTCGCCGGCATCCTATGTGAGTGTGGCTGAGGCTCCCTCATGTTGGTATAAGCCTATCATTGCATTTCGCATGTCATTCCGTGTTTCTCGGTATGCGTGCCCACGAGCACGCATTTCGAGGCACCTCATTTTTATCATTCCGGCATCCTATGTGAGTGTGGATGAGGCTCCCTCATGTTGGTATAAGCCCATCATTGCATTTCGCATGTCATTCCGCATTCCTCGGTTTGCGTGCCTGTGGGCACGCATTTCGAGACACCTCATTTTCATAGCATTGCGCATGCTAGGTTGTATATTAGTTGCGTTTCATGCATATCATGCATATTGCACGGGAAACGAGGCGCGTTTTGTACTCCGAGTAACGGAGTGTGTCTCAATTCCCAAGTCACCGACACTCCGGATTACCCATGATGGAGTTAGGTTTTGTTGTCGCATTCATATGCATTCATCCTATATTGAGTTGTGCAATTCGGCTCCTCGGCCATCATGCATCGATGTGCATGATTGGTGGCACGAGGATCGAGGCATGCATATATTTGTGAAATACATTGCTATGCCCTTTTCTTGCTCTCTGTTGCAGCAAATTGAAGAATCAGCAAATTTTCGGAACCTGACACGCATTTCGAGAAACAGTGCAAACAGAGGCTAATTGGGGCATCGAAAGGATTTCAGCGCCAGCGACCAACATGCATCATCCATTAGAAGCAAGGCAGTCCCTGGCTTACATGCCAGTTTTTACCGCTCTCCTACTTTAATTAGCAATCTGTAATATTCTTTCATTCGGACTGTATTATTATTTATTCGGACCCTCTGCGCGAGGGCATAATTGTAATAAGGGTGTGTGAGTGTGATGTATGTCCTCCAACCCCCATTTCTTTCTCCCTTTTATTTACCTGCTTACGATGGTTAGATATAGGGCATATTTCAATTAGCATACAGTATGACAGCATGTTTGCATCATTCATCTGTTTTGCACGCACCGGGCTCGGCGCATCATACTAACTGCATTTGTATTTCAATTCCAAAATGAATACTTGATAACTGTAGCATTTCATATACCATGTTTAGGACAGCCGAGCCTGCTATAGTTGCATCTTTGCATGTGTTGCATTAGGCATTTCTGTATATTTAGGATTCATGCATGATTTCTAATCGTTTTCCTGTTTTGGCTCGGAGTACTCGGTAAGTTTTATGCTTTAGCATCCTTGCATGCGTGTGAGTGTTGCCATGATAGCATGCTTGCCATGAGGCTAACTGCTTATGTGCTATAACTGCCTTGAATGCCTGTGGGTGGAGGTTGAGTTATTTGGATTGGAACAATTCATCAGATTGTTTGTTAAGCCCACTAGATAGTGGCAGCATCACTGTTTTCTAAGCCCACCCGAGGGTGGCAAATCCGCGTCTTAGCCTACTTGCGGGTAGCACCATCAAACCATTTTCAAACAAACAAACATGAGATGTTCAGTTCCAATTCAGACGGCCCAGTCTATACTTGTTTGCTGCAAGCATCACATAGTAACCTAGGCTAATAACCAGAATAAGAACTCACAATGTTTTCAAAAACAGATATCATGGTTAGTAGAGGGCGGTCTTTGATGGCCGTGAAATGCTCACGATGTGACCTTCCTCAATCGTACCCAAGTTCCCGAGCCAACTTTGGTGATGACGGACACGTGGCCTTTGGCACCGAGTTAGGGTTTCCTAAATTTCCCATTTAAAAATTTAGGTGGCGACTCTGTTATCTGGCAAAGCAGTCCATGTTTGGCACTTCTTTCAAAAAATCTGTTTTCCTTCAAAACGATTTGCCGGATTTGGACTCTTTGGTTCAGATTTAGAACCGCAACAAAATCGAGTCCGAACTGTAGCGAGGTCCCTCGCGGGCTTGTTACAGCACCGAGTCAGGATTTCTTAAATTCCCCCATTAAAAAATATTTAGGTGGCGACTCTGTATCTGGCAAAGCAGTCCATGTTTGGCACTTCTTTTCTAAAAATCTATTTTCTCAAAACGATTTGCCGGATTTGGACTCTTTGGTTCAAGATTAAGAACCGTGACACAAATCGAGTCCGAGCTGTAGCGAAGTCCCCCGCGGGCTTGTTACAGTATGGTCCAGTGGAAGAGATCCAGAACTAGTAGCAATGCAAGTGCCATTTAGGTTAAGGAGCTAAGGCCCTGTTTGATTGGGGGATATGAAGATTGGGATAAGATATTATATCCGGTGGGGTCCATATATCCCATACTTGCAATTTTTTTTTGAAGGGAATATAATATCCGGTGGGATTGTATATCCCCCAAAAGTGGAGGAAATACAATACCCCCCCAATTAAATCATATCCCCTTCGTTGGGATATGATGTAAAATGTCCAATTTACCCTTTTGTCTATCTAACATAATAGAATTTAATATATTTTTTTGAATTTAATATAATATAATATAATATTATATTATTTAATTTAATTTGATATAATATAATTTAATACAAATTTTGAATTTAATATAATATAATATTATTTAATTTAATTTAATTTAATATAATATTATTGATTTTAATTTAATATAAAATTTTGAATTTAATATAATATAATTTAATATAAATTTTGAATTTAATATAATATAATTATTGAATTTAATTTAATATAAATATTATTGAATTTAATATAATATAATTATTGAATTTAATTTAATATAAATATTATTGAATTTAATATAATATAATATAATATTATTGAATTTAATTTAATATAATTATTGAATTTAATATAAATTTTGAATTTAATATAATATAATTATTGAATTTAATATAATATAATATTATTGAATTTAATTTAATATAATTATTGAATTTAATTTAATTTAATATAAATATTATTGAATTTAATTTAATTTAATATAATATTATTTAATTTAATTTAATATAATATAATATTATGATGGCAATCTTGAAAATTACTTGTTATATCCCACAATATATTTTGTAAAACAAACATGCATAACATATATCCAATCTTATACATCAAGTTAACAAACATGATTTGGGGGATATACTATCCAATACCTATATCCTATTCATTGTATATCCTGACTAAATCTCACATTATATTATATCCTCTATTTTATATCCAGTGAAACAAATGGGGTCTAAAGGCCTGTGCCTTTCCTTTTTCATTTCCTTTTTCGTGTTTTTAAAAAAAAACTAAAAATAAAATTTCAAAAATATTAATCATATTTTTTTTGGGGGGGGGGGGGGGAAGTAGTGTTTGAATATCAAAAATATGCACATTCTGTTTGGTTTCATTTTTAGAATTTATTTTAAAAAAATAGAAATTAATTTGACAAAAATAAACATCTAAAATATATTTTGAATTTGTTTAAAAAAAAAATTATGCCTCCTCCAAAAAGATAAGATCTTGTGAAAATGATGTATTTTTGTTTATTTTATTTTTACTCTGAATTAGTTTTTAGTTTCTTTAAAAAAAAATGAAAAAATTTATTTTGAAAACCTAACCAAACATACGAATTTCCCTTGTTTTTCAAAAAATTAAAATAGAAAACAAAAAATAAAACAATACTGAGCAAACTAAATAGCATGAAAAGCAACTCAAATCAAATAAAAGTGAGACATTTTTCATTTATTTATTTCTATAATATTCTCATTTTATTCCTATATAAACACATCATTAGTAGGTTGTACAAGTTAGATTAATACAAAACTAGTTTTTCTTTATGGTATCAGAGCAAAATGCTCTGTTCGTTTTGATCCTCTTCACCAAGTTTATCTTATCTTCGTTGCCTCTTTCGCTGTGGGTCAATTATTGGATCCTCAACTCTATTTTATTTTTTGAACTAGTAGCTTCTTCATTTACTTGTTTACAATAATCCAAGGTTGCAGACAAAAAAGTTCTGACCTTAATTTTAGGCTAGAGTGGCATAGACTTTGGCCCATTAGCCTTGTTTTTCTTACCACATATCATGAAATGAAAATTTAAGATTTCAAGTCCAATAGTGACTTCCCTTGAATTATGAATCATGGATATGGATTTCAATACTTTGGCCCATTTATTATCACCGTTACAAGATAAACTTGATAAGAAATTATTTATAAATATCAAATAAATCATATCAAATTAGACAATTAATAATGTAAAAAAGTACGACAATACATACTTGCAACTCTAATTATAACCCCAACAACAAATAAATCAATAAAGAAAGAGTCTCGTAATAGAAAAAAATAAATATCTAAGAAAGTTTCTCTACTAAGAGTTATTATCCTGTCTTCTAAGAATTTTATGTTGGCGGTGTGCCCAATCAATAATAGACGGCCTAACAATTACATGGACAAAATAATCATTCTTTACTTCTTAGTTGACAATGTACAAAAGTGGTAGGCTAAACTAGCTCAATTAATCATCGGGGGTGGTGGCCTACTGGGGAAGGCCTCCCTCTTCACAGAGGTGACTTAAGTTCAAATCCTAGAGGGGCCGAATTTGTTGCTTTGCAACTAACTCTCTACGGAGATCTCGCCCTGCACTCTAATCAAAATCCGGGCTCGTTCCAAAAAAAAAACACCTAGCTCAATTAGTTGGAGTGGACAATTCTTGTGTCGGTGTGGGAGTATGAAGACACTTCTTATACTAATGTTACACAATCAAATTGGGTAAAACTAAATGAATTTTTATTTTTATTTTTAACATTTGGTATGACTAGTGAAAAATTTTTATTTTGAAAATTGGGGGAGGATTGAAGAAACAGATCAAGGCATAATTGAAAGGGGAATATCATATACAACAATGATTCATCCCACTAAAAACACCACCACTAATAGCACTAATGTATTAAAAAAGTAAAAAAATATAAAAATAAAAAATACAACTCCAAGATCAAAACATCACATCATTACTGGCGGGATCCACTGCCACCTAATTAGTGACTAATTAGTGCTCCCAAGCATTTTTCTATCGTATAAATGACATATAAAAAGAAAATCAACGAAGCATAAGTGAGATATAGAAAATGCTATGGTTACCAAATAATTTATCAATTTTTTTATTAAACCTTTCACATGGGTATGAGACCACACAAACTCACATGTGTGTGAATCTCACATCCATATGAAAGGTTTGGTAGAAAATTTGATAAATTATTTAAAATCTCTAACATAACTTGTGAGATATTTGTTATGATACAAGTGAGAACCATATATATGTTGGAGAATTGTAAAACATTCGGTAGTCAAAAGGATTAAATTTCTTAAAATCAAACCAAATTTAATGAGAGTAATACATCTACAATTTTTTTTTTTTTTTCCTTCCTTTTAAAGTAAAGTAACTTTCATTGAGTAAGATTCAAAGAAAAACCTTATATCAAACATTAATAAAGGAAAGGGGAGAGGGATATCTACCCTTGTTATCATCGCCAAAACTCTACTCACGGGCAATGAAGATCAATCATGAAAAGTAAGGAAGCATATGGAGAAAAGGAATATGATGAGAGAATTTTGAAAATAAATCAAATCACATAAAAGTCAAAGATTTGTCATTTTTACCTCTTTCTACATTGTTCTCATTGTATCCCTATGTAAACCTAGGATAGATTGTAATGCAAGTGAGATTAATACAAAACTAACTTTCCTAAAAAATCCTAAGTGAATAGAATTCGATTATTATTTTCATACAAAAGAGTTGAATCTAATTACAAAATCAAAATTCTGTATATGTTACAGAAATATTTTGTTTTATAACAAATCTAGGAAGTGTAGATGTGCAGTGTTAATCATTGGTTTGGGGACAACCACTACATAATAATGTAAGTGTAAGTAATGCCAAAAACAAATTGGAGAGGTTTTCAAGACTTTTGGCCTAGCTAGTTGCAGCAAATAGGACCATATATCTAGAAGAGAAGAGAAGAGAACTCAAATAGGCTTGTGAAAACTAAGACAGAATAGCTTTCAAATGGGGGCTAATTAAAGAGTAAGCATGCATATGCCACTGGATATATAGCTTAGGGTTTGCTTTGTAGGGTAATGCCCACAAAAGGTGGCATGCATGGTGGTGATTGAACTGAAGTGATACCTTTGAGGCTATGTTTGGATAATAAATTTAGATAGAGATTTGGAAAGTAAGAGAAAAAATATAGGATAGAAGTTAAATTTTTGCTCCATTTTCCTCGCCTTCTCTTTTTTCCTTTTTAATTTCTCACCTGAATTGATAATCCAAATACAACTTGATTATCTCTTGAGTTGAGTTAAGTATTATGAAAACATATGTGGCTGAGATTTAAATGTGACTCACACTGTACAAAATTTGAAGCTACACTATATACTTCATTTTTCTAGAATCCAAACTCTACTAATGCAAGAAAGCATGTAGAACTAAAAGTTGAGCAACTTGACTTGTATCTTGAGTTGAGTTGTTATGTATGGAGCAACGCTAAAAATGAAATATGTGGCCTCAATTTTGATTTTAGGTGGGTTTATACTACACTAATTAAATTTAAATTTACACCATAAATTTTATTTTTCTGAACAATTGTTTGGATATATTTTTTGGGTGGAAAGATTTTTCAATATACATATATCTTAATTCTATTAATGCATAAAAGCATGTAAAATTAAGAGTTGAGAACCAAGAACAATCACGAACATACTCAAAAAGTCTTTAAGAAATATCATTAACCACTAAAAACTAATAACCTTAAAATTTTAAAAAGCTATTTATAACAAAAAGAGGAATCTTGTTACAATTAGGAAATAATCTACTCAGCACCACTACAAAAAATAAGATTTTAGAAACCAAAATTTAGGAAGAAAATTAGTTTTTAGAACCAAATATTTTTGTTGCGAAAAGTGTCGTTATTATATTTTTAGTAATGAAAAATGGATATTAGTGATGAAAAAAGGATATTAGTGATGAATTATTATCTTTTTGTGACTAAATTTTTTGTCTCAAAAATAAACCATTTTGAAACCAAATTATTTTGCCCCTAAAAGTGTGTTTATTAGTGACATTTTCAAAATTTTGTCACTAAAAGTCTTATTTTTTACTTTTTGGAACGACTTTTTAGCTACTATCCTCACAACGATAAAAATTGATTCCTAAATATTTTTTGTAACAAAATTTTCACTTTTAGAGACTAAACAATTTGGTCTCTAAAACTTTTATATGTTATAGTGCACTTTCCTTTCTTGGCATGAAATAAATAAGGAAAATCGAAAATAAAAAATAAAAAATAGAAAATTTAAGTTAAGCTTAAATTTGAATACAAGAAACTTCAAGCATTCGCATCACCCTCAGCAAATTTTGAGCCAAATTATAACTCAAAATCTACTTTTATATTTTAGCTAATCTTTTTTTTATATACACACTCCATCAAACTCTTTATTCTAAAATTTTATTTCATTAAAATATTTTCTTTTATTCTTTTATCTTTTTCAATTTAAATATATTTTTTCTCGTGCACCATAGTAGTAGTAGAGAGCAGTAGCCGAAGAAGGCAAACCACTGAGGGGCGGTCGACCGGTCAAAGCCAAAATTCAACAAAACTTCCTTCTTTGCAGGGACATCTGAGTGGACATCCGGTAGGACGTCCGGTGGGTGAGAAAATATAATAAAAAATATATTAACTTGTCTCAAAAAAATAATAAAAGTAAATTAATGAATAGAACCTGTAGCAAATTCAACCAAAAGTTAATTCAGAAATAATTTGTTGAGATTGATGGAGCAACCAGATTGTGATTTGTTAGCTATATTTTATTGAGGCTAACGTGGATGCTCTTAAAAGTAGTAAATTTGTGTAATCAGAGACTGTTGGCTTTTTGGCTTTTCGAAGGGTAGTTTTGTAAATGCAAGCATGCCAGCAAGGATCAATCAGTCCTTACAGAAATTATAATTGCCAACCAATTATCAGACGATTGTATTTTAGTTCTTTCAGCCTCAATGAAGAGGACTTTTACTGGTGGCTTGATTTAGGAGAAATTAAGAGAAATAACAGTTAATTTGAAGAGCAATCGAAGTATTTCATTAAAATGAAATCTGACAATAGTCCAAACTCTGCCTCGTAGAGGTTTACAGCAACAATCTACTTGAATCTACTTGAAACTACTCCTATGAAGGAAGTACAGTGCGAGTATTTAAAGTGCAGGTATTTAAAGAACAAGTATTTAAAGACTGGAAATGTAAAAAACTGGGAAAGGAAATATGTAAAGTAAGACTGGTTTTGTATGATCTGAGTTCGGGGGCTTTTTCTAGGGGCTTCCCCGCTATTTATACTCGTCAATGATGACCTTCGAATTACACTTCGAACCGTCGAACTGCTCATCCATGATCGCTGGTCATGCTCCTTACAAGTAGCTCCACTACGCCATTACTTGCAGTTGAGCTTCCCTCCTGTATTTGAATTTGAATATGAGCAACCGTTGAGGCCATGTCATCTTGCACCTCGTTACTGATCTAGTACTACTCAGATCACGTGAGAACCAATACTCATCGCCACGTGTACGATCAGGATCGAAGACTCGAATAATCTTCCTATATTACCCTTACTCTGCCACGTGTCGAACTGTAACTGGCTTTTACAAAATATATAGTCAATATTACCCCCCGCAGTAATATGCCCAATACTTGGTAATATTAGTGGATCACAGTTTTCCCGCACTTTCAGAACGTGTATGGAGTTCATATTCTGGAAACACAACCGTCATCTATTTGGTGATCATTTGCATTAACTCGTCGAATATCCCAATACCTTAATATTCGAACAGACCATGGCTGAATCAAATTCCTTTTCTATTGATCAAGCAGATGAAGAGCCTTTGAGTAATGCTGCTTACCCTCGAAAGAACCTCCACGCATTCATTAGCTATCTTTACCCACCTTTTTATATTCAGGTCATGGAAGCCTATGCAAATCACCAACCTTTGGACTACGAACACATTGTTCTTAATCCTTCGATTCAAAAAGTTGCAGATATAGATATAGAAAGTTCTTCCTCTAGCTCTTCCTTGTACCTTGAACAATCTGCTCTCGAACCTTTGATTCGGCAAGTTGCAACTATGGACTTGGGAAGCTCTTCTTCACAAACCTCTGCATGGAATCAGGCTGTGGCTTCAACTTCCTCCAGGGCTTCAGGCTGGTCAAGCTGGTCAACATCTGAGACCCCCGATTTGAGGGAACGAATCAACCATCAATTTGTTGAGTTCACTGACCCGTTAGAGTTTCCTTCTTATGCTCGAAGCTCCGTGGTCTACCCCTACGTACCCATTGACCAGCGATGCAGTTTGGAGGAGAATCTGCTTGCAGCATGGTATACATCCTCCATGCCTACAAAAATAACGCCCTCTGCCTGGCGCCTAGAGGAAACACAAGGGTACAACCCAGCATTCTTAGCCAAGAAGGCGAAGATTTGTTCCTCTGACTGGCTTGATTATATTAATGCCTTTGTTCCTTCTACTCCCGCGCCATCTCTCATAATGGAAGCATCCACACCTTCTCTTCCATCTTCTGAAACAAAAGCATCTACACATTCTTCTCCATCTTTGGAAGCATCCACATCTTCTCCTCCACCAACCCTTCGCTGGACAGAGAAACTGAGGCTTGCCCTCCCTATGGACAAAGTATTCCCACCTTACAAAGCTCCTTCTTTCCCTACTCCAGATGAGCGGAAACAAGCTCAACTGCTGCTGGCAGCTTTCTCCCATTTGCCCTTCAATGTTCTTGAGGGTGACGTCCCTCTCAAGAATCCTAAATGGGCATGTGATATTCTGACCAGGGGCCATGTCCTCAATCCCATTGCCCAAGCAGAACTTCACATGTTCTTAGACCAACTTCCGGTGCTCCTTTACTGGCATCGAAACTCCCTGGTCACTACACAATCTTTGGATCAACTTTCGTCCCTGCGAATTCATGCCCAATATGAAGCAGAGAACTTCATGGAAGAATTCAATGACTTTAAGAATAAAGATTCTGCATATTGGGATGATTTAGTCTTGGACGAGTTGGAACAAAAATTGCGAGAAGAAGCCTTCGAAGCAAAGGCTGAAGAGCTTTATTACGAAGTGAGGGCACATCAGCTCATGCAATCAACATTAGAAGAAATAGAAGACATAATAAAGAAAGAACAAAAGTTCATTGATCATTGTTGGACAAAATTCCATGATCTTGTTATTTATTCTATTCCTTATTTTTATGAGCTTGAATTTATACCCAGATAGGGTCATTTGATGTAATAGCTTTGGTTTTAATATAAACAGAATTCTTCACTTTGGCATTGTTTGATCCTTTTTCCATCCTTTTAAAACCAATCCAGAGCTTCGAACTGAACAATCTTTTCCTTCGAATATGGGTTCAATTGTTTAAAACTGAAAACACTAAGAACCAACATGACCTTTCCAATTTATGGAATGAAGTTGACAGTTTTGGCTGATATTATCTTAGAAATAGTGCTTCGAATTTAACAATCTTATCCTTCGAATAAAGATTCAATCAATTTCCAATAAGGATAATGGGATGAATTCTCCAATTTATGGATTATGATCATCAACTTTCGTAAATTCTTGTTCAGAATTGGTGCTTCGATTTCAACAATCTTTTCCTTAAAGCCTGCCTTAATCATAACCAAAATGTGATCATGATTAGTACTTTATTATTTTTGCTTCAGAGAATAGTTCATATTTACAACAATATAAAAACTGCTCTCAAGGTTGCATCATTCTGATTCGAAAAGACAATTTTCTGTGTGTATATACAAACCAACTATTGGTTTTGATGTTTCGAACACCCAGATACATCTTTAAGGATCCTCCAGTTGTACCTCAAGGGTATTACTTTTCTTAAGAAGCCTACTACAGGTCTTTGATCTCTTCGAAGTAAATCAATCTTTGAGTATCCTTGAAATCGTGAGTATGTAGTAGGTTTCGAAGCCGACTTCTGTATTTCGAAGCCGCTGTTGTTTGAATTTTGGCGCCAAAATCTGGCTTCGAAGTCAAATATTTGACTTTAACGTTAACCTCAGCATCTAGGCTGTGTTTTTTCCCCCCAAAAGTATCAATATTGAGAGAAACTCTTCATATTCGTACTTTTAGTACTTAACGGCTTATGATATATTCTTTCAGGCATAAAGGCTTTTTAGTGCTCTGAAATTACTTACTTCTTTACAAACCCTTACCACTTCTCTTTACCCCTTTCTTCTCTTTCTGAAAAAGCGTGTTATCAATGGCTTCTTCTTCGCCAAAAGTGCCAGTCGTAGAGCGGGTGAGCTCATTAGTGGCTTTGAAAAGGCTTATTGACGTCGAATGTGAGAAGTACAAGGCCGGGGAAAAGAGCGCTGTCGATGGACGTATATTTATCCCTCGCCACCATGAACAGCAAGACTACATGCTCGGGCCAATATTCAAGGAGACCCTTGTTGAGTTCTCAGCCCTATATCCTCGTCTGGAGAACCAATGTCTCCTTTATGAAGGTGGTCTCGACTGGAGGAGCTGGAGAATCAATCGCCCTCACCAATGTTGGCCCACGATGCGACCGGAATGGCAAGAATGGTATGACCGGATCATCCCTGCTAGGACTTTGGACCTTCAAGAGCTCTGCCTTCTTGATGCTCTCTGGCTATCTAGGGTAACTATCCCAGAGGACCCTTTCTTAGTCCCTGCTGCTTTATGTTTTTGGAACCCTATTTTCAATTTCTTCCAATTTAGATGTGGGATGATGGCCCCTACTGTCCTTGATATTTGCCATCTACTAGGAGTATCCCCTATTGGTGCCCCCATTACACCAGATTTCCCTGATTTATCAGTCCCTTTCTCCCTCCACTCTCTTACCTCATCTTACAGTGATTTTGTTAAAGCTGAAAATAAAAGAGAGGGTCCAGTAACTGATAGGGAATTCTTTTCCTTCTTATTATACTGGCTTTGTAAATTCCTCTTTTGCACCTCCTCCCAAAGAATCATGCCCAAATTTGCCCCTCTCGCTAAAGCCTTCGTTTTGCACAAAAAGGTAGCTTTAGCCCCATATATTCTAGGCCATGTATATAGAGTCTGTTCCCTCTTTTGTGAGAAGCCCTTAGATGCCAATCAAGGGGGGCCATTCTGGATTCTTCAACTTTGGCTTTTCGCCTATTTTACTGAATTACAATCTAAATGCCTCAAATTTTCTGGGTCACACTCTCTCACCCATGGCATAAGACTGGCCAATGCTTCACTCTATCCATCTACCTTTGCCTTTTATTTCTCTTTCTTCCATCAACTACCAGCTGCCCTTCCTGTTCATCGCTTCCGTCCCTTCGAAGCCAGCATAGGTCCAATTTGGTTGACTCATTTCCTAAGTGACAGGCTCTGTACCTCACCTGCTCACAAGGATATATGGGCTTCCCTTCTGATTCCTAGGGAGCTATTTATTGGGACCACGAACCCCAGGGCTTACAAATGCATAGCTGAGCCTTATTGTCCTGCTCAATTTGCCAGACAATTTGGCCTCACACAAGGGGTCCCAATACCTCTTTGCAGCAACACCAATCTGAGCCTTACCAAGAGAGATTTGAAGGTTCGAAAATCAAGGCTAGAAGAGGCAACCTTCAAATTTATGGATGATTTGGCCAATTTCGAGTACACCCCTTTCATCCCTCAAAGTACCTTTTTGAAGAGATACCAGAACTGGTGGGTGGCTAACATGGAGGTATATCTGGCCATTTCACCCCAAAATCTATTAGAGATGTTAGATGTGCCCAGGCCCAAGGGAGCTGCCACTGTCATCTCTTCCACTGTTTCAGCTGCAATACCTGCTACAACTCAGTCCATTCCTGCTGCCTCAACTCCTCTTAGAGTAACTCGGGCTGCTTCAAAGAAAGGTATACCTTTGTTTCTTTCCTTTTGACTTTCTCTCCAATGCTTGCTATCTTAATTCTTCTTCTATACAGGCAGCCCACAACAAAAGAAGAGGAGACTATTTGAGCCTGAAAAGGAAACAATTGAGGTACAGACAGAAGAAAGAGAGGCAGATCAAGAGCATGAGTCACCCTTGGTACGGAGTAAAAGAGTGATTGACTTGGTTTCACAAGAAACAACTGCCAGGGAGGTGGAAGAGGAACTCATCTCTAGGGAATCCGAAACTCAGACTAAAGAGATTGGGAAAGAAACTGAGGAGCTGACAATACCAATTCAAAGGAAAAAGAGAAGAAAGATCACTGTCTCTCCTTCTGATTTAGCTGAAGATTCTGATTCCGAGACAATTGCCCAAGCAATAGAAAGAATAAGGAAAGTGACTACTTCAACTACTAACTTGGTTGAAGATCTCACTCATGAAGCAATCACCAAGGCAGTAGAGCAGGAACACTCCAAGGCAATCGTTGTCTTCGAGAGGGCTGAGAAGAGACGGCAGCAACAGTTTCTGAGATATGAAGCTGCTGTTGCTGATGTACCTCAAAGAGAAATAGCCAGAAGACAACAGACTGCCGAATATGACTCCCTTCGCAGCTCTCCTATCAGTGCCAGTGCCTCTGGATCAAGTAATTTCCTTCACGTTTCTGCTGTTTTTCCTTGTGGGCCTTTTGGCATTGAGGTTTAACATTGCTTTGCATTTCTTCCTTCTGCAGCGACAACTACTGCATTTATCTTCCCAATGAGGCCTCCCTCAATTTCAGTTGAGGTTGATCAAATGCAGAATGTCAGGGTTGTTCAAATTGTACTCCCACTTCCAAGGCCAATTTTCAATGTACCTTCTGTGAGCCCCAGCATCCCTGCATCTCTCTTTCTTGGCTTAGAACCATATCTCCCTTTCTTGACCTCCGACCTACTTTGGTCCAATTCTTCTTCGAGCCTTGCTCCTCCCTCTCTCACAGAGATTTCAACTGTTACTTCATCTATAATGGCAGTTGGTTCTCCTATAGAGGGTGCTGGTTGTTCCCCAACTCATAGTTCATTACCTTTACCTACTTCCAGCCTCTCTTCACTTGACTCATTGGTGGCTAAGACCATAGAGGCTGCCAAAGATGCTTCATCTATTTCTCCTATCCCCATGCAGTCTCTTATGCCTTCCACCACAACTCTTTCTATGCCTTTCATGTCCATGGATGAGGTAGACATCTTCGAAGGAAGGCTAGCTAGTCTCTTTGACGTACCCTCTACCTCTCCAATATTGAATGTTGAAGCTGAGCCATTAGTTTTGGCTGACTCCTTGTTGGAAATTTTTGAGAGCTCTCCTTCCTTCAGCAGCAAGCTTTCTGCGCCTTCGATAGACCTGGACACTTGCCTGCAACTGCTGACTTCTTTTTCGAGGATCCCTTTCGAGGCTCTACATAGGCCTATAATCAGAAATGGGTTCCTCCAGTGCTGCAAACTTGCTGAACAATTAGGCATGGATGTTTCAAGTCACTTATCTCAGGCAGCGGCTACTGTAGATTTTTACATCAGCATTTGCCAAGTTGCCAAAGCTAAGGATGAAAAACTGGCTGGAGATCAGGGTTTTGTTTCCTAAGTACATAATGAAGTGTCAAAACTTAAGGAACAACACTCCTCTGCCTCCCACTTTCGAGTCCAGCTGCTGGAGAGGAAAGCTCAACTTGAAGAGGAGCTAGCTACAGTAAATCGAGCTTTAGTCCGAACTGATGCAAAATTGCAAATCACCAATCAAGGACTGGCTGATCGCAAGGAAGAGATGGCTGTAGCTATTCGACTAGCTCCCTCTCTTAGTAATAGGAAATCTATTGTACAAAAACGATTAAGACATTGTAATGATTTTTGGGCCAATTTGTGGCAAAATGTACTTAATTCTTTATGAAAGCACAATTTTTGTATATCATTTGAGTAATCTTGTGTTCTTGTACTTAGTGTTCATTTTGTTCCCTGTGTTTCCCAAATGGTTGGAAAATAAGGTTTCAAGTATCTGCCATTAATCTTTTTGGGGTGTACATAACCATTCAAATTCCTCAAATGGTATGCCCCAAAAGGCAGTACTCTATGAATCTGATATGGTCCTTCCCAGTTAGGTGACCATTTGCCAAACTTATGGCTTTTAATTCCTATTGGGAGTATTGTTTTCGATACCAAATCACCTTCATCAAAGCCAATGTGTTTGACTTTCTTGTTATAATTTTTGGCTGCTTTCTTCTTTTGGAAAAGAATACTGTTTAGTGCCAAAATCCTGGCTTCATCTATGCCTTCTAACTCCAAGCACATACTTTGATGGTATTGTTCAAGGTCTAATTGATCTTGGCATCTTACCCTCAAAGATTTAACATTAATCTCCACTGGTAAAACTGCATCATGCCCATACACCAAGGCATAGGGAGTAATTCCTGTGCTTGACCTTGGGGAAGTTCTGTAGGCCCACAAAACATCCAACAATAGGTTATGCCAATCCCTGGGATTATCATCCACAACCTTTTGTATTCCTTTTTTCAAGGACTTATTGGATGATTCAGCTTGACCATTAGCTTGTGCATAATAGGGTGTGGAATTAACAAGGCTAATTCCAAACTCTGCCACAAAAGTCTTCACCATTTTCCCATCAAACACAGTTCCATTATCAACTGTTATGGTTTCCGGGATGCCAAATCTATGGATCAAATCTTTAATAAATCCAATAACCTCTGTTTGGTCCACAGCCTTGTATGGCTTAGCTTCGACCCATTTAGTGAAGTAAGTGGCCACTAGAATGAAACAATGATGCTTCGAAGAAGGTGGGTGTATTTTTCCCATCATATCCATAGCCCATCCTCTGAATGGCCAAGGTTTCACTACTGCATGTAAGTCAGTTATGGGCACATGCCTTATTGTGCCATGCTTTTGACATGCCTGGCACCCCTTTGCATATTCTATGCAGTCTTTAAGGATGGTTGGCCAATAATAGGAATGCCTTCGAAGCAACCACCTCATTTTTACACCAGGCTGATGAGCACCACAGATACCTTCATGAACCTCAGCTATAGCTGTTAATGCTTCTTTGGGCTTAAGCACTCCAGTAGTAAACCATCTCCACCCCTTTTGTAGAGAGCATTACCATATATCATGTATTGCATGGACTGCAATTTGACTTTTCTGTTGGCCTTCGAAGATGGACCAGCCAAATACTACACTATTGGATGCCTCCAATCTTGTTCTTGTAAGTCATTATGATTGACTTCCAAGACCACATTCCTTTTATTCAAAGGCTGTATTAATCTTTGGTATGTTGTTTGGTTTATATCCTTTTGGGCACTATCCCTCCTTTTGAAATTCGAAGCTTTCTGGGCCACATCATTGGCTCTATCATTCAAGAATCTGGGAACATAAGTTACATTTGCTATTTGGAACTGAGAAAGCAGATGTAATGCTACAACATAATATGGTAAAATACTTATGCTTTGACACTTGAAAATTCCTTTCATTTGGTTGACCACCAACAAGGAGTCCCCAAATATGTCAACTGCATGTACTTATAATCCAATAAGAATTTCTAGTCCCACGATTAAGGCTTCATATTCAGCCTGATTATTGGAACAGGTAACTTCATCCACTCTGAAACCATGTGTGCTTTCTACCCCTTGTGGAGACTTGATCACAACACCAATTCCAATTAGGCCATTAGCTTTCGACCCATCAAACCACATTTGCCATGGCTCAACACTGTCCATACCAAGTTGTAGACACCCCATTTTTGACCGACCTTAAGACTTAGACGTCACCGATGGAGCGCTTGGTGATATTGCATATTGTGCTCGTCCAGGAGTTTCAGAGTCTCGACTACGAGTCTTGCCTCCGGACTTCCGGGCTCTTTTTGTGCCTTGCCTCCGTTTGCGAACCAAGCTCGGTTTTCTCTGTTTCTATTCCCTGAGGGGAGGGAGAGGTCTCGTAGACCATCTCTCCGTGGCCGTGGGCTACGTTTCATGGTCATAGGCCATTTTTGCCCATTTCGGAGCCCGGTTCCCGGTTTTCGGAGCTGTCAGGCCGTGTGTCTCGGTTCGGGACCGCCTAACCACCTCTGTTTGCCCCGGTTTTTGGCATACATCTTATTTCCTCCCTTTTGAGGAACACTGTAGTCTGAGAAACCCACTTCGTGTTCGAGCACCACTCCCGGTGCCTAACAGCCCACTTTCGGGGCCTCGAACTGCGTGTTTTGGCTCCCAAACCTTCATTCTTTTTTTGGGCTCTAACCTGAACTCGAGATAGTCATATTTTGAGGTTCTTTTCATATTTTATTAAGGACCTCTTGATGTTTGACATCTCTATCTATCACCTGCTTCTTTACCCCTCTGTTTTCCCCTTTTCTTGCACGGTAGTTTAGGCCCACTTGTATTTATTTTCAGGACTTGCCATAAACTACAATGTGTCTTTTTTTGAGCCCCTCTTCAACTTTATTGAAGGGCTCTCTTCAGTTTGAGAAACGTAGCTACCAGTTTCCCTTTTGGCCTTTTTGGGGAGAAATTTGAATTTCATTTCCCCCCATTTTCCCCCCCATTTTTCCCCCTCTTTTCTAAACGTTTTTGCCTATATATACAGCCCTCCAGATCTGTTTTAAGGGTTAGAAAAAAACCTTTGAGAGCTCCTATATTGTATCTCTCTCTCTCTATAATTCCAAGCTCCAAAACTCTCAAAAATCTTCCAAGCTTGGCACCATTTCTTCATCACCACCAAGCACCACCACCACTACTCCATATCAGCAGCTTGGAAGAGTTTTTCAGAGGCTAAGGGAGCTGCAATTTGGTCCAAGAAGCAACAAAAGGGTTGGTCTTCAAGGGTAAGAATCATTCTCCCTCTTTCTAGCCCTTTCTTGTATCATTTCTTAGCCCTCTTTGATTTTTGTTTTGAGCTCCGAATTTAATTGAAAATGGAACTATTTTGAGCTCCATTCCATGTTTTTTTAAGGGTCTTACCCCATTTGGAGCCCCCATCTACCACTTGCTTCACAACCCCTCTTGGATGCCATATTTTTGCATGATTTTTTTGGCTTGTGTGTAATCTGATTTGAGGCATGTTATAAACTGAAAATGGGCCTATTTTGAGCCCTTCTTCAACATTGTTGAAGGGCTCATCACCATTTTCCATTTCTACATACCACTTGCCATTGTAGCCCTCTCTAGGCCCCATTTTTGTATGATTTCGTGGCCTTTTTTGTTTTCGGTTTTGGCCCTTGGCCTGAACTTAAAGGGGTCTTATTTTGACCCCCTTTACATGTTTCATCAAGAATATTTTTCTGTTTGGTGATTATTTTGTATACCTCATGATATAGCCTCTTTTGAGCCTCATTTTGCATGGCATTTTGAGTGTGTTTGTATATTGTTTTGGGGGCTTCCATCTACTGTAAATAGTCTTATTTTTGGCCCCTCTTCAATGTTGTAGAAGGAAATTTTGCTGTTTGAATTTTCTGTATACCACTTGCTTCAATACCTCTCTCTTGGCCCCCTTTTTTGCATACTTTTGTTGCCCTACTTGTGCTTGCTGTTTGGCCATGTTTATAACTGAAAAATGCCTATTTATGGACTTCCTTGCTACTTTATTTTCATTCCACGATCATATTGTACATGCATTGCATAGCTATAGGCCATTTCGGGTGCCTAAATTCGCATTTCGGGACCATTTCTTGCATTTGGTGTCATTTCGCCTCATTTCGGGACTGTTTTCCCCTACATTTCAGTGCTGAAATTCTATTTGCATGTTTGCATATCATTTTCTGTGCCATTTCATGCCTTAGGGCCATCGCCTCGGTTTGCGTGCCTGTGGGCACGCATTTCGAGGCACTTCATTTTTATCCGACGGCCTCTTATGTGAGTGTGGCTGAGGCTCTCTCATGTTAGTATAAGTCCAATTTGCATGCCGTATGCCATTTCATGCCTTAGGGCCATCGCCTCGGTTTGCGTGCCTGTGGGCACGCATTTCGGGGCACTTCATTTTTATCCGATGGCCTCTTATGTGAGTGTGGTTGAGGCTCTCTCATGTTAGTATAAGTCCAATTTGCATCCCGTATGCCATTTCATGCCTTAGGGCCATCGCCTCGGTTTGCGTGCCTGTGGGCACGCATTTCGAGGCACTTAATTTTTATCCGACGGCCACTTATGTGAGTGTGGCTGAGGCTCTCTCATGTTAGTATAAGTCCAATTTGCATCCCGTATGCCATTTCATGCCTTAGGGCCATCGCCTCGGTTTGTGTGCCCGCATCCACGCATTTCAAGGCATCTCTTTTTTCATAGCATTGTGCATGCTAGGTCATATGTTAGTTGCATTCATGCATGTCACGCGTATTGCATTGTGTTCGGATTAGGAGTTAGCCCGGGCATGGGAAACGAGGTGCGTTTAGACTCAGTGATGGAACGTCTCAATTCGATCAAACACTCCGGATAGTCCATGATGGAGTTAGGTTTTAGTTGTGTTTTTATGTGCATTCATTCCATATTGAGTTGTGCAATTCGGTCCCTCGGCCATCATCCATCGATATACGTGATTCGTGGCACGAGGATCGAGGCATGCATATATTTGTGAAAATACATTGCCATGCCCCTTTCCTGCTCTCTGTTGCAGCAAATCAAGAATCAGCAGCCTTTCGAAGCTTGGCACGCATTTCGAGGACAAGTGCAAAACAGAGGCTAATCGGGGCATCGCCGTGGATTTCCGCGCAAGGCAAACCGAGCATCCATCATTCATCATCCGGAGCAGAGTCAAGGCAGTCCCCTAGCTTGCATGCTAGTTTTAATGCTTTCCTAGTTTAATTTGTTAATTAATTAGGATTTTGTAATTATTTATTTGGGACTGTATTTTTTTTTCGGACTGTACTATTCTTTCATTCGGGACTGTATATTTATTCGAACCCTCTGCGCGAGGGCACAACTGTAATAAGGGTGCGTGTGTGTGTGCATGTCTTCCAACCCCCCTTTCTTTCTCCCTTTTATTTACCTGCTTATGTTGGTTATATTAGGGCATATTTCAATTAGCATACAGTATGATAGCATGTTTGTATTCATTCATCTGTTTTGCATGCACCGGGCTCGGCGCATCATACTAACTGCATTGTATTTCAATTCCAAAGTTGAATACTTGTTAGTTGTAGCATTTCATATGCCATGTTTAGAATAGCCGAGCCTGCTATAGTTTGCATTTTTGCATGTGTTGCATTAGGCAATTCTGTGTATCTAGGATCATGCATGGATTTCTAATCGGTTTCTGTTTTGGCTTGGAGTACTCGGTGAGTTTTATGCTTTAGCACCCTTGCATGCGTGTTAGTGTTACCATGAGGCTATGTGCTTATGTGATATGACTGCCTTGAATGCCTGTGGGTGGAGGTTGGGTTATTTGGATTGGGACAATTCATCAAATGTTTGTTTTAAGCCCATTAGATAGTGGCAAAATCATGTTTTCTAAGCCCACCCGAGGGTGGCAAATTCACTTCTTAGCCTACCTGCGGGTAGCACCATCAAACCATTTTCAAACAAACAAACATGAAATGTTTTGTTCCAATTCAGGCGACCCGGTCTATACTTGTATGTTGTGCGCATCACGTAGTAAATCTAGGCTAATAACCGGAATAAGAACGCACATTGTTTTCAAAAATAGATATCATGGTTAGTAAAGGCCGGTCTTTGACCAGGCGAGCGGGGGTGCTCACGAAGTGACCTTCCCCAATCGTACCCAAGTTCCCGAGCCGAGGCAACTTTCGTGATGACGGACACGTGGCCTTTGGCCCCGAGCCAGGGTTTCCTAAATTCCCGCATTAAAAAATATTTAGGTGACGACTCTGTATCTGGCAAAGCAGTCCATGTTTGGCACTTCTTTTCTAAAAATCTGTTTTCTCAAAACGATTTGCGGATTTGGACTCTTTGGTTCAAGATTAAGAACCGTGACACAAATCGAGTCCGAAGTATGGCGAGGTCCCCATGAGCTTGTTACTGATTCTGGCGACTCATTGGGATTTAGAGAACTTGACTCGAACTCATGATATCCGGTTTGACTACACTTGCGTGTTTCTTTGCATTGCATTTGCATTGTGCGCCTAGGACACCGTGTTTGCCATCTCGCTATTCTGGCGGTTTCTTGGGAGGCTTGTCTTATCAAGGCATGTCCATAAAATTTGGCGATTCACGAACTCTGCCAGTATGGGAACACAAACCCCGGTTTTACCGGGGCACCCTTTTTGACCATTCGACCTAGTGCATATCGAAATCCGTAGTGACCATTCCAAGCTAAGACAGGTTGCTTACCCAATATAGGTTATTTGAAACCACTGCGTGCGTAGTGAAACCCTAGCTCCTGACAAAATAGGACAGGGAAACCCTACTCCAACATATGGGTGTTTTGGCTCTCACTTATTTGTTATGTGCTTGTTAGAGTGCGTCTCTACAGGGAATGCATGTATCAGCTTATGAGTTTGGGCATCAGGCCTGCGGGCATCAGTACAGTGTTTTGGGAATCAGTTTTACCCGAGGGTATCAGATTTGAGGCAGAGATTTAGGCGGAATTCAGTAGAGGGCACACTCATTCAACTATACTCGTATCTGTTCAGATGGAATTAGGCTGAGATGTTGTCTGTTTTCTCTTTTGCTAGGTAGTCTGGGAACTATAGCTTCAGAAGGCTTCGATATCCCCCAGGTACATTGGACTAGTGCTGATAGACTTTGTTAGGTCAGAGATTCAATTCAGGGGTAACCAGTTTTCCCTCGCCAGTGGTGAGGCAAAGAAGGGGCCAGACAGGATTCATTGGTTCATCTGATCTGACAGTCACCAATCACATCATCAGTAGACCCGTGATGGCACAAGGTTCGGAAGAATTAGTGGCCGTGATAGTAGCGTTAAATCAGGGAACTGCCATGCAGGCTGAGACCAGTATTGAAACGCAGTGCCCATCTGGGGCATCTGCCTCACATCCAGCTTTGGGACCCCAGCCAAACTTTGACCCACTTCCGCCAGCTGAAGATTTGCAGGGTCTAGATCCCCAGGAAAGGTTGACTCAAGCTCGAGTTTCCACAACCCTGGTGCAGCCTACTGAGAGGCTTCTTCCCTCTGATGTCAATGAATTCAATCTGACTGCAGTAAAAATTGCGAACCTTGAGAAGCAATTCAAAAGGGCACAGGGCCTTAACTCCATTCACGACATTGAGGATGGGTCCACCGAGGTTGCCATAAGGCTCCCAGTCAGGAGTACCAATGCTGGCGGTAGCACTGTTTCCAAACTCGCTAAAGTCGACACAGTCGCCATAGCTGACCCTTTTGCCAAGGCCAGCCTACAAATAGCCAGCCCAGCCCGAGCTCAGGGTAGATTTTTCACCCCCCTCCATATGAGCCTAACCAGCGCATTAAAAGTCCTGATGGAAAGAGGGCATCTCAAACCCCTTAATCCTCAACCTTTGCCAAATCCACTCCCTGCCAAACATAACCCTAGCAAATACTGTGTATATCATCAGCAGCGCGGCCATGGCACCGATGGTTGCTACCGCCTTCGTCACGAGATCCAAAATCTCATCGACAACCGGACGATAGCTCCACCTCAAAACCCCAAGGACCAAGTACCTCATCCACATCTCAACCTCAGCCATACACTGCCACCCACCTACAACCCTAGTATATACCCCCCGACCCATATACTCAAGCCCGAGATGTTTATCCCGGAAAGCATAGGCTTAAGCACAATGGATGCACTTGAACCCCAGTCACCTCAAACTTGTGAACCTACTACTTCTGAGCTGGGAAGCATGATTGAAGATCTTCATAGAACAGTGGCAGATTTAACCTTTGGAGTTTTGACGCCATCATCAACCACATCGCCTACCAGGGAGTTCATGTCAAAACGCTCCCCAATCATGGGACTGACTACATTTGAAGAAAGCCAATCCCTTGGCAAAGTGGAGGCGGGCGGTAAGAACGAGGTAGGGGTGGGCATGGATCCCCATGAATATCTTCTGTTCGCTGTTGAGGCTTTGAAATCCGAGGGACTGAACAAAGAGCAAGTCCTTGCAGTTGTTGCAAAAACTGTGGATGACACTTTCGCTACTCAAGTTGGGGGCAGTCCGAATCAAGGGGCAAGTCGGGAGAAGGGCCATCATACCAAAGACAATCCTGCTAGCTCTAATCCTCCACTTAGAAGAGATCAGCAAACCAGGCCAGCACCTGCCAATCCCTTTGCTGGTGCGCCCAACAAAAATTCACAAACCTTAAAGTACCAACCCCGAGGTCGGAGGGTCTTCCATGCCCTCTATATGCCTTTGTCCAAAGCTCTCCAAATCCTTGTTGGACAAGGCCATCTCAAACCCCTTGAGCCTCGGCCTCTCCCGAACCCTCTTCCGGCTACACATGATGCTACCCAAGATCTTGCGTACCATCGAGAACCGGCCATACTACCATGATCGCTTCCGTCTTCGCCATGAAGTCTGAGATCTGTTTGACAACGGATCATCCTCCCGAGCTCAAGAAAGTCTATCTAAGACCGGGTCGGAACTTGGGGGATAATGTTATGTGATCAGGGGAGGAACCACCTGTGGGCGGTGCTCGATTTACTCCAGCTGTGGTGAATGGCATGCACTGTTTTGAGCAATGTACAAGTGCTGTTAATTTTGCACTCTGACTTAGGTATTGGGTCAGTTTTGTTGTTTTGTTTTGAGTCTGTCTTTTGTTTTGAGTCAGTCTCTTTTGTTTTGGGTCTGTCTTATTGTACCGAGTCAGTCCTGTTGTATAGGAGTCGGGTGATTCCGGGGGTGTTACCTCGGGCGTCACCGTTTTGTTTTGCGTTTGTCTTTTTGTTTTGTTTTGAGTCTGTTTCTGCCAGGGAGCCAGTTGTGCCAGCAGACTTTGAATGAACAGCAGTGATTTTCACATTCTTGTGTTCACTTCTGCCTTGTGCCAGTTATGCCGGGATTTGAATGAAATGGCAGTGCATTCCACTTGCTCTCTTGTGCCTTGAAGTCATTGTAATGACCTGAGTTTCTCAAAACTTTTTGAACACTGCAGTGAAAACGAAGAGGAAGGAATTCCTCGGGATTTGAAAAACTTTGACCAATTGAGAGAAAGAGAGGCGTGCTAAGCCCTTAATGAATGAAATCATGCTTGTTAGCGTGAGTACTGAGAAGGACCCTGGCTTGATCCAGACTGGTTTCACACTATCTTCGGGCCATGACGATTTGTCGCTTTCTTAAAAATTTTCAAAAACAAAATGTTTTGCGCGGTCCTGCGAAGACCTGTGTGGAATCGCTCTTGAGATTGTGCAGCCTAGGATCGCTCTCAGCCTCGAGACTCAACCCCTTTGCTTCCAAACCTTGAACTTGAATTCAAAAGGTTCAACGGTGAACTACGATGTGAGGCCTGTGTGGCCAGATTTGAAGTAGCCCTTGAACAAGAGGCCAGGAAAGTTGGATCAAGAAGATCAGAAGATCAGAACAAGCTTGCAAAGCTAGAACGGAAGCACCCCTCGAACTAGGGGCAAAAATGTCCGATGTGCTCGAAGAGCTGAAGATGAGTCCTCTTGCAAATCAACAGCCACTCTCCTGGATACGAATGGCTTCAAAACCCTACAACCATTTGGCATGGACCAAGCTACACTTTTACCCTTGAGAGGCTCGCTGGGCCGAAAACCCGGAAGGGCGACCCAGTCAAAAGTTAGAGCAAGAAAAAGAAGAAAAAAAACAAAAAATGCAAAAAAAAAAGAAAAGAAAAAAAAGAAAAGATGAAAAAAAAAGAGAAGAAATAAAAAGAATTGAAAAGAAAAGAAAAACATAGCTCGCAAGGTCGAAAACCTGCAATGGGCGCCTTGGCAAAAGTTAGAGCCTAAAAAGGAGAGGTTAAATACCCGAGTGCACCTTAACCCCGAACTACGTGAGGCTTAATTACCATCTTTGGGATACGTAGGCAACTTCATTTTGAAGTCCAGCCGTAAAACAATTCAAATTCGATTGTGTCCATGCGATGGTTCTGGCCATCTTTGTCTTCTCTCTATCTGAGGATTTGGTTGTGTTCGTCGCTCTGAGGACTGACTACAATGCGCTGCAGTGCCATTCAAACAAAGGGCAACTCCCCATTACCATTCAATTGTCTTGGCGCTTTCAAACAAGGGGCAACTTTCCGTTGCCATTCAACGCGCCGCGGTGTTGTTCAAACAAGGGGCAACTTTCCGTTGCCATTCAACGCGCCGCGGTGTCGTTCAAACAAGGGGCAACTTTCCGTTGCCATGCAGCTCTCTTCAAGCAAGGGGCAATTTTCCTTCGAATCTGAGGTTGTGCATCTCAAGAGTAGGTTCCGTGCTCGTTGAGCAGTGGCCGTTTGCAAAAATAGTTTTTGAGAATTTTTACTGGGGTTGACTAATTCTCTCGAAAATTATCCCATTTTTCTAAAACTGGACCATTTCTTGGACCCAAAAAAGGAAAATTTTCAGTGCTCATAGCCTGACTTGCGTGATTTCGAATCAAAAATCGAACAAGCATGTTAATCTAACTCTCATTTTGGTCAAAGCTATTTTAGTAGAAAGCAAAAACAAAAAATGGTCAAAATGATGAACTAGGGGCACAGTTGAGTCAGGTCCTCTGTCTTTTTCCCCTTTGTCAAAATACTTGCCAGAAGGGGCACTCTACTTGTCGGAAAGGACACCGTATTTGCCAGAAAAGGGCACAACAAAGGGCAGAAAGCTCTCACATCCTCTGAGCAACGAGGTATCAAGCCAAGTGCAAAGCACGAGCTGGAATGGGGCAAGATATTACACTCCCTCATCTAGACATATCTAATCACGTCCAAACTCCCCAGTGGAGCATCGTCAACCGATGTCAACTGCAGATTTGCTACACACCCAGTTGCAGCACAACCCCTCTGTGGGAGAAACTCATTAGCTGCGTGCAGAAGAAGAAGAATCTAGCTGAGTGCTAGGGGGAAGAGCCTTCAACTTCCTGTTTATCCATCAACCACCCAGGGGAGGGATGAAAAATGAGAGATTGAAGAATAGAGAGATGTGCGATGAGAGAAAAAGTGAGAAAAAGGTTTTTTTTAGAAAAACAGAGCTCGAGGGCCGAGTGATGTGAGACACAAATGAGAAAGGGTAGGAAACACTACCAGGTGAAACAGGCTCCCTGTGCACGTCTGAGTGTCGTGTCTTTTTGTTTTATCTCGATTCTTGTTTTGGGTCGTTTCGAGTGTTACTCGATATGTCTAGGTTGTGTGCCTTTTATTTCCTTGTTGAGTCGTTTTGCTGTGTTCAGTCGTAGGCTCAATACCTGGTCGAAAACTCATCTCTCAATTTCAAAAATAAAATCGTTTTATGCTCAGAGTGCCATGCCGTTCTCTGCGTTTGTGCAAAACAAGATTTTGTTCTTTCAAAAACCGCAGGGTTCAACCCAGGTCATGTGAGAACAGTAGAACCAGGACCTATCTGAAGCTGTAATGGTTCCGGACTGCAAAGCAAAAGAAAAAGAGGAAAATGTTGGGCATCTGAGATTATTTCAACTTCTGCATGTTCCGTCATTGCATCAGCTATGTGCCGAATAAACGAAATACTGTGTTATGGGCTGTGAGTTCAGAACAAGTTATGTTCAGAACGGACCGTGTGTTCAGAATCAGCAGTGTCCTGCGTGAGCCGTATGTTCCAAAATAAGCAGAATACTGTGGTATGAGCTGTGTGTTCAGAATGGGCAGTGTGCTGTAAGAGCTGTGTGCCAAACAAACCGAATTTTGTGTTATAAGCTGCGTGTTCAGATTAAGCAGTATGCCGGTACGAGCTATGTGTTCAAAGTGAACAGAATACTGTGTCGACTATTTCACTGTCTCAAGCCAGAATGGTGATCAGAATTACTCCACCCGGTTAAAACCTTCCCTCTCTCCGTATGAAATACGTTGAGATACGCTTGTTGGTTACACCATTGTTCTCCCGGTTAAAACCTTCCCTCTCTCTGTATGAAATACGTTGAGATACGCTTGTTGGTTACACCATTTGTTCTCCCGGTTAAAACCTTCCCTCTCTCCGTATGAAATACGTTGAGATACGCTTGTTGGTTACACCATTGTTCTCCGGTTAAAACCTTCCCTCTCTCCGTATGAAATGCGTTGAGATACGCTTGTTGGTTACACCATTGTTCTCCGGTTAAAACCTTCCCTCTCTCCGTATGAAATACGTTGAGATACGCTTGTTGGTTACACCATTTGTTCTCCCGGTTAAAACCTTCCCTCTCTCCGTATGAAATACGTTGAGATACGCTTGTTGGTTACACCATTGTTCTCCCGGTTAAAACCTTCCCTCTCTCCGTATGAAATACGTTGAGATACGCTTGTTGGTTACACCATTGTTCTCTCGGTTAAAACCTTCCCTCTCTCCGTATGAAATACGTTGAGATACGCTTGTTGGTTACACCATTGTTGTCCCGGTTAAAACCTTCCCTCTCTCCATATGAAATACGTTGAGATACGCTTGTTGGTTACACCATTGTTCTCCCGGTTAAAACCTTCCCTCTCTCCGTATGAAATACGTTGAGATACGCTTGTTGGTTACACCATTGTTTACCCGGTTAAAACCTTCCCTCTCTCCGTATGAAATACGTTGAGATACGCTTGTTGGTTATACCATTGTTCTCCCGGTTAAAACCTTCCCTCTCTCCGTATGAAATACGTTGAGATACGTTTGTTGGTTACACCATTGTTTACGCGGTTAAAACCTTCCCTCTCTCCGTATGAAATACGTTGAGATGCGCCTGTTGGCTACACCATTGTTATTCTCGGCGTTTAAAACCTTCTCAGGTTGCGTTGTGCGCGCACTTGAGCGGTTGTTTTAAGGCCTCTTCTCATGATTTCAGCGTGGTTAGAGTGCTCCTCCCCTTACGCGATTTCAGTGTGTTTGGAATTATTCTCAGGTTGCGTTGTGTACGCACCTGGGCGGTTGTTTTTGGGCCTCCTCTCACGATTTCAGCGTGGTTTGAGTGTCCCGTTCCTTACGCGATTTCAGCGTGTTTGGAATTATTCTCAGGTTGCGTTGTGTACGCACATAGGCGGTTGTTTTTGGGCCTCCTCTCACGATTTCAGCGCGGTTTATGTGTCCCGTTCCTTACGCGATTTCAGTATGTTTGGATCTTATCTCAGGTTGCGTTGTGCACACACTTGAGCAGTTGTTTTTGGGCCTCCTCTCACGATTTCAGCGTGGTTTGAGTGTCTCGTCCCTTACGCGATTTCAGCATGTTTGGATCTTATCTCAGGTTGCGTTGTGCACACACTTGAGCAGTTGTTTTCAGACCTCTTCTCACGATTTCAGCGTGGTTTGAGTGTCCCCTTCCTCACAAAATTTCAGCGTGTTTGGAACTTATCTTAGGTTGCGTGGAACGCGCTCCTGATTGATTTTCTTTGTTCTGCCTCCACTCACGAGTCCAGCGTGGTTGGAGTATGTCACCCTTTGCATCTGTTGTACTCTCTGTTGCATCGCATCTATTATCTATCGCATCACATCTATTACATCCATTGCATCGTACCTGTTTTATTGTCTGGTTTAGGAGACCTTAAATCCTCCGGTCTAAGGAGACCTTAAATCCTGCATCATCAGTCGCGCTGTTTTGCGTATCACACTTGCATTTATTCGCACTGTCTTGTGCACTCTCCAGTCTAGGAGACCTTAAATCCTCTAAAGGTGCAATTCCTTTGGTGTTTTTCGTGCCCGAACGACTTCCGGTGGTCTGGTATAGCCACCTGCCTGTGTTAGCGGTGAGTTCCTAGGAGACCAACTGAGACGGTGGAAACTAGAGTTCGAATGGCTTATGCCTAGAACGCAAAGGTTCGGATTTTCGAGACTAAAGTCTGGTTTAAATACCCAGGGGTATATCCTCGGCTTGAAATCTGTATGGCAGCCCCATAGATTGAGATAGCATCTGTATGCGCCTCAGTGCAGATCTTGATCCAACCTAGTCTGTCACCCTGTTGGAGAATAGGGAAAGCTGCAACCATAGTCAGGGAGAAAAGTAGCACCTGTGGTTCGACCAAGAAGAAGCGAGAGATCCCCAGCACCATAAGGCATGTTATTGTATGTACGGTTCATTTGAGGCTGGTGCGACCAGACGAACCGCGCAGGTATTGTATCTCCTCCGTGTGAGATGTAGCAAGAATTGAATAATTCTCCGCATTCTTAACTGCATGAAATGTAGTTGTTGTTTTGCATTCTTGCTTAAAACTGTTGCATCTATTGTAAATATGTGCTTCATTACAGCTTGTTGCATTTGCACGATCATTAAGTTACATCTGGCCTTGTGCATATCGCTTTGCATTTTGCCCCCAGCCCGCGGGCACGCCTACGGGCACATCTCTGTCTATCTTGTATGTTTGTCTAAGTCTTCGGCCTTGTCAAAAATGGGTCGTCTCTGGGCTTTGACATTCACTCCCGTCACTTATGACTCTCGAGTTCTGTCAAAGAGGGGCAACTGTAGACACCCCATTTTTGACCGACCTTAAGACTCAGACGTCACCAATGGAGCGCTTGGTGATATTGCATATTGTGCTCGTCCAGGAGTTTCAGAGTCTCGGCTGCGAGTCTTGCCTCCGGACTTCCGGGCTCTTTTTGTGCCTTGCCTCGGTTTGTGAACCAGGCTCGATTTTCTCTGTTTCTATTCCCTGAGAGGAGGGAGAGGTCTCGTAGACCATCTCTCCGTGGCCGTGGGCTACGTTTCGTGGTCATAGGCCATTTTTGCCCATTTCGGAGCCCGGTTCCCGGTTTTCGGAGCCGTCAGGCCGTGTGTCTCGGTTCGGGACCGCCTAACCACCTCCGTTTGCCCCGGTTTTTGGCATACATCTTATTTCCTCCCTTTCGAGGAACACTGTAGTCTGAGAAACCCACTTCGTGGTCGAGCAACACTCCCGGTGCCTAACAGCCCACTTTCGGGGCCTCGAACTGCGTGTTTTGGCTCCCGAACCTTCATTCTTTTTTTGGGCTCTGACTTGAACTCGAGATAGTCATATTTTGAGGTCCTTTTCATGTTTTATTAAGGACCTCTTGATGTTTGACATCTCTATCTATCACCTGCTTCTTTACCCCTCTGTTTTTCCCTTTTCTTGCACGGTAGTTTAGGCCCACTTGTATTTATTTTCGGGACTTGCCATAAACTATAAAGTGTCTTGTTTTGAGCCCCTCTTCAACTTTGTTGAAGGGCTCTCTTCGGTTTGAGAAACGTAGCTACCACTTTCCCTTTTGGCCCTTTTGGGGAGAAATTTGAATTTCATTTCCCCCCATTTTTCCCTCCCATTTTTCCCCCTCTTTTCTAAACGTTTTTGCCTATATATACAGCCCTCCAGATCTGTTTTAAGGGTTTGAAAAAAACCTTTGAGAGCTCCTATATTGTATCTCTCTCTCTCTCTCTCTCTATAATTCCAAGCTCCAAAACTCTCAAAAATCTTCCAAGTTTGGCACCATTTCTTCATCACCACCAAGCACCACCACCACTACTCCATCTCAGCAGCTTGGAAGAGTTTTTCAGAGGCTAAGGGAGCTGCAATTTGGTCCAAGAAGCAACAAAAGGGTTGGTCTTCAAGGGTAAGCATCATTCTCCCTCTTTCTAGCCCTTTCTTGTATCATTTCTTAGCCCTCTATGATTTTTGTTTTGAGCTCCAAATTTAATTGAAAATGGCACTATTTTGAGCTCCATTCCATGTTTTTTTAAGGGTCTTACCCCATTTGGAGCCCCCATCTACCACTTGCTTCACAACCCCTCTTGGATGCCATATTTTTGCATGATTTTTTTGGCTTGTGTGTAATCTGATTTGAGGCATGTTATAAACTGAAAATGGGCCTATTTTGAGCCCTTCTTCAACATTGTTGAAGGGCTCATCACCATTTTCCATTTCTACATACCACTTGCCATTGTAGCCCTCTCTAGGCCCCATTTTTGTATGATTTCATGGCCTTTTTTGTTTTCGGTTTTGGCCCTTGGCCTGAACTGAAAGGGGTCTTATTTTGACCCCCTTTACATGTTTCATCAAGAATATTTTGCTGTTTGGTGATTATTTTGTATACCTCATGATATAGCCTCTTTTGAGCCTCATTTTGCATGGCATTTTGAGTGTGTTTGTATATTGTTTTGGGGGCTTCCATCTACTTTAAATAGTCTTATTTTTGGACCCTCTTCAATGTTGTAGAATGAAATTTTGCTGTTTGAATTTTCTGTATACCACTTGCTTCAATACCTCTCTCTTGGCCCCCTTTTTTGCATACTTTTGTTGCCCTACTTGTGCTTGCTGTTTGGCCATGTTTATAACTGAAAAATGCCTATTTAGGGACTGCCTTGCTACTGTATTTTCATTCCACGATCATATTGTACATGCATTGCATAGCTATAGGCCATTTCGGGTGCCTAAATTCGCATTTCGGGACCATTTCTTGCATTTGGTGTCATTTCGCCTCATTTCGGGACTGTTTTCCCCTACATTTCAGTGCTCAAATTCTATTTGCATGTTTGCATATCATTTTCTGTGCCATTTCATGCCTTAGGGCCATCGCCTCGGTTTGCATGCCTGTGGGCACGCATTTCGAGGCACTTCATTTTTATCCGACGGCCTCTTATGTGAGTGTGGCTGAGGCTCTCTCATGTTAGTATAAGTCCAATTTGCATCCCGTATGCCATTTCATGCCTTAGGGCCATCGCCTCGGTTTGCGTGCCTGTGGGCACGCATTTCGAGGCACTTCATTTTTATCCGACGGCCTCTTATGTGAGTGTGGTTGAGGCTCTCTCATGTTAGTATAAGTCCAATTTGCATCCCGTATGCCATTTCATGCCTTAGGGCCATCGCCTCGGTTTGCGTGCCCGCGTGCACGCATTTCGAGGCATCTCTTTTTTCATAGCATTGTGCATGCTATGTCATATGTTAGTTGCATTCATGCATGTCATGCGTATTGCATTGTGTTCGGATTAGGAGTTAGCCTGGGCACGGGAAACGAGGTGCGTTTCGTACTCCGAGTGACGGAACGTGTCTCAATTCCCCAGTCACCGACACTCCGGATAGTCCATGATGGAGTTAGGTTTTAGTTGTGTTTTTATGTGCATTCATTCCATATTGAGTTGTGCAATTCGGTCCCTCGGCCATCATCCATCGACATGCGTGATTGGTGGCACGAGGATCGAGGCATGCATATATTTGTGAAAATACATTGCCATGCCCCTTTCCTGCTCTCTGTTGCAGCAAATCAAGAATCAGCAGCCTTTCGAAGCTTGGCACGCATTTCGAGGACAAGTGCAAAACAGAGGCTAATCGGGGCATCGCCGTGGATTTCCGCGCAAGGCAAACCGAGCATCCATCATTCATCATCCGGAGCAGAGTCAAGGCAGTCCCCTAGCTTGCATGCTAGTTTTAATGCTTTCCTAGTTTAATTTGTTAATTAATTAGGATTTTGTAATTATTTATTTGGGACTGTATTTTTTTTTCGGACTGTACTATTCTTTCATTCGGGACTGTATATTTATTCGAACCCTCTGCGCGAGGGCACAACTGTAATAAGGGTGCGTGTGTGTGTGCATGTCTTCCAACCCCCCTTTCTTTCTCCCTTTTATTTACCTGCTTATGTTGGTTAGATTAGGGCATATTTCAATTAGCATACAGTATGATAGCATGTTTGCATTCATTCATCTGTTTTGCATGCACCGGGCTCGGCGCATCATACTAACTGCATTGTATTTCAATTCCAAAGTTGAATACTTGTTAGTTGTAGCATTTCATATGCCATGTTTAGAATAGCCGAGCCTGCTATAGTTTGCATTTTTGCATGTGTTGCATTAGGCAATTCTGTGTATCTAGGATCATGCATGGATTTCTAATCGGTTTCTGTTTTGGCTTGGAGTACTCGGTGAGTTTTATGCTTTAGCACCCTTGCATGCGTGTAAGTGTTGCCATGAATAGCATGCTTACCATGAGGCTATGTGCTTATGTGATATGACTGCCTTGAATGCCTGTGGGTGGAGGTTGGGTTATTTGGATTGGGACAATTCATCAAATGTTTGTTTTAAGCCCATTAGATAGTGGCAAAATCATGTTTTCTAAGCCCACCCGAGGGTGGCAAATTCACTTCTTAGCCTACCTGCGGGTAGCACCATCAAACCATTTTCAAACAAACAAACATGAAATGTTTTGTTCCAATTCAGGCGACCCGGTCTATACTTGTATGTTGTGCGCATCACGTAGTAAATCTAGGCTAATAACCGGAATAAGAACGCACATTGTTTTCAAAAATAGATATCATGGTTAGTAAAGGCCGGTCTTTGACCAGGCGAGCGGGGGTGCTCACGAAGTGACCTTCCCCAATCGTACCCAAGTTCCCGAGCCGAGGCAACTTTGGTGATGACGGACACGTGGCCTTTGGCACCGAGTCAGGGTTTCCTAAATTCCCCCATTAAAAAATATTTAGGTGACGACTCTGTATCTGGCAAAGCAGTCCATGTTTGGCACTTCTTTTCTAAAAATCTGTTTTCTCAAAACGATTTGCCGGATTTGGACTCTTTGGTTCAAGATTAAGAACCGTGACACAAATCGAGTCCGAAGTCAGAAGCGAGGTCCCCCATGCTTGTTACGCTTCTGGCGACTACCGGGATTTAGAGAACTTGACTCGAACTCATGATATCCGGTTTTGACTACACTTGCGTGTTTCTTTGCATTGCATTTGCATTGGTGCGCCTAGGACACCGTGTTTGCCATCTGCTATTCCTGAGCGGTTTGCCGGAGGCTTGTCTTATCAAGGCATGTCCATAAGGCTGGCCGGTTACGGGCTCTGCCAGTATGGGAACACAAACCCCGGTTTTACCGGGGCACCCTTTTTGACCATTCGACCTAGTGCATATCGAAATCCGTAGTGACCATTCCAAGCTAGGACAAGTTGCTTACCCGATATAGGTTGTTTGAAACCGCTGCGTGCGTAGTGAAATCCTAGCTCCTGACAAAATAGGACATGGAAACCCTACCCCAACATAGGGGTGTTTTGGCTCTCACTTATCTGTTATGTGCTTGTTAGAGTGCGTCTCTACAGGGAATGCATGTATCAGTTTAGTAGAGGCCGATCTTTGACCGGGCGAGCGGGGGTGCTCACGAAGTGACCTTCCCCAATCGTACCCAAGTTCCTGAGCCGAGGCAACTTTGGTGATGACGGACACGTGGCCTTTGGCACCGAGTCAGGGTTTCCTAAATTCCCCCATTAAAAAATATTTAGGTGGCGACTCTGTATCTGGCAAAGCAGTCCATGTTTGGCACTTCTTTTCTAAAAATCTGTTTTCTCAAAACGATTTGCCGGATTTGGACTCTTTGGTTCAAGATTAAGAACCGTGACACAAATCGAGTCCGAGCTGTAGCGAGGTCCCCCACGGGCTTGTTACACAAGTTCCATTATTTCTTGGCCCTCTGTTTGAGATGGATGGTCTGCCAGAAAATTGGCTAAAATTTGCCCTTTCACTGCCCTTTGGGGGACATATTCTAAATGGAATTCTGACAAGGCTAATATCCATTTGCCAATTCTTCCCCTCAACATAGGTCTAGATAACATGTACTTAACCAAATCTGTGGTTGCAATTACCAAGACAGTTGTAGGCAAAAGATAATACCTTAATTTCATAGCAGCAAAATACAAAGCAAGACACAGTTTTTCAACAGCTGAATATTTACATTCACAAGAATTTAAAAACCTACTAAGGTAATAAACAGCTTGCTCCTTGCCTTCTTCATTGTCTTGAGCCAAGAAAGCTCCCAATGAATCTTCTGCTGCAGCTATGTACAACTTCAAGGGCTTATTACCCTTTGGTGGCATCAGCACTGGAGGATTGGCCAAGTAGGCTTTGATACCTTCAAAAGCAATTTGATGCTCTGATGTCCGCACAAACTCCTCTTCATCTTTCAGCCTTAACAAGGAAGAAAATACTTTAGTTTTCCCTGCAGTGTTAGAAATAAACCTTCGAAGAAAGTTAACCTGTCCAAGGAACCTTTGTAATTCTTTCTTACTTGATGGAGGTCTGGCTTCAATGATGGCTTTGGCTTTATTCTGATCAATCTGTATTCCTTTTTTGTGCACTACATAACCCAAGAAATTTCCAGATGATACACCAAAAGCACATTTAAGAGGATTGAGCTTCAACTTGAACTTCCTCATTCTTTCAAAAGCTGTTTCTAAGTGAAGCAGATGTTCCTCCATGGACTGAGATTTTACTACAATGTCATCAATATAACATTCTAAATACCCTCCAATGAGGTCATGAAAGATGGTGTTCATAGCCCTCTGGTATGTAGCTCCAGCATTCTTCAAACCAAATGGCATCTTGACCCATTCGAAGGTGCCAATATTTCCAGGACATCTGAATGCTGTCTTGTGGACATCCTCCTCCGAAATGCAGATTTGGTTGTAATCAGAATGTCCATCCATCATTGATAAAACTTGATGCCCTACTGAACTATCTACCAACAGATCCATTATAGGCATAGGGTATTCATCCTTTGGAGTTGCTAGATTCAACTTTCTGAAGTCAATGCATATCCTCATTTTACCATTCTTCTTGACTACTGGCACAATATTAGATAGCCATTCAACATACCTGGCTGTCCTAATAAAGTCTGCCTTAAGTAGTCTGAGGATCTCTTCCTTGACTTTCTGAATTACTTCTGGACTCATCCTCCTTGGTTTCTGCTTATATGGCTTGAAATTAGGCTTCATAGGGAGCCTATGTTCCACTAATGACCTATCCAATCCTGGCAGTTCATTATAAGACCATGCAAAGCAATCTTTGTATTTTTTGAGAACAACCAACAACTGGTTTCTATCCAGAACATCCAGACAAGCACTTATGTAGGTGGGCTGCTGTACAGAACATTCTCCTAAATTTACTTCTTCTAAGGGGTCTTGTGTTTGGGAACTCACTGAAACCTCTTCTTTGGTTTCGGCTACCTTCGAAGCAACATCCCTGTATTGCTCTGCTCCTAGGTTCTTTAATTCAACATCTCTGCCCTCTTCCTCGTAGACAAAATCTGTCCACAAGGCTTCCTCTTCCTGTATCTCCTGGACTTTTGTTTCAATGTCCAACGCACAGTACTTACCAAGAGTCAAGACTCTGACCTGTTGTTGCTGCTGTTTGCAGCCAATTATCATGGCCTCCTTCTCTTGCTCCCGTACTTTCTGGACTATTGCTTTTACATCCAATGTTGAGAATTGAATTAAAGCCAAAGACTTGGCTTCTTGTATCTTATCTCCTTGCCTACAACCAGGCATCATTGTCATCTTTAACGACAACTTCTTCATCAGCACTCTCCTGAACTAAGTGCTTTAGGTGTGTCACCTCCTCATCAGCCGTCACTTCGGCTGAGCCATCAGCTTTCCTCAGTATACTGAGTGGTGTTACTCCCTCAATATACAGTTTGACCTCTGCAAAGTCTGCACAGGCTATGAAAGGTTAAGGATCCGCATCAATCTCCTCTGTCTCCCTATTGCCTAAGGCCATCATAATTTTCTGATGTAAAGAGGAAGGCACACATTTGTTAGTGTGGATCCAATCTCTACCAAGTAATGCATTGTACTTAGTATTGCTCTCGATTACGAAGAATGCAGTCATGCAGTCCCTAGTACCCACACTTAAGTTAATGGGTAGAATCCCCTGGGCCATCTGTTTATCTCCAGCGAAGCCAGCAATGGTTGTGCTGGTTGGGATCAACCCGGGATTCTTTTTCCCTAGTTTCTTCAAAGAAGATTTCAGGAGTAGGTTCACCGCTGCCCCATTATCTATCAGGACTCGGTTCAGCTGTATCCCATCAAAGAAAGCCTTGATGTACAAAGGCTTGACGTGTTGCGTCATGGAATTCGAGGGATACTGAAAAGGATAAGAGAGGTTTATGCTCACCTCCTCCTCACTCTCATAGTCAGTCTCCATTGGGGAAGCCATCCCAGGACCATCTTGCACCATATTGACTTGTGAATCTTCACTAGAGACAGGAATAGGATCCATGTCTTGGTCATCTTGGTCCTTATGTCCAGCTTGGAACTCATGAGGCAATATGCGTACCATATTAGCCGATACTGGAGGAAATGAGCCAAATTGGATGGCTGGCTGTACTTGCTTTCCCTCCTGGCCACCTTGTTCAGTTGCTTCAACAGCATCCTCCATGCTGCACTCTGGTACTTCGTTGTTAACTGATCCCTTCGAAGGATCTTTCTCAACTGGTTTTCCAACCAAAAATGTTTGCTCAGCCATGAAGGCTTCGAACATTTCTTCCTCCATCATTTCTTTCTTCTGGCTTACGCCAATTTCTTCTTCAGTCTCGTTATCACTTTCCATCAGAGCTTTCTCCAAACCTGCTAAGCTCGACTTCTCTCTGGCTTTCAGTTTAGAGTGAACCTTGGCCAACTGCTCTTTACTGCAACCCACTTTGCTCCGTGGAGTTGACTTTGGAGTATGGTCTGACTCTGGAACTTTCTTTCCTTCTGCCTGGACCAATGAAGAGCTCTCTCAATTTTCTTTCATCTCATTCTGGTACTGAGTGTACCTGCGCTGGATCTTTCTCCTTTGTGATCTTGAAATGACTGGGATCAAACCTGGTTCCTTTGTCTTTGGGTGTTTAAGCAATACCCAATTGTTAGGAGCCACTAAAGGAGGCTTGATCATCCGGCCTTAGATTCCAACATCCCTTCGAACAGGCATTTCTCTAGGTTTGTTTTGCATTACAAACCAATCTGGGACCCCAAGTACCCACGAACTTGCTGACTCAGACGTTGAACTGCCTTTTTCTACCTTCGAAGCCATCTTCGAGGCTGGCCTTGAAGGTAAGTGCTTGGCTTTGACCTCATGCTTCGAGTCTGATTCAGACCTTCGATAAGGGTAGCCACTTTCTGCCCTGTGTGAAGCTGGTCTGGGGGGCCAATCTCTGGCTTTGATCCCATGAACCGAGCCTCTCTCCAGTCTTCTTTCAGAATGGCTGCTCTCCATTCTGTAATAGTTATGTGGCCTGGATTCATACAAGGACCTTTTACCCTTAGCATGCATTCTGTCCACTGCAGGCTCAACCACTGGTGGTCTCTGCCTATCACTAGCCGGATACGGCCTTTTGTTGTAAGCATTGGTTGATTTAGGGTGTCTCTGAACATCCCTGTAGTATTGCTTCCCATCAATTGGAAGCCCTTTTAACCACTTGTATCCCAGTCTGCACCTGGGACACATCCTCTGCATCACTGTTGCCTCCAAGGAATCATCATCCAGTGATTCTTCATCAGAGTGTTCCTTTTGATGTGAGAAACTTTGTCCAATAGCTGGTGGGTTTCTAGTGTCCTTCTTAATGGTTGTTTGGTTGGCAACATGCATCTGCACATTAACCTCTTCCAATTCTGTCAATGACAAGTTCTGAAAATCTGACGAAATGACATTGGCTGCCATTTCTCCAACTTCTGGAAATGGGTCACTGTCAATCCCCATGGCTTTTTCTGCTTTGGATGGGAATTTCAAACTTCCTTTTCGAATTTGTTCTTGGATCCTGTCTCAAAAAACAATGCAGTTTTTAGTCGAGTGAGACCAAGAGTTATGTCATTTACAGTATACTTTTCCTTTAAGTTCATCTGGAGATGGCAGTTTTACTCCTTTTGGTAACTTAAGGAAATTGGCCGCAAGCAAATGATCAAAAATGTCATCTGCTTTTGTTAAATCGAAAGAGTACTTTCTGTGAAGGTCTTTCTTTTTAAACTGCTGGTCAATTGTTGTATCCTTATGAATTAATGCTTCACAGATGACAGGCTCTTTGCCTACAATCTCTGCTGCATCTATTTCATAATTAGGATCTCTATAGTGTGTCTTGTATGATGCATTATTTCGATCTTGTTCCACCTCTAGTAATGCTTCATACCTAGACACCTTATATGTTAATTCTACCAAATCTCTGAATTCAGTTGAGTCAAACTTTTTTCGAAGCCTGAACTCTAAACCATTTTGAGCCAATCTTACAAACTCTGGCTCTGGCAAGATGACTCTACATTTATTTCGAGCCCTTTTAAATCTAGCAATAAACTGAGTAGCCTTTTCTTCAAGCCTTTGACTCAATCTAGCCAAGTCTGCCATGGATACTTCTGGCTCCGATTGGAAGAATTGGGCATGAAATGCCTCTTCCATTTGTTGCCAATTTTGAATGGAGCCAGGTGTAAGGTTGATGTACCATACAAATGCTCCCCCAGTTAGAGAATTTGGAAATAATCGTAGTTTCATATAGTCATGATTAGTAAATTCACCGCATTGAGCAGCAAACCTAGCAATATGCTCTATTGTTGATTGATTTCCTGTCCCATAAAAAAGGGTAAAATCTGGTATCCTGAATCCCCTTGGGTATTCATGTACCCTATCTACCCATTCTGGGTATGGTTTTCTGTATATAGGAGTCTGGACCCCCCGAGTTATCGGTCCACACATCTCTCTAACAATATCAGCAATTTGGTCCCTAGGGACCATATTTTGTGCCTGCTGAACCACTACTGGAGGGGCAAACACAGGATTCGGTGGACAAACTTGTGCTTGTGGTCCTCTTGGTCCATAATGTGGCAAATTTGGGACTGGTTGTCCTTGTGGTGCAGGTTGCTGTTGGGGGTGTGGGTAACCCCTTTGAGCTTGTCCTGCAAATGGTGCTGGAACAGGTGTTGTGTCTCTTCTATTTGAAGGCAAACCTTCCAACCCCCAGGGTACAAATTCGAATAAAGGATTAGTATATCCCCTGGTGCCAGGTATGGCTTCGAACATGGGATTTGCAACCATTCTTATGCCAGTTTCTTGTACCTGACCAGATCCACCAACTTGTGTGGCTTCATTGTTGAGTACTGAGGCATTTTGGCCTGCTATAGGCCTCGAAATGGGTTCATACCAAGACTGAAATGATGGTCTTTCATAATTCTGATTACTAGTTTGACCATTAAAATGTCCATTAACTTGCATAGGCTGTTTATCTCTAGCCAATCTTTGCTGAGGGACATTTAAAACTTCCTCTGTGTGTCTTGTGTTTGTTGGTTGGTGGCTATTCATTCGATCCAAAAAGGATGTTGCCTACCTTTCCATTGTGTTCATTAATTGTTGTCCCATGGCATCTACTAAACCATCCCATGGATTTGTTGGTTGAGTAGATGGAAGAGTGGATGGTCCAATTCCTTGGTTTCGTCCAATATTATGAACATATGGTTCTTGTCCAGAAGTACTGGTCTGTTCGACCATAGGTTCCGATAACATGGGAGTTTTCACAGGATGTGTTACCACATTATCCTCTGGATTAGGCATTTCTACCTCTCCTTCTACGCCTTCTTCCAAGCGTTCATTTTCTCCTTGTCGTCTTCTTCTAGCCATTTTAATTAAGTCCCACTAGGCGTGCCAAAAATATATGTTGGCTTTTTGGCTTTTCGAAGGGTAGTTTTGTAAATGCGAGCGTGCCAGCAAGGATCAATCAGTCCTTACAGAAATTATAATTGCCAACCAATTATCAGACGATTGTGTTTTAGTTCTTTCAGCCTCAATGAAGAGGACTTTTACTGGTGGCTTGACTTAGGAGAAATTAAGAGAAATAACAGTTAATTTGAAGAACAATCGAAGTATTTCATTAAAATGAAAACTTACAATAGTCCAAACTCAGCCTCGTAGAGGTTTATAGCAACAATCTACTTGAATCTACTTGAAACTACTCCTATGAAGGAAGTACAGTGCGGGTATTTAAAGTGCAGGTATTTAAAGAACAAGTATTTAAAGACTGGAAATGTAAAAAACTGGGAAAGGAAATATGTAAAGTAAGACTGGTTTTGTATGATCTGAGTTCGGGGGCTTTTTCTGGGGGCTTCCCCGCTATTTATACTCGTCAATGATGACCTTCGAATTACACTTCGAACCGTCGAACTGCTCCTCTATGATCGCTGGTCATGCTCCTTACAAGTAGCTCCACTACGCCATTACTTGCAGTTGAGCTTCCCTCCTGTATTTGAATTTGAATATGAGCAACCGTTGAGGCCATGTCATCTTGCACCTCATTACTGATCTAGTACTACTCAGATCACGTGAGAACCAATACTCATCGCCACAAGTACGATTAGGATCGAAGACTCGAATAATCTTCCTATATTACCCTTACTCTGCCACGTGTCGAACTGTAACTGGCTTTTACAAAATATGTAGCCAACAGAGACCTAAACAAAAGAATCAACATTAGTCACTGCAATGTAGTGAGTTTTATTAGTTGAGCTGTTTTTAACGAACATAAAACTTTTTTAAGCCAATCTATCAATGTCAGCCTAACACTTATTAACCACACGTTTTGTTGTTCTTCAATCCAAAAACTTCAAAGTCACTTGATCCACTCCTCTCCTCTATAAATTGGCAGCTAGATGCACTCAAAGTCCCTACAAGTCAGTTTGCAACACTCCAATACTAATATTTTTGCAATCTCTCTCATCACTAACAACAACTATAGCCATGGCTCTCAAATCCCTTCTCTTAGTTTTCTTGTTGATTGCTGCCTTGACACTCTCTTGGGTTTGGTGCTCACTTTGTTGTCTTGTTTTTGCCCTTTTCCTCTTTTGAGTTCCCTTCTTTTTGTTTTCGTTGGTTTCTCACCAACTAGGAGGTTGGAGCTTTTCAGTTCCAAGCTCCTCTTTATTGATGTAATTCTTCATACTCTGTATGCGTGTTTCATATCAATAAAGTCTTTCTTTTGCCGTTCAAAAAAAAAAAATGGCAACATGGGTGTCAATGGCACTTCAACCCCTGTCTTCCCAAGTAATAATAAACCAAACACCCACCACAAATTTCCGAAATTGTTATTATGATACTTTGTACAAACATAATTTTGTATAGAATTGTCATATAGAATTATGTGATTTTTTGTGATATTTTTATTTTAAAATCAAAACATTCACAACGATCTAACATAACTTTTATTTTGTGCTTTCACGTTTCACGCACTAAAGACCATAAGGAGCTTGATTGATGCAATCTTTTGCTAGTCTAAAGGTTGATCATTAAAGAGTAAAAAGTTAAAAATATTTTTCTTTATTTTTTAGATTTCTTTTTTAATTTTTTAAAATTATTTTTTGCTTATTAAATACACAAGTTGCATGCTCCAAACACTTAGATACAATCTTTCAAAATAAAATTTAATAAAATTATAAACAATCTCAATAAGTTGCATGAATTGGGCCAACATAACATTTCTATACATATAATGATATCCAAATAGTTTTTTTTTTTTTTTTTTTTTCGTAAAATGGAACGCATCCAAACAGAATTTCCTGACATAGTTTTTATACAAAATAATGTAGCTTTCTATACGCTTTTCATCTCAAACTACATATAATGACATCCAAACAGAATTTCTCTACATAGTTCATATACAAAATAATGTAACTTTCTATACTCTTTTCGTCTCAAACTAAATCACCCATTATTGTGATTTATAAATTTCACTGCCATATCATTCTAGTTGAGTTTTGAGTAACATTAAAACCCATAATTTAAATTTCTAAATCTATTCACAATGATATGGTTTGGGAGTTAATAACCCTAAAAAGTTGAGTGTGAGAGATTTTAAAAACCGACACCTATCATACCACATCAGTCAAACTGTGGTAGATTTTTTAGGGATTTCAAACATTTTTCTTGAGCTTTTTACATACATTGTTTCATGCAGATGCAAAGGTACAATTGCAGTGTGGAGCTGGAAACACAGTCTCAAGTGCAACAACCAACAATTCTGGAATCTTTTCAATGGTGTTGGACCCTCTTCAGTTTGTTCTTTCTTCACTTCGAAAGCAATCAGAACTGCTAGTCAAGACTCCACTCAAGAATCGCAACCTCAACCTCCCTCTCATATGGCTTGCGCCACTGCAGTTCATTGGAAACACCCTTCAAGGCCTCCTCAACATCTCCAACATTATTCCCTCTGGATTTCAATTCCTCCCTAACCTAAACTAGTACTCAAACTCTATGAGTAATATATATATACTGTTTACTGAATAAGTTTAAGAACATAGAAATCAGTCATAAAATATAGACGGACGAAATTTTTCAGAAGTGGATCCCCTAACAAATTCTGTAAAATTTTATCCATTTATATATATTCTATTTTTTCCTATGTTTGATTTATGTATTTGTAGTATAAAGGTTATATATTATTACTAAGCTTGATTACATTACTAATGGCTTTTTTTTCTTTTTCTTTTTTTTTGTCTCCTCAAGTATTTTTCTTCTTTGAAGCCTTATTGTCAATGTTAGGTACTTAGAAAATTTACTAAGAAAAATAATCAAAAAATTTGGATGGTTGAAATTCAATTTAAGTGTGAATCTCTGGTGCCTCTATTTACACATAATGTTTGGTCTCAAGACACACCATTAATTAACTATTTTTTATTACAATAATAACTTTACTTAAAATGTCCAAAATGACCCCAACGAAATGCACACCTTAATTGAATACACATCCAAACCGAAACCCTAGCCACCATTCCTGGGAAGAACAAAGCAAATGCTATGAAAATTGACTCATGTTAAAAAAACATTCACAACTATATATTTGAAACACAAAATTTAATCTTTTCGTTTTTTTTTTTGTGTATGGAATGATCTAAATTTCAAACGTGTTGATACAATCAAAGACCCAATTCGAATCATGTGTGATTATATAACTTATATATATATATATAGTACTTCGAATATAAATCTGTTGAGAAAGAAACGAACAGATGGGATGAACAGAGCAAACAATGGAAGAATTGCGAAATCTTCATATTCTGGGTACGATTCTTGTTGCCAATCAATGGATTGGATGAATTGGGACAGACCCATTAGGGTTTTTTGAGTAACCAAACAAATTTGTGTAGAAAAATCAGAGCTTGTGGATCGAATATGGAAGCAGAGACATCTATTTTTTTTTTCTCTCTCTCTCTAGTTTCTCTCTCTAGCTTTAGGCCAGTGGTTAGTGAGGAATAGAGTCTTCGTGGGCTTAGAGGGGGAGGAGGGCTGGGGCAAAAATTATGTCTAACGGTTAGGTTTTATTTTATTTTATTTTATTTTTTATTTTTTTGAATTTGAGGTGTGTACTAAGTGGTGTGAGACTAAGGGCAAAAATGGAACGTTGTGATATGTGTTGAGAAAAATTATGTTTTTTCAAATTATTTAAGGTGTAAACTGAGTAGTGATGTGCCTTGAGATCAAATGTGGTGTGTAAATAGAGGCACCTGTGAATCTCATTATACATAATTGAATTCAGGTCACACATTAATGTTATGAATAAATTTGTGGATATATTTTTTTGGTTTTCTATCTTTTTTGAATTGTCAATGGCCTTTGCAAGGGTAGGTATATTGCCATGTAATTAAACAAAATGTTGAAATCTTGTTTGCTATGTATTTTAATTTGCAATCCATGTTGTCAATGCCTCAGAAAAAAACGTGTTAAAACAGAATTACCAAATAAGCTGTATAAAATATTCAAAAAAACGTGTTAAAACATCAGAAGGAAACACAGTAATTTCAATTAATTATGTTAGCTTAGCTGTGTAATCGCAGATTTTATTGCTATCAAATCAGTAGGTATAAAAAGGCCATCACGTCATCACCAGTTCTCCCTCTCTCTCTCTCTCTCTCTCTCTCTCTCTCTCTCTCTATCATTTCTCTCCGAGGAACCTATGGAAAACAACACAGTGACCGGACCAGCGGAGCCCGTGAAGGTGCAGAAGAAAAGGAGGATATGGGGCTAGATCAGCCGATTCTTGGGGAGACTCTGCGTCGAGATGGTTATTGAGGAAATGTTGGACGAGATGTAATTTTTTTTTATGTATTTTTCGAATGGGCGGTGGGGTTCTTATTGTATGCAATTGTGTCTTCCAATGGATTTGAACTATACAAATTTATAAGATTTATGAAAAAAATTATTGTAAAAATTTAAGTTGATGAAAACTTATTTTATGAAAATTTTGAGAAATTAAAATGGCTATGGAAGCTTTATTTATTACCAAGTGGAGACAAATACTATGTGATAGTGGCATGAAACTCTTTGACGTTGAATCGAGTATTCATCAAGAACAAGTTGTTCGCTTAGCCTTGTTCATCTTTAACGCAAAAGTGTTTGACGCATAAGTTACTCTTTCAAGGGCCTAAGTTCTCTTTCAATGGTGGTTGTTGTTATTTTTTAAAAAATGAATGACTTTCTTAAATTTATATTTGATGTCCATTTTTGAAACCCATTTATAATTATGTGGCTCAAATAAAAGTCTCTTAAAACAGAGCAAAGCAGCGGAGAGATGCATACCAAAAATACAACAGTTTAATTTTTAAAACGATATTGAAAGGTCATTATGGAATTTTTCTTTTTAATTTTTTTTTGTATAAAAATCCATTTGTGGGATTTTTTTTAAGGGTAAATTATATCAATATAATTTGTTTCAATTTATGTTAGGTATGTCTAAAAAGTAAAAAAAAAAAATTTGCTTAAAATATTAAAAAAATTTAGTAAAAACAAAAAAACACAAAAAATAAGAAAGTACAATTTTTTAAAAAGTGTTTTTGAAAAAACACAATTAAGCAAGCTGATTAAAATTATGATCATCAAATTGACTCAATAATTAAATTAAAAGAACAATCAATTTAACTTCTCCTATTTTGCTCCAAGTCTTATTAAGCATATTTAAAATATTATGCTCACATTCATGCAAAACATACACACCTAATACAATACTTCCTTTATAGATGATGAAGAGACTGAACAACAATAAATGGTCAGATCATTGTGCCTAATTATTGATAGATTGAATATGACTGCAATAATAACTGCACCCCTACCATACCACTGCCCCTTATGCATTAAATGCTATTCAAAAGAAAATGTGAAGCCATTCAATTTCGGCACTGTGTTTTGAGTTAAATACATTTCATATAAACAGAAGTCTACATTTGCTCTACTACTAGGGATTTTCCCATAAATTTTTTTCATTTATTTTTTTGAATTCAGGTAATGAAGGTAGGAACAATTACACTGACACTGTGTAAGTGGAAATTAATTACAAATTAATGAAAATATTTATAATTTTAATTATTAATATTTATAATATTTTTTATTTTTTATAATTAATTTTTCTTAATATCACTGTGAGGTTATTTCCCCATAAAAGTAAGTGTGTGTATATATATATATGTATAAACAATAAAACTAGTATTTCATAAATTGTCTAGAAACTTATCAAATGTAAAAGAATGATTGAAATTAAATTGAAGTATTGTAAGATCTATGAATAGAATAAATTTTGGACCATATATTGATATTTTTGAATAAAAATTTTGAATATATAATAGTACTGATATAAATAGTCTCTATAATTTTATAGAGAGAAACTAATGTTTATATATTATTTTAGAGCCTTGCTAACAAGTACCTTTGGTCATGTTTGATTCATAAGATTAATAGTGAAGTATTAATAATCCTATTAAATTAGTGTGGTATTCACTATCCAATTGGATTAATAATCCCACCCATATCCCATTACTAATAATCCTATAAATTTGTTAGATTAATTATCCATTGGATTAATAATCCTAAACCAAAATGTTAAAACAAACATAGAATAATTAGGCCCACGGATTAATAATCTCAATCACATACTCTAATTCACCTAATCAAGCATGCCCATTGAGTATTAAGAAGAAAAAAAGAGAGTGGGGAATGCAACACTCTTTTTTATTAATTTCAAAATACTTTTTATTTATCTTATATAACTTCTTCTTCTTCTTTTTTAACTTTTTCACTATTCTTAAAATAATTTTCACATCATTTACAATATTAAACAATGTTACAGGAGTGCTTTTTTTTTTCTTTATTATTATTATTATTATTATTATTATTTTAAGGATTCATCCGAAGTCATAGTTTGAAAGAGTGAAAGTCTTGCTTGTAGCAAGATTTGAAGACATAATCTCTTAGTAAGAGATTTTATGATGCAAACTCTGAAACATTTGATTAAAAAATTGAGTAAATTACACTGAAATCTTATGAAATTTCTGTTTAATACAGATTTTTCTCTCATATTTGAAAATTTACATTCTTCTTCCTGTAGTTTATAATTTCATTACAAATTGTTTCCGGGATTGCTGATATCATACCCTAATTTTTTTTAAATGATCATCTTACCATTTTTATGATATTTTTTGTATAAATTTTTATACATGAATATAATTTTTTATTTTTATTTCCACCATTATATTTAGAGTAGATCAATTTAACTTAGATATATTTAAAAAGTATAAAATTTGAACAAATTTTTTTTTAAAAAAAAATTTCATTGAATACAACAAAATAAAATAATGTATTGAATTTTTTGTATATTTTATTTTTGTTAAAATTAAAAAAAAAAATCTTAAAATATTGGGATTTTTTTTTTAGGTCCATGGTGTTAAGATTTTATAGCATAAAGGACACTCAATATTTTCATAATGTCTAAGGTCCCTCAACATCGATCGACTGAATCGAATTTTCTCTAGACTTCACAGAGAAATTTTGGTTCGCAAGGCTTCATTATTATTGAGAAATTCTAGTTCACAAGGTTTCAAAATTTCTCTGCTTTGTTTTTTCCTAATCCAGAGAAAATTCAAAGCACTCCAGAGAAATTCAAATTTTTTTTACTTTGTTCTTACCTGATCCAGAGAAAATTCAAACCACTCTAGAGAAATTCAAAATTTCTCTACTTTGTTCTTATTTGATTTAGAGAAAATTTAAACCACTCTAAAGAAATTCTTTGATAGCCTTCATCATCATCATCATCATCATCATCATTATCTTCTTTCTACATCAAATAAACAGCTGTAGCAGCATCATGAAAGCCATAGAAGCAACAACACTTTGATAGCATCAACACAAATGCACAACAAGACAAATGATTAACTAGAGGTAGCATAAGGCAATAACAGTATCAACTCCACCCATCAATGGCTCGATTTGACCCTTCTAGAATAAGCTGAACAAACAAGCAGATACAACAACTGCAAACTAGCCACCTATGATCTCACTTGAGTCAACAACAGCTCAAAGAAAACAAAAAAAAAAAAAACACAGTCACAACTTTACAGAAATTCTGGGAGTCCAAATTTCTCTAGACTAGATTTCTCAGAGAAATTCAACAGACTTGATCATCTTCAAACAATCTCTCCACGAGCACTTCTCTCCCAAGCTATTTAACACAGCATGCTTTAAGCTATATAAACCATAAATGATCAAAAAGTTCTAAGAAACTCACAAGAAAAATAGGTGAAAAATAACTTGTTTGATATAAAAACACATAAAAAACACAACATAAAAGTCCAGAGAAATTTGTAATAATTATAATTTTCTTTGGATTTCAATAACAAACTTTTAATTTCTCTAGACGAATTTTCTCTCGATTTCACAGAGAAATTTTGGTTCATAGAGAATTTTTCTGGACGAATTTTCTCTATCATCTGGACTTCACAGAGAAATTGTGGAGAGAAAATTTGTGTGGTTTTATGTGGCTCTATTGTGTAAGAGAAAATTTGTGTGACTTTGTGTGGCCATATCTAGAGAAAATTGTGTTAGAGAAAATTTGTGTGACTTTATCCAGAGAAAATTATGAAGTGAAGCAATGAGCAATTTATAGTAATCACCCACTAAGTAATCAACAAACATGGATTCGCATAAAGCACAAAGATGTTAAAAATACCTATTTCTTAGTCAACATGTATAGCGACCCCGGTCCTTTCCCATTTGATTACTGTATCCGGACTTATGTTCCGTAGATTCCATTGTTGTATTGTTGTTGTTGTTGTCCTTTATTTCTTCAGTTGTGAGTTATGGGATTTGTTGGGCAGGTTGATTACAGGTTGGTTGGGTTTAGAAACCAAGTGTTGATGTCCAGTTTTCTGCTTGGTCGCTCGAGCGAGCTTTTCTTGGCTCGAGCGAGGCTTTTGTTTTTGGTCCGTCGCTCGAGCGAGCCTTTCTTGGCTCGGCGAGATTGCATCGATACTTGACCTGAGAGCAGTGTTCGCTAGCTCGAGCGAGCTTATCTTCGCTCGAGCGAACTGTTTTGTTCTTCGCTCGAGCGAGCCTTTCTTAGCTCGGGCGAGGATTTTTCAGGTGCAGTCGCTCGGCGACGGGTCTTCGCCGAGCGAGCCTATTTTGTTTAAATCTGCAGCGTGTTTCAGATCATATTTTCAGCCTCTTTCAGTTTATGAAACCCTAGGTTACGAGTTCTCTCTCTCCCAACTCACCTTCTCTCCTAGGATTGATCTATCTAGAGTGGATTTCTACCCTAGTTCCTTCACAAATAAGATAAAGGAGAGTGAGGGCTTTCATTTAATCTGAGCAATTGTTGGTTTGGAGCACTTTGAAGTTTGGGCATCGTCTTCATCTTCCCTCTTTTTGAGTTATTTCTTCGAGGTAGGGATTTCCTACTCCATTTATACGTTTTAATCCTAAGTGGTGGTATTTTGGTATGTGGGGGTAGTTTGGTAATTTTGGGAAAAACCTTAGGGTTTGTCATAGATTAATTTATATAATTAATTTAAGGGAATATTGTGATATTGGGTTTAATTCATGAGATTGGGGAACTTAGTGATTTAACTATGTAATTGGGTAGTTTAAATACTTAACTATGAGAATGATGAAATTTCATTGTGTTGTTATATTTATTTCTTGTTTAGAAATAATTGTTTTGGGCTATCGGTGGAGGATAGCCATTGATTGTTGTAGACCTTGCATGCGGCTTAGGTATAACTGAAATTGAGTCATTTATTTGGTCATTGAATTAATCTGAGAATATTCGTGTATTGATTATGTGTTGTGTATGTCAAGTATTGATTATGTTGCATATGCATTTGGTTTTGGAGGAGATAGGGGATGAACTCCACAGTTTAGGGGAAGATAGGGGATGGACCTCTAAACCGGATTTGTTGGGAGGAGATAGGAGATGGACTCCAGTAGCATCACATATGTGGGTGCTTATTGATAATAGAAATATTTCTATTAGTTGTTGATATGATACATCACCACCATGTGTATCAGTAGGGAAGTATGGAAGTGGATTTGATTGAGATTGTTATAACACCAGCATGTGTGTTTATTTGGTTATAAGAAAGGTTCAACCTGATCTGTTATCCTTGTTGAGTTGTTTGGCCAGGTTCTGAGCCATGTCTGTATAAATGGAAGGTGTATTGTGTCATAGACCATGTGTCATAGACAATATAGACATTCGTGTCATAAAATTTTAAATTGATTACCTTGTGTTAACCATGTATAAGTCTGCACGCTTTAGTTAATTCTTATGCTTGGTTTAGTATTTCTCTCTTTGGTTGTGGCTCACCCTATATAGAACTCCATTTTCAGGTTCAGGTGGTTCACTACCTCCAAAGACTTAGCTTGTGAGAATTTGGACTTGAAGACTTGCTTTATATGTTTTATTTGTTTTATTTGAACTATGTAAATATTCAAGCCTAGGGCTTTATTTGTTTTGAGTTAGAACTCATGGAATTGTGTCCAAGTGTTGGCTTGGCAAGATGTAAGCCCGTAGGGCATTTATTTTGATGTTTTATTTCGTAATACTCTGATGAATGAAATAATATAATGTTTTCTTTTAATAATGTATGTTATGTTTTATATTTAATGGGCTGATTTTTGAGGGCGTTACAACTTGGTATCAGAGCGTACCGGGTTCGAATACTTTGGGTACGTGGGAAGTGATTAGTATCACAATGGGTTCGTCTCGTTTGATAGAGACTTAGTGTAATGATTACATGCTTATATGATAACATGTTTATGTGACTATGTGGGTATGGAATGTAGTTTCTAGGATGTTGATTGGACCCTTGAGTCTCTGAAAGTCTTGTTGGAAAGGCACTTGATCAATGTTGTTTCCAATCGGAACTTTAGTGACGCCTCGGGACTATCATTATCCAGGAATGAAATTCGTAGGTGCTTATGTGATTATGTGCTTACGTGGTGTGATTTATTGTTGTCCAATGTATTAGGACGCGAGTGTCATAGTTTTGGCATATTATTTAGAGTGCTAACGTCTTTGTTTCATTTATTAGGATGTCAGGACGAGGACGAGGTCATGGTAGGCATGGTAGGCAGGCCAGGCAGGAAGTGCCTATACCGGAGGAAATTCCGGCAGTTCAGGAGGGTGTTAGCCAGGCCAATATGGCCGAGCCAGTAGGATAGCAGGTTATGGGCGCTTTGGCCCAAGAGATAGCAGGAGCTTTTAGGGAGTCAGTGGGCATTCTTAGGGCTCAGAATCAGGCTCAGGTTGTTGTGGCAGATACAGGACCTTCTTTTCTGAAGAGAGAGTTCTTCCGGTCTCACCCAGACGAGTTTTTAGGTGATCCTAGCGAGCCGCTTAAGGCGCATTTAATGGCTCGAGCATAACAAAACGTTTGAGATGCTAGGCATCGAAGACGAGGCCTGAAGGTGACCTTGGCATCTTTTTCACCGAAAGGGGATGCGGTCAATGGTGGAAGTTCACCAAGGGTCGATTGGAGGTACTTGAAGGCTTTTGTTGGCGCTTTTCAGAGAAGTACTGTCTCACTGCTCAGAGAAGTTGAGAGATCGATTACGCCATCTTGAGCGAAACGGTTTATCGATGGCCGAGTTTGAGGTCAGATTCACTAGTTTGTCCGAGTTTGCACTGAGTTGGTGGCGTCGAGGAACGCCGTATTGAGTTTGAGAAGAAGTTGAGGCATGGCCTCATCTTTGAGAGTTGTCGTCTATGATTCGGGATTTTGGGCGTTTGGTTGATGCAGACCCATACCGAGACTATGATGCAGAAGAGGAAAGCGGAAAAGGCTCCAAGAGGAGTCGGGATGGCGAGTGAGGGCGAAGACAGAGGGTTTCACCTCGCCAGACCTCGAGTAGTTTTTCTAGATCTACTTTTCCGGTCTTGAGTGCTAGTTACGGGAAAGGCGGTCAGGAGACATTACTGTTTCAAGTGTGGTCACCGGGCCACAAGTCTCCGGTTGTCCTCGAGGGGAGGAGTTCAGAGAGCGATCTTCTTTGGCTCGATCTCGAGCGAGAGTCGAGCAGGCCACCGCTCTCTTGTTTTCAGTCTGCATCAATCGGGGCACATGAAGAGGTTTTGCCCACATGGGTGGCACGTCTGGTGCATCTGGTTCGAGGACTTCGAGTCATTACTGCTCCGTCGATTCGAGCCTCGAGGGCCAATCGAGGCTTCTTCGTCCCGATCTGGCAGCATCTTCCGCTCTGAGGGGTGAGCAGGTTGATCAGAGGTCGTCTGGGCGCGTGTATGCTGTTACCGCGCAGGATCTTGTACCGGCTCCGTCGGTTGTGAGAGGTACCTTCTTGTTTTGCAATTCAGTTGCTAGTGTTTTGATCGATACGGGTGCATCTCATTCGTTTGTGTCTCACGATTCGCATCTATTTTGGTGTTGGAGTTAGCACAGTTAGCATCTCCTATTTGTGTAGTGTCACCTCTTGGGGGTGAATTGATTTTGAAACAAGGAGTTAGGGGTTGTGATATAGAGGTCGATGATCATAGAATCCCTTTTTCTTTTGTGGTTATGCCCATGAAGGGCTTCGATGTTATTTTGGGTATGGACTGGTTATCGTCATACCGGGCATTTATTGATTGCTACCGTCAGAGGGTCACTTGTTGTACTATTAACGGAGAACGTTTTCATTTTCTGGGGGACAGGGTTGGTAGTGTTTTGCCACCGGGGTATGATCCGCGAGGGCGGAGTGAGCTTAGTGGTCTACTTGCTAGCTTTGAGAGTAGTGAGTGTGATGAGACCCAGATTGTATTGCCGAGGGTGGTTTGTGAGTATTCGGACGTTTTTCCCGAGGATCTTGTTAGTTTGCCACCTCAGCGAGAGATTGAGTTCTCCATTGATTTAGTGCCCGGCACGGCGCCGATTTCTATGGCACCTTACCGTTTTGCCCCAGCCGAGTTAGTTGAATTGAAGGTTCAACTCCAGGAGTTGTTAGATAAGGGCTATATCCGTCCTAGTGTTTCGCCGTGGGGAGCACCGGCCCTCTTTGCTAAGAAGAAAGGTGGTGCTTTGAGATTGTGTATTGATTACAGGAAATTGAATCGGGCTACGGTTAAGAATAAGTATCCTATGCCCCGTATTGATGATTTGTTTGACCAGTTGAAGGGTTCCCGTTGTTTCTCTAAGATAGATTTGAGATCGGGTTATCATCAGTTGAGAGTCAGGGAGGAGGATATTTCGAAGACGGCATTCCGTACGTGGTATGGCCACTATGAGTTTCTGGTGATGCCGTTTGGGCTCACCAATGCACCGGCAGTGTTTATGGATTTGATGAACCGGATCTTCCGGGAATTCTTAGATCGTTTTGTGGTCGTCTTCGTGGACGACATTCTGATTTATTCACCTTCGAGGGAGGAGCACGAGGAACACTTGAGAGTGGTGCTTGAGTTACTTAGAGCCCATAAGCTTTATGCTAAGTTTGGGAAGTGTGAATTCTGGCTAGAAGAGGTGAAGTTTTTAGGCCACGTAGTTTCTGGAAAAGGGGTGTCTGTTGATACATCCAAGATTGAGGCAGTGCAAGATTGGGCACAGCCTAAGAGTGTGTTTGAGATCCGCAGTTTTCTGGAATTAGCTGGGTACTATCGCCGATTTGTGAAGGATTTCTCCAGGTTAGCTTCACCGTTGACTAGATTGACTCGGAAGGGAGTCAAATTTGTATGGAGTGAGACTTGTGAAAAGTCGTTTCACGAGTTGAAGGTTAGATTGACCACCGCTCCGGTCTTGATTATTCCGGAGAGAGGGTTGGGTTATGCAGTTTACTGTGACGCCTCACGAGAGGGTTTGGGTTGTGTGTTGATGCAAGAGGGAAAAGTGGTTGCCTATGGCTCATGTCAGTTGAAAATTCATGAGAAGAATTACCCTACGCACGACTTAGAGTTAGCAGCTGTAATATTTGCCTTGAAGATTTGGAGGCATTATCTGTATGGTGAGAAATTTGAGGTATTCTCCGATCATAAGAGTCTGAGATATCTGTTCACACAGAAAGACTTGAACTTGAGGCAGAGGAGGTGGATGGAGTTCATTGAGGATTATGACTTTGAGTTGCACTATCATCCGGGAAAGGCCAATGTTGTGGCCGATGCCCTTAGCAGGAAATCTGTTGGTGACGTAGCTAGTATAGTCATCCGAGAGTGGGAGATGTTGGGTGCACTTGGGGAGTTTGATTTGCTTCTGGGTGAATCCGTTGAGGCTGCGGCCTTGTTTTCTGTTGTTGCGCAGCCTACACTTGTGACTCAAGTGTTAGAGGCTCAGAGGGGTGATCTTGAGGTAGAATCTCTCCGAGAGAAGATTTCCAGTGGGAAGGTTGAGAAGGGTTTAGCGGTGTATCCCGACCTGAGTGTGAGATACCGAGACCGTTTGTTTGTGCCGGAGTCTTGCCGAGAGGAGGTACTCCGAGAGTTTCATCATTCGCGCCTTGCGGTGCATCCGGGAGGCACTACGATGTATCGGGATTTGGGTCGCCAATTTTGGTGGCGGGGTATGAAGAGAGATGTGGCAGCTTTCGTATCTAAGTGCCTTACTTGTCAGCAAGTGAAGGCCGAGCATCAGAGGCCAGCGGGTTTGTTGCAACCCTTGCCTATTGCAGAGTGGAAGTGGGAGCATGTCACTATGGACTTCGTTGTGGGTCTTCCGAGGACTCAGCGGGGTAGTGATGCTATTTGGGTGGTTGTAGACCGGTTGACGAAGTCAGCGCACTTCATTCCTATGCGTGTTAGAGATTCGGTAGATCATCTTGCCGACTTATATATCCGGGACATAGTGAGGTTGCACGGGGTCCCAGTGACGATCATTTCAGATAGAGATCCTCGTTTCACTGCCAAGTTGTGGCAGAGTTTGCGGAGTGCTTTAGGCACTAAGTTGACTTTTAGCATGGCTTATCATCCTCAGACTGACGGGCAGTTCGAGCGTACTATTCAGATCCTTGAGGATATGCTTCGGGGTTGTGTTCTCGACTTTAGTGGGTTGTGGGAGAGGCACTTACCATTAGTGGAGTTTGCCTACAACAACAGCTTTCAGTCTAGTATCGGTATGGCACCATTTGAGGCCTTGTATGGCCGACCGTGTAGATCTCCTGTTTGTTGGGCCGAGGTGGGTGATGCACCTTTGTTGGGTCCGGAATTGGTGAGGGAAACGACGGAGAAAGTTGAGCTTATCCGTAAGAGGCTCGTTCTGACCGTAGTCGCCGAAATCTTATCTTGACCGTAGGAGGAGACCTTTGGTGTTTGAGGTGGGTGATCATGTCTTTCTGAAGATATCACCCAAACGAGGTTTGATGAGGTTTGGGAAGAGCGGGAAGTTGTCCCCTCGGTTTATTGGGCCTTTTGAGATCCTTGAGAGGATTGGCGAGGCTGCTTATCGTTTAGCTTTGCCACCGCAGTTATCCGGAGTTCATGACGTGTTTCATGTGAGTATGCTTCGGAAGTATGAGCCAGATCCGTCACATGTGTTGGATTGGACTGATTTAGTTGTTGATGAGGATGTCTCGTATGAGGAGAGACCGGTACGGGTTTTGGATAGGCGGGATCAAGTTTTGCGTGGCAAGACCATCCCTTTGGTGAAAGTTTTGTGGAAGCATCACGGCGTGGAGGAGGCCACATGGGAACGTGAGTTGGAAGTCCGTGAGAAATATCCGGATATGTTTATTGAATTGTAATCTTGTATTTAGATTATATAATATTGTGGAACTTGAGAATTTTATATATGTCTTAAGTTGGAAAACATTGAGAAAGTTTTGGGTTTAATGTTAACATCTGAACTTGCCTTTTTATGGAAGTGAAATATAACATTTATATATTGAATGTGTTGTTTATATCATGAACTTGAATAATGATATGGAAATTGTTAACATTGAAAGGAATAATGCATAATATTGATGCAGGTTGAATATATGTTGATTTATACATATTGTGAGATGCCTCTTGATAAGAGATGAAGTGACCGGTATCGGGTCAAGTTGTTGTTTATTGTTTTATAATACCATTGGGAATTGAGAAAAACTTGTTTTTTTTACAAACTCATGCTTAATTTCGGGGGCAAAATTCTTTTAAGGGGGGAGGTTATAGCGACCCCGGTCCTTTCCCATGTGATTACTATATCCGGACTTATGTTCCGTAGATTCCATTGTTGTATTGTTGTTGTTGTTGTCCTTTATTTCTTCAGTTGTGAGTTATGGGATTTGTTGGGCGAGTTGATTCTGAGTTGGTTGGGTTTAGAAACCAAGTGTTGATGTCCAGTTTTCTGCTTGGTCGCTCGAGCGAGCTTTTCTTGGCTCGAGCGAGGCTTTTGTTTTTGGTCCGTCGCTCGAGCGAGCCTTTCTTGGCTCGGCGAGATTCGTCCAAGATACTTGACCGAGGCGGTGTTCGCTAGCTCGGCGAGCTTATCTTCGCCGAGCGAACTGCTTTTGTTCTTCGCTCGGCGAGCCTTTCTTGGCTCGGCGAGATTTTCAGGTCTGTCGCTCGGCGACCGGTCTTCGCCGAGCGAGCCTATTTTTGTTTAAATCTGGCAGCGTGTTTGAGATCATATTTTCACTCTCTTCGGTTTATGAAACCCTAGGTTCTGAGTTCTCTCTCTCCAACTCACCTTCTCTCCTAGGATTGATCTATCTAGAGTGGATTTCTACCTAGTTCCTTCACAAATAAGATAGAGGAGAGTGAGGGCTTTCATTTAATCTGAGCAATTGTTGGTTTGGAGCACTTTGAAGTTTGGGCATCGTCTTCATCTTCCCTCTTTTTGAGTTATTTCTTCGAGGTAGGGATTTCCTACTCCATTTATAATGCGTTTAATCCTAAGTGGTGGTATTTTGGTATGTGGGGGTAGTTTGGTAATTTTGGGAAAAACCTTAGGGTTTGTCATAGATTAATTTATATAATTAATTTAAGGGAATATTGTGATATTGGGTTTAATTCATGAGATTGGGGAACTTAGTGATTTAACTATGTAATTGGGTAGTTTAAATACTTAACTATGAGAATGATGAAATTTCATTGTGTTGTTATATTTATTTTTTGTTTAGAAATAATTGTTTTGGGCTATCGGTGGAGGATAGCCATTGATTGTTGTAGACCTTGCATGCGGCTTAGGTATAACTGAAATTGAGTCATTTATTTGACTGTTGAATTAATACAGAATATTCGTGTATTGATTATGTGTTATGTATGTCAAGTATTGATTATGTTGCATATGCATTTGGTTTTGGAGGAGATATGGGATGAACTCCACAGTTTAGGGGAAGATAGGGGATGGACCTCTAAACCGAATTTGTTGGGAGGAGATAGGGGATGGACTCCAGTAGCATCACATATGTGGGTGCTTATTGATAATAGAAATATTTCTATTAGTTGTTGATATGATACATCACCACCATGTGTATCAGTAGGGAAGTATGGAAGTGGATTTGATTGAGATTGTTATAACACCAGCATGTGTGTTTATTTGGTTATAAGAAAGGTTCAACCTGATCTGTTATCCTTGTTGAGTTGTTTGGCCAGGTTCTGAGCCATGTCTGTATAAATGGAAGGTGTATTGTGTCATAGACCATGTGTCATAGACAATATAGACATTCGTGTCATAAAATTTTAAATTGATTACCTTGTGTTAACCATGTATCGGGTGCTACTGCTTTAGTTAATTCTTATGCTTGGTTTAGTATTTCTCTAATGGGCTGTGGCTCACCCTATATAGAACTTCATTTCCAGGTTCAGGTGGTTCACTACCGCCAGAGACTTACCATGTGAGAATTTGGACTTGAAGACTTGCTTTATATGTTTTATTTGTTTTATTTGAACTATGTAAACATTCAAGCCTAGGGCTTTATTTGTTTTGAGTTAGAACTCATGGAATTGTGTCCAAGTGTTGGCTTGGCAAGATGTAAGCCCGTAGGGCATTTATTTTGATGTTTTATTTCGTAATACTCTGATGAATGAAATAATATAATGTTTTCTTTTAATAATGTATGTTATGTTTTATATTTGATGGGCTAAATTTTGAGGGCGTTACAACATGGGTCCATCACAAACTCCAACCACAATGTGATCTCTAGCCAATTCCGCCACTTTCTGTAAGTACCAATTTAATTAGATACATTTTCAGATATATATACATATATACACAGAGAGAGAGAGAGAGATAGAGAACTTTGAGGAAAAGGTGGTGATCGTCGTGTAATCGATCGAAGATGCCTCCAATTACGATGGATCTGAATGTATTTGGTGGCGAAATTTTGGAATCTGCTGCAGATTCATCCGAAATCGCCATTGAAATAGGTAAAGAGAGATTGCAAAAAAGAAAAGGAAGAAAAACAAAAACAAATGGATTTTGATGATGATGTTGCAATTTCACAACAAAATCGGAAAACGTATGATTGATTTCAAAGCAACTACTCAACTGAAGCCTCGCTGTTGCGTTGGGAAGATGCTAAGGTACAGTGAACCTGGACCAAAATAAATAATAATCATTAATACGAGAGTAGTTAATAGAGGAGCTTGACACCGACCTCGACGAAAAGTAGGATTGATTTCGAAGCAACTACTCAACTGAAGCCCCGTTGTTGTGTTTGGAAGATGCTAAGCTACAATGAACCTGGACCAAAATAAATAATAATAATTAATACGAGAGTAGTTAATGGAGGAGCTCGACATCGACCTCGACAGCTTCATCAGTCTCAAAGAGTGCAGGGCTGAAGGATGCCTTCGAGTTGTATGATCATGACAAGAATGGAGTGATCTCGTCTTTGAGATCAACGAGAGAGAGAAAGAGAGAGAAGAGCAGCGGGAGAGAGAGATAGAGAGCGTGAGATATATCAAATTTTTCTATGGTAGATGGGTATGGGTTTGGAGACCTTAGACATTAAAAAATAATATTGTGAATCTTTTCCATCACTAAAAATGGGAAAAGGACCTTAAACTAATTTTTCCTAAAATATTATACTTCTTAAATATATCTAGATTCTTTATATTTAAAAAAATTTCCTAAAATATTTTTAAAAATAAAGTAAAAATAAAAAACATTCAATTTTTTGTGTGAGTTAAATCAAAGAAGATGATTGTTATTTCCTTTAAAATGACTGAACAAAATATTTGTATTATTTTATTATTTTATATGTATAAAGGTTAAAGAGTATATGTCATTTTAATCTTATAAGGGGTAAGTGTATTTTTCAAATGTGAAGAGGGGATTTCTATTAAATAAAAATCTTAAAAGATGTCAATGTAATTACCCTAAAATATTTATGTTCTTAAATTTTGTTTTTTTCTGTATTCCAACTATCAAGCCACGTGAATTTTCGAAACATATTGAAATGATTAAGAGAAATTTGAAATAAAAGAATAAAAATATCTAAAGATAGAAGATTTCGTACAAATCATTTAACTAACATAAAGTTGAGATTTTAACGTGAGCCAAATAATTTAACCTTCAAATGTACTCATGTACTTGTGGAAATATTTAAGATGCTCTTTTATGAAGTCTACCAACTGAGTTTGGGGGTGTGCATGGTGCAACAGCAATTGTTGTGTATTTTATTGGACTCATTTTAGGGTTTAATTCGATAATTTAAATTGTTCATATTTTAGAAGTCATCGAGTAGAATATATCATTAAAAAAATCATGTCAATCGGATATCGTTAGCCCTTTCATCAAATCACATTTCTATTTTTAAAAAAAAGAAGATAAATGTAATTTGAAACATAAAACTCAATGCAAATGTGATTCGATAAAAGAGATAACGATATCTGATCGACGTAATTTTTTACAGGTATATTTTGTTTGATAACTCTTAAAATGTGAACAATTTAAATTATTAAATTAAACCCTAAAATAAGCCTAATAAGATATGCAACAGTTGCTACAGCATACCATGCACACCAGCAACCCCAAACACCTGCTCACCTCTTCCAATTTGTTACATAAATATCATCAAAATGCCCACAAGCTTAAGTTAGGAAAAAATTTCAAATACCCTCGTTGTCAAAATAATTTAGGTAAAAGAAATTAAATTTATCTTTCATTATTTTATTTTAATTTATTTTTGAAAAATTAAAAATATCCTTCTCCTATTTTTCAATAATCAGTTTATTTTTTTAATATATTTCAATTATTTTTATCTTATAAGCTTTAACAAAAAAATGCACCAAACATTCTATACAAATTTTTAAAATAAAAATATTATAAGAATTTGAATTGTCTCCAACTGGCCAAGTTGACCGTCCAGTTTGGCCCATTGTGGGCTCATTTCAATCTTATCTCAATGAACCAAACCGGTCATTTATAGAGCCCCTAGAGAAAATAATCCATACCAAAAATTGGTTTGATCAGACAATAGTAAACACTTGATCAATCATATTTGTCTAAAAAATAATTAATAAATACTAAGATTTTGAAAGTGATTTATCCATTTTTTTCAGACAAATCTATTAGATTAAATAATTATTGATATCCGATCAAACTAATTTTCAATATAAATGATTTTTTTCAAAAAATTCTACAAACAAACTGATTTGAATTATTAAAATAAACCAAAAACATACCGACAATGAGATGAACTAGACAATCTCTATAAACAATTTCATAAATTATGCCAAAATCCATGACACAGTGAAAAGCCATAGCCAACCCTTCTCAGTTGAGAACATGTTATTTTAATAACATTTTTCGTTTTTGACTAAAATATGAGATAATAAAATTAATATGTTTAAAATAATTTTTTAATTTTTTATGAAAAGATGTGCAAATGATAGAAATTTTTTTTTTTATTTTTTGTTATAAATTATTAGCCTTTTATTTTTTTAATAAATTTTAATTTTTAAATAAAAATATTAAATTGTCCCGGAGGCTAGTGTTTGGGGGAGCCTTTTTTCACACTTTCGCAAAGATGTGGAAAAAAGTTTATCCAATTCTCCATTCTTCACACAGGGTCCCTAAGAAAATCGTATTTGTCCATTAGTAATGTATGGCTTGTGGGTTTTCTCAGGTACACTTGTCCTTTTTGAGTCCCAATAGATCATGTTCTGCACTCTGCCTCTCCAAACAGCCTTTTCTCAATGTCTTGTTCCTATTTTGTCCTCTGTTTCATCATGTATCCCTTTCAAGATTCTCTACAAAATAATAATAATAATAAATTATATTAACCTCTCTCTTGAAATTTACAAAAATATAAATTATATAATTTTAATATAATTATATTAATTTTTTTGTAATAAGATTAAAGAGATCAAAAATAATATATATAGTATGAAATAAATAAATAAATAAACACTAGTTAAAATATACATTAGAATATAAAAAAGATGATAATATCATTTTATTTTTTTTTTCATTTATGCTACTAATGAATTTTTTATGAAAAAAAGACAATATGAATTAAAATCTTAAGAGAGTTTAGTATAATTATGTCAAATTTATGGAGCATGTTGTATCCTCTCTAAACTTCAGGAGAAATAAGTGTAATTTATTCTAATAATAATAATATAAGTGCCATCATTAATGTTAGTATATTGTTAACAAAATATAAAAATATATAACGCATTATAAGAATATGTGAAATATGTAATTACTTTATTAGCGGTAGATATTATATTGGAGAATTTTTTTTAATTTTTTTTGTGTTTTGAAATTTTTTCGTGAGCAGATCCCAGATGACAAGACCTCGGCATAAAAGAGTAGGTCCGAGAAGAGAAGAGCTCGCCCTAGGAGAGAAGATCTCAGATGACAAGACCTCGACCTAAGATGAGTAGGTTCGAGAAGAGAAGAGCTCACCTTAGGTGAGCAGATCCCAGATGACAAGACATTGGCCTAGATAAGTAGGTCTGACAAAAGATATTAAAATATATAGCCAAAAACTAAAATAGCATATTAAAATAGCCAACTTCCCAAACAGATTCTACACTCGATTTATACACTTGGATTTTCGAATTTAGATTAGAACTAAACTAGTGAAAACCATGCTATACACGGGATCTAAAAAAATTAATAAAATATTTTTATATAAAATAATATAAATAGTTAGATTTTTGTATGTAAATTATGAAAATTTAAAAAATATTGAAACCTAAAATTGAAGTTTCACAATTTTATTACAATCATATATATATATATTAAATGTAGTTTTTTTTCCTTTCTTAGGTAACACATTCTAAGGACTTACGTTTTTCTAAAAAAGTTACGTCAGCATGTATTTTCTTATTTACATATAGTGTTGTACACAAATCCAAACTCAATTTAAATTATACCAACCTTACCAATTTTATATTGACTCTATTTGATAAATACTTCTTTTCCATATATTTTTTATTGTAAATTAAGATAATCCACAAACCCAATACCAATTTTGCGTTTTATGTTTTTTTTTCTTAATTCTTTCAAAGGCATTAGGAATTTTTTTATGCTAAATTGCCTTTTTTTTTTTGTGCTTATTTTTCCGTGCATTATTTTATACCCTAATCATGCTCTTCGCCAGAGGTCAAGAGCATGATTAGGGTAGTCAAAGAGGTCAAGGACTTAGGATTTTGGTTGGAAAGATGAGGATATTTTGGTACTTTTATCTTAAGATAAAAATGTAATATAAAAAGATTTATTAAGTGAGTGGATTGAGAAAATTTGGTGTGTGAAAATAGAATTTCACAATCATTACACTTAAATTTAAATTTCGAAATATTTTTCCACTAATGTCCCTATCTTTTCAAATTTTTAATATATTTATAATTACTTAAAAAGGGTAGTTTTAGAAAATTAAATATTTTTTATTTTAATTTTTCAAATGAGACTATCATTTTTAGACATCTAAAATAGCATAGTAGACCAACAAAATAAGACGGAGGGAGTACATGTATATATTTATTTTTTGTCATAACTTATCATTCAACATTAGATGTTAGAAAAAATAAAATTTATAACTAACTTTCTATATAATAATGAAATTGTCAAAATTCTTAATTAAAAAATATTATTAATATCACTAAAAGTATTAATTGAGTTAATAACCAATAATAAAAGAGTTATTCATTATGTGATTAAAATTTTAACAAACGAAATATAATTTCTAAAATTACAAGAACAATTAGTATTTTAAATAGGGGGACTTGCGTGTAGATCCTAATAGGTGAACTTATTGTCCAATAGGTCTTGTGAAAATTAATAGTGTTTTCCATCAAACACTATTAAGAAAAGTCACTAATTGTTAAATTTTCAGTGACAGTTTGAAAATTTTATCATAAAAAAATCACTAATTATAAGTTTTAGCAATAGTTTAAAAAAATAGTCACAAAAAAAAGTTACTAATTTTTAATTTTTAGCAACAGTTTAAAAAATTCGTCACAAAAAAAAGGTCATTAATTGTAAGTTTTAGCGACAATCTATAAAAACCGTAACAAAAAGTCACTAATGGTTAATTTCTAGCAACATATACAAAAACTCATCACAAAAAATTATTTTTAGCGACGATTTTACTATGACTTATTATCAATAGGACTTTATAAGAATTAAGTTCAATTATTAGGGCCTATTGGTAGTTAACCTTTTAAATAAGAGACATTTATTCATAAGACTCTCTTCACCTACTTGTATTCTATTTAATCTAAATTATTTTCATATGTTCCAATAAATCCTATGAGGGAGATAGTTATCAAAATACCCTTAATAATAATAGGGTAAAATACGTATTAATGTTCACACTGTTAATGTGAATGTTCCGTGATGTGAACATTCACACTGTCAAATATGAATGTTCACATCACTAAGTTCTAAGAGTTCAAAAAATACTTGTAAAGATAAAATTATCCATAAAATATCTTAATTATGAGAATTAGGATTCAGTGAATCAAATGTCTAAATAATAAGATTTATTGAAATAAAAAAATATATTATGAACTAATTGGAATATAAGTACTTAAAAAAAATCAATAAATTTTTCTTTAAATAAATCTACCGAATTGTATTTGTAATTTTCCTTATTTATATACAGAAGAATAGAGGTATCTCAATTTGCAAATTGTGAAATTATTCAGTGCCATGGAGCATCAGCAGGCCAATAAAAACAATGCTACGAATTTTAGAAAAACATCTATAAAAAAAATAATGAATGATTAAATATCTAAAATTTAATAAAAATAATCTCTATGAACTAAAATTACTAATAACAATATTTAACTTTAACTCAATTTTATTTTCCTCTCTCCAAGAATGGATTGATTGAGGGGTTGACACTGACAACAATCACCCTAAAATTTTGAAAAAATATACTTAAATATAATAATAGTATTAGTTAAGAATATATTTAAATTATATGAGTTTGCTACCCCAAGATATTTTTAATACTCATCTCCTTAAGATATTCGTATATTTATAGCTTAAAACCCATAATTATCCACGTAAAAGAAGTCATTTAAATTTTAAAGTGAACATTTAAAAAACAAGAAGTTAGTGAAACACGATTTCCATCCACTTGAATTTTCAACTCAATCCTCATTTTCGAAGTCATAATCTTCACACTTTAATTTTACGTGGATTTCTTTCTATCTCTCTTATTCTTATTATATGTTTTAGTTCTCTCTTTTTTTCCTCTTTTTTTTTTTTTTTTAGAAATATAAAATGCATTACCATATGAGAGTGGAGTTTGCACCTAGCAAACAGGTCGAGCTAGTTGTGACTTTGGCCTTGCCATTGTGTTACGCGACCGAGTTGGCATTGCCGAGGGTAGTTTGGCCGAGGTTCTAGATCATGCGGCTGAGCTAGCCCAAGGTCCGAAAGTTAGACTGGGCTAAGCTGAGCAAAGTGAAACGATGGTCCAAGGCCGAGCAAGGTCAGCGGGAACGAACGGAGTTAGGCAAACCAAGCTAGTTATTGAGCTTGACCCTAAAGGTCAACGGGAATTGAGGCTAGAACTGACCGGGCTATGCCTAGCTCGATGGAAATTGCCAGGTGGTCCAATTGGAGTACGAGAAGAGAAACCCACCAATGGTGTGCGTCAATACCATTTGGCAGTTTGGCCAATGTTGTTTGGCGATATTGATGGGTACACGTGTAAAGAATAGAGAGGGCAGTACAACCACGCATCTAGGAAATGACGAGTAGAGTAGCTTGCGCAGAGGCTATATAGACTGAGCGGCGTCTTCATACAACAGGTCTGAATTTTTGGCTAACCAGAGCTCTATTGGTCTTTGGTCTCTTCTCTCTCTTTCTCTCTAAAAGGGTGCTAACTTGATCGTCGGAGGGGCTTTTCGGCATCACACTCGTCGGGTAGCTCACCGTCGTTGTGTTTCTAGGTCATTCAGAGTGAAGCAAAGCTTGGACACGAGGAGTACGGATAGTGACGAACATTTCTTCCCTGTACAATTGGTGCCGTCTGTGGGAAAGTTGACAGAGAAAACATTGTCCTCCAAGCTTTTTCGGTCATCTTTTATGGCGAACAACGACAACATTCCGCTGTCTGCCATCGACGGCATCACGCTAGAGTCCGTTCGGCGCAAAGATGGCCTGTCTGCCATTCCGGCGATGGCTGGTTTGGAGACCTTCGCGCGAGGACTTCCTAGAGCTGCGCGAGATAAGCACGCAAGGAATTCTGGGCGCTCTGTTTGTCTAGAAGAGTGTCACCGACGGTGAGATTCACACACTCAGCACCTGAAAGACAAGCTGAGAGACCAAGATACCATCATCAAGAAAATGGCGATAGAAATGGAGTCCATGAGACGCCAGATAAAGGGAAAGGGCGTCGCTAGAGTGGGAAACCACAGTGAGCACACTCATTCTAGCCGTTCAAGCAATCAGAATAGACGCCACACCCTTTCACTCTCCGTCACGAGAAGCTTCAGAACTGGGGACTACGTCGCACTGGCAACGACATCTCAAACGCAGGACAGCAGTTACCACCCTTCACGTCTGATGATGGCATCGAGATATTCTTGCTCCGACCGTTCGAAAGACCTGAGGGATGTGTTGGAGGAGCACGCTCGCTGGCGAGAGGTGCAGAGGGTGCGTGCACTGCAGTGACTAGTCCCTAGAGGGCGAGCCAGTGAAGAGGTCACCATCCCACAACCACACTTGGCGGCATACGTGCCACTAGAAAGAGAGTTGGCAAAGCTAAGTGCCACCCCTTTTTCCGTAGAGATCGAGAATGCACCGCTCCCCCCCCAGGTTCCATCAGCCAAGGTTTACACTCCATGACGGAAAGACTGATCCGTACATGCACATAAGCCACTTCCGGCAAGTTATGGCTAGGCACAGGCGAAACGATGCGCTCATGTGCCTTGTTTTTCCATCGACTTTGGGTGAGTTGGGCCTAAAATGGTTCGAAAGGCTGCCAGAGGAGACCATCAAGGGATGGTAACAGTTGGCAGAGGCATTTGTCACTAGATTTAAGACAAACGCCAAAATGCCCAAGGAAGTTAACTATCTCTTGAGAGTAAAGATGGAGTCGGGTGACTCTTTGAAGGCGTGTATCGCTAAGTATTGGAAGACTTTCAACGAGATCTCTAATTGCGCGACCAACCTTGCAATCACTCAGTATAAGCGCGGTCTTCCAGTTGGATATCCACTGAGACTCGCTCACAATGAATCAACCGTCGACCATGGAATTGCTCATGCAACACATTAATTAGCACATCCGAGTCGAAGACGATGTAGTTGCAGTTACCATGACGACAAGTTCAGTAGTAGAGAACAAGATAGTAGTGGGAAAGGTTCACACAGTCAGACAAGATGATGGCCATGCAAACCACCATAGAAGAGATATAGGGAGTTCGGTTTTTAGAAGACGTCTGTAAGAAGGCTAAGGAAAAGGGGCATAAAACTCGCAGAATGTAAATGGCCGATCCATTTCCAGAACATCGAACTCTGCCAGTCTAAAGTTTTGTTCTTAATTCAATTTTTGTAACCCTTTTTGCCATTGGCACAATGAAACAAGTAGACCATTTTCTTGAAAATTGTTGTATTTTTGCCTCGCCAAGCGGATTTAGTGCGGTCCAAGGGGTAACTGACGATCATTTTGACGGAAAGATCAAAATTCCTTGCCGGACGGATTTTGCTTGGCAAGAGGCTTGTTGATGATTTTATCAACTTTGGAATTCCTTGCGCGGGTAGATTTTGCTCGGCGAGAGGTTTGTTGATGGTTTTGTTCAACTCTGGAATTCCTTGCCAGGTGGATTTAACTCGGCCAAGAGGTTTATTGATGATTTTAATCAACTTTAGAGTTCTTTGCCGAGCTAATTTTGCTCACCAAGAAGCACATCGTCGAGCTGACCTTGCTCCCCGACCTTGGAGTTCCTTGCCGAGCTGATCTTGCTCGCCAAGAAGCAAGTTGCCGAGCTGACCTTGCTCGCCGACCTTGGAGTTCCTTGCCGAGCTGACCTTGCTTGCCAAGAAGCAAGTCGTGGAGCGGACCTTGCTCGCCGACCTTGGAGTTCCTTGCCAAGTTGATCTTGCTCGCCAAGAAACAAGTCGCAGAGTGGACCTTGCTTGCTGACCTTGGAGTTTCTTGCCGAGCTAATCTTGCTTGCCAAGAAACAAGTCGCGGAGCGAACCTTGCTCGCTGACCTTGGAGTTCCTTGCCGAGCTGATCTTGTTCGCCAAGATGCAAGTCGTCGAGCTGACTTTGCTCGCCGACCTTGGAGTTACTTGCGGAGCTGATCTTGCTCGCCAAGAAACAAGTGGCAAAATGGACCTTGCTCGCCGACCTTGGAGTTCCTTACCGAGCTGATCTTGCTCGCCAAAAAACAAGTCACCGAGCTGACCTTGCTCGCCTACCTTGATATTCCTTGCCGAGCTGATCTTGCTCGTTAAGAAGCAAGTCGCCGAGCTGACCTTGCTCCCTGATGTTAGAGTTCTTCGCCGAGCTGATCTTGCTCGCCAAGAAGCAAGTCGCCGAGCTGACCTTGCTCGCTGACCTTGGAGTTCTTTGCGGAGTTGATCTTGCTCGCCAAGAAATAAGTTGTGAAGCAGACCTTGCTCGCCGACCTTGGAGTTCTTTGTCGAGCTAATCTTGCTCACCAAGAAGCAAGTCACTGAGCTGACCTTGTTCGCCCACCTTGATGTTCCTTGCCGAACTAATCTTACTCGCCAAGAAGCAAGTCACAGAGCGGACCTTGTTCGCCGACCTTGGAGTTCCTTGCAGAGCTGATTTTGCTTGCCAAGAAAGTTACCATGCTGATTTTGCTGGCCGAGAAGTACATCATCGAGCTAAGTTTATTTTGCTTACCAAGGAGTTGCATTGATTTTGCTCACCGAGAAGTAAATCGTTGGGTTAAGCTGGTTGAGCGGTTAACATGAAAGCCGAAGAACATTTTGAAAAATTTGAGCTATGAAGATTTGTGCAGCAATGCAGCGTGGGCCCCCGAAAACAAGTGATAAAACTTGACCAAACTATCATGAAGCTTGATGACAAACCGAGCTGAAATAAAGATTATACAAGAATAAAGTAATCCCAATCATGTTGCAACCGATGGGATTAAGGGGCAATTAAGAGTGGAGTTTGCACCTAGCAAACAGACCGAGCTAGTTGTGACTTTGGCCTTGCCATTATGTTACGCGATCGAGTTGGCATTGCCGAGGGTAGTTTGGCCGAGGTTCTAGATCATGCGACTGAGTTAGCCCAAGGTCTGAAAGTTGGACCGGACTAAGCTGAGCTAAGTGAAGCGATGATCCAAGGCCGAGCAAGGTCAGTAGGAACGAACGGAGTTAGGCAAACCGAGCTAGTTATTGAGCTTGACCCTAAAGGTCAGCCAGAATTGAGGCTGGAACTGACCGGGTTATGCCTAGCTCGGTGGAATTTGCCAGGTGGTCCAATTGGAGTGCGAGAAGAGAAACCCGCCAATGGTGTACGTCAATACCATTTGGCAGTTTGGCCAATGTTGTTTGGCGATATTGACGGGTACACGTGTAAAGAATAGAGAGGGCAGTACAACCACGCGTTTAGGAAAGGACGAGTAGAGTAGAGCGCAGAGGCTATATAGACTGAGCGGTGCCTCCATACAACAGGTCTAAATTTTTGGCTAAGCAGAGCTCTATTGGTCTTTGGTCCCTTCTCTCTCTCACTCTCTCTCTTTAAAAAGGTGCTAACTTGATCGTTGGAGAGGCTTTCCGGCATCACACCCGCCAGGTAGCTCACCGTCGTCGTGTTTTCAGGTCATTTGGAGTGAAACAAAGCTTGGACACAAGGAGTACGAACAGTGACGAACATTTCTTCCCCGTACATCTATAGCTTAAAACTCATCTCCTTAAGATATTCGTGTATCTATTACTTAAAACCCATAATTATTCACGTAAAAGAAGTCATTTAAATTTTAAAGTGAACATTTAAAAAATAAGAAGTTAGTGAAACACGATGTCCATCCACTTGAATTTTCAACTCAATCCTCATTTTCGAAGTCATAATCTTCACACTTTAATTTTACGTGGATTTCTTTCTCTCTCTCTTTTATTCTTATTATTTGTTTTAGTTCTCTCTTTTTTTCCTTTTTTTTTTTAGAAATATAAAATGCATTACCATATAATATACTAAAAACAACCAGTTCGAGCGAGCCCAAGTGAGGATAAATTATTCGGTGCTCTAAGAGCACCATGTTAGCAGAAATTATTCGATGCCCCATAAGCAGCCTCACATCACATGGATGAATTTATTAACAAAAAGCTACGTGGTGTGCCTTGATTGGTGTAGAACACCAAATGGCACTGCTAACGCGGTGCTCTTAAAGCATCGAATAATTTCTCCTCAGACTGCTTTTGCTGCCCCATTAAATTAATGATTGAACCAAAACGTAGAAAGACAATAACTAGGTCAAAGGAGAACAATACACAAAATAATCTTTAATGAATTTATAAATACAAAGCAAATAATAATAATAATAATAATAATAATAATAATAATAATAATAATAATAATAATAATAATAATAATAATAATAATAATAATAGAAAAAATTAAATTAACGCACAGAATAAGCAATAAAATCCAAGAACATAAAGTATACCCCCAAAAAATGATTGGAACTAATAATTTATTAGCAAATATATATATATATAATGAATTTAATTGTAATGAAACCAAGAACCAACTAGGGAAGAATGAATATGGAAATTATTTTAAACAATGATGGATATATTTATTTAAATATCAAATGAAACCAAAACTCAATTAAGGGAGAATGAATATTGAAGAAGGTTGTTTATAAAATCAGATTGGGCCAACAAAATTTATAAATTATTTTTGTTTTAAATTGAGCCTAACAGGAAATTTTGGACACCTTTAAACTGAGCCTCGATCAATAAAAGGGATTGGGCCTATTTGAAGTTTTTTATATATTACAAGAGGCTAATGAATCTTTTTTGGGAAAATTACCCACAGGTCCCATGTGGGACATGTGAACACCATTTAATCCCAAAACTTTTTGAGTGCACCAAAAAGTCCTTTCCTTTATCTCTCTGGTTTTTGCCTCTCCTGTTACGTGTTCATCATCAACAATGGGTTCATCAACATCAACAAAAAAAAAAATCTTCAGATCTGGAAATTTTCTGCAGATTTTTCATCATCATAAACAATGCGTTCTTCAGATCAATTTCGCATCCCAAAATTCGATGCTCTGTTTCTTCTTCTTCATCATCGACACCATCATCGCAATCGATTAATTTAAATTCGATCTTTGAACCTATTGGATGACTCTGATAAAAGAAATCAACCAGAAGCTAGATGAGGCCGTGCCTGTGAAGTACCCACAGCAGATCTACGAAGCTTGCTGTAGCTGTTGTAAGAATCTGCCATGAATATGGTTTTGTCAATTTGTCTCTCTTTCTCTCTCTATTTACAGATTTTTTTTGGGATAGTTGTTGATCTATGGTTGTTGTTGTTGATGATGAAATGGATCTATAATATCATTGAAACAGATCTGTAATGACTCAGATTTGTAATGAGAAAATTTTCGAATTCTGAACAAGTAATTTTCGAGTTTTAGTTATAAGCGGTGAAAACTGTAAAATTTTGCAGTTTGAAATTTTTTTTTTGGTGTTGGAATGAATCATGGTTTAAAACTGTAAAATTTTGCAGTTTTATAACATGCTTTAGAACTGTAAAATTTTACAGTTTCATAACATGTTTTAAACATTCCGACGACTTCCCGGTGATGTTGAACATTCCGACGAGTCTCCAGCGACCGTTTGACGGAAGTCCGACGGTAGTAAGATGTGAACAGTGTCTGTAAATTAAAAAAAAAAAAAAATTTTTTTGGTAACAATTAAAAATGTGTTGGACTAATTGGTGCAAGTATTTTGTTTTGGGATTAGCTGGGTTTTGAACTTGTTACATGGGACTTATCAGTAAGTTCCCCATCTTTTTTTGAACTAGAAAAAAGGGTGCTCCTTGGAGGCATCATTACACACCCTAAGCTCAGGTGTGTGGTCCGATTTATCCCAATTCATAGGAAGGAATCCACCATCAAAGTAACAATGGATCTCACCTTCCATTCACAACCGAAGCCCGAGGTTCGAGAGGGATAAAGTGCAGAGACCGAAGTCAAAGCAAGCAAGCGCTCCCCAGGAAATAAACCATGGATCATAAGCATAGAAGGCAAGTGCCCAACCCACATTACCACCACCCCCAGTAGTAAGAGGCTAACGAATTTGGAAGCGTTATTTTAGACTAAATTTTGGAGTCCAAGGTACAAACCTTGCTTGTCTTACCCCAAGGCGGGCTATGTTCTGAGGTAACAAATTATTTGCAATGTTTTTTAGTGGTTGTGGGAATTGGATGGAAAATGGTGTCTTCATATAAACTGCACCATTTGGAAAAAAAATAATTAGTGACATAGTAAATTGTCTTCAATTGATTGGCTCAAAACTTTTATTCAGTAGTGAACAAATAATATTGAATTTAAAAGTTGTTAAATTAAGGGAGTCAGTGGGTGTGGCTTGGGGCTGATTTGATTGAGTATTTGAAATGCACAGAGTATTTAATTTCAACTGTGATTGATTTGGGTTGGATTAGATTATTGTCACCTCTTATAAATTGAAAGTTGATAATCAAAAAGTAAAAGTTAAAAATATTTTTCACTTAAATTTTAGATAATTAATTTTTTTAACTTATATTATAGTGTAATGGTGGGTGATGATGGAGGAAATTAGATCAAAGAAACTTTAAATGAATTGAAGGATTAAGGCCATGGAGAAGGACAAGATGAGAGAAACAGAGTTTTGGTGGTTGTTGTTGTTGAAGAGATATTGAATCAAGTTTGTTTTGGTAAACTGTAGTGTGTGGTGGCATATTTGAAGTGATTGAAAGATTGGAGGAGGAAGTTGAAAGGGCAAGGATCTTCTATCTCGAAATTCCGCTATTCTCATATTCCTATACAATTTTAACTATTGAATTCTATAGGAATATTAATGCATGATGGTAAGAAGTGGATTACAAGAAAACTTAGACAGAGGGTCGAGGGTCCTATACTTTAGGGTCAAAAAATTTATGTTTCTATATGTCTTTGTTCCTTTATCCTAATATATACTTTCAATCATTGGATTGGATCATATAAGACTATCGAGACACATAAATCTTGAGGCACAATCCAATAGTTAGAAGTGTATTAAGACAGTCACAAAGGGATGGAGAAATTTAGAGACAGATGATCCCGTACCGTTGAAAGCTAATTAAAAATTAGAATTGGAGTAATCATAAAACACCATTAGTTGAAGACATGTTTACCCTGTTGTTCTGGACCTATTTGATAATTTCTGAGGTAAGAGAGTGGATTGGGAGGGCATTGAACACCTTTTTTGTGCTTGTATCAAAATAACTGTATGTGCAAGCAAGGGTCACACCCTGACCCTTAGCATTTTGTTGCCTTCCAAAACTTCTCTCTTGTTTCTTTGTATTTCACTACTTGACATCTAAACCAACTCATAACAATCTTTATCCTTTTAATAAATAAATTATTGAAGAGCTGGTGCTCTAAAACTGAAAAAATATCCTACAAAGCAAGGAACCAAAATTGTAAAGAAAAAATCAGTACTCAACCTTAGGGCTATCAACGTCCAGGAACCCTAATGCTTGATTGGTATTTTAGGCTTACGATCTTTTGTCCCATCATTTTTTTCATATCCATCCTTTTTCACCCGATCCATTATCAATCCTGTAATAAAGGGTTTGGGTCCAAACCCATGATCATCGCCCAATCCATTACTAATTTTACAACAAAAGGATATGAGCCTAACTCGTTAATAATGTTGCGATAAAGGAACATAAGACAGAGAATCCGGTCCCCTACTTCTCACTCCCACTTGCCTTTTTGCACACAATTGGTACCACCCCTCTTGTGATCAGACCAACATATTGTCAATTAGTTGATTCACATTTATTTTTAGACAGTGGCTTCCCTCCAGTCCAATCATAGATTGAACTAGAGGGTACTGTTGGGCCTGTAGGGGCCCACTACGGGTCTCATTTTGATAATCTAAACCTTTTAATGTGTAGAACTCGTCGAGTACTATATACTTATAAAAAATCACGTTGATCGGATATCGATAGCAATCTCATCGGATCAGTTTTCTGTCAATCGTTTATTTTTTCATCGTTCATTTTTTTTATAATACAAAACTGATTTGATCATGTAACTATCGATATCCGATCAACGTGTTTCTTTACAAACATGTAGTACTCGACGAGTTCTACATATTGAACGGTTCGAATTATCGAAACAGGACTTGTGGTGGATCTCTACGGATCCAATAGCACCCTCCAGTCACTGGAGGGAAGGCGGGCCCTATTTTTAAATTTGAAAATTTTATTCTCTCTTTTTAAGTTGAATTGCATGGTCAAGCAGTTAAAAGAGGAATTCATTGGACCACAACTAGTGTAATATAGGCTTCGTTTGGGAAGGCATGGTTTGGGCTTTTTTTGGCTATTTTAGCCACAAAAAACAAAATAGGTTATTTTAGCCATAACAAACAAAACATCACATCCAACCCATAATCATTACATTCTTCTCTCACAAAAAAACTCAAAAAAACCAAAAAGCAAAAAAGTCCTTTCCAAACCAAACTTTTAAGCCCAGGCTAAAATAGTCAAAAAAGTCAAAAAGCCAACCCACTTCTCAAACGGAGGCATAATGTCCAACTCTCTTTTTGTTTTGATTTTACAATCAAATTTAACCAATGCAGGGTGGAATCAAAGTATGAAGCATCACTTTTTTGGTATGGTCCAGTGGAAGAGATCCAGAACTAGTAGCAATGCAAGTGCCATTTAGGTTAAAGAGCTAAAGGCCTGTGCCTTTCCTTTTTCATTTCATTTTTCGTGTTTTTAAAAAAAAACTAAAAATAAAATTTCAAAAATATTAATCATATTTTATTTTATTTTATTTTATTTTTTTTTGGGGGGGGGGGGAAGTAGTGTTTGAATATAAAAAATATGCTCATTCTGTTTGGTTTCATTTTTAGAATTTATTTTTAAAAAATAGAAATTAATTTGACAAAAATAAACATCTAAAATATATTTTGAATTTGTTTAAAAAAAAAATTATGCCTCCTCCAAAAAGATAAGAGCTTGTGAAAATGATGTATTTTTGTTTATTTTATTTTTACACTAAATTAGTTTTTAGTTTCTTTGAAAAAAAATCAAAAAATTTATTTTGAAAACCTAACCAAACATACGAATTTCCCTTGTTTTTCAAAAAATTAAAATAGAAAACAAAAATAAAAACAATACTGAGCAAAAATAGCATGAAAGGCAACTCAAATCAAATAAAAGTGAGACATTTTTCATTTATTTATTTCTATAATATTCTCATTTTCTTCCTATATAAACACATCATTAGTAGGTTGTACAAGTTAGATTAATACAAAACTAGTTTTTCTTCATGGTATTAGAGCAAAATGCTCTGTTCGTTTTGATCCTTTTCACCAAGTTTATCTTATCTCCGTTGCCTCTTTCGCTGTGGGTCAATTATTGGATCCTCGACTCTATTTCATTTTTTTAACTAGTAGCTTCTTCATTTACTTGTTTACAATAATCCAAGGTTGCAGACAAAAAAGTTCTGACCTTGATTTTAGGCTAGAGTGGCATAGACTTTGGCCCATTAGCCTTGTTTTTCTTACCACATATCATGAAATGAGGATTTAAGATTTCGAGTCCAATAGTGACTTCCCTTGAATTATGAATCATGGATATGGATTTAATACTTTGGCCCATTTAGTCTTTATCACCGTTACAAGATAAACTTGATAAGAAATTATTTATAAATATCAAATAAATCATATCAAATTAGACAATTAATAATGTAAAAAAGTTCGACAATACATACCTGCAAGTCTAATTATAACCTCGACAACAAATAAATCAATAAAAAAAGAGTCTCGTAATAGAAAAAAATAAATATCTAAAGAAAGTTTCTCTACTAAGAGTTATTATCCTGTCTTCTAAGAATTTTATATTGGCAGTGTGCCCAATCAATAGACGGCCTAACAATTACATGGACAAAATAATCATTCTTTATTTCTTAGTTGACAATGTGCAAAAGTGGTAGACTAAACTAGCTTAATTAATCATCGGGGGTGGTGGCCTACTGGAGAAGGCCTCCCTCTCCACAGACATGACTTAGGTTCGAATCCTAGAGGGGGCGAATTTGTTGCTTTGCAACTAACTCTCTACAGAGATTTCGCCTTGTACTCCGATCAAAATCTGGATTCGTTCCCAAAAAAAAAAAAAAAAAAAACACCTAGCTCAATTAGTTGGAGTGGACAATTCTTGTGTCGGTGTGGGAGTATGAAGACACTTTTTATACTAATGTTACACAACCAAAATTGGGTAAAACTAAATGAATTTTTATTTTTATTTTTAACATTTGGTATGACTAGTGAAAAATTTTTATTTTGAAAATTGGGGGAGGATTGAAGAAACAGATCAAGGCATAATTGAAAGGGGAATATCACATAAATGACATATAAAAAGAAAATTAATGAAGCATAAGTGAGATATAGAAAATGCTAATCATATATCAATTTTTTTATCAAACCTTTCACATGGGGTGTGAGATCCACACAAACTTACATGTGTGTGAATCCCACATCTATGTGAAAAGTTTGGTAGAAAATTTGATAAATTATTTAAAATCTCTAACATAACTTGTGAGATATATGTTATGATACAAGTGAGAACCATATATATGTTGGAGAATTGTAAAATATTCGGTAGTCAAAAGGATTAAATTTCTTAAAATTAAACCAAATTTTATGAGAGTGATACATCTACAATTTTTTTTTTTCCCTTCCTTTTAAAGTAAAGTAAACTTTTATTGAATAAGATTCACAGAAAAACCTTATATCAAACATTAATAAAGGAAAGGGGAGAGGGATATCTACCCTTGTTACCATCACCAAAACTCTACTCACGGGCAATGAAGATCAATCATGAAAAGTAAGGGAGCATATGGAGAAAAAGGAATATGATGAGAGAATTTTGAAAATAAATCAAATCACATAAAAGTCAAAGATTTGTCATTTTTACCTCTTTCTACATTGTTCTCATTGTATCCCTACGTAAACCTAGGATAGATTGTAATGCAAGTGAGATTAATACAAAATTAACTTTCCTAAAAAATCTTAAGTGCATAGAATTCGATTATTATTTTCATACAAAAGAGTTGTATCTAATTATAAAATCAAAATTCTGTACATGTTAAAGAAATATTTTGTTTTATAACAAATCTAGGAAGTGTAGCTGTGCAGTGTTAATCATTAGTTTGGGGACAACCACTACATAATAATAAGTGTAAGTAATGCCAAAAACAAATTGGAGAGGTTTCAAGACTTTTGGCTTAGCTAGTTGCAGCAAATAGGACCATATATCTAGAAGAGAAGAGAAGAGAACTCAAATAGGCTTGTGAGAACTAAGACAGAATAGCTTTCAAATGGGGGCTAATTAGAGTAAGCATGCATATGCCACTGGATATATAGCTTAGGGTTTGCTTTGTAGGGTAATGCCCACAAAAGGTGGCATGCATGGTGGTGATTGAATTGAAGTGATACCTTTGAGGCTATGTTTGGATTATAAATTTAGATAGAGTTCTGAACAATTTGTTAGGTTTTTATTCTTGGCAAACCCGTTTGACAAAACTCCTTTGAGTTGTAATTTTTTTCGCATTTTTATTTCAGTGAGGCTTTGAGTTTATTAGATGCGAATCCAATCTGAATCGAGCTTTGCAGAGAAGTTTGTGGTATTAATGCTTTCAAGATTGCCACTTCGCTGATTATTACGGGGGTCGAGCTGCCTGGCCACCATGGTCAAGCAAGATGCAAAAATGCATTCAAAAGTTGCCTGTCCGTTCATGTTATACTTTTCAAGATTTTCCAGTTTTGGCCTTCCCGCTCGAGCGGGGAAATGGGCGCTCGAGCGGGGTTTGCGAGTTCACAGCATCTCTGTTGTACCTGAAAAAATACTGGAAGGTGTGATTCTCCGCTCGATCGGGGAAACGGACGCTCGAGCGGGGAGCCTATATGAAATCACAAATTTTGAAGTCTCCGCTCGAGCGGAAAGACTGACGCTCGAGCGGACCTCGCGATCCCAGGTTTCCAGATTCATTATGGAGTTGGTTTTCTTCTGAAACAAGGTTTATTTTGGGTTTCTATAAGAAGTGGGATTACTTTGGAGTTCTACAAGAAGTTGGTTTTCTTCAAACAAGAAGTTGGTTTTCTTTCCCAACTGGGATTACTTTTGGATCTCTATAAGTAGTTGGTTTTCTCCCAAAACTAGACTACTCAATTATTCCTCCAGATCTTCTTTTTGGATCTTAAAGGTTTATATCTGGGGATTATTTTTTGTTATTTTCTTTGATGTCTTATTGAGTATTCAAACTCATGGTTTAAAGAGTGTACATCAAAGGTTTGTTTGTTTGTTCTACAAAAGAGAGAGTTGTTCTTCAGTTGTGAATTACAAGAATTGAACTGAAGCTTTGGAGGGAATCCGGAGTGGCTCATTAGAAAGACAATTCCGTGCTGAAGATGGGGTTGGAAGAGGCACATAGAGGTTGGTTCAATTAGGCGTTGTGAATTCGCTAGATAATTGAGAGTGATACTGTGTAATTCCTTTATATCTTCTTAGTGGATTGTTCTTGTGGTCATTGCCGTGGTTTTTGATCACAATTGGAAGGTGTCCAATTGTGGTTTTTCATAAAATCTTTGTGTCTCTTTCTCTTGATTGTTTGATTGGGATTGTTATATTCTGCTTAAAATTGATACATAATCACAAATCAACATCTAGGTGTTTTCTAGATTTTTCAATTGGTATCAGAGCGGGTCGTTCTATTTTGTTTAAAACAAAAATATTTTTTTAGAATGAGATCTTGTTTGATTTGTGATAATGGATTTAAAGAGGTCGGTTGAGAATACCACTAATAATGAATCCTCTGAGAGTGATAATGAAGAGCTTGAACAAGCTTATGAAAAGTTGTATAAAGAGTCTCTTAAGTTATTCAAATTGAATGACAAACTCACAAAGAAACTCAAAGCATGTGAATGTGAGAATGTCAAACTTAAGGAGGAGATTTCCGAGGCTAGGATCAATGCCATCAAGATAGCTGATGATCAACAAGTTCTTTGTGCAAAACTGTTGACTTGTGAGACAGAGAGGAATGAGCTACAGGAAACTCATGCCATGTATGAAGAAAAGATTGAATCTCTCGAGATGTCTCAAGTTGCTTTGGAAGAACTGATGATCAAAAAAGAGGAAGAGCTCAAGGTTGCCATGGTTACCATTAGTCTTTGGAACAAAGGATCAAAGACTTTGGAGGATATCATTGGGTCTCAACAAATCTGTTCAGACAAGAGTGGCATTGGCTTTGGTGGCAAGAAAGAGCAAAAACAGAGTGCATCAACATCTCATGATGCAAGAACTCAAGGAAAGGGAGGACAAAAGATTCAACAAGAGGAAAAACTTCTCAAACTCCTTAGAGTTGGTAAGGTAAAAGAAAAAAAGGTACACCCTGTTTTTATTTGTCATCATTGTGGTATGCATGGTCATATTCGCCCTTTTTGTTATAAGTTGCATGGGAGAATGTCTCAAAAGGGTAAAAATTCGAATACTTTTTGGGTTAGGAGACAACCTTACTTGTCTAAGCGGAATACCAAGATTCATGAGGGTGTTCACAACACCATGACATTTACCAAGACTGCTAGACCTGATTTTGTTAAGACCAAAAAGATTTGGGTGAGAAAACTTGACTTGTGTTAATTTGTTTTTGGGTTTTTGTTTATTTGTTTTAGTTGTTTTTTTTAATAAAAAATGTGTGAATGTTTGTTTTTTTTTGTCTTGCTTTGTTTAGAAAAAGATTAAAAAAAAAAAAAAATCCAAAAAGATTTTCTTAGTATGGTTTTGCCAGTTTAAAGTTTTTGAGATGTCCTTGGTGCATATTGGAATTGATGAGAATAACCATTACATGTTAATATGTGTGTGCTTTCTCTGGTCATTACTCATTTTGGAGTGTGTGTTCTTTGATTAGTATGTCTCATTCTGTACACACTCTTGGATTAGCAAATATCGGAGTCTTCCGACTTAGTGATTTTTTTTCTATGGACTTCTGGCATGGTATCTTTTGCTTTTCTAGAGGAATTGACCTATACTAGCATATCATGGGTGATGTTGAGTCTCTTAACCACCTTCCATCTTTTTGCATCTCCATGGCTTTCCCCTCTATTCTTTGTAGTCCAGGCATGAGGAAAAGGCTACCTCAGAGTCACCAACCAGGCCATCATTATTATATCTATGCTTCTCTGGTTCGGTTTCCATACTCTTGAGTGTGTCAGCCGCCAATGAGTGTGCAAAGAAAAAGAAAAAGAAAAAGAAAAAAAGAAAAAATGTGCTAAAGACAGAAAAGAAAAAAATGTGAAAAAGAAAAAAAAAGGATTCATTGATTGAGGGGGAGCCTCCGCCTTTACTCACCAAATACCCCTTGATTCCTAGTGGTTTGACTTTCCTTAGTTGTGCTTAGATTCTCTTGTCGGAGGTCCAGCTTTCATATCACTACTAGGATTTGAATCTTGTGTTTGTCGAACTTCAAGAGTCACGCACACACTTTTTTCATGGGATCTATGCTTTTCATATAATACACCACTTTCTTTTATGAGGAATCTTCTATAGGCTGTGCACATTGTGTTTTCAAGTAATTGTGCTTCTTGGATAATCTTCTGTGTTTTAAGGTACAAATCTGAAATTCCTTGCTTGCTCCACCATATTATATTTGTTGGTTTTCTTTATGTTTTTTTTTTGGTTTTGTGGTTGCTTTTAGTAAGAGGGAGTTCGGTTAATCGTTATCATTGCTTGTGAGGGTTTTGATATTGATTTTGTTATTTGAGATTCCTCTGTCAATTCAAACAGGGGGAGAAAGTTGTTTTTCATGTGTCTTAGGATTTCATGTTTTTATGCCATGTGTCGGGTTCAGGTTTTCATGCTACATGTTCTTAAAATCTCCAAAGTTGCATCTGCGTGTTATTCATGTTTTTCATCTCATGTTTCAAGATAGTCTTATATTGTTTTTCATATACTCTTGTGGGACTAATGTTTGTTTTGGAGATTGTGGCACTGATAGTTGTTTTGCAAATCATGACCTTGAGACAGAAGTTTGTTTTTGTTGGTTGTAATGGGTTGGGGTGATTAGGATTTTATTTGTTAGGTGTGTTTTGTCACGGCATTGCTAAAGGGGGAGATTGTTAGGTTTTTATTCTTGGCAAACCCGTTTGACAAAACTCCTTTGAGTTGTAATTTTTTTCGCATTTTTATTTCAGTGAGGCTTTGAGTTTATTAGAAACTATATATAGATATGGCTCTCAAATCCCTTCTCTTAGTTTTCTTGTTGATTGCTGCCTTGACAGCTGTCCCAATGGCTGAAGCCCAACTGGGACTGATAAGTGGTCTCTTGGGTTTGATTAGAATCCAAGGCACTGTCTTCTGCACTGCTAATGGCAACATGGGTGTCAATGGCACTTCAACCCCTGTCTTCCCAAGTAATAATAAACCAAACACCCACCACAAATTTCCTAAATTGTTATTATGATACTTTGTACAAACATAATTTTGTATAGAATTGTCATATAGAATTATGTGATTTTTTGTGATATTTTTATTTTAAAATCAAAACATGCACTGTCACTGTCACAACAATCTAAATATATAGATTTTTTGCATAAAAATTATATGTGTGAATCATTATTCTAACTATGCCTATAGTTTTTTGTGTCAAATATATTCACAATTATACATAGGAAAATGTTAATCATACAAAAATTTTATATAATAAAGCCATATAGAATGTTAATCATATTTTTATAATATTAATCATAGTAATGGGCTTATTTTTATTATGAATATGAATGAGTTTATAATTTTGTATGAAATTTTTGTATTCAAATTCTATTTGTATAGCGTTACCCTTCTGCGCATAACATAACTTTTATTTTGTGCTTTCACGTTTCACGCACTAAAGACCATAAGGAGCTTGATTGATGCAAACTTTTGCTAGTCTAAAGGTTGATCATTAAAGAGTAAAAAGTTAAAAATATTTTTCTTTATTTTTTAGATTTCTTTTTTAATTTTTTAAAATTATTTTTGTTTATTAAATACACAAGTTGCATGCTCCAAACACTTAGATACAATCTTTCAAAATAAAATTTAATAAAATTATAAACAATCTCAATAAGTTGCATGAATTGGGCCAACATAACATTTCTATACATATAATGATATCCAAATAGTTTTTTTTTTTTTTTTGGTAAAATGGAATGCATCCAAACAGAATTTCCTGACATAGTTTTTATACAAAATAGAAAAATGCTTCATACTACTAATTTAGTATCACTAATGCACCACTAATGATGTGGCATCATGTGGACCTCACCACTGATGTGATAGTTTAGCCTTTGTTTTGTTTTATTTGTTTTTTTCTTTACATTGTCACCTCATTAGTGATATTTTTAGAGCTTCCAATTTAGTGCTCTAAATCACCACTCTACAAAATAATGTAGCTTTCTATACGCTTTTCATCTCAAACTACATATAATGACATCCAAACAGAATTTCTCTACATAGTTCATATACAAAATAATGTAACTTTCTATACTCTTTTCATCTCAAACTAAATCACCCATTATTGTGATTTATAATTTCAAAAATTTCACTGTCATATCATTCTAGTTGAGTTTTGAGTCACGTTAGAAACCCATAATTTAAATTTCTAAATCTATTCACAATGATATGGTTTGGGAGTTAAAAAGTTGAGTGTGTGAGATTTTAAAAACCGACAACTATCATACCACATCAGTCAAACTGTGGTAGATTTTTTAGGGATTTCAAACATTTTTCTTGAGTTTTTTACATACATTTTTTCATGCAGACGCAAAGGTACAATTGCAGTGTGGAGCTGGAAACACAGTCTCAAGTGCAACAACCAACAATTCTGGAATTTTTTCAATGGTGTTGGACCCTCTTCAGTTTGTTCTTTCTTCACTTTTGAGCAATCAGAACTCGCTAGTCAAGACCCCACTCAAAGAATCAACCTCAACCTCCCCTCTGTTGGCGAGCTTCTGTCGCCACTGCAGTTCATTGGAAACACCCTTCAAGGCCTCCTCAACATCTCCAACATTATTCCCTCTGGATTTCAATTCCTCCCTAACCTAAACTAGTACTCAAACTCTATGAGTAATATATAGGGAAATTTGGCTATAAACCCCCTTTACCTTCCTTTCATTGTTAAAAGGACTAAGAAAAAAATTAAACTTTTTAAACCCCCTCATAATTATAAAATCTTGCATAAAGGACAAAATTTATTATTTAAATATTTTATCAGACTATTATACCCCTCCACCTTCGTCATCCTCTCTCTCTCAGTTTTCGCACAACCCTTGCAGAGACTGTCTTCCATGAAACCCTAAATTTTTGATTTCACAACTCTACTCGAAACCAGTCCGCGTCTCTCTCTAAACTCTATTTTCCAATTCAAATTTCAAAATCGCAGATCTTAGAGACATCTCACAGAGAAAGGCAGAGAGAGAAAGAGAGATCTGATTCAACCATAGCGGTGGCAGCATCGGCACGCGAGGAGAACGTGTACATGGCGAAGCTGGCCGAGCAAGCTGAGCGGTACGAAGAGATTGTGAGTTCATGGAGAAGGTCTCGGCAGCGGCAATTCAGTGGTCATTGAAAGTTATTAGATGCATGTCTATCCTTTTGCACTGCAACTGTTCAAATTGGTATGGGGATATGATTTAGCGCATTTTGAGAGAGCACTCGTGAATTCTTACTTTCGCAAGTCCACTTAGATTCTTTTTGTTCTCCTAAAGAATATGGACTTTTGTAGTCATGTTAATCACACTGATTGTTAGCTTTATAATTAGAGGTAGTTAATAGGTTGATTAACACGGATTATGTATTTAACCAGAGTAAAATTTTACTCTGGTTCTATTGCTCTGTTTTTTTATTTGACAGAACCAGAGTAAAATTTTTCTTTTATACAGAGTAAAATTTTACTTTTAGCTTCAGAGTCTCACAATTTACTTGTTTTTTAGAGTAAAATTTTACTCTTATTCAGGGTAAAATTTTACTTTTACACAGAGTAAAATTTTACTTTAGTTTCAGAGTGTAACATTTTACTCTTATTCAAAGTAAAATTTTACTTTTAAACAAAGTAAAATTTTACTTTCATGCAGAGTAAAATTTTACTTTTAAACAGAGTAAAATTTTACTTTCATATAGAGTAAAATTTTACTCTGAAATACAGAGTGAAGATGGCTTAATAGGAGAGCTGATAGATATGGGGGTAATATAGTAAAAGAAACAAGTTTTAAAATATCAGGGGGTTTTGAAAGTACTTATATAATTCTTGTCCTTTTGAAAGACAAATTAGATAGTGAGGGGGCTACCACCAAATCCCTCTAATATATATATACTATTTACTGAATAAGTTTAAGAACATAGAAATCAGTCATAAAATATAGAAGGACGAAATTTTTCAGAAGTGGATCCCCTAACAAATTCTGTAGAATTTTATCCATTTATATGTATTCTATGTTTTCCTATGTTTGATTTATGTATTTGTAATAGAAAGGTTATATATTATTAATAAGGTTGATTACATTACTAATGGCTTTTTTTTCTTTTTTTCTTTTTCTTTTTTTTTTTTTCTGTCTCCTCAAGTATTTTTCTTCTTTGAAGCCTTATTGTCAATGTTAGGTACTTAGAAAATTTACTAAGAAAAAAAATCAAAAAATTTGGATGGTTGAAATTCAATTTAAGTGTGAATCTCTGGTGTCTCTATTTACACATCATATTTGGTCTCAAGACACACCATTAATTAACTATTTTTTATTACAATAAGGACCTTACTTAAAATGACCAAAATGACCACAACTAAATGCACACCTTAGTTGAATATACATCTAAACCCGAACCCTAGCCACCACTATTGGGAAGAACAGAGCAAATGCTATGAAGATTGACCCATATTAAAAAAACATTCACAACTATATATTTGAAACACAAAATTTAATCTTTTAGTTTTTTTTGTGTGTATGGAATGATCTAAATTTCAAACGTGGCGATACAATCAAAGGCCCAATTCGAATCATGTGTGATTATACAACTTATATATATAGTACTTCGAATATAAATCTGTCAAGAAAGAAACAAACAAATGGGAAGAACAGAGCAAACAATGGAAGAACTGCGAAATCTTCATATTCTGGGTACGATTCTTGTTGCCAATCAATGGATTCACTACAAGAAAACACATTTTTGCCGACTATTTTTGGCTACCAAAACAAATTTAGTCGCCAAAAGTGTGGGATTTGGCTACCAAATTTAATTTTAGTCAGCAAAAGTCAACTTTTTAGCTACTAATTTTTTTTAGTAGGGGAATGTTGATTATTGGCAACTAAAAAAAAATTAGTAGCTAAAAATATTACAATTGGTGACTAAAAGAATTTTTAGTCGCCAAAGACCTACTTTTGGCTACTAAATAGTTTGGTAGCCAAATGAAAATAAAAAAATTATTTTTGATATTTGGCGACCAAAAACGTATTTTTACCGACTAAACTACTTTTTAGTCGCCAAAGACCTACTTTTGGCTACTAAATAGTTTGGTAGCCGAATGAAAATAAAAAAATTATTTTTGATCTTTGCAAAAACATATTTTCTCCGACTAAATTACTTTTTAGTCGCCAAAGACCTACTTTTGGATACTAAATATTTTGGTAGCCGAATGAAAATAATTGTAAAGTGTTCCTTTAGGTAATGGTAATTTCTGTAGGGTTGTAATGAAAAATTAATATTATTAAAATGTAATGAATATTTTTAAAATGTAATAATTTATCATTTAAATAAAATTTTCAATATTATTACTAGTAATGAAAGATAAAATATTATTACCAGTAAAATGTAATGAAAAATTAAGAATAAATCAAAATTCACAAATAAAAGACAAAATATCCCAATTATTCATCATTTTAAGAAATTTTTCAATATTATTACCAGCACTAATGAAATAATCATTTCACAGACACAAAACATATATTTAAAAGGTTTTTAAAAAATTTCATTATCAAAGGGCTAAGTGTGTAAAAAAATTCCACTCATGACTTATGAGTAAATAAATCTGATTTGTAAGACTTATTTATATTATTTCAGATTTTAAAATTTTTCTTCATTTTTTAATAATTAATTTTTTCAACTTTTTAAATTATTTTTACGTTATACACGGTTAACAATAATCAAACACTATTGTTATTTTTAAATTTATTTTTAACTTACTTTTTAAATATTTCTAAATTTTGTAATTTTTTTTTTTCACAAACTAAGCCATAAAACTCCAATAAAGTAAAAAGTATAAACAATCAATAAAATTAAATAAAATTAATTTAACAAGCCTGATCTATTTTTCACATCTCTAAAAAAAATTAGCAGCAAATATTTTCACAAAATTTTATCTTAATTTAAAATTCCCTCTCAAATTGGGGATTCCCCCCCCTCCCCCCCCCGGCCCTAACCCTTCTCCGTTTCTCATCTCACTCTCACACAACTCCTTCTCATTCCTCCTCCCTCACGGACGATTTTGTGTAAATCCAGGTAAGTTAGTTTCTCTCTCTCTCTCTCTCTCCAATTTCTAGACGCTATCTATCTCCTGTATCTTCTATGTGTTTTTGAATGGGTTTCTAAAATGGGTATATTAATAGTAGGAGTTTGATCTTCTGTTATTTTCCTTGCAATCAGATATTGGACAGAGTACGCCCAAATCATTTTCTCTACATTTCTCTCTTCTTTCTTTCATATATTTTTGTCAACAGATTAGATAGGTGGCCAAGGATTGCTGATATGAGCCATTTAGGTTGGTGCAACATGCATGTCAGTATACTAGACAGAGGTGTCAGCAGGTAATGAAAGTCTTATTTTAAATTTCACGACTCACATTTCAATATTATATTGTTGCTGATGGAAGGCAGTTGTTTGATCTTGGATGCGTTTATTGCAAATTCAAATGCATATTTATTATCTGATTATTTATCTTGGACAATGGTATCCTTGTTTGGTTAGACAATAATAATAATCTATGCTCACCAAGCTAGCCCTTAAAGATTTTTGCCCACCAAGTGTTTGATTCTATGCTCAAGTGACAAATTTATCAGAAACAATTGGAACATGGAGTGTTTGAATCTGTTTCAATCTGCTTTCACAATTGAACATGGTCACCAATATATGTAAACCATTGTAACTCTGTACATCATTAGAGAGATAGACATTAATAGCAAATCAAACCACTGCATAATTAGCCAAGCCCCATGGAACATGGTCGTCAAAAATTGGGATATAATCGCAGAGAATATTAAAATTGCTTTGTTTTTTTGACATTATGTATTTAAACTAGTAATGTATTAATTTTACCACCTTTTTCATCACTTAAAAGAAGTCAGTTTTACAGGTTGGGAGAAACAGCAAAACTTATGCTCTATTGAAGCAGCAAATGGAAGTTGCTGCCAAATCTGAGGTATGAATGTGTTGGTTAGTTTAATCATATGAAAAGAAGTCAATTTTGGGCATTCTGCATATTGATCAATGTAAATTATGTTGATTGGTAAAAGTTAATTTTGTATGTGAATTCTCTGTTACCAAACTATTGATTTAAAGACAATTGTTTGATTTTTAGTACTCAATTATAAAAATCAGGTATATGGAATTGACTTGATAAGAATTTTCTTTAATTCAAACATGGATGCTATTTTACCTGAATTTTTTGTGCATAATATTGGTTTGAGATGGAACTTTAGGTATTTGGTTTTCAAATTTGTTTTGGCTTATAAGGAGGATTTTGTTGATCAAAGTTTATACTATCTCTTCATTGAATTGAATTGCATAATACTTTAAACTGTAGGTGTGTGCTGTCATTTTTGCATTAGTATAATATGTTAATACCAAGGTTTTGCTGCAAATAATTAGATGATAGGTTAATACCAAGGTTTAAAAAAAAAAAATGAGTCCATTGTAGTTTTCTAGTTTGCTTGAGAATATTGCCTTCATTATCTTAAGTGGGAGCATCGTGTAATGGATCACATTTTTTTAAATTCTCTTAAGCAAGATAATTATTTACTGAAGGTATCCAGAGTTGTTCATCATTTGCGCATAACACAGAGCAACATGAGTCAATGGTAAGGCATCATTTTATGTTGGCCGATTAGTTGGTAACTGTAGGCATCGTAGCTCTGCAAGTAGCCGGGTGCGCATAATCTGTCAAGGAAAGTGACTGCATAATATAATCCATTGACTTCATCATTTTTTAAAATAAATAGGGGAGCTTAAGAGTTAAAAATGAAGCCTATCTTTTGTGATCCCAGAAATTTAAAAATGGGTTTCTGTAATTTCTTGTGAAATTAAAATATGATCATCATTGTAATTTGCTTCAATTAAATTAAAATATGATCATCATTTTTAACTATACAAAACAAGAGGTGAGGTTGGGTTGGGGTCCATATTGCCAGTGAAGTCAAAAAGGAGACAAAACTACAAGCATGAGAGTTAGCTATCATTTACGTCATTATCAGTCCCAATGTGACGTAAATCCAAATACACTTGGTTTCAATTACAAAATTTCTTAAAGCTTGTTCAATGCTTTTAATGTGATAGAAACTGTGTTTGTTTCTCTCATCCAGGTTAAGTAATGGGGGATTTATTGTGAGATCAGAGAGAATGGAAGCTAAAATGATACAATTATACAACCAGAAGTGATTCTGTCTTACCTTAGGAAGCAAACTGCAAATGCCAAATTGTTTGCCTTCTGAATATTCATTTCTGGCCTTTACTATGTTCATCATTACCAGCTTGAATATTACGGGAGTGCAAATGTCGCTTGTTTCTCATATGTTAGTTATTTTTTTCCTCTTCACCCACCTATATATAAATCTCCATTTTTATTTATGATTTTTGTGGGTTGTTGTTGTTGTAATGCTCTTCATTCATTAAACCCCTCAAACTGGGGTAAGTTGACTTTATCAGACTAATTTAGTGGAACTAGCTTCACCCCTCAAACTGGCGTCTCATTATCAATTGGCACCCTGACGTTGTAGGATGTTGAACCTGTTTACTATTTTTATGCATAGACAGGGATTTGTTAATTTCATTATCCTCTGCTGCAATCTAGGATTTCAGAACAAAGGAGAAAGAACTCCAAGCAAATGAGGCTGAATTGAGGAGGAGGGAGCAGGTACTTGTTTATACTAATTAAAATTGTAGCTTCCGAATATGTTTTACCTAGAATTGAATGGCTATTTTTTTAATTTTATTTTCATGGACACTTGGTATTAATCTTATTAGTTTTTCATTTTATTTATATTATGCAGGATGTTTACATGTACTTCCATGGCAGTGGCAAAGCAGCAGAGATGAAGCGTGAGGCTGCAAAACGGACAATGATGGCTGCGCTGCCATGATTCAGAAAGATTCTTTAGTTTGATAATGCTGAGAGAAATTGAAACCATTCACTATTTTTTTGCACTTGTGCCTAGTCTAGTATTTATAAGCCTTCATATAATCTTCTTAAAAATGTATGTAAAAGACAGATTCTGACAAACAAGTTTAAGTTAGGACATGTTGTGGTACATATCTCCTTTTTGGAAATTAATTTGGTTAGTCCTGTATTATGTATGAAATGAAATTATTGACGTTGGATTAGACTTGGTTCATATGGAATTTGTATTATATATAGAATTGGACGTTTATTTTTAATGTTTTGGATGGTTGGAACTAAAATGTGTGCACGTTGTTGAATGCTTGAATGGTTGATAATATATTTAGCGTTGATGGGTTATATTGGGTTATATGGGTTATATTGAATCCTGTGTTATGTATGTACAGGTTGTATTAAACATGGATGTAGGTTTTTTAGAATTTTTTTGGGAAAAAAAAAACAGAAAATATTTGGCCACCAAATATTTTGGTAGCCAAATACATAGTTGGAATTTTTTGGCTACTAATAATTTAGTAGCAAAAACATTTGGCGACTAAAACATTTGGTAGCAAAAAGTATGAATAGTTGGTTAAAATTTTCATGTAGAACTTTTAGTGACTAAAAAATTAGTGGCCGAAATGTCACGTTTGCCGACTAAGTACGGATTGGTAGCCAAATGTTAACTTTCGGTAACTAATTCTTTCGTAGCAAAAAGTAACACATTCGCCGACCAAACGAATGTTAGTAGCCAAAAGTTACATTCGGCGACTAATACTTTAGTGGTGAAAACATACCTTTTGCCGACTAAACTAAGATTAGTAGCCAAATGTGTACACTTTCAGCGACCAAGCAAATTTTAGTCGCCAATACTATCGCCGACAGGGTAAAGGCGACGAGTTTAGCGACAAAAAATTTTGGTCGCTAAATTGTTTCGGCGACTAAATAAGTGACTTTTGGCGACCAATATTTTGGTAGCCAAAAGTGACATTTCTTGTAGTGATTGGATGAATTGAGACAGACCCATTAGAGTTTTTTGAGTAACCAAATGAATCTGTGTAGAAAAATTAGAGCTTGTGGATCGAATATGGAAGCAGAGACATCTATTCTCTCTCTCTCTCTCTAGTTTCTCTCTCTAGCTTCAGGCCAGTGGTCAGTGAGAAAGAGTCTTCGTGGGCTTAGAGGGAGAGGAGGGCTGGGGCAAAAATTATGTCTAATGATTAGGTTTTATTTTATTTATTTGTTTATTTATTTATATATTTGAATTTGAGGTGTATACTAAGTGATGTGAGACAAAGGGCAAAATTGGAACGTTGTGATGTGTGTTGAGAAAAATTATGTTTTTTCAAATTATTTAAGGTGTGAACTAAGTAGTGATGTGTTTTGAGATCAAATGTGGTGTGTAAATAGAGGCACATATGAATCTCATTATACATAATTGAATTCAAGTCACACATTAATGTTCTGAATAAATTTGTGGATATATTTTTTTGGTTTTCTATCTTTTTTGAATTGTCAATGGCCTTTGCAAGGGTAGGTATATTGCCATGTAATTAAACAAAATGTTGAAATCTTGTTTGCTATGTATTTTAATTTGCAATCCATGTTGTCAATGCCTCCAAGCTTTTGCCTTTCAGAAGTGTGGTAACTACATGTAGTTACTGTACAGTAACTACATGATCATCTGATTAAAGGATCATAACTAACCAAATAAAAATGACAAAGTTCTATTAACAGTCCATGAGAATAGCATAACAATTTATTTATTTTATTTACTTATTTATTTATTTTTAACAATCGGGAAGGAGAATAGGTGAAGTGGAAGTTCCATTGTGAGTGATTTTCCGATCACACTGCTGTCCTTAGGAATTCAGTTGTAGAACACAGGCAGAATAGATGGCACCTTGCTGTCCTGCACAGAAAGAAAAGGCTCTGGCGGTGGTTCTTCCACCCAGGGACACTCCGACGATCAAGTCAGTATATCTCTCAAAGATAATCAAGTATTCAACTTATAAGCTTGAGTGTAAAAACATACCTTTGACCCATGGGGGTGCCTCTCTTTTATAGCCATTACAATCCTAGTCCCAATAGGAGCCTAACTCTGATGCACTCAGAATCATTGCTAACCTAGAACTCTCAATGTGTTTAGGACAAGATTTCTCCAAGAGTTTCACCATTATCTAAACTGAAGTCTCCTCCCAATCTGGGACTCCTATTCCTCTATCCGCTTATCCCGGATTCCGATATCCTCGGAGATTACCTCGGCAACCCCGAGATCACCTCGGCGTAACTACCACGACACGTGGAACCTCGGCTGACACGTCGGCGTCACCATGCCACGTGTTGGTACTTAGAAATATATCCCGACACCTAACAACAATAAGATTCGAACCCAAACATCAGAAGATTTGAAATTTCAATTTTATTGAAAGAAATCATACTTTAATTTACTTTTTTTTATTTATTTATAAATAATTGGTGGAATATTAGAACAAAATCAAAGAATCTATTTCTACGAAGAGCAATGATACATCCTCTAATTTTGGAGCTCTAATTGAGTTTTAATGATGTGACAGAGAATAAAAAAAAAGAAAAATACTTGAAACTCTCATTTTTTGAAGACTCCCACAATTTCTTTTAGATCTCCATCATAGATATATGTATGAGACCCACTCATGTATGTGTGGGACCCACACCATCAATTGTGGAGATCCAAAGGGGTTATGAGGGTCTCCAAAAAATGAGAGTCTCAATAATTATTGTAAAAATAAAATAAAATAAAATAAAACTAAGATCAAAATATCACATTACAGTAAAATTCACTCCCATTAAAACTCTTTTATTAGAGGTCCGAATTATTTTTCTTCTACGAATCACTTTCTTCCTATCCCCAAAACATTTATTATCATTAAATATGTCACGTGATTCTTACATTTTAAAGTTTTCTTATTATTTGATGATTATAAATGTTTTGAAATAAATGAACGGATCTATTTCCTATCCTCAAAACATTTATTATCATTAAATATGTCACGTGATTGTTACATTTTAAAGTTTTCTTATTATTTGATTATTATAAATGTTTTGAGATAAATGAATGGATCTAGCAATAGATGTATAAGTTTTCTTTCATATCTCATCTCTCTATACTTTTTTATATTTTAAAATATTTTCAATTTGAATCTATATTGATGATTCAAATAATCTATCTCGTAGGCTCTACAGTAAAGGTCATCCATGAAAAAAAAATAAAATTAATCAGATAATTATAAACACAAAAATTAATCATATTTTGTTTTATAAAATGAACGGTAATTATAATTAAATTTAAACTATCGATTTTATAAAATAAAATACGATTTGTTTTCATATTTATAGTTGTCCGATGAAATTAATTTTTTATATGAATGACTTTTATTACGAGACCTACAAGATAGATGATTCAAATTATTAATATAAATTTGAATTGTAATTCATAAAAAGAATATAAAAATATATATATAGATAAAGGGAGCTTTTTCTATAAATTCATCTTTAATTACTTATGTTCCATTCAACCTATATTCTTTTTGACTATTCCATTAGGTCCTATATGAGATAAGAAGACCAAAATATCATTTTCATCTACTTATGTTCTATTTAGTTCATATTATTTTCTTATGTTTCAATAAGTCCTATGGGTGACATAATTACCAAAATACCCCTAATGTATCTATTTATGTTCTATTTAGTTCATATTATTTTCTTATGTTTCAATAAGTCCTATGTGTGACATAATTACCAAAATACCCCTAATGTGAATGTTCACACCGTCAATGTGAATGTTCACACCGTCAATGTGAGAAGGGCTGCGGTGTATAATGTGAATATTCACATTGACATGTACTCGGGCGAGCCGGTCAACCGTGACAATGTGAATATTTACATTGACATATTAACATTCACATTGATAAGACTATAAAATTGGCCCGCGGCCCGTGGGCGGCCCGAGGCGAGCCGGCCCGGCTCGTGACAATGTGAATATTCACATTGACATATTAACATTCACATTGATAGGAGTGTAAAATTAGCCCGCGGCCCGTGGGAGGCCCGAAGCGGGGCGGGCCCGGCTCGGCCCGTGACAATGTGAATATTCACATTGATATGTTAACATTCACATTGATAAGAGTGTAAAATTGACTCGCGTCCTATGGGCGGCCCAGGGCGAGCCCGGCCCGGTCCGTAACAATGTCAATATTCACATTGACATATTAACATTCACATTGATAGGAGTGTAAAATTAGCCGCTGCCCGGAGGGGCCCGCCCATCGCCGGGCGAACTGGCGACGTGACAATGTGAATATTCACATTGACATATTAACATTCACATTGATAGAAGTGTAAAATTATTTGTGACGAGGCAACGACCTCGGATCGGGCGGTGGGCCTAAGCTCGAGCTTAGGCCGGGCTTGGGTGGGCCTGGCCATTTTTTTTTAAATTCTTCTTAATTTTTTCTACCAAAATTTTATTATTTTTCACAAAAAAAGACATTGTGCCTCAGGTGGACTGGGCCTTGGACCGAGCCTTGAATGGGCCTTAAACGGGCCGATGGGCCGGGCCGAGCTTCAAAGTGATGGCCTAGGCCCTAGCCTAGGGTCTTGGACATACTCGGGCCCAGACCCAAACGAGCTTGCCCCGGGCCATGGGTGGGCTTCGAGCAGCCCACGGGCCGCGGGCCAATTCTACATTCCTATCAATGTACATATTAACATGTCAATGTGAATATTCACATTGTCAACGGGACAGGCCGGGCCTACCCCGGGCCGAGGGCGAGCTTCGGGCAGCGGACAAATTTTACACTCCTATCAATGTTAATGTTAACATGTCAATGTGAATATTCACATTGTCACGGGTCGCCACCCACTGCCACGCACTGGCCAATTTTACATTATTATTAATGTGAATGTTAACATGTTAATCTGAATATTCACATTGTCAATGTGAATATTCACATTGTCAACGGGCCGGGCTGGGCCCGCCCCGAGCCGCGGGCAGGCTTTTGGCCGCCCATAGGCCGCGAGCCAATTTTATACTATTATCAATGTGAATGTTAACATGTTAATGTAAATATTCACATTGTCAACAGGCCGAGCCGGGCCCGCCCCGGGCCGCCACGGGCCGTGGGACGGTTTCGGGCAACCACGGGGCGCGGGCTAATTTTATACTCTTATCAATGTGAATGTTAACATGTCAATGTGAATATTCACATTGTCAACAGGCCGGGTCGAGCCCGCCCCAAGTTGCCCACGGGCCATGGGCGGGTTTTGGGTTGCCACGGGGCGCGGGCTAATTTTATACTCTTATCAATGTGAATATTAACATGTCAATATGAATATTCACATTGTCAACGGGCCGGGCCTGCCCACAGGCCGTGGGCGGGTTTCGGGCAGCCACGGGGTGCGGGCTAATTTTACACTCCTATCAATGTGAATGTTAATATGTCAATGTGAATATTCACATAGTCAACGGGCCGGGTCGGGCCAGGCCTGCCCCGGGCCGCGGACAGGCTTTTGGCCGCCCACGGGATGTTGGCCAATTTTATACTCTTATCAATGTGAATGTTAACATGTCAATGTGAATATTCACATTGTCAACGGGCCGGCCCCGGGCCGCTAGCGGGCTTTTGGCCGCCCATGGGCCGCGGACCAATTTTATATTCTTATCAATGTGAATGTTAACATGTCAACGTCAATATTCACATTGTCAACGGTCAGACCGGGCCCACCCCGGGCCGCCCATGGACTGCGGGCGGGTTTTGCACCGCCACGGGACGCGGGCCAATTTTACACTCCTATTAATGTGAATGTTAACATGTCAATGTGAATATTCACATTGTCAACAGGCCGGGCCCGCCCCGGCTCGCTGACGGGTTTCGAGCCGTCCACGGGTCAATTTTACATTCCTACCAATGTCAATTTTAAAATATGAATGTTCACATCATAAATTGCTAACCGTTCAAAAAATATTTATAAGGATATCAAAATTAAATATAAGGGTATAAGTGTCCAAGAAAATAGTGTAAATCAAGAAAAAGGACTTTATGGAATAAAACTATACATACATGGGACTAAATGGGTTAAAAAATTCCTTCATAAACTTCTTAAACTAAAACACTTCTAAATAGGATTTATCAATAATTTTTCCACAGATAAATGAGGTATGCAGGGACCTGACCCTATCTTATGCATGTGAAAGTGTCTCGTGCATTAACAAAAAAATTGATGATCAACTTGAGTGGAGTGGGTGATTTTACAATTTTGCCTATTAAAACTTGGCAAGAGTTGGTCACATTCGCATACTTTATTTCCCAATAAAAATTTAAAAATAAATATATTACATTAATTTCTTTTTAAAAAAAATTAAAAAAATTATTTTGAGCTCTACAAATTTAATATAATTATATTAATTTTTTTAAAAAAAAATTATTTACATAATATTTTGTCTCATTTTTATTAGTAATTCATTAATTATATGAATTAAAAATTAATATTATTAATTTTTATATTGAAATGTATATTTCATTTTATTTATTCATCTGTCTATGCACTATTTGTATTAGTTTTAATCGCTATAAAAGAGAAATCAACATCAAATCTGTAGGCTTGTTATATCTTTCTAAACTTCAAAGATGGTTAATGTAATTTATCCTTAAAAAATATAAATTTGAAGGAATAAAGTTCAAATTTTTGATATTTTTTGAAATTCAAACCCGAATGGCTGCTTTTATTTAATAATTAAAGTTTAAAATTATAAGAGATTAAATTAACAATAAAAATATATGCACAAAATTCATGAACATCAAAATACATAAAAATATAATGTATAATAAAATTTACATTTATAATAAATTTCCTTGATACATGTTATTCTTAAATTAAAGATAAATTATGCAGGGTGAGAAATTTAAAATATTTGATCCAAAAAAAAAAAGAAATTTAAAACATGAGTGATAAATATTTCAGTACTGCTTTTATTATGCACACAAATTTTATTTTACTATGCACACAAATTTTATTATGCACACAAATTATGCAGGGTAGAAAATTTGTGTGCATAATAAAGTCAGTACTGAAATATTTATCACTCATGTTTTAAATTTTTTTTTCTTTTGGATCAAATATTTTAAATTTCTCACCCTGCATAATTTATCTTTAATTTAAGAATAACATGTATCAAGGAAATTTATTATAAATGTAAAAATACCTGTTTCTTAGTTAACATGGGTCCATCACAAACTCCAACCACCCTAGCCAATTCCGCTATTTTCTGTAAGTACCAACTCAATCAGATACATTTTCAGATATATATATATACACACAGAGAAAGAGGAAAAGGCGGTGACCGTCGTGTAATCGGTCGAAGGTGCCTCCGATTACGACGAATCCGAATGTATTTGGCGGCGAAATTTTGGAATCTGCTGCAGATTCATCCGAAATCACCATTGAAATAGGTAGAGAGAGATTGCGAAAGAGAAAAGGAAGAAAAACAAAAACGAATGGATTTTGATGATGAAGCTGCAATTTCACAACAAAATCGAAAAAAGTAGGATTGATTTCGAAGCAACTACTCAACTGAAGCCACATTGTTGCGTTGGGAAGATGTTAAGGTACAGTGAACCTAGACCAAAATAAATAATAATCATTAATATGAGAGTAATTAATGGAAGAGCTCGACATCGACCTCGACGGCTTCACAAGTCTCGAAGAGTGCAGGACTGAAGGATGCCTTCTAGTTGTATGATCAAGACAAGAACGGAGTGATCTCATCTTTGAGATCGACGAGAGAGAGAAAAGAGCAGCAGGAGAGAGAGATAGAGAGCGTGAGCTATAACAAATTTCTCTGTGATAGATGGGTGTAGGTTTGAGGACCTTAGACATCAAAAAATAATATTATCGATCTCTTCCATTACTAAAAATGGGAAAGGGATCTTAGACTAATTTTTCCTAAAATATTATACTTTTTAAGTATGTCTAAATTAGGTATATTTAAAAAATAAAAAAATTGCCTAAAATATTTTGAAAAATAAAGTAAAAATAAAAAAACACTTAATTTTTTTTGTGTGAGTTAAATCAAAGAAGATGATTGTTATTTCTTTTGAAATGACTGAACAAAATATTTGTATTATTATATTATTTTACATGCATAAAAGTTAAAGAGCAAATATGTCATTTTAATCATACAGGGATAAGCAGGGGCAGAGCTATGAAGGGGTCGGGGGGGTCACGTCTCCCCCCTGGGTTTTGCAATTTTTTTTTTTAAAAGCAAACATAAAAAAAATACTTTAAATAAAAAAATTTATAAAAATATTATTTTAAATGTCAATGACATTTTTAAAATAATAAGAATAATAATGGTTATTTTGATTGAAAATAAAGTGATTACGATATTATTATCTATAAAAATTTCAATGTAATGGGGATATCTATCATTATTGACATGCAAACATAATTAATATCAATGAAAATATAGAATTCATTAAATTATTAGTTACATTTGACATGCAGCGTTCATTCTCTATGTGTTTCTTTACTATTTGTTGATGATATCACATATTAATGATGACGTGGTATAACTATTATATTGAATTTTTACGCATATTTTGTATAAAAAAATTACTTTATCATTATATAATTTATTTAAAAACTTTATATCCATGACTTTTTTTAATATTGTCTATTGACGTGTATAAGCCCATAAAGGCCATGAATCACTATGAACAACCCAAGCCCATCACTTGGAGCCCAATACATAACCCAGCTGGTGAGGTCCAGAACAGCTGGAATCCAACATGGCATAAAGAGCCAATGACATTCAGACACAGGGCAGGTGAAGGACGAGCCACATCAGCAGACAAAGATTTGCAAAGTTATTGCCACCGCACATCACCATTAAGGCAGCCCATCACAGCATTTATTACGACAACACCTCTCCGTCAGAACAGGACCCCCTTACCCTGAACAAGGTAAGCTACAGCATAGACTTTCGGCGATGAGGGCAAGTCGGAAGGGACAGCGAAATGATTACCAAAGGATATAAGCAAACGTTGAAGATAAGAAGAAAGTTAAGCTTTCTATCTCTAATTCCTCTCTACACCCTACTCCTCCTTCTAACTTGCTCGTCAGAGGGTTCCTGGGGGACTACCCCGTTCCCCATTGGACTTGTTTGCAGGTTATCCGGCGGGCTTGATCATTTGGACGTAGGCATTGAGGAGTTTGGACCTGTCTGACCCATTCACTGGAACAAACTATATCATCATCCATGATACACTAATTACAAATAATATTTAGCTTATTTGGTTCTAATTTTCAGAAATAGTTTTCAAAAAATTCTATATTTTTATTTTCCATATATTTTAATGTTTTCAATAATTTTTTTTTAATATTTTAAGTAATTTTTTTTAAAATTTTTAAACACACCTAACATAAATATACCTAAAAAGTATAATATTTGTGAAAAAAATCTTTAAAAAATACACTAAATACCAAAAAATATAAAAATAATATGAAAATTCAATACATTTTTTTATATTTTTGTGTATTTATTAATTTTTTAAAATATTTTTTCACAAATATTTTACTATTTGGATACATATCTAAGTAATGTGCATCTAAAAAAGTAAAAAATTGTTTAAAATTTAAAAAATATTCACTAAAATCAAAAAAATACAAAAAATAAAAAACTTAGTTTTTAGAAAACTAAATTCAAAAAACTAAAACCAAACACATTGATTAATTTTTTTTTTTTTTTTTATCTTTCTTGAAGTTAATGGTAAAAATTTATGTTAAATATTTTTATAAAAAAATTTAATATTGTAATTAATAAGTGTCCCCTCTAATTTAATTTTTTGGCTTCGCCACTAGGGATAAGTGTATTTTTCAAATGTGAAGAGGGAATTTTTATTAAACAGAAATCTCAGAAGATGTCAATGTAATTTATCCTAAAATATTTATGTTCTTAAATTTTGTTTTTTCTGTATTCTAACTATCAAGCCACGTGAATTTTCGAAACATATTTAAATGATTAAGAGAAATTTGAAATAAAAGAATAAAAATATCTACAGATAGAAGATTTCGTACAAATCATTTAACTAAACCTAAAGTTGAGATTTTACTGTGAGCCAAATAACATGACCTTCAAATGTACTCATGTACTTACGGAAATATTTAAGATGCTCTTCTATGAAGTCTGCCAACTGAGTGTGGGGTTGTGTATGGTGTGCGGCAACTGTTGTATATTTTATTGGATTTATTTTGGGATTTAATTTAATAATTTAAATTGTTCACATTTTAGAAGTTATCGTGTAAAATATATCATTAAAAAATCATATCAATCGGATATCGGTAGCTTTTTTATCAAATCACATTTGTATTTTTTTTTAAAAAAGATAAATGTAATTTGAAATATAAAACTCAATGCAAATGTAATTCGATGAAAGAGATAATGATATCTGATCAACGTGATTTTTCATAGGTATATTCTATTCGATAACTCTTAAAATGTAAACGGTTTAAATTATCGAATTAAGTCTTGAAATGAGTCCAATAAGATATACAACAATTGCCACAAGCACCATACGTAGCAACAACCCAAACACCTGCCGACCTCTTCCAATTTGTTACATAAATATCATCGAAATGCCCACAAGCTTAAGTTAGGAAAAATTTTCAAATACCCTCGTTGCCAAAATAATCTAGGTAAAAGAAATTAAATTTATCTTTCATTATTTTATTTTAATTTATTTTTGAAAAATTAAAAATATCCTTCTCCTATTTTTCAATAATCAGTTTTTTTTTTTATATATTTTAATTATTTTTATTTTATAAGCTATAACAAAAAAATGCACCAAACATTCCATACAAATTTTTAAAATAAAAATATTTATAAATAAGAATTTGGGTTGTCTCCAACTGGCCAAGTTGACTGTCCAGTTTGGCCCATTGTGGGCTCATTTCAAGCTTATCTCAATGATTCAAACCGGAGTAAATCTATTTCCACACACACTTGAACATCTTTCTTAATACACACACTTATGCTGTGTTTGGTTGAGAGATTTGGGGAGGGATTTGGAAAGGGAAAGGGAAAAGGTGTGTGAAACTAGGTGAAATGTAAGTATATTTTATTCACATTTCACCTAACTTTTCCCTTTCCCTTTCCAAATCCCTCTTCAAATCCTCCAACCAAACACAGCGTTAATGAATTTGTTTATCTTTTGTTTTACCCACCAAACCGGTCATTTATAGAGCCCTTTGAGAAGATAATCCATACCAAAAATTGGTTTGATCAGATAGTAGTAAACACTTGATCAATTATATTTGTCTAAAAAATAACAAGCCCGATTTAGAGCACTAAATTGGAAGCTCTAAAATGACCACTAATGAGGTGGCAGTATAAAGAAAAAAAAATCAAAAAAAACAAAGGCCAAACTATCACATTAGTGGTGGGGTTTACATGATGCCACATCATTAGTGGTGCATTAGTGGTGCTAAATTAGTGGTATGAAGCATTTTTCAAAAAATAATTAACAAATAGTAAGATTTTGAAAGTAATTTATCCATTTTTTTTAGACAAATATATTAGATTAAATAATTATCAATATCTGATCAAACTAATTTTCAATATGAATGATTTTCTCAAAAACATTCTACAAAAGAACTGATTTGAATTATTAAGATGAACCAAAAATGCACCGACAATGAGATGAACTAGACAATCTCTATCAACAATTTCGTAAACTATGCCAAAATCCATAACAGTGACAGTGAAAAGCCATAGCCAACCCTTCTTGGTTGAGAATAGGCTATTTTAACAACATTTTAGTTTTTTTACTAAAATATGAGATAAAAAAATTAATATGTTTAAAATGATTTTTTAATTTTTTATGAAAAGATGTGCAAATAACAGAGAAGAAAATCTTCAATTTTTTTGTTATAAATTATTAACTTTTTAATTTTTTAATAAATTTTTAATTTTTAAATTAAAATATTAAATTATCAAACGAGACGGGAGGATAGTGTTTGGGGGAGCCTATTTTCACACTTTCACAAAGATGTGGAAAAAAGTTTATCCAACTATCCATTCTTCACACAGGGTCCCTAAGAAAATCGTATTTGTCCATTAGTAATGTATGGCTTGTGGGTTTTCTCAGGTACACTTGTCCTTTTTGAGTCCCAATAGATCATGTTCTGCACCGTGCCTCTCCAAACAGCCTTTTCTCAATGTCTTGTTCCTATTTTGTCCTGTGTTTCATCATGTATCCCTTTCAAGATTCTCTACAAAATAATAATAATAAATTATATTAACCTCTCTCTTGAAATTTACAAAAATATAAATTTTATAATTTTAATATAATTATATTAATTTTTTATAATAAGATTAAAGAGATCAAAAATAATATATATAATATGAAATAAATAAATAAATAAACACCAGTTAAAATATACATTAGAATATAAAAAAGATGATAACATTATTTTTTTCAGTTATGCGACTAATGAATTTCTTATGAAAAAAAAAGACAATATGAATTAAAATCTTAAAGGAGTTTAGTATAATTATGTCAAATTTATGGGGCATGTTATATCCTCTCTAAACTTGAGGAGAAATAAGTGTAATTTATTCTAATAATAATAATATAAGTGCCATCATTCATGTTAGTATATTGTTAACAAAATATAAAAATATATAACACATTATAAGAATATGTGAAATATGTAATTATTTTATTAGCGGTAGATATTATGTTGGAGAATTTTTTTAAAATTTTTTTCTTGTGTTTTGAAATTTTTCTGATTTGCGCAATTTCTCTAATTTTTTCTGTGTTTTGAAATTTCTTTAAGTTAAATTTCTTTAGTTTACTTACAAATTTCTCTATATTTTGACTAATTTTTTCTTGTTTTTACCAAACTAATGCTGTGTTTGGTTGGGGGATTTGGAGGGGAATTTGGAAAGGAAAAGGGAAAAGGGAAAAGGTGTGTGAAACTATGTGAAATGTAGGTATATTTTTTTCACATTTCACCTACTTTTTTTATTTTCCTTTCCAAATCTCTCCTCAAATCCCTCAACCAAAAGAGAACAACATACCACGATTTTATGGAAACAGAAGGAGGATCTAAGCTAATTACTAAAATGTATTCGCCAGTTATACACAAGCTTGAACTTTGAACCTTCCCTTCAGGAACTAAACCGCTTGAGCTAAGCTAAGTTCTGGTTCTAACTATTTTTTAGCATTATTTAATTTTCAATAAATACTTGGGCAGTTGTTACTAGAAAATTTTTTTTTAAAAAAATTAATTTAAATTTTGAAAAATGATAATTTCTTACATAACTTAATGAAAAAATAGTTGAAAATAAGTGGGTTTTTTCTAATATAAAATTCATATAATTAATAATATAATTTCATGATTTTTATAATTGAAAGAACAACAAATGACTTTACCATATCAAATTAGTAGAATTTATGTTAATATGTGAAATTTTGAAAAATATAAGGGTGTCATATTTTATAAATTGTAGAAATACTCATAAATTAAAGAGGTAATAGAATTTTTTTGTAAAAGCTTAAGGGACCATGGTTGGCTTCATCCCTGTCACTCGATTAATTTTATCATTGATTTTTTAAACTCTTATCTAGATTGATCACATCACAAAAAATTTAAGTTGATTTTGCACTTCTATTATATAAATTAGTCACATTTAAATAAAATACCATAACCTAACAACACCTTGAGGTTCCCTAAAATAACTAACTTCGGGAACTGAAATGAAATTAATTTAGATCATGAATTCATGCTCATTATCATTTTTGAGAAAAGCTTTGACAAATCATAATTACCAAGTTTAAAAGGCTCATTGGCCAAGTTTGCTCCCTCAAATTTAAAGTTATAGAAAAAAAACAATTAATTAACTAATTGAGTTCAAATCAAGAAAATTAGTGTAAAGTTCCTTTCTGATTTTTAGTAATGAAAGAGATCCACAATATTATTTTATGATGTCTAAGGTCCCTCAACCCTACACCGATATATCACAGAGAAATTTGACTCTCTCAAATTAAACCTCATTTCTCTCTCTCTCTCTCTCTCTCTCTCTCTCTCTCTACCAACTTCTCCATTCTCAGATGGGAGAGAACAAACGCAAAGCCAAAAACCCAAAAATTGACTCCCCGAAACCCTAGATTTCCCAACCACCATCGCTGCCGCTGCCGGCATAGCCTGCTCTTCCTCTTCCTGCCATCGACAACAACGTTGTCTTCTCTGTTAACAATGTCACGCAAGTATGTAGCCACTATGTTTACTTCCTGTGGAACAATTTCTCTCTCTTTTCGCTCATTTGGGTCGAGAGTCTCATCAACTTTGAACGCTATGTCTGCCATTACTATAGCTGTGATTATCTCTCTCCCCATCTTTTTTTTCCTTTGCTAAATTTTTCTGGGCATCAGTCAATTCTAAAGGAAATTGATCAGTTGAGTTGGATTTTTTTAAATATTTTTAGTGGGTAAGTTAGTTTGTTGAATTGTGGCTTTGATCATATTACTGAGTTCTAGAAGATATTATTTTCAATTTGTTTCACTATTTGGATAGTCTTTAAATTTTGTGATTAGTTGGCTATTGTGTAAATTGTTGAATTGTATTGATAGGTATAAATTTTGGAATAGAATTGTTGGATAACTAAGACAGAGGCTTTCTTCACAGAGAAATTTGTGAAGAAAGCCAGATAAATTCCCTGTGAACATAGTCAGAGAAATTTCAATTTTCGTTGAACAAAGCCATAAAAATTTGTGAACAAGACTAAAGAAATTTCAATTTTCTCTGAATTTTTCTAGTTTGAATTCAGAGAAATTTCAATTTTTTCTGGTTTCAACCCAAAGTAATTCTTTCCATGTAATGAGGCAAATTTCTCTAGTTTGGAGAGAATTTCTCCAGATCGATTTGAAGGACCTTAAACATTATGAATGTCTTTTATGGTATAAAATCTTAATATCATGGACCCTTAAAAAATTCCCGTTCAAGTCTTGTCTATAATCTTAGTGTTGGTATTTTTCCATAATAATACAAAAAATATATATATAAAATGAATTAAATAGAAATGAAAAAACAATTATTATTATTATTTTTTATCATTAAAGAATGAAATATACAATAAACTATAGAACTAAAAAAACACAAGAATGAACTAGATTACACCATGAAACATATTACAAGATAGATTCAAATGGACATATAAATAATATACGAGAAATTATTTAAATTTAAAACTTTGAAAAACAAAAGATAAAGGATGCAAACCGAAACTTGTGTGATATCACAGTTTTCTTAAAACAGATTCACCGCCTCCGGGTGAGTGCTAGAGGTATGCCGGTATCTATCTCCCAGGATATGATGGTCGAAACTAGCTAATACAGAAGCACCTTCTGAATAACTTCGGCGAACTTGACAATAGTTGCACTCTCTTTAACAAGAACCAAAGAAGGGGCTAGCAAAAGAAGATAGAAAAATTTTACTTTGGTGTAAAAAACCATCTCCAACTTTTTATCTCAAAACACCATCTCATTTTCCATCACAAAACTTTTCTAAAAACAACCTTTTAAGTTGGAGGAGAAAGACCTCTATTTATATTAGTAGGAGAGAATCTTAGCCATAAAGGCTAACATCAATGGGGTCATCAAATGTCATTAACTCTAGCTATTAGAGCTAAAGTTACAAAGGTTCAAAACTCCAAAACCATTAATAAATCATAATATGTATATAATGCATAAGTTTTAAGAATTAAACTAGATAGGTTGCAAAATGGATACAGGTGTTGGGTCACAACCCGATCCAAGCCTAATGTAAAAGTCTATTGATCCTATGTCAGGACATTGTGATTCCTATTAGTAAAATGATTACTGATCATAAGTCAAAACATTTTGATTCCTAGTAGTAGAAAGACTATTAACCACATGTTGAGAAATTAGTGATTCATAGTGATAAGACTACTAGTCATGTTATGAAGTTCCGAATAGTAGACTATTGAACACTGGATTTGTGTTTCCTAATAGTAAGACTATTGGCTTCAGAGTGACATGTTGGACCAAACTTGTTTTGGTGCCTTGAATTCGAGAAAGACTTAATTCGGTTAATGACGGTCAAGGAATATGTTTTCTGTGAAATGATTTTGAGAGTTTCATAATCATTGTGACACATGGAATTGTTTAAAGACCCTGTATAAATTTTTGGAAAGGGCAAAAACCTTCGTATAAATTCTACAAGTGTAGGGGTGTCATGTAAAGGGTAGTAATACCTAAACCCAAGATTGTTAGAATAAGCCTTAAAATCCGTTGACTTTGTATTCAACAGTTATGCACAATATAGTAGTGCATATTAGTTTTTTGTGTGAACAAATATGATATTCAAATTTACACAAAAATATTATTATGAAATTGAGGAAATAATTTTCATGAGAAAAGAGATGAGCCTAGAAGATATTAATATACTAGGACTTTAAAGTTTTTCTATCTAAATCTTCTTAAACCTATATGGTGGCTAGGGAGGCTAAAAGCTTCTTTGAAGCTATGATTTCTCTAGAAAATTTAGCTTTATCTTGCATAGGTAGTAAGCCTTGGGATGCAAGTGAATACTGACAAAGAGAATACCTGGATTACTTTGATACGTGATCACCAATTATTGTGAGTGTGATTGCAATTGTGCGAAGTCTGGAGATACATCATGATAGATGTTCAGATAGTTTTCCTATATGAAGATTTAGTTGAATAAATCTTTATGGAACAACCTGAAGGGTTTTTTGGTTCCAGGACGAAGAAAGTCTGTAAGCTTGAGAATCATTTTATGATTTGAAATAAGCACAAAAACAATGGCATTAAATATTTGACTACACTATGTTGTCAAGTGGATGTTGACAAATGTGTTTATGTCAAAGACAATGACAATAAAATATGTTATTTTGTGTCTATGTGTCGGTAATATGCTCATTGTTGGTAGTTAAGAGAAGATGTTCAATACTACCAAGTGGATGTTGAACTCTAAGTTCGACGTGGGCCTTGTAGGTGTATATCTAAGAAATAAGATTTCCTGACCATTTGCTGGTAGTGTACTTTCTCAGTCTCATTATTTTAATCTTGAGAAGTATAAGTCAGATACAAGTGTGTTAAAGACTTCGGTAGACTTTAGTCTCTATTTGACCAAGAATATTGAAATATTCTCGAGTCATTAGATGTTTGAAGTATTTGATGAGTTGTATAAAGCCAGGTATAGCCTACTTAAGTAGCAGGCTTAGTAAATAGGGTTACATAACACTTGATATCTAGTTGTATTAGAAGGGTACAAAGGCACCTACTGGATATCTAATACAAAGACTACGAATTCATTAGTGGATATATTTTCTCTAATTGGAGCTACAACCACGTCTTGGAGATCTTTCAAGCAAATGTATATCACGAGATCAATGATGGAATCGGAATTCAGTGCTTTGGATAAAGCTGCTAAAGTAATTGAATGGCTTTACCGTTTTATTAAGGATGTTCCATGTTGATCAAAACATGTGCTAGAAATTTTGTGTACTTGGCGACAACTAATCAAGTATTGGTATGTCACAGATGGAAGGTCTAGACATTTTTGTCGAAGACATAGTTCCATATGATGACTACTCTCGTGTGTTGTCACTTTGTGTGAGGTCTATTGTCTCGGTTTACACAAACGGTAGAATAGTTCAAGACGTCACGTTCATTGGTCAGTTAGTAAATCTAATAGGCTTTCAGTACGAAAGGTTCAAGGCTAACAACTACCTTTTCTGATGCAAGATTATTCTGTGTGCTTTCTCTCAGAGTCTTTGTTATTAAGCGTTGTCCGATTTTCTTTATTCGGCCAATTTTATTCATGTAGGGGATTGTTGAAAAATAATGCATTTTCAGTAACTTTAGTTCAAAATTAAAGTGGAACCCAACCGCTGGTTGAGATGGGTCTAAGTGGTTTTGTATTCTCTTACGTGAAAAGATTGCAATACAAAAATAATGAGCTGAAACCATTAAATTGTGAATGAGAATGGTCTCATAAAGTGGGTATCGATAAAGTTGGACTTGGACTTGGACTTGAACTTGATCTGGAGTTTGGGCTAAGCCATGTTGTATTGGGCTTAGCTTGTGCATGTGTTTGAAATTGGGCTTGGATCGGGTTGTGACCCAACACCTATATCCATTTTGCAACCCATCTAGTTTAATTCTCAAAACTTATGCATTGTATACACATTATGATTATATGATGGTTTTAGACTTTTGAACCTTTGTAACTCTAGTCCTAATAGAGTTGATGACATTTGATGACCCCATTGATGTTAGCCTTCATGGCTAAGGCTCTTCCCTACTAGTATAAATAGAGGCCCTTCTCCTCCAACTTAAAAGGTTGTTTTTAGAGAGATTTTGTGATGGAAAATGAAATGGTGTTTTGAGATAAAAAGTTGGAGATGGTTTTTTATATCAAAGAAAAAATTTCTTTATTTTCTTTTGCTAGCCCTTTCTTTGATTTTTGTTAAAGAGAGTGCAACCATTGTCAAGTTCATCGAAGCTATTCAGAAGGTGCTTCTATATTAGCTGGTTTCGACCGTCGTATCTTAGGCTAGCGTACCTCTAGCACCCACCGGGAGGCGGTGAATCTGTTTTCAGGAAATTGTGATATCACACAGGTTTCGGTTTGCATCCTTTATTTTTTGTTCTTCAAAGTTTTAAATTTAAATAATTTCTTGTATATTATTTTATATGTCTATTTGAATCTATCTTGTAATATATTCCATGGTGTAATTTAGTTCATTCTTGTGTTTTTTTAGTTCTATAGTTTATTGTATATTTTATTCTTTAATAATAAAAAATAATAATTATTATTATTTTATCATTTCTATTTAATTCATTTTATATATTTTTCTTATATTATTATAGAAAAATACTAACAATTAGTTCCATGAATTATATAGTGAGTTTGCCTAGACCTACAAAACATGTGCAAGGTTTGACGGAAATTAGAAAGTGATCTTCACAACGAAATTTTCTGTTCTCAAATTTTTCTTTTATCACATCTTTTAGTTCAATTTTTTTGTTCTTATATTTTAATGCTCTAATCTTTTGAGTCAAATTCTTTATCCAAATATTTTTTTTTTTTTTTTTTTTTATGTTCAATTTTTCTGTTCTTATATCCAAATGTTTTCATAAAATCTTAGATTTTTCTGTCACATCTTTTATATCATTTTTTTTTTTGTTCTTATATCCTAATGCGCTTATCTTTCAAGTCAAATTCTCTATCCTAATTTTTTGTTTATTTATTTATTTATTCTTATGTTCAATTTTTCTATTCTTATATCCAAATGTTTTATTGTTGCATGATGTGATAAAATCTTAAAGGGTAAATTACACTAACATTGTTTTTAATAAAATTAAACAGACTAAAATTAATGTAGATAGTATAAAAATATAAAGATACACAAAGTAAAATATATATTTTAATATAAAAGATCTGAAAACATTGTTGTTCAAATTGTGAAATTAAATAAATAGATTTATGAATAAATTTTTTTAAAAAAATACCAAGAACACATGCTGAGAATTACAACTAAATTACAACAAAAATACACAATACAATAAAATTGTAAAGAAAGCAAACCGAAGCCTGCACGGTAGCAGTTTCTTTAAAACAGATTTCGCTGCCTCACGAGTCGAGTGCTTGAGGAATTCCGGCATTTGCCTCCCAGGATACGATGGTCAAAAACTAGCTACGACAGAAGCACTTTCTGTCTAGCTTAGTAAACAAAACCATGGCAGGACTCTCTTACTGTAGGAACTTTCTAGCAAACTGACTTGTAAAAATGAAGTAAAAATTTCTATGTTTGAGACTTGATAGGAGGGTCTCAATTTATACATGTATAGGGGAGAGAGGAGAAGCCTCCAGCCTTTATGGCTGGTCACTAATGCACCATTAACCTTTACAATAAAGGCAGGAGTTACAAACCCCATTAATACACTATTAAACTCTATAATAAAGGCAGAAGTTACAAACTACATTAACTCTTTCATGAAGCTAACTTGGGCCAATTTCTTATTCAATTCTCAATGGTTTTTGGCCATTCTATTTGTGGTGTAAAGATCTCATTGCGAAGTATCTAGACCCACTTTGACCCAACACAATAGGCGGTTGTGACCCACTTTAATATTTAATTATAGTCACCAAAAAACTATTTTTCCAACAATCCTCCACATGAATAAAAATTGACCGAATGACTCAACAAACGGACATTGTTCAACAATAAAGACTTGGAGAGAGTTCAATGGACTAACCCTGACATCAAAGAAGGTAGCTTTTGGCTTTGAACCTCTCCCAGTGAAAACCTATCAAGTTTACTGACTGATCAGTGAATATGACATCTTGAATTGCTCTGCCGTTTATGTAAACTAAGACAATAGATCTCACATGAGAATTACTCCTACCACAATTTTGTTCTCACTGGTGTGCCCTATATGGCCCTAGGCACTAGCCTGGTTCAGCGAGTGGTTTCAAAGAATCTTGGCCTGCCCAATTCTTCTAGAAGCGGCCTCACTTCACACTCACATAGGTGACTCTACTTGAGTATCCTGCTATACTCAGCTCAACAGCTTAATGCACTAGAGTCATTAAAAGCTCAGCTTAACTTCTACACTTGCAGGTATCACTGATAGAAGGAATGGCTGGAGGTTTAACCTCCTCAGTGACATACCGCCGTTACACGCAATTAAGTTGTCCCATTGAACCCAAATCTTGGGATCTCCAGTTAACTAGGTTGGTTTTCTATTCCGGTAACTTCCAAAGGCCTCAATCCCATTCATTTTGACGACGTCTCGACCAACACTCGTTTAATCCTTTGGTTAGCGGATCCACAAAGTTGTCCTTAGACTTTACATAGTCTATAAAAACAACTCCATTTAAATGTAGTTGTCGAATGGAATTATGTCTACGACGGATAGGTCTAGACTTTCCATTATACATATAACTCTGTACCCTACTAATTGCAGATTGACTATCACAATGTATACAAATAGCTGGCACAGGTTTAGACCAACGTGGCAAATCTTCAATGAAATGGTGAAGCCATTAAGCTTTTCCCGCTGCTTTATCAAAAGCAATAAAATTGATTTTTATTGACTATCATATTTATAGTTGTCCGATAAAATTGATTTTTTATATGAATGACCTTTATTACAAGACCTACAAGATAGATGATTCAAATTATTAATATAAATTTGAATTGTAATTCATAAAAAGAATATAAAAAAATATATATAGATAAATGAGGTTTGAAGGGACGTGACCCCATCTTATGCATGTGAAAGTGTCTCGTGCGTTAACAAAAAAAAATTGATGATCAACTTGGGTGGAGTGGGTGATTTTACAATTTTGCCTATTAAAACTTGGCAAGAGTTGGTCACATTCACATACTTTATTTCCCAATAAAAATTTTAAAATAAATATATTACATTAATCTCTTTTTTAAAAAAATTTAAAAAATTATTTTGAGCTCTACAAATTTAATATAATTATATTGATTTTTTTAAAAAAAATTATTTACATAATATTTTGTCTCATTTTTATTAGTAATTCATTAATTATATGAATTAAAAATTAATATTATTAATTTTTACATTGAAATGTATATTTCATTTTGTTTATTCATCTGTCTATTCACTATTTGTATTAGTTTTAATCGCTATAAAAGAGAAATCAACGTCAAATCTGTAGGCTTGCTATATCTTTCTGAACTTCAAAGATGGTTAATGTAATTTATCCTTAAAAAATATAAATTTGAAGGAATAAAGTTCAAAATTCTGATATTTTTTGAAATTCAAACCCGAATGGCTGCTTTTATTTAATAATTAAAGTTTAAAATTATAAGAGATTAAATTAACAATAAAAATATATGCACAAAATTCATGAACATCAAAATACATCAAAATATAATGTATAATAAAATTTACAGTTATAATAAATTTTCTTGATACATGTTATCCTTAAATTAAAGATAAATTATGCAGGGTGAGAAATTTAAAACATGAGTGATAAATATCTTGAAGATTATTATGGTTTGATTCACACAACTACGTGTCAGAATTCTAGTAGACTATTCCTAGATACTTTCCAACAAAAGTCTCCATTTTAAAAGCTCTCTCCTTTCTAACCACTTTCCAGGGAAATTTTCAGAACAATCCCCACACCCGTCCCTGTTTCTTCCTCTTTTAGTCTTCTTTGTGTGTATATATATATATATATCCATATATGTAAATCAAAACCCATTAAAATCTAATGGCCCGCTATCTTTCATCAAGTGTTAAGTTTCTTACTCCTTCAGTTGCAAATGGCATTTCTCTCTCTATCAACATGTGAGTATAGCTATATATATGTGATTTAATTTTGCATATTTAAACACATACATACATATCATAATTCCTATGATCTAGTAGAACATATTTCATTTTTTAAATCTTTTTCAGTACTGCTTTTATTATGCACACAAATTTTCTACCATTAATTAAATACAAATATAGTGTAAAAATTTAGTCAAAACAGTGATAATGTATGGCATTATTCTGTGATTTTTTACTTGATCATAAATAGAAAATTTATACATGAGAATTTTTTTGAAAATATGAATCACATATTGATGAAATGAATATTTTAAGATCCAAGACTATCACATAATTTTATATAGAAAATTTTATGAATTTTCTGTATATGTATAATTAGGATAAAAATTATGTGTAACACTACTTGTAAAGAAATATTTATATTTTATATGTAATCTAAATTTATTTTTGGGCTTTTTAGGTGATTTATGCCTACGAGCTAACACAATAACAACATTTCTCAACTCTTGATCTCTCTTTCTAAAAACAAAAATAAATAAAATAAAATTTTGATCTTGATAAATTATTTGGTACTTTAATTTCATAATGTTCAACTCATAATTAATTTTTTTTTATATTAATATTTTAGAAGATGGGCCAAGTTAGTCCGAACTGAATCTCCAGTGTAAGCACTGGATGCATGACGTCAGTATTTTTTTTTTTTTTTAATAGTAATAGGTTAGTTATATGGATGAAAAAATAATAAAAATTAGTGAAACATTCATTTTTAACTTTGTGTAGTAGGTATAAGATTTTTTTTATTAACTAAGATCCCTTGATGACAGTGGCGATTCTAGGAATTTTTGTCAGTGGTGTCAATTAAAAACTTAAATACCATATATCTTACAGAAAATTCACATTAATCATTATATCACCTATGGAGAAAAAAATCAACAAATTAATTTAAATTCTAAAATTATAAACAAAAATATTTCAATATATTGATACTATTGTTTAAGCAAAAAAACATGTTAATATCTAATATGGGTTCAAAATTGGTGGGTTCAAAAGAGTAGGACTTAAAACTATGGGTTCAAAATTGTATTTTAGTGGATTCAATTACTAATTTTTTTCCTAAAATCTAATATTTATATAATAAATAAATAAATAATTTAGTCAGGGGGTTCGGGTGACACCCCTGACCAAGCCTTGGAGCCGCCCCTACTTGATGAAATTTCTCTATGATCATATTGTAGAAATTTTGAAATTTCTCTGTGATCATACCGGAGAAATTTCTAAATTTCTCTGTAATCATGTCAGAAATTTTTTTGTCAAAAATGAAATTTCTCTGTATCAAGGCCGAAATTTCTTTGTGAAAATGTTGAGGAACCTTAACTTCTATGAAAATATTGTATGTCATTTATTTTATAAAATCTTAATATCATAAATCATAAAAATAAATAAATAACCTATAAAAAAATGTATATTTTACGTTATTTATTTTTGTATTTTTGCATTATTTGCATTGATTTCGATCTATTTAACTTTACTAAATAGAAGACTAATATAATTATGTCAAAATTATATAATTTATTGTATCTTTTCTAAATTTTAAGAGGAGGTGAGTATAATTTACCTAAAAAAAAATGTAATCTGTTTGGTCGAATTGTTCTCTCCAATTCAAATTGATGGAAGAAAAGTCATTTATTTAATATGAATTTATTTAAGTAGAGATTTAAAAAGAAAAATAATAGGTAAGCACAATATAAATAAAGTATAATTTTTTTTTGCTATTTTTTTATTTAAATTTATGATTTAAATAGAGAAAAAATAGTCCACAACATTAATAGCATCTACTAATTTCTCTATATTGATGATCCAAACCATCTATCTCGTAGGCTTTACAATAAAGGTTATCCACGGAAAAAAATAATTTAATCAGATAATTATAAACACAAAAATAAATCGTATTTTGTTTTATAAAATGAACGGCAATTATAATTAAATTTAAACCATCAAATTTATAAAATAAAATATGATTTATTTTCATATTTATAGTTATCTGATGAAATTGATTTTTTATATGAATAACTTTTATTACGAGACCTACAAGACAGACGATTCAAATTATTAATATAAATATGAATTGTAATTCATAAAAAGAATATAAAAAAAATATAGATAAATGAGCTATGAAGGGACCTGACCCCATCTTATGCATGTGACAGTGTCTAGTGCATTAACAAAAAATTTGATGATCAACTTGGGTGGAGTGGGTGATTTTACAATTTTGCCTATTAACCTTGGCAACTGTTGGTCACATTCACATACTTTATTTCCCTATAAAAATTTTAAAATAAATATATTACATTAATCTTTTTTAAAATTATAAAAAATCAAATTTTACAAATTTAATATAATTATATTGATTTTTTTTTTTAAAATTTATTTACATAACATTTTTGTCTCCGTTTTATTAGTAATTCATTAATTATATGAATTAAAAATTAATATTATTATTTTTATATTAAAATATATATTTTATTTTATTTTATTTATTTATCTATCTATATACTATTTGTATTAATTTTAATCGCTATAAAAGAGAAATCAACGGCAAATCTGTGGGCTTATTATATCTTTACTAAACTTCAAAGATGACCAATGTAATTTACCTTAAAAAATGTAATATTAAAGGAGTAAAATCCAAAATTTTGATATTTTTTGAAATTACAAACTTGAATGACCGTTTTTATTTAATAATTAAAGTTTAAAATTATAAGAGATTAAATTAACAATAAAAATATACGCACAAAATTCTTGAACATCAAAATACATAAAAATATAATGTATAATAAAATTTACATTTATAATAAATTTCCTTGATACATGTTACTCCTAAATTAAAGATAAATTATAGGGTGAGAAATTTAAAATATGAATGATAAATATCTTGAAGATTTTTATCAGAATTCTAGTGGACCATTCCTAGATACTTTCAAGCAAAACAAAAGTCTTCTCTTTCTCTCTCTCAAAGTCTCCATTTTAAAAGCTCTCTCTTTCTTTGCACTTTCCAGGAAAATTTTCAGGATCATCCCACACCCCTCTCTGTTTCTTTCTCTTCTAGTCTTCTTTGTGTGTATATATATATATATCCATATATATAAATCAAAACCCATTAAAATCTAATGGCTCGCCATCTCTCATCAAGTGTTAAGTTTCTTACTCCTTCAGTTGCAAATGGCGTATCTCTCTCTATCAACCTGTGAGTATAGCTGTATATATAATATGTTATTTAATTTTGCATATTTAAACACATACACATCATAATTCCTATGATCTACTAGAACATATCACATTTTTTAAATCTTTTTTCAGTACTACTGTTATTATGAACACAATTTTTCTACCATTTGTTAAATGCAAATATAGTGTAAAAATTTAGTAAAAAAAGTGATAATGGATGGCATTATTCTCTGACTTTTTACTTGATCATAAATAGAATATTTATACATGAGAATTTTTTTGAAAATATGAATCACATATTGATGAAATTAATATTTTAAGATCCAAGACTGTCACATCATTTTATATTGAAAATTTAATGAATTTTCTGTATATATATAATTAGGATAAAAATTATGTGTAATACTACTTGTAAATAAATATTTATATTTTATATGTAATCTAAATTTATTTTTGGGCTTTTTAGTCGATTTATGCCTACGAGCTGACACAATAACAACACCTCTCAACTCTTGATCTCTCTTTCTAAAAATAAAAATAAATAAATAAAAAATTTGATCTTGAAAAATTATTTGGTACTTTAATTTCATAATGTTCAACTCATAATTAATTTTTTTGTTTTTTACATTAATATCTTAGAAGATGGGCCAAGTTAGTCCGAACTGAACCTCCAGTGTGAGCACTGGATGCATCACATCAGTATTATTATTATTTTTTTAATAGTAATAGGTTAGTTATAAGATGAAAAGAGAACAAAAAATAATAAAATATCCTTCTTTAACTTTGTATAATAGGTATAAGATATTTTTTTTATTAGCTAAGGTCTCGATGAAATTTTTCTATGATCATATTAGAGAAATTTTGAAATTTCTCTGTGATCATATCAGAAATTTCTCTTTGAAAATTGAAATTTCTTTGTGTCGAAATCAAAATTTTTTTGAGTCAAATTTTTCCTGTAAAAATATTGAGGGATCTTAACTACTATAAAAATATTGTATATCATTTATTTTATAAAATTTTAATATCAAAGTTCTTTAAAAAAAATTATATAAAAATGTATATTTTACGCTATTTATTTTTGTATTCTTACACTATTTGCATTGATTTCGATCTATTTAACCTTACTAAATACAAGACTAATATAATTATGTCAAAATTATGTAATTTATTGTATCTTTGCTAAAATTTTAGTGGAGGTGAGTATAATTTACCTATAAAAAAAATGTAATCTGTTTGGTCGAATTGTTCTCTCCAATTCAAATTGATGGAAGAAAAGTCATTTATTTAATATGAATTTATTTAAATAGAGATTTAAAAAGAAAAATAATAAGTAAGCATAAAATAAATAAAGTATATATATATTTTTTCTGTTATTTTTCTTTTTTTAATTTTTATTTAAATTTATGATTTAAATACAGGAAAAATGATCCAAAACATTAATAGCATCTACTAATTTTTACTTGATTTCTCATTAATTATTTTTCATTAAAAAAAAAAAAAAGTGCAACAAATGATGGAAAAAGTGAGTGGTGTGCACTATGGCAGGCATAGACTTGTTAATGCTTTTGATTTAATTCAAATTGTAATTATATCAGGGGAGCTAAAGGCTATGCGGCAGCGTTACTGTCACCGTCACCGTCACCGTCACGGGGAGGAGAACAGGCAGCAGAGAGTGGTGGTGATGAGGGAAGATCTATTGATCGAGTGGTGGAGACGGTCGAAGAGAAGGATGTGGTGATCCCTCACAGTCATAGTCAAGTGTTTGGGTCCACCACTACTTCATGGGCCCCAGACCCACTCACTGGATACTACAGACCAGTTGATCGTGCGGCTCAGGTTGACTCAGTCGATCAGAGAGAAATGTTCCTCACTCACAAGGAAATTAAGCACCCAAACTAAGACAAATTAATATATATCTATGTGTATAACTGGATCTCTTCCGGTGGGCATTGTTGGGATCCATAAGTCAATATTTCGAACGGTTTATATTGTCGTATCTTTTTGTGTATATTATTTATAAAAAAAAATTACATTGATTTGATATTTGTAATACATTCAAGTTATCAAAAATAATAAATGGTTTATTTTTAAAAATATATTTATTGTTTATTTTTTAAGAAAATCCATAAATTGAATAAGCTAAAATTATCAAATCAATCTAAATTTTTTTATGAATGACATATAAGAAGAGCTTAACAAAATAAATTATTTTGATCATCAAAATAGAATCTATGATTTGAATTGAAAAGAAGCCAAATCCAACAAATATATATATATATATATATACATACACTAGTTGTCTACACACGCGATAGTTGGTGTAGAAATGAAAGGCAGTTGTAATCCTCATTTTACAAATAATAATAACTTAAAATTTGCATAACAAACATTAGACGATTATATAGGGATAATTATATAATTTGGATATGAAAAGTAGTGTGAGATAATTTCGTCAAGTGAGTTATATACTTCAATAATATAATAGAATTTATATATAATATATTCATTAATAAGACAGATGCTTGAAATGTAACTTAGTTTATCAACACAAGGTGCTTTCAATTAATGACGTTATGAAAAATTTCTCCAATGTTAATGAGTAAATTATTCAATAATTTCAAAGAATTAGTATATATCGTGTTTTTAATCAATAATGTAACAAAAAAATTTATGAATGAGACAATATTGTTCACCTTGTACATCTAGCTCATAAAAAATAAAAAATATTACAATTCACAACAATTTGAATAGGAATAGAGAATGGATTGTGATTGGTTTTTCTTCTTTCTTTTTGAAGTAGTGCTTAAATTGGACCTTTAGCCATGCTATGTCATATCAACTTTTCTTTCTTTTTTTGCTTTTTTTTATTAGGACAAAATAAAAATAATAATATATAAATGAATAAATTTACGGGCAAGAAAATATCTTTGTTTTGTAATTTTCTTATGCATATGGAGACCAAAAAGAATATCCAAGCATTTTTCATCAACATCTCAACAACATCTCCCTCCAATTTGGAAGATAATGGTGTGTAAGAATATCAAATGTGCCTTTCTATGCAGCTCCATTACATATATATATTATTTTGGGGAAATATTATAAAAATGTGAAATAGAAAAACTATTTGCAAATTAGCGAAAATTGTCCTAATGCAATTGAGAAATGCTTGTCCAATGCAATTAATTGCATTTTTTCCACTAACTTATAGCTAATTATTTATTGACGTGACACTTATCATGTTATTAAAATAAATATAATTTCAAATTTATAAAATTTCTTAATTCTATAACATATTAATAAAAAAATTATAAATTTTAATAATTTATATAACTTTTTTCCTTTAATTAATATATGCAAAAGCAAGTTGGCATAGTGGGTGTTTGGGAAGTAGATTTTTTTATAGGTTTTTTTAGTTGTAGGATATTATTGGAGAAAAAAAATTTGTGTTTGGAAAGATAGTTGGGTTTTTTTATAGTTGGATGTGATGTTTGTGAGAGAAAAAATGAAATGATTATGGGATTTGATGTGATATTTTGTTTGGATTTGATTTTTTTTGTTTTGTAACTACTTTGTCTTTTAGTAAAAAAAATCACAAAAAAATCTTTCCCAAACACCGCCTAATACATCACCACACACCCCTGAATGGAAGGGAAAAAATAGGAGTCACATAATTTCTTTTTTTTTTTTTTTTTGTGGTAGATTAATACATGCCACATATTAAAGGGGGTCCATGGAAGCAATGTCACATTCATTTTGTGGTTCATACCTAACTAATAATTTAGATCCTGTAGATTGTGACCATTTGTATTTTGGGTTGTTCATAAAGTTAAAAACTTTTTTTCTTCAATGAATTTGGACGTTTGGAGTTCACCTCACGAATGGGAGGTGGGGTTCTTATCATGCAATGTTGTGTCTTCCAATGGATTTGAACTATACATATTTATAAGATTTATGAAAAAAATTATTTTTGTAAAAATTTAAGTTGATGAAAACTTATTTTATGAAATTTTTGAGAAATTAAAATGGCTATGGAAGCTTTATTTATTACCAAGTGGAGACAAATACTATATGATAGTGGCATGAAACTCTTTGGCGTTGAATCGAGTGTTAAATGAAGAACAAGTTGTTCGCTTAGCTTTGTTCATCTTCAACGCAAAAGTGTTTGATGCATAAGCTATTAAGTTCGCTTTCAAGAGTGGTTGTTGTTATTTTTTCAAAAATGAATGACTTTCTTAAATTTATATTTTACGTCCATTTTTTAAACTAATATGACCTGATAATGTGGCTACTGATATTTAATAAATTTAATTTTTTATATAAATAATTTGCTCTGTAGACTATAAGATAAACGAGTGATTGATTCGTGCAGAATCATCTGCGGATTGTGATATTAGTCCCAACCTCAAGAAGCCCAGGGGAAGGAAAGTGTTTTTATGGCCCAATAAGTCCATCTGCGTCCACCAATGATTATATACTTCTAAGGCTGGGCTGCCATTTTTTTAAAACCCATTTATAATTATGTGGCTCAAATAAAAGTCTCTTAAAACAGAGCAAAGCAGTGGAGAGATACATATCAAAAATACAACTGTTTAATTTTTAAAACGATATTGAAAGGTCATTATGGACTTTCTCTTTTTAATTTTTTTTGTATAAAAATCCATTTGTGGGATTTTTTTAAGGGTAAATTATATCAATATAATTTGTTTCAATTTGGTCAATGTAATTTAAATTGTATCAAATTTGTCTTTCAATTTTTCACATTATGTCGCTTTCTAAAAAAAAAAATCACATTATGTCAATTTAGTCAAATTTATAATATTCGTTAGAAATTAGATATATTTGAAGGACAAAATGATCTATTTAAAAGAAAATTAACTATTTCAAATGAGTAGTTTTATTTACACACCACCATCTCTCTCAAATGAGTGGTTTTATTTATCACCCCAATTTATTATGCCCATTTTTATCCTTTAATCAAATTACTATTTCAACCAAAATCTATAACCTAATCTCTCAGTATACACCCTTTCTACACATCACTAGCCACCGTCATCCTACTGCACCGCTTGCTCCCCACCTCTAGCCACTATCTTTCAATTACCACCACTAGGACCTTCTTCCCTAGCCACCATCGCAATCCCTCAACCTCATTTGCCTTACCACCCCATGCCTCCTTAACCCCACCGACCTACAAGCACCACCGTAACAACCCCTATTCCCGTGACACGCCACCCTTCACGATACACATGCCATGGCAAGAGGGAGAAATTGGGTTCACGGAAGGAGATGAGAAGAGGGCGCTAAGAAAGGAGCGGTAGGAGGGGAGGTTGCGATGAGAAGAGAGAGAATGAAAAAAAATAATAACAAGATAAAATTAATACAATTAAAATTATAATCATCAAATTCACTTAATAACCAAATTAAATGGACAATCAATGTGATTTATCCTTTTTTTTCTCCAAGTCTTGTTAAAATATTATACTCACATTCGTACAAAACATACGCACCTAACCTAACACAATGCTTGCTTTATAGATGATGAAGAGACTGAACAACAATAAATGGTTAGATCATTGTGCCTAATTATTGATAGATGACAGCAATAATAACTGGACCCCTACCATACCACAGCCCCATAATGCATTAAATGCTATTCAAAAGAAAATGTGGAGCCATTCAATTTGGGCACTGTGTTTTGAGTTAAATACATTTCTATAAACAGGAGTCTACATTTTCTCTACTACTAGGGATTCCGCCAACTATATTATTGCTTTTTTTTGCATAAATTTCTTTCATTTATTTTTTCAATTCAGGCAATGAAGGTAGGACCAATTACACTGACACTGTGTAAGTGGAAATTAATTACAAATTAATGAAAATATTTATAATTTTAATTATTAATATTTATAATATTTTTTACTTTTTTGTAATTAATTTTTCTTGATATCACTGTGAGGTTATTTCCCCATAAAAGTAAAAGTGTATACATATATACATATATATATATAATAACAATAAAACTAGTATTTCATAAATTGTCTATAAACTTATCAAATGTAAAAGAATGATTGAAATTAAATTGAAGTATTGTAAGATCTATGAATAGAATGAATTTTGGACCGTATATTGATAATTTTTTAATATATAGTATTACTGATATAAATAGTCTCTATAATTTTATTGAGAGAAACTAATGTTCATATATTATTTTAGAGCCTTGCTAACAAGTAAGTATTAAGAAGAAAAAAAGAGAGTAGGGAATGCAACACTCTTTTTTATTAATTTCAAAATACGTTTTATTTATCTCATATAATTTCTTCTTCTTCTTCTTCTTCTTTTTTTTTTAACTTTTTCACTATTTTTAAAATAATTTTCACATCATTTACAATATTAAACGATGTTACAGGAGTGATTTTTTCCTTTATTATTATTATTATTATTATTATTATTATTATTATTATTTTAAGAATTCATCCAAAGTCATAGTTTGGAAGAGTGAAAATCTTGCTAGTAGCAAGATTTGAAGACATAATCTTAGTAAGAGATTTTATGATGCAAACTCTGAAACAATTGATTAATAAATTGAGTAAATTACACTAAAGCCTCATGAAATTTCTATTTAATACAAATTTTTCTCTTACATTTGAAAATTTATATTCCTCTTTCTATAGTTTATAATTTCATTACAAATTATTTTCGGGATTGCTGATATCATACCTAAATTTTTTTAAATGACCATCTTACCATTTTTATGATATTTTTTGTATAAATTTTTATACATGAATATAATATTTTATTTTCGTTTCCATCATTATGTTTCGATTAGATCAATTTAACTTAGATATATTTAAAAAGTATAAAATTTGTACAAAAATTTTTTTTAAAAAAATTCATTGAATACAACAAAATAAAATAATGTATTGAATTTTTGTATTTTTTATTTTTTGCTGAAATTTAAAAAAAAAATCATAAAATATTGGGATTTTTTTTTTTAGGTCCCTAGTATTAAGATTTTATAGCATAAACGACACTCAATATTTTTATAATGTCTAGGATCTCTCAACATCGATTCGGAGAAAATTCGATCCAAAGAATTTCTCTGGACGAATTTTCTTTGGACTTCATAGAGAAATTCTGGTTCACAGAGAATTTCTCTATTCGAATTTTCTCTGGACTTCACAAAGAAATTCTAGTTCATAGAGATTTTTTCTGATCGAATTTTCTCTAGACTTCACAGAGAAATTCCTGTTCACAAAGTTTCACTATTATTGAGAATTTTTCTGGACTATAAATTTGAATTGTTGAGAATTTCTCTAGACTATAAATCTGTAATTTATTATAGAGTGCATTCACAAGGCTTCAAAATTTCTCTGCTTTGTTCTTACTTGATCCAGAGGTAATTCAAACCACTCTAGAGAAATTCAAAATTTCTTAGCTTTGTTCTTACCTGATCCAGAAAAAATGCAAACCACTTTAGAGAAATTCTTTGATAGCCTTTATCATCATCGTCATCTTCTTTCTACATCAAATAAGCAGCTGTAGCAACACCTTGAAAGCCATAGAAGCAACAGAAGTTTGATAGCATCAACACAAATGCACAACAAGACAAAGGTACTGGAGGTAGCATGAGGCAATAACAGTATCAACTCCACCCATTAATGGCTCGATTTGACCCTTCTAGAATAAGCTAGACAACAAGTAGATACAACAACTGTAAACTAGCCATCTATGATCTCACTTGAGTCAACAACAACTCAAAGAAAAGAGAAAAAAACATAGCCACAACTCTAGAGAAATTCTGGGAATCAAAATTTCTCTGGACTAGACTTCATAAAAATTCAACAGACTTGATCATCTTCAAACAATCTTTCACGAGCACTTCTCTCACAAGCTCTTTAACACAGCGTGCATTAAGCTATATAAACCATAAATGATCAAAGAGTTCTAAGAAACTCACAAGAAAAATAGGCGGAAAATAACTTGTCTAATATAAAAACACATAAAAAACATAACATAAAAATCCAGAGAAATTTGTAATAATTATGGCTCTGTTTGGAACGATTCTGTAAATCGTTTTCAACATGTGAGTTTGAGCATGGTGTTTGGATGGAGCTGTGGAATTAATTTTCCAGCTTGTTTCAATTTTTTTTCAAAAGGACGTTGGATGAGCGATTTTTTTTTTAATTTTTTTTTTTACAAATTTTTGCAATTGATATATAATTCAAAAAATATTTTCTGAAATTTTTAAAATTTTTTATGTGCTTTAAAATAATTTTAAGTTGTATGAGTTGTAAATTTTTATATCACATATCAAATGTCACATCAACAATTCCCTACTCAAATCAAAACTCTTTTCAAAACAATTTTCAAAACTCTTTATCAAACAAATTTTCTACACTCAAATCATAATTCCACAACACAAACTCAAAATACAACTCATACTCTCAAATCACATTTACAAAACTCTACCAAACGCTACCTATAATTTTCTCTGGATTGTAATAACAAGTTTTTAATTTCTCTAGACGAATTTTCTTTGGATTTCATAGAGAAATTTTGGTTCACAGAGAATTTCTTTGGACAAATTTTCTCTGGACTTCACAGAGAAATTGTGGAGAGAAAATTTGTGTGGTTTTATGTGGCTCTATCCAGAGAAAATTGTATAAGAGAAAATTTGTGTAGCTTTGTTTGGCTATATCCAGAGAAAATTGTGTTAGAGAAAATTTGTGTGGCTTTGTATGGCTCTATCCAGAGAAAATTCCGAAGTAAAGTAGTAAGCAATTTATAGTAATCACCCAGTAAGTAATCAACAAACATTGATTCGCATAGAGCTCAAAGATGTTAAAAATACATGTTTCTTAGTTAACATGGGTCCATCACAAACTCCAACCACCCTAGCCAATTTCGCTATTTTCTGTAAGTACCAACTCAATCAGATACATTTTCAGATATATATATATACACACACAGAGAGAGAGAAGAAAAGGCGGTGACTGTTGTGTAATCGGTCGAAGGTGCCTCCGATTACGACGAATCCGAATGTATTTGGCGGCGAAATTTTGGAATCTGCTGCAGATTCATCCGAAATCACCATTGAAATAGGTAGAGAGAGATTGCGAAAGAGAAAAGGAAGAAAAACAAAAACGAATGGATTTTGATAATGAAGCTGCAATTTCACAACAAAATCGAAAAAAGTAGGATTGATTTCGAAGCAACTACTCAACTGAAGCCACATTGTTGCGTTGGGAAGATGCTAAGGTACAGTGAACCTAGACCAAAATAAATAATAATCATTAATATGAGAGAGAGATAGAGAGCTTGAGCTATAACAAATTTCTCTGTGATAGATGGGTGTAGGTTTGAGGACCTTAGACATCAAAAAATAATATTTTGGATCTCTTTCATTACTAAAAATGGGAAAGGGATCTTAGACTAATTTTTCCTAAAATATTATACTTTTTAAGTATGTCTAAATTAGGTATATTTAAAAAATAAAAAAATTGCCTAAAATATTTTGAAAAATAAAGTAAAAATAAAAAAAAAACACTTAATTTTTTTTGTGTGAGTTAAACCAAAGAAGATGATTGTTATTTCTTTTGAAATGACTGAACAAAATATTTGTATTATTATATTATTTTACATGCATAAAAGTTAAAGAGCAAATATGTCATTTTAATCATACAGGGATAAACAGGAGCAGAGCTATCAAGGGATTGGGGGGGGGGTCACGTGTCCCCCCTGGGTTTTGCAATTTTTTTTTTTTAAAGCAAACATAAAAAAAACATACTTTAAGTAAAAAAATTTATAAAAATGTTATTTTAAATGTCAATGACATTTTTAAAATAATAAGAATAATAATGGTTATTTTGATTGAAAATAAAGTGATTACGATATTATTTTCTATAAAAATTTCAATGTAATGGTGATATCTATCATTATTGACATGTAAACATAATTAATCTCAATGAAAATATAGAATTTATTGAATTATTAGTTACATTTGACATGCAGCGTTCATTCTCTATGTGTTTCTTTACTATTTGTTGGTGATATCACATGTTAATAATGACGTGGTATAACTATGATATTGAATTTTTACGCATATTTTGTATAAAAAAAATTACTTTATCATTATATAATTTATTTTAAAACTTTATATCCATGACTTTTTTTAATATTGTCCATTGATATGTATAAGCCCATAAAGGCCATGAATCACTATGAACAACCCAAGCCCATCACTTGGAGCCCAATACATAACCCAGCTGGTGAGGTCCAGAACAGCTGGAATCCAACATGGCATAAAGAGCCAATGACATTCAGACACAGGGCAGGTGAAGGACGAGCCACATCAGAAGACAAAGATCTGCAAAGTTATTGCCACCGCACATCACCATTAAGGCAGCCTATCACAGCATTTATTACGACAACACCTCTCCGTCGGAACAGGACCCCCTTACTCTGAACAAGGTAAGCTATAGCATAGACTTTCGGCGATGAGGGCAAGTTGGAAGGGACAGCGAAATGATTACCAAAGGATATAAGCAAACGTTGAAGACAAGAAGAAAGTTAAGTTTTTTATCTGTAATCCCTCTCTACACCCTACTCCTCATTCTAACTTGCTCGTCGGAGGGTTCCTAGGGACTACCCCGTTCCCCGTTGGACTTGTTTGCAGGTTATCCGGTGGGCTTGATCATTTGGACGTAGGCATTGAGGAGTTTGGACCTGTCCGATCCATTCACTGGAACAAACTGTATCATCATTCATGATACACTAATTACAAATAATATTTAGCTTATTTGGTTCTAATTTTCAGAAATAGTTTTCAAAAAATTCTATATTTTTATTTTCCATATATTTTAATGTTTTCAATAATTTTTTTTAATATTTTAAGTAATTTTTTTTAAATTTTTAAACACACCTAACATAAATATACCTAAAAAGTATAATATTTGTGAAAAAAATCTTTAAAAAATACACTAAATACCAAAAAATATAAAAATAATATGAAAATTCAGTACATTTTTTATATTTTGTGTATTTATTAATTTTTTTAAATATTTTTTCGCAAATATTTTACTATTTGGATACATATCTAAGTAATGTGCATCTAAAAAAGTAAAAAATTGTTTAAAATTTAAAAAATATTCACTAAAATCAAAAAAATAAAAAAAATAAAAAACTTAATTTTTAGAAAACTAAATTCAAAAAACTAAAACCAAACACATTGATTAATTTTTTTTTTTTTTTTTTTTTATCTTTCTTGAAGTTAATGGTAAAAATTTATGTTAAATATTTTTATAAAAAAATTTAATATTGTAATTAATAAGTGCCCCTTCTAATTTTATTTTTTGGCTTCGTCACTGGGGATAAGTGTATTTTTCAAATGTGAAGAGGGAATTTTTATTAAACAGAAATCTCAGAAGATGTCAATGTAATTTATCCTAAAATATTTATGTTCTTAAATTTTGTTTTTTCTGTATTCTAACTATCAAGCCACGTGAATTTTCGAAACATATTTAAATGATTAAGAGAAATTTGAAATAAAAGAATAAAAATATCTACAGATAGAAGATTTTGTACAAATCATTTAACTAAACATAAAGTTGAGATTTTACTGTGAGCCAAATAACATGACCTTCAAATGTACTCATGTACTTACGGAAATATTTAAGATGCTCTTCTATGAAGTCTGCCAACTGAGTGTGGGGTTGTGTATGGTGTGCAGAGCAACTGTTGTATATTTTATTGGATTTATTTTGGGATTTAATTTAATAATTTAAATCGTTCACCTTTTAGAAGTTATCGTGTAAAGTATATCATTAAAAAATCATATCAATCGGATATCGGTGGATTTTTTTATCAAATCACATTTGTATTTTTTTTTTTTAAAAGATAAATGTAATTCGATGAAAGAGATAATGATATCTGATCAACGTGATTTTTTATAGGTATATTCTATTCGATAACTCTTAAAATGTAAACGGTTTAAATTATCGAATTAAGTCTTGAAATGAGTCCAATAAGATATACAACAATTGCTGCTGCGCACCATACGTAGCAACAACCCAAACACCTGCCGACCTCTTCCAATTTGTTACATAAATATCATCGAAATGCCCACAAGCTTAAGTTAGGAAAAATTTTCAAATACCCTCGTTGCCAAAATAATCTAGGTAAAAGAAATTAAATTTATCTTTCATTATTTTATTTTAATTTATTTTTGAAAAATTAAAAATATCCTTCTCCTATTTTTCAATAATCAGTTTATTTTTTTATATATTTTAATTATTTTTATTTTATAAGCTATAACAAAAAAAATGCACCAAACATTCCATACAAATTTTTAAAATAAAAATATTTATAAATAAGAATTTGGGTTGTCTCCAACTGGCCAAGTTGACTGTCCAGTTTAGCCCATTGTGGGCTCATTTCAAGCTTATCTCAATGATTCAAACCAGAGTAAATCTATTTCTACACACACTTGAACATCTTTCTTAATACACACACTTATGCTGTGTTTGGTTGGGGGATTTGAGAAGGGATTTGGAAAGGGAAAGGAAAAAGGTGTGTGAAACTAGGTGAAATGTAAGTATATTTTATTCACATTTCACCTAACTTTTCCCTTTCCCTTTCCAAATCCCTCTTCAAATCCTCAAACCAAACACAACGTTAATGAATTTGTTTATCTTTTGTTTTACCCACCAAACCGGTCATTTATAGAGCCCTTTGAGAAGATAATCCATACCAAAAATTGGTTTGATCAGACAGTAGTAAACACTTGATCAATCATATTTGTCTAAAAAATAACAGGCCCGATTTAGAGCACTAAATTGGAAACTCTAAAATGACCACTAATGAGGTGGCAATATAAAGAAAAAAAAATCAAAAAAAACAAAGGCCAAACTATCACATCAGTGGTGGGGTTTACATGATGCCACATCATTAGTGGTGCATTAGTGGTGCTAAATTAGTGGTATGAAGCATTTTTCAAAAAATAATTAACAAATAGTAAGATTTTGAAAGTAATTTATCCATTTTTTTTAGACAAATATATTAGATTAAATAATTATCAATATCCGATCAAACTAATTTTCAATATGAATGATTTTCTCAAAAACATTCTACAAAAGAACTTATTTGAATTATTAAGATGAACCAGAAATGCACCGACAATGAGATGAACTAGACAATCTCTATCAACAATTTCATAAACTATGCCAAAATCCATAACAGTGACAGTGAAAAGCCATAGCCAACCTTTCTTGGTTGAGAATAGGCTATTTTAACAACATTTTAGTTTTTTTACTAAAATATGAGATAAAAAAATTAATATGTTTAAAATGAGTTTTTAATTTTTTATGAAAAGGTGTGCAAATAACAGAGAAGAAAATCTTCAATTTTTTTGTTATAAATTATCAACTTTTTAATTTTTTAATAAATTTTTAATTTTTAAATTAAAATATTAAATTATCAAACGAGACGGGAGGATAGTGTTTGGGGGAGCCTATTTTCACACTTTCACAAAGATGTGGAAAAAAGTTTATCCAACTCTCCATTCTTCACACAGGGTCCCTGAGAAAATCGTATTTGTCCATTAGTAATGTATGGCTTGTGGGTTTTCTCAGGTACACTTGTCCATTTTGAGTCCCAATCGATCATGTTCTGCACTCGGCCTCTCCAAACAGCCTTTTCTCAATGTCTTGCTCCTATTTTGTCCTGTGTTTCATCATGTATCTCTTTCAAGATTCTCTACAAAATAATAATAATAATAATAATAATAATAATAATAATAATAAAATTATATTAACCTCTCTCTTGAGATTTACAAAAATATAATAAATTTTATAATTTTAATATAATTATATTAATTTTTTTAATAAGATTAAAGAGATCAAAAATAATATATATAGTATGAAATAAGAAATTAAAAAAAAAAACAGCAGGTAAAATATACATTAAAATATAAAAAATATGATAATATCATTTTTTTCATTCATGTGACTAACGAATTTCTTATAAAAAAGAAGACAATATGAATTAAAATCTTCAGGGAGTTTAGTATATTTATGTCAAATTTATAGAGCATGTTATATCCTCTCTAAACTTCAGGAGGAATAAGTGTAATTTATTCTAATAATAATAATATAAGTGTCATCATTAATGTTAGTATATTGTTAGCAAAATATAAAAATATATAACGCATTATAAGAATATGTGAAATATGTAATTATTTTATTAGCAGTAGATATTATATTGGAGAATTTTAAAAAAAAATTTCTCTCTACTTTGAAATTTCTCTGATTTATTCAATTTCTCTAATTTTTTTCTGTGTTTTAAAATTTCTTTGGATTAAATTTCTCTAATTTACTCACAAATTTCTCTATATTTTAACAAATTTTTTCTGTGTTTTTTACCAAACTAGAGAACAACATACCACGATTTTATGGAAACAGGAGGAGGATCTAAGCTAGTGTTCGCAAGAGTAGTCAATCCAAGGACCGGAACCCCAATGAGTCGCAACATGTGGCCGATAAAAAACCGAACACAGATCTCAAGGGGTAGAAGATGAACCTTAAGTTACAAAATGTATATATATATATATATTGTGAACCTCTTCAATTATTAAAAATTAAAGAGAGATATTAGTCTAAATATCTCTATTATATTTGTGAGTTATTAAGTTAGATAATTACTAAAAAGTATTTCACACTTACACACAAGCTTGAAATTTGAACCTTCCCTTCAGGAACTAAACCGCTTGAGCTAAGCTAAGTTCTGGTTCTAACTATTTTTTAGCATTATTTAATTTTCAATAAATACTTGGGCAGTTGTTTGTAGAATTTTAAAAAAAAAAAAATTAATTTAAATTTTGAAAAAAGATAATTTCTTACATAACTTAATGAAAAAAGAGTTGAAAATAAGTGGGTTTTTTTAAAAAAAATATAAAATTCATATAATTACTAATATAATTTCATGATTTTTATAATTGAAAAGACAACAAATGACTTTACCATATCAAATTAGTAGAATTGATGTTAATATGTGAAATTTTGAAAAGGAAAATGCCTCATAGCTCAAATTTTGTGGCTCAAAAGTGGTTCAAATGGCGAAAACGACGTCGTTTTGGCCATTTTTATGTTGTCGTTTTGAAAAATATAAGGGAGTCATATTATATAAATGGTAGAAATACTCATAAATTAAAGAGGTAATAGAATTTTTTTTGTAAAAGCTTAAGGGACCATGTGGTTGGCTTCATCCCTGTCACTCGATTAATTTTATCATTGATTTTTTAAACTCTTATCTAGATTGATCACATCACAAAAATTTAAGTTGATTTTGCACTTCTATTATATAAATTAGTCACATTTAAATAAAATACCATAACCTAACAACACCTTGAGGTTCCCTAAAATAACTAACTTCGGGAACTGAAATGAAATTAATTTAGATCATGGATTTATGCTCATTATCATTTTTGAGAAAAGCTTTGACAAATCATAATTACCAAGTTTAAAAGGCTCATTGGCCAAGTTTGCTCCCTCAAATTTAAAGTTATAGAAAAAACAATTAATTAACTAATTGAGTTCAAATCAAGAAAATTAGTGTAAAGTCCCTTTTTGATTTTTAGTAATAAAAGAGATCCACAATATTATTTTATGATGTCTAAGGTCCCTCAACCATACAACGATATATCACAGAGAAATTTGACTCTCTCAAATCAAACATCATCTCTCTCTCTCTCTCTCTCTCTCTCTCTACCAACTTCTCCATTCTCAGATGAGAGACAACAAACGCAAAGCTGAAAACCCAAAAATCGACTCTCTGAAACCCTAGATTTCCCAACCACCATCGCCGCCACTGCCGGCATAGCCTCCTCTTTCTCTCCTTGCCATCGACAACAACGTTGTCTTCTCTGTTAACAATGTCGAGCAAGTATGTAGCCACTGTGTTTACTCACTGTGGAACAATTTCTCTCTTCTCTCTCTCCTTTGGGTCGAGAGTCTCATCAACTTTGAATGCTATGTCTGCCATTACTATAGCTGCGATTATCTCTCTCCCCATCTTTTTTTTCCTTTGCTAAATTTTTCTGGGCATCAATCAATTCTAAAGGAATTTGATTAGTTGAGTTGGATTTTTTTAAATATTTTTACTGGGTAAGTTAGTTTGTTGAATTGTGGCTTTGATCATACTACTGAGTTCTAGAAGATATTATTTTCAATTTGTTTCACTATTTGGATAGTCTTTGAATTTTGTGATTAGTTGGCTATTGTGTAAATTGTTGAATTGTATTGATAGGTATAAATTTTGTAGTAGAATTGTTGGATAACTAAGACAGAGGCTTTCTTCACAGAGAAATTTGTGAAGAAAGCCAGAGAAATTCCCTGTGAACATAGTCAGAGAAATTTCAATTTTCTTTGAACAAAGCCATAAAAATTTGTGAACAAGACCAAAGAAATTTCAATTTTCTCTGAATTTTTCTAGTTTGAATTTAGAGAAATTTCAATTTTTTCTGGTTTCAACCCAAAGTAATTCTTTGCACGTAATGAGGCAAATTTCTCTAGTTTGGAGAGAATTTCTCCGGATCGATTTGAAGGACCTTAAACATTATGAAAATATTATATGTCTTTTATGGTATAAGATCTTAATATCATGGACCCTTAAAAAATTCCTGTTCAAGTCTTGTCTATAATCTTAGTGTTGGTATTTTTCCATAATAATACAAAAAATATATATATAAAATGAATTAAATAGAAATGAAAAAACAATTATTATTATTATTATTTATCATTAAAGAATGAAATATACAATAAACTATAGAACTAAAAAAACACAAGAATGAACTAAATTACACCATGAAATATATTACAAGATAGATTCAAATGGACATATAAAATAATATACAAGAAATTATTTAAATTTAAAACTTTGAAAAACAAAAGATAAAGGATGCAAACCGAAACCTGTGTGATACCACAGTTTTCTTAAAACAGATTCACCGCCTCCCGGTGAGTGCTGGAGGTATGTCGGTGTCTATCTCCTAGGATATGATGGTCGAAACCTTCTGAATAATTTCAGCAAACTTGACAATAGTTGCACTCTCTTTAACAAGAACCAAAGAAGGGACTAGCAAAAGAAGATAGAAAAATTTTATTTTGGTGTAAAAAACCATCTCCAACTTTTTATCTCAAAACACCATCTTATTTTCCATCACAAAACTTTTCTAGAAACAACCTTTTAAGTTGGAGGAGAAAGACTTCTATTTATATTAGTAAGAGAGAATCTTAGCCATAAAGGCTAACATCAATGGGGTCATCAAATGTCATTAACTCTAGCTATTAGGGCTAGAGTTACAAAGGTTCAAAACTCCAAAACCATTAATAAATCATAATGTGTATATAATGCATAAGTTTTAAGAATTAAACTAGATAGGTTGCAAAATGGATACAGGTGTTGGGTTACAACCCGATCCAAGCCTAATGTAAAAGTCTATTGATCCTATGTCAGGACGTTGTGATTCCTATTAGAAAAATGATTACTGATCATAAGTCAAAACATTTTGATTCCTAGTAGTAGAAAGACTATTGACCACATGTTGAGAAATTAGTGATTCCCAGTGATAAGACTACTGGTCATGTTATGAAGTTCCGAATAGTAGACTATTGAACACTGGATTTGTGTTTCCTAATAGTAAGACTATTGGTTTCAGAGTGACATGTTGGACCAAACTTGCTTTGGTGCCTTGAATTCGAGAAAGACCTAATTCGGTTAATGACGGTCTAGGAATATGTTTTCTGTGAAATGATTTTGAGAGTTTCATAATCATTGTGACACATGGAATTGTTTAAAGACCCTATATGAATTTGTGGAAAGGGCAAAAACCTTTGTATAAATTCTACAAGTGTGGGGGTGTCATGTAAAAGGTGGTAATACCTAAACCCAAGATGGTTAGGATGAGCCTTAAAATTCGTTGACTTTGTATTCAACAGTTATGCACAGTATAGTAGTGCATATTAGTTTTTTGTGTGGACAAATATGATATTCAAATTTACACAAGAATATTATTATGAAATTGAGGAAATAGTTTTCATGAGAAAAGAGATGAGCCTAGAAGATATTAATATACTAGGACTTTAAAGTTTTTCTATCTAAATCTTCTTAAACCTATATGGTGGCTAGGGAGGCTAAAAGCTTCTTTGAAGCTGTGATTTCTCTAGAAAATTTAGCTTTATCTTGCATAGGTAGTAAGCCTTGGGATGCAAGTGAATGCTGGCAAAGAGAAGGCCTGGATTACTTTGATACGTGATCACTGTAGACGTCCCCGAACGCCCCGGGAGGGTTAAGTCCCGTTCCGTTCATATTGGGGTCACTACAGTTCGCACTCAATTTGTCACGGTTCTAAATCTGAACCAAAGAGTCCAAATCCGGCAAATCGTTTTGAGAAACAGATTTTTTAAAAGAAGTGCCAAACATGGACTGCTTTGCCAGATATAGAGTCGCCACCTAAATATTTTTTAAAAATGGGAAATTTAGGAAACCCTGACTCGGTGCCGAAGGCCACGTGTCCATCATCACCAAAGTTGTCTTGGCTCGGGAGATTGGGTACGATTGGGGAAGGTCAGCTATGAGCACCCCTTTTCGCCCGGTCCGAAGACCGGCCTCTACTAACCGTGATATCCGATTTTGAAAACATTACATGTTCTTATTCCGGTTATTAGCCTAGAATTACTATGTTATGCGCACAGTAAACAAGTATAGACTAGATTGCCTAATTTGGAAACAAGCATTGCATATCCGTTTGTTTTGAAAAATGCTTTGGAATTTGCTACTCGCAAGTAGGCTAAAACACGGATTTTAACGAGTTTTTCCAACTCAAGCAATCCAACCTCCACCCACAGGCATTCAAATAGTTTATCTCATATAAGCATTTAGCCTCATGGTAATTATGCTGTCATGTTAACATTCACGCGCATGCTAGATGCTAAAATGTAAATACTTACATCGTACTCCGTGCCAAAACAATAAACTAGTTAGCAAACATACATGCCCTAGTTCATGTTAGAGTGACTAATGCATCGCATGCATAATGTGATTAGGATAGGCTCGGCTAACCCTAAAATGGCATGTGAAATGCAATCATTCGGTGCACGTATTCAAGTTAGATTTGAAGATACAATGCGGTTTGTATGATGTACCGAGCCCGGTGCATGTAAGACAAATGTATGGATGCACGCATGCATTGCATAAGGTATGCTAAAATAAACATGCCCTAAGCTACCATCATAAGCAGGTAAATAAAAGGGAAGAAAGAAGTGGGGGTTGGAAGACATGCACACCACTCACACACGCTTATTACAGATTCGCCCTTGCTCGGAGGGACTAAAAGAATATACAGTCCCAAATAATGAATAAATAAATTATTACAAAATTTCTAATTACTTAACAAATCAAATGCACAAGGGAAAAGGCCGCAGCCCCGCCTCGGGATGCGCGAATGATGCATGCTCGGATCCGACTCGCCCGGGAAACCCGTACCATGTCCTTTGTGCCTCTGTTTTCTTGTCACCTTCTCTGGAAAACTTCCAAAGTCTCAGGAAATGTTCCCTACACACTGAGGATCATCATCGGCTGGATGAAATGGCCACCGGCCATATAGAATGTCCATTGGCTGCTTAGAAGGTTATCGGCCACCCATATAGTGCCGGTCGGCACTCTATCTTGCCGGTCGGCAGAAAATTCCTGCAGAGGATAGTTTTGACAGCAACAGCAGACAAACAGTGCATGGTATGGGATTTTGAGCATATGTAAGCATGGCCAATGCTCCCTATCATGTGTTAGACTCAAGGGAGCATGACCCTTGGATCTTGGGCCATCAATTATGCATCTTGGGCATGATAGCCTAAGGAACCAAGATTGCATTTCAATGGCAATGCATGCAACATACAAATGAAGATCAAGGCCCTATCATGTCAAGGTCAAGAGCCTTGATGACATGAGAATTGAGATGTGTTTTGTCACTTAAAGTACAAACACCTCTCATCTCTCACATTTGGTTTGGCACCTCAAACCAAGTAATGCAATGCATGTTATGCAAACACGGCTCAAAAGTTCAATAAGAAGCTATGATGCAAACATGCCAAATGCAATGCATGTTATGCAAACACGGCTCAAAAGTTCAATAAGAAGCTATGATGCAAACATGCCAAATGTAATGTAAACTAGGTATGGAAATGCAAAGTGCTAGAGCATGCAAAATGCAAATACATGGAAAACATGGACAAATCATGCAATAGAACTAGCATGTAACAACATATTATGGATCAACCATGCAACAAGTATGAGACAATCACGCAATGGTGGACTCAAGCAATGACGGGCAGACCTCCAACCTCCCCAAAACAGTGGCAAAAAATGCTCAAAAAGGTGGACAATGATTCATGCTAACATGCAAACCAAAAGGGCCCAAGTCTAAGGCACAAAGTGGAGCATTCTACTACCTACTAAGATGACCATTCATGGCATGTATTAGATAAGAAAAAAAACAGAATTTTAGCATGCAAAAATACACCCAAACCCTTTGATATGGCAGCCCCAAAATACCTTAAACATACAAGCATGCTCAAGGCCTATTTCAAGGCATAAAAGGGGACACCTTCAAAGCATGAGAGAAGTCACTTATGCAAGCATACGCACATGATTTATGGACTGAAATAAGATCCTAAATGATGCCAAATCATGAGGATGGACTAAGGTGAGCATGCTAGAGGCCAAAATACTCAAGGCTTGCAAGCCCAAAATGCACAACAACCACATCAAGCATGCCAAACATGGCAAAATGAGGCTAATATCTTCATGGAGTTAAGCTAATACATACAAGAATCATGGCCTAAACACGAGATGTATTTCTATGCCAAATAGAGGAATGCTAAGCAAGTATGTTAAGCATGCAAGAGGCCAACAAAACACCATTAGACAGAGATAAAATATGATCCAAAACACCCAAAAAAGTTCTGAAATGGAGCTAAAAACAAGCAAGCATGCATGTTCCCTTTTAAGCCAAAGACAAAAGCAAAAAAGGGACAAAGGGGAGAGGGGTGTCCCTCCCCTATACAAGACTTCAAACCACCTTCCTTACCACTAAAAACCCACTGATTTTCAGTAGTGAGGAGACCAAAATAACAAAGCAAACAAAGCTCAAAAGTAAATGCACCAAAGAGGCCAAAATAAGGCCTAAGAGGGTGAGTTTGCACTCAAACCGCAAAGTGACCTCAATGAAAGTTCAAAAGCAAGAAAATATAAGACTTTTTTTAGTTATACACAAAACTCAAAACACAAAGCAAGATAGGTAAAAACTTGTTGCAAAAATGGGGAATCTAAAGTAAAGTGCTCACCTTTGAAGAACACTTGAAGAATAGGTGGCACAACCCTCTTCTATTGATTAAAACTAGTCCAAAAACTCAACAAACAACCCTCCAAGTCTCCCAATCTCGAGCTAAGGTTTAATGGTGTGTGTATTGGTGCAAAAGTAAGGTAAAACCACACTTTTAGGCCCTAAAACACACACACAAGAGGAGAGAGGGGGAAAGTCTAGAGAGAGAAGATATATGGCAGCTATATAGAGACACAAGCTCTGGTTTTTGATCAAAAATGGCTAACCCCTTTCAATGGGAAAGGAGGGGTGCTTATATAGGCCAAGACAAAGCCAAATGACTTAATGGCTAAGCAAAGAGAAAGGTTCAAGGGGGGCAAAAGAGTCTAGGCTTCTTGGAGAAGCTAAGACAGCTGGCCAAGCTTCCCCAAGAAGCTTGGCCAAAGGTTCAAGCTTCTAGAAGTTTAGAGGGTTCAAAGGTGCAAAGTGGTCACACTTATGCACGGGGGAATGTGATGGTGCATTCCAGCTGGCACAGCTGGCAACCAGGCTTGCAGGGTGAAAAGAGGTCACACCGGCCAGCCAAAAAGGTCACCGGCACAATAAAGTGTCGGTCGGCTAAACATAGTGCCGGCCGGCCATTGTTTTTAAGAAAACATTGCCGGTGGTACCCATGTGCGGCCGGTGATGATAGGGGAGGGCCGGTGGTGTGTGGGGATGGCTAATAAGCCATTCCCTGCCCTTCCAAGGCAAAACACAAGTGTTTGGTGCAAAACCAGACACAAAACGGTCGAGTTTGGAGATCCTGAGACAAGGACGCGTAGCTGAGAACTCTGGGAACTCCAAACGAACACAAACATGGATAATCACCGAGTGTTCAAACGGTGACGTCCAAGTCTTGAGGACGGTCAAAAATGGGGTGTCTACAATCACCAATTACGGTGAGTGTGATCACAATAGTGCGAAGTCTGGAGATACATCAAGATAGATGTTTAGATAGTTTTCCTATATGAAGATTTAGTTGAATAAATCTTTATGGAACAACCAGAAGGGTTTTTTGGTTCCAGGACGAAGAAAGTCTGTAAGCTTGAGAATCATTTTATGATTTGAAATAAGCACAAAAAAAATGGCATTAAATATTTGACTACACTATGTTGTCAAGTGGATGTTGACAAATGTGTTTATGTCAAAGACACTGAAAATAAAATATGTTATTTTGTGTCTATGTGTCGGTAATATGCTCATTGTTGGTAGTTAAGAGAAGATGTTCAATACTACCAAGTGGATGTTGAACTCTAAGTTTGACATGGGTCTTGTAGGTGTATATCTAAGAAATAAGATTTCCTGAGCATTTGCTGGTAGTGTACTTTCTCAGTCTCATTATTTTGATAAGAGACTTGAGAAGTATAAGTCAGATACAAGTGTGTTAAAGACTTCGGTAGACTTTAGTCTCTGTTTGACCAAGAATATTGAAATATTCTCGAGTCATTAGATGTTTGAAGTATTTAATGAGTTGTATAAAGCCAGGTATAGCCTACTCAAGTAGCAGGCTTAGTAAATAGGGTTACATAACACTTGATATCTAGTTGTATTATAAGGGTACAAAGGCACCTACTGGATATCTAATACAAAGACTACGAATTCATTAGTGGATACGTTTTCTCTAATTGGAGCTACAACCACGTCTTGGAGATCTTTCGAGCAAATGTATATCACGAGATCAATGATGGAATCGGAATTCAGTGCTTTAGATAAAGCTACTAAAGTAATTGAATGGCTTTACCGTTTTATTAAGGATGTTCCATGTTGATCAAAACATGTGCTAGTAATTTTGTATACTTGGCGACAACCAATCAAGTATTGGTATGTCACAGATGGAAGGTCTAGAAATTTTTGTCGAAGACATAGTTCCATATGATGACTACTCTCATGTGTTGTCACTCTGTGTGAGGTCTATTGTCTCGGTTTACACAAATGGTAGAATAGTTCAAGAGACATCACGTTCACTGGTCAGTTAGTAAATCTGATAGGCTTACAACTACCTTTTCTGATGTAGGATTATTCTATGTGCTTTCTCTCAGAGTCTTTGTTATTAAGCGTTGTCCGTTTTTCTTTATTCGGCCAATTTTATTCATGTGGGGGATTGTTGAAAAATAATGCATTTTCAGCAACTTTAGTTCGAAATAAAGTGGAACCCAACCGCTGGTTGAGGTGGGTCTGAGTGATTTTGTATTCTTTTACGTGAAAAGATTGCAATACAAAAATAATGAGCTGAAACCATTAAATTGTGAATGAGAATGGTCTCATAAAGTGGGTATCAATAAAGTTGGACTTGGACTTGGACTTGGGCTTGGACTTGAACTTAATCTGGAGTTTGGGCTAAGCCATGTTGTATTGGGCTTAGCTTGTGCATGTGTTTGAAATTGGGCTTGGATCGGGTTGTGACCCAACACCTATATCCATTTTGCAACCCATCTAGTTTAATTCTCAAAACTTATGCATTATATACACATTATGATTATATAATGGTTTTAGACTTTTGAACCTTTGTAACTCTAGTCTTAATAGCTAGAGTTGATGACATTTGATGACCCCATTGATGTTAGCCTTCATGGCTAAGGCTCTCCCCTACTAATATAAATAGAGGCCCTTCTCCTCCAACTTAAAAGGTTGTTTTTAGAGATATTTTGTGATGGAAAATAAAATGGTGTTTTGAGATAAAAAGTTGGAGATGGTTTTTTACATCAAAGAAAAAATTTCTTTATTTTCTTTTGCTAGCCCTTTCTTTGATTCTTGTTAAAGAGAGTGCAACAATTGTCAAGTTCATCGAAGCTATTCAGAAGGTGCTTCTGCATTAGCTGGTTTCGACCGTCGTATCTTAGGCAAGCGTACCTCTAGCACCCACCGGGAGGCGGTGAATCTGTTTTCAGGAAATTGTGATATCACACAGGTTTCAGTTTGCATCCTCTATTTTTTGTTCTTCAAAGTTTTAAATTTAAATAATTTCTTGTATATTATTTTATATCTCCATTTGAATCTATCTTGTAATATATTCCACGGTGTAATTTAGTTCATTCTTGTGTTTTTTTAGTTCTATAGTTTATTGTATATTTTATTCTTTAATAATAAAAAATAATAATTATTATTATTTTATCATTTCTATTTAATTCATTACATATGTTTTTCTTATATTATTATAGAAAAATACTAACAATTAGTTCCATGAATTATATAGTGAGTTTGCCTAGACCTACAAAACATGTGCAAGGTTTGACGGAAATTAGAAAGTGATCTTCACAACGAAATTTTCTGTTCTCAAAATTTTCTTTTATCACATCTTTTAGTTCAATATTTTTTGTTCTTATATTTTAATGCTCTAATCTTTTGAGTCAAATTCTTTATCCAATTTTTTTTTTTTTTTAATTCTTATGTTCAATTTTTCTGTTCTTATATCCAAATGTTTTCATAAAATCTTAGATTTTTCTTTGTCACATCTTTTATATCATTTTTTTTTTGTTCTTATATCCTAATGCGCTTATCTTTCAAGTCAAATTCTCTATCCTAATTTTTTGTTTATTTATTTATTTATTCTTATGTTCAATTTTTCTATTCTTATATCCAAATGTTTTATTGTTGCATGATGTGATAAAATCTTAAAGGGTAAATTACACTAACATTGTTTTTAATAAAATTAAACAGACTAAAATTAATGTAGATAGTATAAAAATATAAAGATACACAAAGTAAAATATATATTTTAATATAAAAGATTTGAAAACATTGTTGTTCAAATGGTGAAATTAAATAAATAGATTCACGAATAAATTAAAAAAAAAATACCAAGAACACATGCTGAGAATTACAACTAAATTACAACAAAAATACACAATACAATAAAATTGTAAAGAAAGCAAACCAAAGCCTGCACGATAGCAGCTTCTTTAAAACAGATTTCGCTGCCTCACGAGTCGAGTGCTTGAGGAATTCCGGCGTCTGTCTTCCAGGATACGACGGTCAAAAACCAGTTACGGCAGAAGTACTTTTTGTCTAGCTTAGTGAACAAAACCATGGCAGCACTTGCTCACTGTAGGAACTTTCTAGCAAACTGACTTGTAAAAATGAAACAAAAATTTCTGTGTTTGAGACTTGATAGGAGGGTCTCAATTTATACACGTATAGGGGAGAGAGGAGAAGCCTCCAGCCTTTATGGCTGGTCACTAATGCACCATTAACCTCTGCAATAAAGGTAGGAGTTACAAACCCCATTAATGCACTATTAAACTCTGCAATAAAGGCAGAAGTTACAAACCACATTAACTCTTTCATGAAGCTAATTTCATGGGACAATTTCTCATTCAATTCTCAATGGTTTTTGGCCATTCTATTTGTGGTGTAAAGATCTCATTGCGAAGTATCTAGACCCACTTGGACCCAACACAATAGACAGTTGTGACCCGCTTTAATATTTAATTAAAGTCACCAAAAAACCATTTTTCCAACAATCCTCCACATGAATAAAAATTGACCGAATGACTCAACAAACGGACATTGTTCAACAATAAAGACTTGGAGAGAGTTCAACGGACTAACCCCGACATCAAAGAAGGTAGCTTTTGGCTTTAAACCTCTCCCAGTGAAAACCTATCAAGTTTACTGGCTGATAAGTGAATATGACATCTTGAACTACTCTGCCGTTTATGTAAACTAAGACAATAGATCTCACACGAGAATTACTCTTACCACCATTCTGTTCTTACTGGTGTGCCTTGTATGGCCCTGGGCACTAGTCTGGTTCAGCGAGTGGTTTCAAAGAATCTTGGCCTGCCCAATTCTTCTAGAAGCGGCCTCACTTCACACTTACATAGGTGACTCTACTTGAGTATCCTGCTATACTCAGCTCAACAGCTTAATACACTAGAGTCATTAAAAACTCAGCTTAACTTCTACACTTGTAGGTATCACTGATAGAAGGAATGGCTGGAGGTTTAACCTCCTCAGTGACATACTGTCGTTACACGCAATTAGGTTGTCCTATTGAACCCAAATCTTGGGATCTCCAGTTAACTAGGTTGGGTTTCCTTTCCGGTAACTTCCAAAGGCCTCAATCCCATTCCTTTTGACGACATCTCGACCAACACTCGTTTAACCCTTTGGTTAGCGGATCCGCAAAGTTGTCCTTAGACTTTACATAGTCTATAAAAACAACTCCATTTAAGAGTAGTTGTCGAATGGAATTATGTCTACGACGGATATATCTAGACTTTCCATTATACATATAACTCTGTGCCATACTAATTGCAGATTGACTATCATAATGTATACAAATAGCTAGTACAGGTTTAGACCAACGTGGTAAATCTTCAATGAAATGGTGAAGCCATTAAGCTTTTCCCGCTGCTTTATCAAAAGCAATAAACTTTGATTCCATCGTAGATCTAGATATACACATTTTCTTAGAAGATTTCCAAGATACAACTGCCCCATCAAGAGTGAACACAAATCCACTAGTAGACTTTGAGTCTTTTATATTTGATATCCAATTCGCGTCACTATAGCCTTCTAGCACCGCTGGATATCAAGTATAATGCAGCCCATAATCCCGAGTGTAGCGTAAATACCTTAACACCCACACAATGCCCTTCTAATGAGAAGCATCGAGATTACTTGTGTATCTACTAAGCTTGCTAACCGAGTAAGCTATATCCAGCCTAGTGCAACTCATCAGATACATCAAACTGCTAATGACCCTAGAATATTCTAGCTGAGAGACACTCTCATCATTATTCTTGGTGAAGTACAGACTGACGTCTACCGGTGTCCTAGACACACTTGTATCTAATTTACCAAATTTCTCAAGTATCTTCTCAACATAGTGAGACTGAGAAAGTACAGTTCCACTAGATGTTCTGGTAATCTTAATATCTAGAATAACATCTGCAAGGCCCATATCTTTCATGTCAAACTTAGAGTTTAACAATCTCTTGGTAGTTTTAATCATCTCATCATTACTACCAACAATGAGTAAGTCATCAACGTATAGACACAAAATGACATAAACCCTGTCACTGTATATACGCATTTGTCACACTCATTGATTTTAAATCCATTTGACAACATAGCGTTGTCAAACTTCTCATGCCATTGCTTAGGAGCTTGCTTCAAACCATACAATGATTTGACAAGCTTACAGACTTTCTTACTTTGTCCTGGAGCTGAAAACCCCTCGGGTTGCTCCATGTATATTTGTTCATTCAAATCTCCATTTAAGAAAGCTGTCTTTACATCCATCTGATGTATCTTCAGACCACGTAGCGTTGTTATTACAATCACCATGCGAATGAATGCAATCCTTGTCACAGGTGAATACGTATCAAAGTAATCCAAGCCTTCTTTATGCCTGTATCATTTGATAATGAGTCTAGCTTTATACTTATCAATTGACCCATCAGCTTTCATCTTTCTTTTAAAGATCTACTTACTCCCCAAGGCCTTACTGCCTAGGGGTAGATTAACCAACTCCCAAGTATGATTCTGCAATATGGAGTCAATCTCACTCTTAATTGCTTCTTTCCACAAAGGACTTTCAGGTGAGGTCACAGCGTCATGGAAAGTTCGAGGTTCTCCCTCTAACATATAAGTCAAAAAATCCAGACCAAAGGACTTTGCAGTCCTAGCCCTCTTACTCCTTCTTAGCTCATTTACATCTTCAGCTTGATCATCAACTTGATCACGCAAGTGATCATTTGTTTGATTAACTATGTAATCATTGTCACCTTCAACCTCTTTCATGGAACTCAGAATACATTTTCAAAGAAAGACACATTTCTTGATTCCATGATAATATTCTTGTGTATCTGGAATAGCAGACCGAACCACAAGAAATCGATATACACTGCTATATTGTGCATAACCGTTGAATACAAAGTCAATAGATTTTTAGGCTTATTCTAACCCTCTTGGGTTTAGGTATTCCCACCTTTTGCATGACACCCCGACATTTGTAGAATTTATACAAACGCTTTTGGCCTTTTCTAAAAATTCATACAGGGTCTTTAAACAATTCCTTGTGTCACAAAGATTATGAAACTCTCAAAATCATATCACAGTAAATACATTCCCAGAATGTCATCAACCGAATTAGACACCCAAATATATTTGGTCCAACCTATCACTCTGAAGCCAATAGTCTTACTATTAGGAAACACAAATCCAGTGTTCAATAGTCTACTATATAGAACTTCATAACATGTCTAGTAGGCTTATCACTAGGAATCACTAATTTCTCAGCATGTGGTCAGTAGACTTTTTACTACTAGAAATCACAATGTCTTAACCTGTGATCAGTAGTCACTTTACTACTAGTGTAATAACCCCGACCTCTGATGAATGCTAAAACATGATTAATTATGGTTAACAGAAATTTAGAAGGAATCTGGAATTAATTTGCACGTGTATTGCATTATCTTTGTATTTCTATCTGTTTGCCATAAAATGATCTGTTCATGTTTCAGCTTTGAACTACAAATTGAAAGTCTTATCGACACCCGATTTCGAAATTGTTTTGTGTTAAGTATTAGTTAGGATTTATAGAATTTTATGGTAAGTTCAATTAAAATTTGATTTGGAACGATTAAATTAGATTAAATAACGCTAAATTACATTAGTTCAATTATTTACGAAACTGCCACTTGGTGGTCCACTTCTAAGAGACTTGTTTGGGACTTGATTAGCATACTCCATACATCATTTCCTCAGCCATATTTGAGACAAAACGTAGGAGAGTGAGAGAGGAAAAGAGACTTAGCTTCAACAAGAGTTTTTGGCTTGGAACTTGAAGAATTGTAGAGGAATTTTCATAATTGAGCCTCCATACTTGAAATTCAAGACTTAAGGTAGGAGAATTACCTTATTGATTGTGAATTCAAGTCATTTTTTGCATGATTCATGTGACATTAGTGATCTAGGACAAGAAGAGACTCAGTGATCTAGCTTAGTGAATCATTTCTTGCATGATTCATGTGACATTAGTGATCTAAGACATTAGTGATTAGCATACTCCATACATCATTTCCTCAGCCATATTTGAGACAAAACGTAGGAGAGTGAGAGAGGAAAAGAGACTTAGCTTCAACAAGAGTTTTTGGCTTGGAACTTGAAGAATTGTAGAGGAATTTTCATAATTGAGCCTCCATACTTGGAATTCAAGACTTAAGGTAGGAGAATTACCTTCTTGATTGTGAATTCAAGTCATTTCTTGCATGATTCATGTGACATTAGTGATCTAAGACAATAATTGAATTAAACATGGTGAATTAGAGCTTAAATCATGCATGCATGTCCATATCATAACAATTTGAAGTGTTTTCATGGAAATTCTTGCATGCAAGACCATATTCTAGTTATAGTCCATGAGTTCATCATGATTTTGAGTGTAATTTTGCATTTGGTTACATTTTTGGAGCATTGAATTCAAATGAGCACTTGCATGTTTTGTTCTTTAATATTTCTTGGAAGTTTGTTTGACATTGTGTTTAATTGACTCACTTTTGGGCTTTGATTTCTCAAATTGATCTTTAAAACATGTTATACTATGAGTTTAAAGTGCTTTTCCAGAAAATGGGCCCAAGAGGTTGAGATTTGGGTAGTTGAATGTTTGGTTTGAGCTTGGGAGGCAAATTTGGAAATTCCAGAATTTAGCTTCCTCGCTCGAGCGAAGGATTCCACGCTCTAGCGACCATCGTTTGTTCAGAGCTCCGCTCGAGCGAAGGAATGGTGGCTCGAGCGTAAATTGCGAGCTCTCAGGTTTTTAGTGCACACAGACGCACGATTGAGTGACGAGACCTACGCTCGAGCGAAGGGTGTGTCTCATGCTCGAGCGAGCATCGGGCGTGCATCGAGCGTAAAAATTCAACAACCAGTACTTTTGCATTTTTACAGACCGCTCGAGCGACCCCTCTGTCTTGACAAGCTCGCTCGAACGAAGAAAGCTACGCTCGAGCGAGACTCCTGTTTTCAGCAAGTTTTGAAAAATGTTTTCCAAGACATCTTTGCATCCTCATTCCATTCTAGGCATTCCTAGGTCATGTTTAAGACTCTTTAGTAAGGGTTAAAGGTTAGAAACACACTAAGAACCAACGACATAAGTTTTGTACATTTACAATGTATGTTTCAAGTGTGTGTTCGTTATGTGTTGTGTAGGTCACGTGCCGCGTATCGTATGATCAATCTGTTCCGTCTATTTGTTTCAAGACCAATTATGAGTAATAACTTAGTAAAGTTATGTTCAAACTGTATCTACTTTCTGTGTGATAAAACAAGATATGTTTTCCGAAATGATATATTCTGTACATGAATGATTATTTAATTTCTGATATGTATTTCGTGACATCCTTAGCATCATGTGATATCTGTTAGCTGTCACCCGATATCGGAGAACATAGAGAAAACTGCATTCCGAACTAGATATGGACATTATGAATTTTTAGTAATGCCGTTTGGGATGACCAATGCACCTGCAGCTTTCACGGATCTTATGAATAGGGTGTTTAAATCATATCTAGATGATTTTATTGTTGTGTTTATTGATGACATTTTGATTTATTCTAAAACAGGGAAGAACATGAGAACCACCTTGCAGATTTTGAGAGAAAAAAAATTGTATGCTAAATTGTCTAAGTGTGAATTCTGGCTTAACAGTGTGGCATTTTTGGAACATGTAATCAACAAGGATGGAGTTTCTGTTGACCCTCAGAAAATTGAAGCTGTCGTGGATTGGCCTAGACCGACAAATGTGATAAAAGTCCGAAGTTTTCTGGGACTTGCAAGTTACTACCGGAGGTTTGTGAAAGATTTTTCCAAACTTGCCATGCCATTGACTCAGTTAACTCAGAAAAATGTGCCATTTGACTGGAATGAACAAAGAGAGGCAGCTTTCCAAGAGTTGAAAACCAAATTAGTGACTGCACCAATCTTAACTTTTCCTAATGGTATTGATGGGTTTCAAGTGTACAGTGATGCTTCTTACAAAGGTCTGGGGTGTGTATTAATGCAAAACGGAAGGGTAATTGCCTATGCTTCTAGACAACTCCGACCACATGAAAAAGAATTACCCAACGTATGATCTTGAGTTAGCAGCTGTGGTGTTTGCTTTGAAAATTTGGCGTCACTACTTGTATGGGGTAACTTGTGAGGTATACACCGACCATAAGAGCTTGAAATACTTCTTCACCCAAAAGGAAATTAATATGAGACAGAGGCGATGGTTAGAGTTAATCAAGGATTATGATCTGCAAATCTTGTATCATCCAGGAAAGGCTAATACCGTAGCAGATGCCTTGAGCCAAAAATCCAGTGCGAATTTGTCATGTTTACTATCCAACCGAAAAGAATTGTTGACTGACCTAGAACAAGATGGGTTGCTGACTGCTATTGTCGCTCAACCTACAATTCTTGACGAGATCAAACAAAAACAATGCAAGGATGAATACTTGGAAAAGATCACGGAGGAAATTGATTCAAAGCCGAGGCCGGGATTTGTGATTGAGAATGATGTGCTGAAATTTCAAAACCGTCGTTGTGTACCTGATTGTGATGATTTGAGAAAACGTGTTATGACCGAAGCTCACGGTAGTAAGTTTTCTATACATCCAGGGAACACGAAGATGTACCATAATTTGAAACAGAATTTTTGGTGGCCTGGAATGAAAAAGAGTATTGCAGACTTTGTGGCTAGATGTTTACATTGCCAACAGGTTAAAGCTGAACATCAACGACCCGCTGGATTGCTACAACCACTCCCAATACCGGAATGGAAATGGGAGCACATTACTATGGACTTCATTGTGAGATTGCCTCGTTCTTCTCGAGGTATGGACTCTATTTGGGTTATAGTTGACCGTTTAACTAAGTCTGCCCATTTTCTGCCTGTCAAAACTATTTATAACGCTGATAAATTGGCCAATATCTATATGACTGAAATTGTGAGATTGCATGGAGCGCCAATATCTATTGTGTCTGACAGGGACTCAAAGTTTGTATTAAGATTTTGGCAGAGTTTGGAACAGGCTCTGGGGACTGAATTGAGACTGAGCAGTGCCTATCACCTACAGACAGATGGCCAAACTGAACGAACGAACCAAACTCTAGAGGATATGCTCAGAATGTGTGTGTTAGACTTCCAAGGGAATTGGGAGACCTACTTGCCATTAGCGGAATTTGTGTACAACAACAGTTACCATTCAAGCATTGGAATGGCTCCTTACGAAGCTTTGTATGGAAGAAGATGTCGTTCTTCGATATGTTGGGCTGAAGTAGGTGATAGACCTTTGTTGGGACCGGAACTTGTGCAAGAAATAACCAAGAAAGTGAAGTTGATACAGCAACGCCTGAAAACTGCACAGAGTCGGCAGAAAAGTTATGTTGATGTTCGAAGAAGAGAGAGGGAATATGAAGTTGGAGATCACGAGTTTATAAAAGTGACCTCGATGAAGGGTTAAACTCGGTTTGGTGTTAAGGGCAAATTGGCGCCGAGGTATGTTGGACCTTATGAGGTCCTTGAAAAGATCAATCTGGTATCGTATCGGGTAGCCTTACCTCCAGTAATGGAACATATGCACAACGTCTTTCATGTATCGATGCTACGAGAATATTTGAGGGATCCACTTCATGTCCTTAAACCAACACATGTACTCCTGGAAGATGATTACACCTACGAGGAAAGGCCTATTCAGATTGTGAACCGTAAAATCAAGAAATTGAGGAATAAAGAAATACCGTTAGTAAAAGTTGATTGGCAAACCACGGAGGAACCTATGTAACTTGGAAAACTGAGGAAGACATGGTGAAGAGATATCTGGATTTGTTCCCATTGGACCCAATGTTGACTCCGAATGAACGTAAATCGAGTTTGGATGACCAAACTCTTTTAAGGGGGGAAGACTGTAATAACCCCGACCTCTGATGAATGCTAAAACATGATTAATTATGCTTAACAGTAATTTATAAGGAATCTAGAATTAATTTGCACGTGTATTGCATTATCTTTGTGTTTCTATCTGTTTGCCATAAAATGATCTGTTCATGTTTCAACTTTGAACTGCAAATTGAAAGCCTTATCGACGCCCGATTTCGAAATTGTTTTGTGTTAAGTATTAGTTAGGATTTATAGAATTTTATGGTAAGTTTAATTAAAATTTGATTTGAAACGATTAAATTAGATTAAATAATGCTAAATTACATTAGTTCAATTATTTACGAAACTGCTACTTGGTGGACCACTTCTAAGAGACTTTTTTGGGACTTGATTAGCATACTCCATACATCATTTCCTTAGCCATATTTGAGACAAAACGTAGGAGAGTGAGAGAGGAAAAGAGACTTAGCTTTAACAAGAGTTTTTGGCTTGGAACTTGAAGAATTGTAGAGGAATTTTCATAATTGAGTCTCCATACTTGGAATTCAAGACTTAAGGTAAGAGAATTACCTTCTTGATTGTGAATTCAAGTCATTTCTTGCATGATTCATGTGACATTAGTGATCTAAGACAAGAATTGAATTAAACATGTTGAATTAGAGCTTAAATCATGCATGCATGTCCATATCATAACAATTTGAAGTGTTTTCATGGAAATTCTTGCATGCAAGACCATATTCTAGTTATAGTCCATGAATTCATCATGATTTTGAGTGTAATTTTGCATTTGGTTACATTTTTGGAGCATTGAATTCAAATGAACACTTGCATGTTTTGTTCTTTAATATTTCTTGGAAGTTTGTTTGAAATTGTGTTTAATTGACTCACCTTTGGGCTTTGATTTCTCAAATTGATCTTTAAAACATGTTATACTATGAGTTTAAAATGTTTTTCCAGAAAATGGGCCCAAGAGGTTGAGATTTGGGTAGTTGAATGCTTGGTTTGAGCTTGGGAGGCAAATCTGGAAATTCCAGAATTTGGCTTCCTCGCTCGAGCGAAGGATTCCACGCTCGAGCGACCATCGTTTTGTTTAGAGCTCCGCTCGAGCGAAGAAATGGTGGCTCGATCGTAAATTGCGAGCTCTCAGGTTTTTAGTGCACGCAGACAACGCTCGAGCGACGAGACCTACGCTCGAGCGAAGGGTGTGTCTCACGCTCGAGCGAGCATCGGGCGTGCATCGAGCGTAAAAATTCAACAACCAGTACTTTTGCATTTTTGCAGACCGTTCGAGCGAAGGAGTCTACGCTCGAGCGACCCCTCTGTCTTAACAAGCTTGCTCAAGCGAAGAAAGCTACGCTCGAGCGAGACCCCTATTTTCAGCAAGTTTTGAAAAATGTTTTCCAAGACATCTTTGCATCCTCGTTCCATTCTAGGCATTCCTAGGTCATGTTTAAGACTCTTTAGTGAGGGTTGAAGGTTAGAAACACACTAAGAACCAACGACGTAAGTTTTGTACATTTGCTCCGTCTGTTTGTTTCAGGACCAACTGTGAGTAATAACTTAGTAAAGTAATGTTCAAACTGTATCTACTTTTTGTGTGATAAAACAAGATATGTTTTCCGAAATGATATGTTCTGTACAATGAATGATTGTTCAATTTCTGATATGTATTTCGTGACATCCTTAGCATCATGTGATATCTGTTAGCTGTTACCTGATATCGGAGGTTCCTTCATGGAACTTATTTCTATCTGCACTCATTACTGCATTCGAGGCCCCGTCCAGGGCTCACCGTTCTATTCTATTACCCGGATCCGGAGGTTCCTTTATGGAACTGGTTATTCGTAACCTCACGCGTATGCGTTCTGTTCTGTTCTGTCCTGTTAATGCTAATGGATGTATCACGTAAATTAATCATGACTTATGATTTCTGTTTGTATATGATCTGGAAAAATGAAAAATTTGATGCAACCTGAACTATGATTTCTGAATCTGTACGAACTCATTCATTGAAAACCTTTACTCTGTTATTATTCACTGGGCTTTCGCTAACAGTTTATATTATGTATGTAGGTGAGACGGCACCTGACCAGGGCCAGAGTTAATGGCTTTCTATTCTGTTTTGTCAGCCAACTGTTATGCCTCCCGAGGAGGTTCCGAATGAAGCCTATTGCTATGGCTGTTTTTGTATTTCATGCTAGTGTTTGTATATACTTTGTAAAGACAGGTCTTGGGTTGTACATGTTGTAAATATTGTGTACCTGGACTGGCGTGTTTATGCTTATATACATATAAGGTTGGAAATGTTCCATCCCATGTACGTTATCACAGCTCATTGGATCTTGTTTATTTTGTATAATTGCTTCCGCAGTCCCTTACTATTTGCTAATCTGTTCAGAGGCCTTTGATAATCCATAGATTACTGGCCGGTTACGATGCTAAACCTATAGGGGCGGGTTTGGGTCGTGACAACTAGGAGTCACAATGTCCTAACATAGGATCAATAGACTCTTTCATTACTAGGAATCATCATGTCTTGACATATGACCAGTAGCCTCTCCACTACTAGGAACCATGATGTCTTGACATGTGATCAGCAATCTGTTCACTACTAGGAACCACAATCTCAAAACTGTGTAGCCAGTGGTCTAACACCTCCTAGGAACCACCAGTTTTCTATCTTGGTGATCAGTAATCTTGTACTCACTAGGAGCCACCAATTTAAGAATATATTTGGAATTTAAAAATTCAACAAATATTCACCCACTATAACAGGTTATCTCATCTTTGCTTTCAAGCAAAGTCACATAGCAATCATAAATGCTATAAATAACACAAGGATACCATAATAATTGCCTCTGATCAATTCAGAGATATTTTAATGCAATCTTATGATTTCCTTTAATCATACTTGATCTCTCAAGATCTTCCTTTAAGAATCTCGCGAGGCTAAGGATGTCAGGAGGAACAACATTTCTGTTTGTCACATTTTGAAGCCATTTCTGAAACATCACAACAGAATTTCACTTCTGTGATTCCAGAAATTAAACTTAACCCTTAGAAAATCCCTCAGATGGAAATTTAATTCAAAACTAGTCTCACTATTTAACCTAGAATCGAACATGGTCAGGCATGTTTCCAAGAAGACTGGAAGGGTCACATCGGTCCCACTTAAAACCTTGTTAACCTTTTGACAAAACATCCAAGAGCATGTTGACTCCTAGTTCATGGGAAACAATTTTAAAATTAAGATTTCCAGGCGATAAACCAGGTTATAACAAACCAATTCCCAAGCAAATAAAATTTGCTACCAGAATTACACTACTCATGAAAGTTAAACGGTGCTCTCGGAACTGAGCCCATGACTTGTGAATAAAAATCAGAAATATTTTAGCTAATGCTAAAATTTGATTTCTTTTCTCAAAACCACAACACTTTGGAAATAATCAGATTATAAATCAAAACATTTTGGAAATAATCAGATTATAATCAAAGATTTTCTCCAAACTTGGTTTTCCAACACTTTGGGAATAAAATGATTAAACCCAGATGCTTCATCAAACGCCAAAGGTTTGAAACCAAATTCGTCTTAGTTGTCAATTCTGAAAAAATAAGAACTACTATTTAGCCAAGATTAAACACTTTGGTTTCTATTATAGAAAATCAAACCAAATTCCAAACTTACAAGCAATTTAAAAATTGCTACAACCAAATACATGCATATAAAATGCTTCTAATAATACAAGCAAATAAAACTTGCTACTACAAATTGGTAAACAAACCAACTAAATCTCAAGCAAAAAATGCTTCAACCATTTAAATAAGATAGTCAATCCATCAGGATTCTATTTAGTCCAAAAGCCTTTCCACACTTAGGCATTCATATTCAACACAAAAGTTAGTAGTTCAAACATTTTTGTTTTTACATCCCAAATACTATTTATTTGGTTTTGTATTTGTTTTTCCATTCCGTTTCGCATAAGTATTCCTGTAAAGAAAGTTAGCAGAAAGAATCACAACAAAATACAAATAAATAATCTAAGCAAAAAATATATATATATAATAAATAATTGAAACCATCTAGCCAACTATTTATAAAATTAACCAATGAATTAAAATGCCAATTAAATTAAAACTTTAAAATAAAGTTCAATAGTCTTGAGTTATAAATAAAATTAATTCATAATAAACATTTAAACTAATAACTCTAAATAAATCAGTTAAACTCAAAGTTAATGCACCCAATTAAATTCAGAATATTCATGTACATAAATTCATACAAGTTACAAAACTCTATAACTCTAAAATACATTAAACTAAAATTAATAGGCAAGAATTATAAATAGTTGTTAGAAACCAATAACCATTTAGCAATTAACATGCAAAAAATTCTAAAGATTAAATCATGTAAGAAAACTAAAAGCTAGAAACTAAATAACATGTCAAAACTTGCATAATTTACAAATATTGAATTTCCAGGAAAAAACCAGTGGACTAAAAAATCATAAAATTGAAAGTCTATGAGCATGCGTTAAAATAAAAAAAAAAAAAAAAAAAAAAAAAATTCAACAGTGTGCACGGTTGTAATAGGCAGCAAACACATCTGTTCTATTGTTTATTTATTATTATAATACCAAACATGCAACTAAAATCAGATCATGACAAACTCAAAAGTCATGCAAATCATATTAAAAAAACTGGAAGCAATCAACCATAAATTATCTAATAAACGTAAACTAATTATTTAATAAATTGTATTGCAGCCATAGACAATGAGAAGTAAAACAGTAGCATGCAATCTTATGAATCTAGTTTTATAATTTATGAAAACATCAAAAATCTGTTTTAAGCTTGTTGTTCAAATTGTGAAATTAAATAAATAGATTCACGAATAAATTTAAAAAAAAAATACCAAGAACACATGCTGAGAATTACAACTAAATTACAACAAAAATACACAATACAATAAAATGGTAAAGAAAGCAAACCGAAGCCTGCACGGTAGCAGTTTCCTTAAAACAGATTTCGCCGCCTCACGGGTCGAGTGCTTGAGGAATTTCGGCGTCTATCTCCCAGGATACGACGGTCAAAAATCAACTACGGCAGAAGCATTTTCTGTCTAGCTTAGCGAACAAAACCATGGCAGCACTCTCTCACTGTAGGAACTTTCTAGCAAACTGACTTGTAAAAATGAAGCAAAAATTTCTGTGTTTGAGACTTGACAGGAGGGTCTCAATTTATATATGTATAGGGAAGAGAGGAGAAGTCTCCAGCCTTTATGGTTGGTCACTAATGCACCATTAACCTCTGCAATAAAGGCAGGAGTTACAAACCCCATTACTGCACTATTATACTCTGCAATAAAGGCAGAAGTTACAAACCCCATTAACTTCATGGGGCAATTTCTCATTCAATTATCAATGGTTTTTGGCCATTCTATTTGTGGTGTAAAGATCTCATTACAAAGTATCTAGACCCACTTGGACCCAACACAATAGAGATTGGGACCCACTTTAATATTTAATTAAAGTCACCAAAAAATTATTTTTTCCAACAAACATTAACCTTGTTTGGGAAATTGACTATTTTAGTTGGTTTTTTTGGCTATTTTAGCCTAACTAAAAAAGTTGTGTTTAAAAAATTAGTTTTTTTTTTTGGTAATTGATTTGATGATTGTGAGAGAAAAATTAAAACGATTATGAATTGGATGTGACATTTTATCTTATTAACTATTTTAATCTATTTTGGAAAGTCACTTTTTTCGGATTTATTGGCTTTTTTTGAAAGAAAAGTATAAACAAAAATAGAAAAGTGATAATCAAAAATAAGCCAAGTTGGTCTTTTTTTTGCCTTCTTTTACTTGGTTATTTTATCCCAACCTTCTTTCCAAACAAGATTATTATTTTTTCATTTATACAATTAACAAAGTTTTAATAAAAAGAATACTAAATATTACATGAATTAAAATCTTAAAAGAGTTCAATATAATTATACATAACTTGTAAGCTAGCTATATTTTCTCTAAACTTACGTTAGGGAAGGTTATTGTAATTTACCCAGTCTTAAAATACAGTAATATCAAGACAATCTCTAAATAAGCAGATTTTAGCCACCAAAAAAGATTAAAATAGAAAAGAAACGTTTTGTTTTCTAAAAAAGCAACTTCTCCATAAAAAAAAGTTTTGTTTTTTTTAATGTCAATAAAACTGTTAAAAGATAATTTTACCTTTCAAACTTTGAGAAATTCTACCGTCCACAACACTAAGAGAATAATATATTAATTTTGCATCAAAAAAACCTATAAACTTATCAAAAAAAAAAAAATACCACAAACACAATTGCTAAACCTCACCTCAATACATGATTGTAAAGCTTAGAACTTTATACTGTATTTGGTTGGAAGATTTAAAAAAAGATTTGAAAAAGGAAAGGAAAAAAGTATGTAAAACTAGATAAAATATAAATATGTTTTATTCACATTTCACTTATATTTTTTATTTTTTTTTTCTAAATTCTCTAACTAAACACAACATTAATGAGGAGAGACCTCTTATATTTGTTTAAGATAATGAAATGATGAGTTGTGTCAATGGTTGTTGCACATGCTAGCTCATTTTTTATAAAAGATTTAGGCCAGCTAGCTACAAAGGTTGTACATATCACACTAGGCTCCGTTTGGCAAGTTGGGTTATGGGTTTTTTTTAGCTATTTTAGTCACAAAAAATAAAACATCACATCCAACCCATAATCATTACTCTTCTCTCACAAAAAAAGCCAAAAAATCCTTCTCAAACCAAGCTTTTTAGCCCAGGCTAAAATAACTAAAAAAATTAAAAAATCAAAAAACTAAAAAGTCAACCCACTTCTCAAACCAACCCTAGAAAAACTCCTGGATTGAGACATCAAGGGATTTAAGCCTACAATTCACCATCTTGTGTACAAAAGTCACTACAACTTTTGCAATCTTTGTGCACAAAAGTTAGACATCATATCATTTATCAAGAACTAGGGACCATATATTACAATTTCCCTACATGTATACATATCATCTATCAACACTTCTGTCCCAATTTCCAATATATATATTTATTACATTATCACCTTGAAACTTAAAGAAACTACCAAAAAAAAAATTTAGAAATTACTACATTGACATTCTTTATAATAAAGTTAAAATAATTAAAACTAATACAAATAACTAATAGGTGTAATATATACATTTCATACAGAAGAAATAATTATTATTTATTTCATACAAAAGAAATATTATTATTTTTTTATTTATACGACTAAAAAAGAGACAAATATTATATAAATTAAAATCTTCATAAAATCTAATGTAATTATATAAAATTTGTAAAATTAGATATATTTTCAACCAACAACATCAAGAGATGTTAATGTAATTAATTCCAAAAATATATATCATCAATCAAGAACCCTTTATTAGGAATTTTGTCTCCAAATCTCTGTCTATCTTTATATGTTCTAACAAATTTTTAATTGTATAATATTACGAAAATCCCAATGATCAACCAAAGATATATAAGAACAAAATAATTTGAAAACAAGAAGTAAGATGCAAGCTCTAAACTCTATACTCACAATGGCTAAAAAAAATCTCATCAATCACTAATATGACAGGATCTATATGACATGATCAACTAACATGGAGTCCCAAATTATAAATAAACATTACAAAAATTACAAATTCACAAATTATAAATAGACTGCACAAAAAATTTACAAATTCAGGACAACCCACAATTTCTACAAGCAAATTACAATCAAGGACTGAATTTTTTTTTTTTTTTTTTCTCTTAGACAAACATGACTTTAGACAGAACTGGACCACCTCAAAAGATCTGTATGTTACAACTTAGAACAAAGATTCAAGATGACTATTCTTGGTGGGCACACAATTTAGATTCATGTATCTTTCTTTGAAGTCTCATTTGGATCCATCTCAAGTGTCTTTTTTGCATCAACATTGAACTTCAAAGAACCAAAACAATTCACACTAATTTGAACTTGACAAACAGCACCCTTAAAAATTATACCCAAAAACTAGTTCAAACATACAAAAAACAGAGAGAGAGAGAGAGAGAGAGAGAGAGAGAGAGACTAGGATGGAGCTAATTAACCTCTCACAGTCAACAATGAAGGAATGACATTGAGGTTTGGAGTGGTGGTTTTGTTGGAAATCTCTCTCTTCCCTGAAAACGAAGAAGGCTTGAAAGCTCTAATTGGACTTGCAAATGCCCAACCCCAACTCTTACTTCTTCCATAAGCCACCGCCGCCGCCGTCGACTTCCCATTTTCTTCAGTTGAAGATGAAACCCAGTAAGAAGATGAAGAGGATGAGGAAGTGATCATGAACCCAATAAAAATCCCACCACACTTGACTCTCTCCTTGATGCATTCCTGCCTTCACGGCCATTGCGGTGGCCTTTCTCTGGGACTCGACTCGCGGGAGAGTGCAGCCTCGAACCCAGAGAGATTCGCTCAAAAGTCCCCAGGAAAAGCTCTTGCTTCGCACCGACGGATCTAGATCTGAAACTCTCGCCAAACGCCGGTTCAGACTCACTCATCCACCACCACCGCCGCCGTAAACTCCTCCTCTTCGATCTCACGATAGCGAACCCACCGACGAGGAATCACTTCTCCGAACACTAGATTGCTTCGAGAGGTAAAAATGACCGTAACCCTCTTCCGGAGTGTTCGTGGGTCGCCCATGAAATGGCCTCTCCGCCGTGGTGGTGGTGGATTTGCTGCTTGAACAAAAGACCACAGGTCAAGCCGTGGCGAGGTTTCTTTTTTTGGGTGAGGAAAAAGGGGATTCGGGTCCGCTTGGATTGGTAGTGATGATAGTGACAACCATTGTTGTTGGTATTGGTGTTTGGGTTGGTTGAGGCTTTTTGTCGAACAGATAGAGTGCGTGAGGAAGTGATGGTGGTGGTGGTGACATAGTCGGATCTGAAAGAAGGAGATGGGGAAGAGGAAGAGGAGGGGAAGAAGGGGATGGGGAAAGAGGAGGAGACGAGTTTTCTGAGCTTTTCTTGGAGGCAGAAAGCGCAGATACCACCTGGGTTGATGGTGGTGGATTTGAATGGGTGGTTTGTGTATTGCATGGTGGATTCACCCATGTCCTCTTGGAGGACCTCCATCACCATGTTTGGTTACTCAGAAAATCTGTAAAATCAATCAATGACTAGAGTCACTTTGCTGGCTGTGTTTAGTAGTGTTGTTGTTGTTGTTGTTGTTGTTGTTGTTTGTTACGAGTGTAGTTTCATACCATTGAAGACTACTACCTCTCAAGACTCTTATCAAAATAATGAGATTGAGAAAGTATACTACCAGGAAATGGTCAAGAAATCTTATTTCTCAGATATACACCTACAAAGCCCATGTCAAACTTAGAATTCAACATCCACTTGGTAGTATTTAACATCTTCTCTTAACTACCAACTGAAAAAATCTAGAAACCTCCTAGATGTTGATTTGTGATTATGTGTCAATTTGAAGCAGAATATAAAAATCCCAATCAAACAATCAAGAGAAAGAGACACAAAGATTTTACGTGGAAAAACCACAATTGGTCACCTTCCAATTGTGATCAAAAAACCACGGGCCACAGCCACCAGAACAATCCACTAAGAAGATATAAAGGAATTACACAGGTATCACTCTCAATTATCTAGCGAATCCACAACGCCTAATTGAACCAACCTCTATGTGCCTCTTCCAACCCCATCTTCACCACGGAATTGTCTTTCTGATGAGCCACTCCGGATTCCACCACCGAAGCTTGCATCAATTCTTCGTAATCCACAACCGAAGAACAACTCTCTTTTGTGTAACAAACAAAACCTTTGATGTAGCCTTTTTCAGATCATGAGTTGAATACTCAATAAGACATCAAAGAAAAAAAATATCCCTGATATAAACCTTTAAGAACCAAAAGAAGATCCGAGGACTTCAATCCATTACTTAGTTTTGGGAGAAAACCAAGTATTTATAGAGAACCAAAAGTAATCCAAGATTGGGAAGAAATCAAACTCCTTGAGAAATCCGGATTCTGAGGCTGACCCGAGCGAGGCTTTCCTGGCTCGAGCGAGAGAGTAAATTTCGTGATTTCTACTAGTGCCTTTGCTCGAGCGACGGGTTCTTGGGTCCGGCGACCAATCAATTTCTTCTGGATTTTGTTTTGACGGAATCCTTGGATCGAGGAAGCAATCCTTGGGTCGAGCGGGCAAGCCTTAGCTCGAGCACTCCTTGGCTCGGCGAGCAACGGCCGACATGCAATTTTGAATGCAAATTTGAATTTTGCTTGCCATGAAATGACCGGCAGCTCGACCCGTAATAATCAAATAAGTGGCAATCTTGAAAGCATTAACATCACAAACTTCTCTGCATGGCTCGATTCGGGTTTGGATTTGCATCTAATAAACTCATAGCCTCACTGAAATTAAAATGCGAACAAAATTACAACTCAAAGGAGTTTTGTCAAACGGGGTTGCCAACAATAAAAACCTAACAATCTCCCCCTTTGGCAATGCCGTGACAAAACACATCTAACAAATAAAATCCTAATCACCCCAACCCATTACATCCAACAAAAACAAACTTCTTTCTCAAGGTCAAGATCTGCAAAACAACTATCAGTGCCACAATCTCCAAAACAAATATTAGTCTCACAAGAGTATATGACAAAAACAATATAAGACTATCTTGAAACATGAGATGAAAAACATGAATAACATGAAGATGCAACTTTGGAGATTTTAAGAACATGTAGCATGAAAACCTGAACCCGACACATGGCATAAAAACATGAAATCCTAAGACACATGAAAAACAACTTTCTCCCCTTAAACAACACAATCAAGATCATAAATCACACAAGCATGATATGATGATGTAAATATTAGGACATGCAAGAATGCAAGCAACAAAAGCCAATCTTCCTTATCAAACAAATCAAAGTAATCATGCTAACAACCTCTTGCAATGATAAACCAAACTCCCTTACCAACCCAAATCAAGATGAACCAGACTCCCCCTCACTAAAAGCAACCACAAACACTGAAAACAATGAACAAGAAGAAAACGACAAAAAAAAAATATGGTGGAGCAAGCAAGGAATTTCTGATTTGTACCTTGAAACACACAAGATTATCCAAGAAGCACAATTACTTGAAAACACAATGTGCACAGCCTCTAGAAAATTCCTCATAAAAGAAAGTGATGCAATATGTGAAAAGCATAGATCCCATGATAAAAAAGTGTGTGTGTGACTCTTGGAGTTCGACAAACACTAGATTCAATCCTAGTAGTGATATGAAAGTGGAACCTCCGACAAGAGAATCTAAGCACAACTAAGGAAAGTCAAACCACTAGGAATCAAGGGGTATTTGGTGAGTAAAGGCGGAGGCTCCCCCTCAATCAATGAATCCTTTATTTTTTCCTTTGCTTTTTTTTTCACATTTTTTCCTTTCTTTTACACATTTTTTTCCTTTCTTTTGCATTTTTTTTTCTTTTTTCCTTTTTTTTCTTTTTCTTTTTCTTTTTCTTTTGCACACTCATCGGCGGCTGACACGCTCAAGAGTATGGAAACCGAACCAGAGAAGCATGGATATAATAGTGATGGCCTGGTTGGTGACTCTGAGGTAGCCTTTTCCTCATGTCTGGACTACAAAGAATAGAGGGGAAAGCCATGGAGATGCAAAAAGATGGATGGTGGTTAAGAGACTCAACATCACCCAAGATATGCTAGTATAGGTCAATTCCTCTAGAAAAGCAAGAGATATCATGCCAGAAGTCCATGGAAAAAAATAATCACTAAAGTGGAAGACTCCAATATTTGCTAATCCAAGAGTGTGTACAGAATGAGACATACTAATCAAAGAACACACACTCCAAAATGAGTAATGACTAGAGAAAGCACACACATGTTAACATGTAATGGATATTCTCATCAATTCCAATATGCACCAAGGACATCTCAAAAATTTCAAGCTTGCAAAACCATACAAGAAAATCTTTTTTGGTTTTTTTTTTTTATTTTATTTTTATTTTTTTTCCTTAACCAAAGCAAGACAAAAAAACAAACATGCACACTTTTTTTTTTTTTTTTATTAAAAAAAAACACACAGAGACCCAAAAAAAAACTAAAAAGAGAAAACACATTAACACAAGTCAAGTTTTCTTATCCAAATCTTTTTGGTCTTAACAAAATCAGGTCTAGCGGTCTTGGTAAAAGTCATGGTGTTGTGAACACCCTCATGAATCTTGGTATTCCGCCTAGACAAGTAAGGTTGTCTCCTAACCCAAAAAGTATTCGAATTTCTACCCTTTTGAGACATTCTCCCATGCAACTTATAACAAAAAGGGCGAATATGACCATGCATACCACAATGATGACAAATAAAAACAGGGTGTACCTTCTTTTCTTTTACCTTACCAACTCTAGGGAGTTTGAGAAGTCTTTTCTCTTGTTGAATCTTTTGTCCTCCCTTTCTTTGAGTTCTTGTGTCATGAGATGTGGAAGCACTCTGTTGTTGCTCTTTCTTACCTCCAAAGCCAATGCCACTCTTGTCAGAACAGATTTGTTGAGACCCAATGATATCCTCCAAAGTCTTTGATCCTTTGTTCCAAAGACCAATGGTAACCATAGCACACTTTAGCTCTTCCTCTTTCTTGATCATTAGTTCTTCCAAGGCAACTTGTGATATCTCGAGAGATTCAATCTTTTCTTCATACATGGTATGAGTTTCCTGTAGCTCATTCCTCTCTGTCTCACAAGTCAACAGTTTAGCACAAAGAACTTGTTGATCATCAGCTATCTTGATGGCATTGATCCTAGCCTTGGAAATCTCCTCCTTAAGTTTGACATTCTCACATTCACATGCTTTGAGTTTCTTTGTGAGTTTGTCATTCAATTTGAATAAATTAAGAGACTTATACTTTTTCATAGGCTTGCTCAAGCTCTTCATGATCACTCTCAAGATTCATCATCGAGGTATTCTCAACTAACCTCTTCAAGACTCGCTTGTCCTTCACTTGAAGCCACCGTGAAAGCAAGGAATTGCTTATGTCCTCTTCGCTTGATCTTTATCATCACTTTCGTCTCCATCGATTCGATTCATCATCCCAAGTGATGGCGAGGGCTTTCTTCTTCTTCAAACGAGTAGGGCATTCTTGAGCAAAGTGGCCAAATCCTTGGCATTCATAGCATTGGACGCTTCGAGTTCCCTTTGTATCTTTCCTTTCTCCTTCTTGGCTATAGAATTAATTTTGACTTTATCTTTGCCTTTGGATTTATGAGTATGAGTAGATTCCAAAAGATTAGGATTTTTATTCAAAAAGATTTTTTAAATTGTTTAACAAAAGCGACCATAATCTTGGAATCTATCTCACAATCCTCATCGTAATCCTCAACCACTTTATGAGCACTACTAAAAGCAAGATCTTTTTGTTTCTTTTTGAAATTTCTATGTGCCTCATAAGTTTGAAGATTTCAACCAACTGATCTAGCTTGAGGTTGTCAACATCTTGAGCCTCCTCAATAGTCAGAACTTTTGGTTGGAACCGATCGCAAGGATCTCAAAATTTTTCCCACAACTTTGGATTCGGTATTTTTCACCTAAATTGAAGTCGAATTTACAATGTCACTCAACCGTGATAAAATTCATCAAAGGTCTCACTATCTTTCATAGTAAGGTTTTCAAACTAGATGTGAGCCTTTGAAGTTTTGATCGCTTAATGTATGAGTGCCCTCATGAATAGTTTGTAAGATATCCCAAGCCTCTTTTGCGACTTCACAATTACAAATACGGCTAAACTCATCGTGTGACAACAAGAAAAGAGAGAATTGATAGCTTTACTATTCCAAATTTACTATTTTGGTAATCAGTTGTGTCCCACTTATCAATTGGTTTGGGGAAAGTTACTCCATCAACAGTAATTGTTGGTTCGGTCCACCCATTCATGACGGATTGCCAAACTTTTTCATCAATAGATTTTAAAAAAGATCTCATCCGAGCTTTCCAAAAAGAATAATTGGATCCGTCAAGTAGGGGTGGTCGAACCATAGAATTTCCCTCACGAATTGAATCCATTATCACAAATCAAAGAAGATCTCGTTCTAAAAGAATTTTTTTTTAAAAAAAATAGAGCAATCTAAAACAAGTTTTTTTTTTTTATAAAAAAAAATAGAACGACCCGCTCTGATACCAATTGAAAAAATCTAGAAACCTCCTAGATGTTGATTTGTGATTATGTGTCAATTTGAAGCAGAATATAAAAATCCCAATCAAACAATCAAGAGAAAGAGACACAAAGATTTTACGTGGAAAAACCACAATTGGTCACCTTCCAATTGTGATCAAAAAACCACGGGCCACAGCCACCAGAACAATCCACTAAGAAGATATAAAGGAATTACACAGGTATCACTCTCAATTATCTAGCGAATCCACAACGCCTAATTGAACCAACCTCTATGTGCCTCTTCCAACCCCATCTTCACCACGGAATTGTCTTTCTGATGAGCCACTCCGGATTCCACCACCGAACTATCAGACCGAATTCTACAGAATCCACAACTGAAGAACAACTCTCTCTTTTGTGTAACAAACAAAACCTTTGATGTAGCCTTTTCAGATCATGAGTTGAATACTCAATAAGACATCAAAGAAAAAAAAAAATATCCCCAGATATAAACCTTTAAGAACCAAAAAGAAGATCTGGAGGACTTCAATCCATTACTTAGTTTTGGGAGAAAACCAAGTATTTATAGAGAACCAAAAGTAATCCAAGATTGGGAAGAAATCAAACTCCTTGAGAAATCCGGATTCTGAGGCTCGCTCGAGCGAGGCTTTCCTGGCTCGAGCGAGGAGAGTAAATTTCGTGATTTCTACTAGTGCCTTCGCAGGCGGGACGGATTCTTGGCTCGTGCGGCCAACCACTTTCTTCGAGTTTTGTATGGACGCAATCCTTGGATCGAGCGAGCATTCCTTGGCTCGAGCGAGCAAGCCTTAGCTCGAGCGAGCACTCCTTGGCTCGAGCGAGCAACGGCTGACATGCAATTTTGAATGCAAATTTGAATTTTGCTTCGGCCGCGAGCTGACCCCCGTAATAATCAGCGAAGTGGCAATCTTGAAAGCATTAACATCACAAACTTCTCTGCATGGCTCGATTCGGGTTTGGATTTGCATCTAATAAACTCATAGCCTCACTGAAATTAAAATGCGAACAAAATTACAACTCAAAGGAGTTTTGTCAAACGGGGTTGCCAACAATAAAAACCTAACACCAACAATAAGCATATTACCGACACATAGACACAAAATAACTTTATTATAAAGAATGTCAATGTAATACCTTCTAATTTTTTTTGTTTGTAGTTTCTTTAAGTTTCAAGGTGATAATGTAATTAATATATATATTGGAAATTGGGACAGAAGTGTTGATAGATGATATGTATACATGTAGGGAAATTGTAATATATGGTCCCTAGTTCTTGATAAATGATATTGATGATACAGTTCGTTCTGGTGAATGGATTGGACCTTCGCTCTGGTGAATGGACTGGACCTTCGCTCTGGGGGTGCCATTCCGGCTGAGAGGTGTTGTCGCAATAAATGCTGTGATGGGCTGCATTAATGGTGATGTGTTGTGGCAATAACTTTGCAGATCTTTGTCTGCTGACATGGCCTGCTTCGACTTTGCCATGTGTCCGAAAGTATTATTGGCCTTCCTCGCCATTGGCCTCCAGTCTTTGGGTTTTACTACCCGGGTTATGCAATGGGGTCTAAATGGTGGGCTTGGGTCTGTTCACTGTGGGCTGTGGTCTTTGTGGGCCTATCCAGATGTCTAACTTTTGTGCACAAAGATTGCAAAAGTTGTAGTGACTTTTGTACACAAGATAGTTAATTGTAGGCTTAAATCCCTTGATGTCTCAATCCAGGAGTTTTTCTAGTATGCTACGTACAACCTTTGTAGCCAGCTGGCCTAAATCTTCTATAAAAAATGAGCTAGCATGTGCAACAACCATTGACACAACTCCTCATTTCATTATCTTAAACAAATATAAGAGGTCTCTCCTATGTTTCATTAAAGGTCTAAGCTTTACAATCATGTATTGAGGTGGGGTTTAGCAATTGTGTTTGTGGTATATTTTTTTTGAAAAAGTTTATAGGTTTTTTTGATGCAAAATTATTATATTATTCTTATAATGTTGTGGACGGTAGAATTTCTCAAAGTTTGAAAGGTGAAATCCTCTTTTATCAATTTTATCGACATTAAAAACACAAAACTCTTTTTATGGAGAAGTTGTTTTTTTAGCAAACAAAACGTTTCTTTTCTATTTTAATTTTTTTGGTGGCTAAAAACTGCTTATTTATGGATTGTCTTGATATCGTCGTATTTTAAGACTAGGTAAATTACAATGACCTTTCCTAAAGTTTAGAAAAAATATAGTAAGCTTACAAAACAAGATTACCACATAACCAACTACCTATCATCTACTCGTCTCCTACGATTGTATGTTCGAAGTGGAATAGAACTAGGTCCAGCCTCATCAATTTGTTGACCTTGAAAAACACGTGTCATCCTCTCAATGGCCTCATATAACCTATCTGGCTGATGAACACTAGCATCATGGCCCGCCTCGATGATAGGATGGGCAATCTGTAGTGCGTGATCAATACGCTGCATTAAGAACAAATACAATTGTAATTAACACATGCCATCTTCAAAAAAAATGTAAACAATGTGTGACCAATACTGTCATACCCCAGCATCTTGCATGTCAGATCGATTATCCTGTGCACGTGGGTCAAAACCAGACTGATGTATGGGGTTCTGGATATCCCGACCACGACCTCGACCCTGACCACGACCACGACCTCGACCTCGACCTCGGTCATGACCTCCATCTTGTTGATATCCTGTAAATCATTATAAAAAATAATTTATGAAACTACTTGACATACAACTTTAAGGAACAAATCTATCAGGTTTGAACAGTACTATGCACTAACATGAAGTAAAAGTGTCATAACTTTGCATTTAGGCATCAGTCTACTGAAGCAAGAGTGTTTGAGTGTCACCTTAAGTTAAAATAAAGACTCAACGGAGTAGATGTGGGCTGAATTAAAACACAAGTGTAGTTGAAGTTACCAATTTGAATTGAATTAGCATGATAGAATAGAAAGGCAAAATACTTATGTTACAAAACAAAAAACACAAACACAGAAGCATTATCAAGCCAAACATATGTATGTATAAGCATAAATCTTACAAAACAGAGGGTACAAAATCAGAACCGTTCATAAGAAAAATAAAACATGTAGGATTTTTGCTCCAAACCATTAGCATGAAAAATCAGAACTATTCTTAAGACAAACTGACATTCATATAAAAAAAGAGGGAGAATAATTGATATATAGATCTCATGGCTACTGCACAGACCATCATATCCCAAACAGGCTGCCAAGTCTTCTTCCTTCTTGGGTTTACTAGCTTTTTAATTGACTTTTTAGATCTATAACAAAGTAGTACCGATATCTAGCTAGCAATATGACTTCTCTCCGATCAACTGAATTGCAATTGTGAATTGGTTCATGAGCCTTTTAACACTCTTGACTGGAGAAGTGTCGGACCTAATATAAAATACTCATTGTCGGTCCATTTAGTTAATATCTATAACAATGCTAGGGAGATTCACAAGTAGTCCAAGAAGGTAACCAATTTTTTAACTACAAATCCATGAGACAAAATAGGTTACATCCTCTTAATACCTACTCACAATTTTTTCATATTTCAATACAATGAATCCATCAATCTATTGGTAATGAAAATTAAAAGTAAATGAAACAAAATAAAATTTTAGTGAAAATGCAAAAGACTAAACAAGATTTTGATAAAAATATAAAAACGGTAATGAGACAAAAAATACCATATTTAACTCACACAATAAATTTCGTCAGTCTTAATAAAAGAAGATAGACGGAGGAATGAAATTACAATTTGAATATGAATGGATATTATTTATAACACACACATAGATACATTATGATCATCCAGAAACGGCACGTACTCTAGGTAGCTACTCTTGCCAGATAAATAATAGTATAGTTAGTATAGCCATAGGGTTATTACTTAATGTTTCCATCCACACCCACTACGTGAAGTATCTAAGGTTGTTTCTAATGATTTGATTCTTAAATTTCTTTACTATATTCAATTGAAATTGCTAAAAAAAAAAATGAGAAATACAAAAATATAAAAAATATTATCAAAAAAATTCTAAATTTTAATCATTATAACAAACTAAATTCTAAAATTTTAATTTTATTAATTTAAATTCTAATATTTTGAAACTATCAATTTGTTTCCATTACCGTTAAGTAAAACAAAAAAAGAAAAAAAAGACATGTTAATCATTAAAGTCAATGTAACTGTATGCAAAATAATTAAAATATCATTTCCGTTAAGTTTAATAATTAAAATATCATTTTTTCCATTAGTTTTACAACAATGATTCAGAACATTAATTTTGATAATAATATGACAATGAAAAAAATAATAATAAAACAAAACAAAACAAATCAAGACCAAAACACTGCCAGCTCATTAGAGTTGGCTTTAAAACTCAACAATTACAGCTCCAAAGCATTTTTTTTAGTTTTATCTTACGAAAATAGATAAACAGATTAGATTGAAAACAAATTAAAAGTTTAAAGTTTGATTTGACAAAATTAAAAACTTAATATTTATTTTGTTACAAAGGTTAAAATTCAATTTTTTTTTCTTTTTTGTAATTTTTCCAAAAGTATATTATGCAAATTAATGAACTCGGATGTTTTATTTGTTTGCTCATATCTTTCAAGAGTAATTAGTAATCCAATTTAATAATTCCAAATGAAATCCATAATTTACTTCCTATAAATGGACGCAGATCACCCTGCCTTAAAAAAGATTTCTAATCATTAAATAGTATACAAATTTTGGTCACAGAGCAGAAGAACCATACTGTAACAATGCATCAACAAACACAAACAAATCCATAATTAACAAGGACAAATACTCGACTTTTTATTTCATTTGGATTTTGATAGGCAATTTTGGCATTATTAAAAGTCAAAATAGTTTGTTTTCTCACCAAATCTTCTCCACTTTTGGCTAGATTCAAAAGATGGGTTATAATAGAAAAATGTGTCTATTTCATCCCATTTCATCCCATTTCCTTCCTCTTTAGTAAACCCCCATTTCACCCCCATTTCTATTTAGTTTCTTTTCTCTCCAAATCACCAAATCCAAAGAGACTGCTTAGGGCAATGTTTTGGTTTTCTTATTTTTCTTATTTTTTGGTGCTCTCCAGGGACGGCTCTACCTGTAGCTCAGGGTATTCACTTAAATAACTGTTGGTATGACTTTTTTTTTTTTTTTTTTTTAAATAGTTGGTATGACTTATGATCACGAAAATTTTGAACATCTGACCCACTCCATTAAAATTATACAAAAAAAATCTTATTTGATAATATTGATAACCAAGTTATTATGCAAGGATTTCAAAATCTTAAAAATCACAATTGTAAGTCACTTTGAAAACTACTTTTCATACTGATTTTTTTTTTTTTTTTTCATATTTTAGTCATTTAAACCCAAGTTAACTATTTTAGTCTATTTTGGAAAGTGGCTTTTTTCAGATTTATTGGCTTTTTTTGAAAAAACGTGCAAAACAATAGAGAGGTGATAATTCAAATAAGTCAATAAGCCAAGTTGAGTGTTTTTTCCTACTTATACGGGGTTATTTTATCCCAACCATCTTTCCAAACAAGTCTATTATTTTTTCATTTATATAATTAACAAATTTTTAAGAAAAAAGATGCTAAGTGTGACATGAATTAAAATCTTAAAAGAATCCAGTGTAATTATACATAACTTGTAAGCTTACTATATTTTTTCTAAACTTTAGGAAAGGTCATTGTAATTTACCTAGTCTTAAAATACGACGATATCAAGACAATTCCTAAATAAGCAGTTTTTAGTCACCAAAAAAATTAAAATAGAAAAGAAACATTTTGTTCGCTAAAAAAGCAACTTCTCCATAAAAAGAGTTTTCTGTTTTTAATGTCGATAAAATTGTTAAAAGATGATTTCACCTTTCAAACTTTGAGAAATTCTACCGTCCACAACTTTATAAGAATAATATAATAATTTTGCATCAAAAAAACCTATAAACTTTTTCAAAAAAAATATACCACAAACACAATTGCTAAACCCCACCTCAATACATGATTGTAAAGCTTAGACCTTTAATGAAACATAGGAGAGACCTCTTATATTTGTTTAAGATAATGAAATGAGGAGTTGTGTCAATGGTTGTTGCACATGCTAGCTCATTTTTTATAAAAGATTTAGGCCAGCTAGCTACAAAGGTTGTACGTAGCATACTAGAAAAACTCCTGGATTGAGACATCAAGGGATTTAAGCCTACAATTCACCATCTTGTGTACAAAAGTCACAACAACTTTTGCAATCTTTGTGCACAAAAGTTAGACATCATATCATTTATCAAGAACTAGGGACCGTATATTACAATTTCCCTACATGTATACATATCATCTATCAACACTTCTGTCCCAATTTCCAATATATATATTAATTACATTATCACCTTAAAATTTAAAGAAACTACAAAAAAAAAAAAAAAAATTAGAAGGTATTACATTGACATTCTTTATAATAAAGTTATTTTGTGTCTATGTGTCGGTAATATGCTCATTGTTGGTAGTTAAGAGAAGATGTTCAATACTACCAAGTGGATGTTGAACTCTAAGTTTGACATGGGCCTTGTAGGTGTATATCTGAGAAATAAGATTTCTTGACCATTTGCTGGTAGTGTACTTTCTCAGTCTCATTATTTTGATAAGAGTCTTGAGAAGTATAAGTTAGATACAAGTGTGTTAAAGACTTCGGTAGACTTTAGTCTTTGTTTGACGAAGAATATTGAAATATTCTCGAGTCATTAGATGTTTAAAGTATTTGATGAGTTGTATAAAGCCAGGTATAGCCTACTCAAGTAGCAGGCTTAGTAAATAAGGTTACATAACACTTGATATCTAGTTGTATTAGAAGTGTACAAAGGCACCTACTGGATATCAAACACAAAGACTACGAATTTATTAGTGGATATATTTTCTCTAATTGGAGCTGCAACCGCGTCTTGGAGATCTTTCGAGCAAATGTATATCACGAGATCAATGATGGAATCGGAATTCAGTGCTTTAGATAAAGCTACTAAAGTAATTGAATGGCTTTACCGTTTTATTGAGGATGTTCCATGTTGATCAAAACTTGTGCTAGTAATTTTGTATACTTGGCGACAACCAATCAAGTATTGGTATGTCACAGATGGAAGGTCTAGACATTTTTGTTGAAGACATAGTTCCATATGATGATTACTCTCGTGTGTTGTCACTCTGTGTGAGGTCTATTGTCTCGGTTTACACAAACGGTAGAATAGTTGAAGGCATCACGTTCACTGGTCAGTTAGTAAATCTGATAGGCTTTCAGTACGAAAGGTTCAAGGCTAACAGTTACCTTTTCTGATGTAGGATTATTTTGTGTGCTTTCTCTCAGAGTCTTTGTTATTAAGCGTTGTCCGTTTTTCTTTATTCGGCCAATTTTATTCATGTAGGGGATTGTTGGAAAATAATGCATTTTCAGCAACTTTAGTTCGAAATTAAAGTGGAACCCAACCGCTAGTTGAGGTGGGTCTAAGTGGTTTTGTATTCTTTTACGTAAAAAGATTGCAATACAAAAATAATAAACTGAAACCACTAAGTTGTGAATGAGAATGGTCTTATAAAGTGGGTATCAATAAAGTTGGACTTGGACTTGGACTTAGACTTGAACTTGAACTTAATCTGGAGTTTGGGCTAAGCCATGTTGTATTGGGCTTAGTTTGTGCATATGTTTGAAATTGGTCTTGAATCGGGTTGTGACGCAACACCTATATCCATTTTGCAACCCATCTAGTTTAATTCTCAAAACTTATGCATTATATACACATTATGATTATATAATGGTTTTAGACTTTTGAACCTTTGTAACTCTAATTCTAATGGCTAGAGTTGATGACATTTGATGACCCCATTGATGTTAGCCTTCATGGCTAAGGCTCTCCCCTATTAGTATAAATAGAGGCCCTTCTCCTCCAACTTAAAAGGTTGTTTTTAGAGAGATTTTGTGATGGAAAATGAAATGGTGTTTTGAGATAAAAAGTTGGAGATGGTTTTTTACATCAAAGAAAAAATTCTTTATTTTCTTTTGCTAGCCCTTTCTTTGTTTCTTGTTAAAGAGAGTACAACCATTGTCAAGTTCGCCGAAACTATTCAGAAGGTGCTTCTGCATTAGCTGGTTTCGACCGTTGTATCTTAGGCTGGCGTACCTCCAGCACCCACTGGGAGGCAGTGAATTTGTTTTCAAGAAATTGTGATATCACACAGGCTTCGGTTTGCATCCTTTATTTTTTGTTCTTCAAAGTTTTAAATTTAAATAATTTCTTGTATATTATTTTATATGTCCATTTGAATCTATCTTGTAATATATTCCATGGTGTAATCTAGTTCATTCTTGTGTTTTTTTAGTTCTATAGTTTATTGTATATTTCATTCTTTAATAATAAAAAATAATTATTATTATTATTTTATCATTTCTATTTAATTCATTTTATATATTTTTCTTATATTATTATAGAAAAATACTAACAATTAGTTCCATGAATTATATAGTGAGTTTGCCTAGACCTACAAAACATGTGCAAGGTTTGACGGAAATTAGAAAGTGATCTTCACAACGAAATTTTCTGTTCTCAAATTTTTCTTTTATCACATCTTTTAGTTCAATATTTTTTGTTCTTATATTTTAATGCTCTAATCTTTTGAGTCAAATTCTTTATCCAATTTTTTTTTTTTTTAATTCCTATGTTCAATTTTTCTGTTCTTATATCCAAATGTTTTCATAAAATCTTAGATTTTTCTTTGTCACATCTTTTATATCATTTTTTTTTTTTTTGTTCGTATATCCTAATTTCAAGTCAAATTCTCTATCCTAATTTTTTGTTTATTTATTTATTTATTCATATGTTCAATTTTTCTATTCTTATATCCAAATGTTTTATTGTTGCATGATGTGATAAAATCTTAAAGAGTAAATTACACTAACATTGTTTTTAATAAAATTAAACAGACTAAAATTAATGCAGATAGTATAAAAATATAAAGATACACAAAGTAAAATATATATTTTAATATAAAAGATTTGAAAACATTGTTGTTCAAATTGTGAAATTAAATAAATAGATTCACGAATAAATTTTTTTTTAAAAATACCAAGAACACATGCTGAGAATTGCAACTAAATTACAACAAAAATACACAATACAATAAAATTGTAAAGAAAGCAAATCGAAGCCTACACGGTAGCAGTTTCCTTAAAAAAGATTTCGCCGCCTCACGAGTCGAGTGCTTGAGGAATTCCGACGTCTGTCTCTCAGGATACGACGGTCAAAAACCAGCAACAGCAGAAGCACTTTCTGTCTAGCTTGGCGACCAAAACTATGGCAGCACTCTCTCACTGTAGGAACTTTCTAGCAAACTGACTTGTAAAAATGAAGCAAAAATTTCTGTGTTTGAGACTTGACAGGAGGGTCTCAATTTATACATGTATAGGGGAGAGAGGAGAAGCCTCCAGCCTTTATGGCTGGTCACTAATGCACCATTAACCTCTGTAATAAAGGCAGGAGTTACAAACCCCATTAATGTACTATTAAACTCTGGAATAAAGGCAGAAGTTACAAACCACATTAACTCTTTCATTAAGCTAACTTCATGGGGCAATTTCTCATTCAATTCTCAATGGTTTTTGGCCATTCTATTTGTGGTGTAAAGATCTCATTACAAAGTATCTAAACCCACTTAGACCCAACACAATAGATGGTTGTGACCCACTTTAATATTTAATTAAAGTCACCAAAAAACCATTTTTTCCAACAATCCCCCACATGAATAAAAATTGACCGAATGACTCAACAAACGGACATTGTTCAACAATAAAGACTTGGAGAGAGTTCAACGGACTAACCCCGACATCAGAGAAGGTAGCTTTTGGCTTTGAACCTCTCCCAGTGAAAACCTATCGAGTTTACTGGCTGATCAGTGAATATGACATCTTGAACTGCTCTGCTGTTTATGTAAACTAAGACAATAGATCTCAAACGGGAATTACTCCTACCACCATTCTGTTCTCCTTTGGTGTGCCTGTGTATGGCCCTCGGCACTAGCACAGTTCAAAAGTCGTTTCAAAGAATTTTGGCCTGCCCAATTCTTCTAGAAGCGGCCTCACTTCACACTCACATAGGTGACTCTACTTGAGTATCCTGCTATACTCAGCTCAACAGCTTAATACACTAGAGTCATTAAAAGCTCAGCTTAACCTCTACACTTGCAGGTATCACTGATAAAAAGAATGGCTGGAGGTTTAACCTCCTCAGTGACATACCGTCGTTACACGCAATTAGGTTGTCCCATTGAACCTAGATCTTGAGATCTCCAGTCAACTAGGTTGGGTTTCCATTCCGGTAACTTCCAAAGGCCTCAATCCCATTCCTTTTGACGACGTCTCGACCAACACTCGTTTAACCCTTTGGTTAGCGGATCCGCAAAGTTGTCCTTAGACTTTACATAGTCTATAAAAACAACTCCATTTAAAAGTAGTTGTCGAATGGAATTATGTCTACGACGGATATGTCTAGACTTTCTATTATACATATAACTCTGTGCCCTACGAATTGCAGATTGACTATCACAATGTATACAAATAGCTTGGCACAGGTTTAGACCAATGTGGCAAATCTTCAATGAAATGGTGAAGCCATTTAGCTTTTCCCGCTGCTTTATCAAAAGCAATAAACTCTAATTCCATCGTAGATCTAGATATACACATTTGCTTGGAAGATTTCCAAGATACGGCTGTCCCACCAAGAGTGAACACAAATCCACTAGTGGACTTTGAGTCCTTTATATCTGATATCCAATTCGCGTCACTATAGCCTTCTAGCACCGCTGGATATCAAGTATAATGCAGCCCATAATCCCGAGTGTAGCATAAATACCTTAATACCCGCACAATGCCCTTCCAATAAGAAGCATCGGGATTACTTGTGTATCTACTAAGCCTGCTAACCGAGTAAGCTATATCCAGCCTAGTACAACTCATCAGATACATCAAACTGCCAATGACCCTAGAATATTCTAGCTGAGAGACACTCTCATCATTATTCTTGGTCAAGTGCAGACTGACGTCTACCGGTGTCCTAGACACACTTGTATCTGATTTACCAAATTTCTCAAGTATCTTCTCAACATAGTGAGACTGAGAAAGTACAGTTCCACTAGATGTTCTGGTAATCTTAATACCTAGAATAACATCTGTAAGGCCCATAGCTTTCATGTCAAACTTAGAATTTAACAATCTCTTGGTAGTTTTAATCATCTCATCATTACTACCAACAATGAGTAAGTCATCAACATATAAACACAAAATGACATATGTCAGTGTATATACGCATTTTTCACACTCATTGATTCTAAATCCATTTGACAACATAGCGTTGTCAAACTTCTCATGCCATTGCTTAGGAGCTTGCTTCAAACTATACAATAATTTGACAAGCTTACAAACTTTCTTACTTTGTCCTAGAGCTGAAAACCCCTCGGGTTGCTCCATGTAGATTTCTTCATTCAAATCTCTATTTAAGAACGCTGTCGTTACATCCATCTGATGTATCTCCAGACCACGTAGCGTTGCTATCGCAATCACCATGCGAATGGATACAATCCTTGTCACAGGTGAATACGTATCAAAGTAATCCAGGCCTTCTCTATGCCTATATTCTTTGATAACGAGTCTAGCTTTATACTTATCAATTGACCCATCAGCTTTCATCTTTCTTTTAAAGATCTACTTACTTCCCAAGGCCTTACTGCCTAGGGATAGATTAACCAACTCCCAAGTATGATTCTGTAATATGGAGTCAATCTCACTCTTAATTGCTTCTTTCCACAAAGGACTTTCAGGTGAAGTCACAGCGTCAAGGAAAGTTCAAGGTTCTCCCGTCAAAAAATCCGGACCAAAGGACTTTACAGTCATAGCCCTCTTACTCCTTCTTAGCTCATCTACATCTTCAGCTTGATCATCAACTTGATCACGCAAGTGATCATTTGTTTGATTAGCTATGTAATCATTGTCACCTTCAACCTCTTTCATGGAACTCGGAATACATTTTCAAAGAAAGATGCATTTTTTGATTCCATATAGTATTCTTGTGTATCTGGAATAGCAGACTGAACCACAAGAAATCGATATACACTGCTATATTGTGCATAACCGTTGAATACAAAGTCAACGGATTTTTATGCTTATCCTAACCCTCTTGGGTTTAGGTATTCCCGTCTTTTGCATGACACCCCCACATTTGTAGAATTTATGCAAAGGCTTTTGGCCTTTTTTGAAAATTCATACAGGGTCTTTAAACAATTCCTTGTGTCACAATGATTATGAAACTCTCAAAATCATATCACAGTAAATACATTCCCAGAATGTCATCAACCGAATTAGGTACCCAAATATATTTGGTCCAACCTATCACTCTGAAGCCAATAGTCTTACTCTTAAGAAACACAAAACCAGTGTTTAATAGTCTACTATATGGAACTTCATAACATGGCTAGTAGTCTTATCACTAGGAATCACTAATTTCTCAACATGTGGTCAGTAGATTTTCTACTACTAGGAATCACAATGTCTTAACCTGTGATCAGTAGTCACTTTACTACTAGGAGTCACAATGTCCTGATATAGGATTAATAGACTCTTTCATTACTAGGAATCATCATGTCTTGACATATAACCAGTAGCCTCTCCACTACTAGGAACCATGATGTCTTGACATGTGATCAGTAATCTGTTCACTACTAGGAACCACAATCTCAAAACTGTGTAGCCAGTAGTCTAACACCTCCTAGGAACCACCGATTTTCTATCTCTGTGATCAATAATCTTGTACTCACTAGGAGCCACCAATTTAAGAATATATTTGGAATTTAAAAATTCAAAAAATATTCACCCACTATAACAGGTTGTCTCATCTTTGTTTTCAAGCAAAGTCACATAGCAATCATAAATGCTATAAATAACACAATGATACCATACTAATTGCCTCTGATCAATTCAGAGATATTTTAATGCAATCTTATGATTTCCTTTAATCATACTTGATCTCTCAAGATCTTCCTTTAAGAATCTCGCGAGGCTAAGGATGTCAGGTGGAACAACATTTCTGTTTGCCACATTTTAAAGCCATTTCTGAAACATCACAACAAAATTTCACTTCTGTGATTCCAAAAATTAAACTTAACCCTTAGAAAATCCCTCAGATGGAAATTTAATTCAAAACTAGTCTCACCATTTAACCTAGAATAGAACATGGTCAGGAATGTTCCCAAGAAGACTGGAGGGGTTACATTGGTCCTACTTAAAACCCTATTAACCTTTTGACAAAACATCCAAGAGCATGTTGACTCCTAATTCATGGGAAACAATTTTAAAATTAAGATTTCCAGGGGATAAACCAGGTTATAACAAACCAATTCCCAAGCAAATAAAATTTGCTACTAGAATTACACTACTCATAAAAGTTAACCGGTACTCCCGGAGCTGAACCCATGATTTCTGAATAAAAATCAGAGATATTTTAGCTAATGCTAAAATTTGATTTCTTTTCTCAAAATCACAACACTTTGGAAATAATCAAAGATTTTCTCCAAACTTAGTTTTCCAACACTTTGAGAATAAAATGATTAAACCCAGATACTTCCTCAAACCCCAAAGGTTTAAAACCAAATCCGTCTTAGTTGTCATTTCTGAATAAATAAGAACTACTATTTAGCCAAGACTAAATACTTTGCTTTCTATTACAGAAAATCAAACCAAATTTCAAACTTACAAGCAATTTAAAAATTGCTACAACCAAATACATGCATATAAAATGCTTCTAATAATACAAGGAAATAAAACTTGTTACTACAAATTGGTAAACAAACCAACTAAATCTCAAGCAAAAAATGCTTCAACCATTTAAATAAAATAGTCAACCCATCAGGATTCTATTTAGTCCAAAAGCCTTTCCACGCTTAGGTATTCCTATTCAACACAAAAGTTAGTAGTTCAAACATTTTTGTTTTTACATCCCAAATACTATTTATTTGGTTTTGTATTTGTTTTTTCATTCCCTTTCGCATAAGTATTCCTGTAAAGAAAGTTAGCATAAAAAATCACAACAAAATACAAACAAATAATCTAAGTAAAAAATAAATATAATAAATAATTGAAACCATCTAGCCAGCTATTTATAAAATTAATCAATGAATTAAAATGCCAATTAAATTAAAACTTTAAAATAAAGTTCAATAGTCTTGAGTTATGAATGAAATTAATTCATAATAAACATTTAAACTAATAACTCCAAATAAATAAGTTAAATTCAAAGTTAATGCACCCAATTAAATAATTCAGATTAATGCACCCAATTAAATTCAAAATATTCATGTACATAAATTCATACAAGTTACAAAACTCTATAACTCCAAAATACATTAAACTAAAATTAATAGGCAAGAATTATAAATAATTGTTAGAAACTAATAACCATTTAGCAACTAACTATTAGAGAAAAATGGTTTTTCACCATTAATTTCTAGTAATTTTGAGCTTTCATTAAAGTAGGTCCCACACCTCGGTTTGGGTGGGTCCGAGTGGCAACACGTTCCTTGCCATGTGGTGAACAAGAATATATACTCGGGTGGTCTAAACCATTTACGAGTGAATGAGAAATTGATACCGAAGTGAGCCTCATAAACATGGAAAAATGTTTTGTGTGGTTCCTTTGAGTTGGTATCCAAAACCTTGTCCCACATAGGAAACTTAGAAGAGTTTCATTGAGTTTATAAGCTCTAAGTTGGAGACCTTGGGTTGGGCCCCAAGGGGTACCCAAGTTTTGTAGGAAGAGGAGTTATGGACAAACCCAAAACCATCACCACACGCGCGCGCCACCACCGCCGTCCGTCGGGGCGGGTGTGGGTGTGGGTCTATCCTGTCCTTTATTTTTGCTCCGAAATTGTTTGAATTTTTTTTCAAATAATTTTCAGCGGGAAAAATTCAAAATCTGAAATATTGATTTTAAAATTTTTTCGGTTGCAACTTCTCTTCTTCACCAACAGTCACGTCTCAACTTGGTGGCTGTTCTTCACAACAGTCTTCTAGTCCGGAATAGACACTTCTCTGTCTATATATTGCAATCCTCCATTCCAAATTAAAATAACAATTTCTTACCTGTATCTGTCTTCTCCATTCTCTGCTTTTGTTCTTCTTCATTTTTGCATCTAGTGTGAATTCAAAAATACATTCTGGTTCGCTGTACAAACAAGGTTGCAGTGCTGCATCTGTTTGGGGTGATTGTTGAATCCTGGAGGCACGACGTCCGTTATTCTCAAGCACCTAGGAGAGGACGAATTTCTGTCTTAAAGACACAGTGTCCATACACTGGCCTCAATCACAAATTCTTCTAAGTTTGATTCTGCAGAAATACGTAAATTCTGTGTGTAATATCTGGTTTTAATATTCTGTAAATTAAATATTTTTTGGAGAGTAAGGTTCCAACAATTTTAAGACAGAAATCTATTTCTTCTTTGGTTACTGGTTTTTTTTTTTTTTTTTTGGAACAGTTAAGTTATTCTTCGGTTTAAACTAATTTACAGAATATTAATAGGTTGTGTGTTTCTATTCTAGTGTCTTTATTCAGCTGGTGCATGTTAACGTTTGTTAGATTGTTATTATTTTTTATTTCCTGAGTGCACTTGTATGTGTTAGGCTGGTTTTATATTTATTTTATTTCATTAGTGCACTAAGAATTTAATCACATGCCATGTGTGTTGTATAATTTGGAGAACATGAACAGTATGTTTGGTCTCTGGTTTATTGGTTCTTTGTTGTACTAGGATACTGTTTCTGTTTCCTATTTTGAGTTTAAATAAATTAATAGTATTGATGTATGTGGTTATCCATTTATTTGGATTCTTGAAGCATGATTGTATTTGCCTATAGCATATACTGTGTTTTAAAGGAAGTTTAAAGTATACTGGTATTTATTTATTTATACATTCAGTACATTGCGTCTAATGATTTACTGGTTGCCATTTATCATTTGAATTCTGTATTTTTTTTTTTTTTTTTTGTTCTGGTTTAAATTAGAATTGTAATGTTCTTACATTGTATGACTCTATAATTAAACGTTTTGTTTAGTCATATTACTGTTGGTCGTTATAATTTGATTATTTTGTTAAGTTAATTCTTTTGGTCAATTTTAATTGATTCCCTTAACCAGTTTGTTTGTATGATAGTTTATACTATTTATTTTGTCTGATTCTAATAAAGTTTTATGCTTGATCTCCTCATATTTATTCTATTGGAAATTAATTTCTGTTTAATTTAATTTATTTTATTAAACAGAAAGATGGCAACTGAGGGTACTATTATTACTCCTAATCCCATTGTGCCTCCACCGGTGGTTTCTATTCCGGTTGTTACTCCAACTCTGACTCATGGCCTGGGTCATGGACATGTTCCAGTGAACCATAGGGAAAAACCTGAAAAATTCAATGGTACCGATTTTAAGAGGTGGCAACAAAAAATATTATTTTATTTAACCACCCTGAATTTGGCAAGGTTTTTACGAGAAGATGCGCCAACTCTGAAAGAAGATGAGAGTGATGCGCAAGTTGTCGCTGCAGTAGATGCATGGAAACATGCAGACTTTCTCTGCAGGAACTATATCCTCAATGGATTGGACAACACACTTTATAATGTGTATAGTCCGATCAAGACAGCAAAAATGTTGTGGGATTCCTTGGATCGCAAATATAAGACGGAAGACGCAGGAACAAAGAAATTTGTTGTTGGCCGCTTCCTGGATTTTAAGATGGTGGATTCCAAGACAGTGATCAGTCAAGTCCAAGATCTACAACTTATCTTGCATGAAATTCATGCAGAAGGTATGTCTCTGAGTGAGTCTTTTCAGGTAGCAGCTATGATTGAAAAATTACCGCTGTCTTGGAAGGATTTCAAGAATTATTTAAAGCACAAACGCAAAGAGATGTCACTGGAGGACTTGATTGTTCGGTTGAGGATTGAAGAAGACAACCGTGGGTCTGAAAAGAAAAATGGGCGTAATCTGATGGAGGCCAAGGCTAATGTGGTAGAACAGAAGCCTAAGCACAACAGTAAGAAGAGGAAATATCCTGGTGAGAGTTCAAAACGTAGCTCTGGTTCAAAGACAAGTGAAATTCAAAACTTCACAGGCAAATGCTATGTGTGTAACAAGCAAGGACATCGTGCCAAAGATTGTTACAAGCGTCAGACTCAACGAACCTTGAAAAAGAAACCTGCTCAAGCTAACATAACAGAGGAGGAAAATCTTTGTGCAATGATTTCGGGATTACATGTGTCGGGAATGGTGTCTGAAGTGAATTTGGTAAACAACCCCAAAACATGGTGGGTGGACACAGGTGCTACACGTCACATTTGCTCTGAGAAAAAGATGTTCTCCACATATCAAATGATAGATAACGAGGAACAACTTTATATGGGCAATTCTTCTACCTCCAAGGTTGAAGGCAAGGGACAAGTAGTACTCAAGATGACATCAGGCAAAGAGCTTACTTTGAAAGAAGTGCTGCATGTACCAGAAATTCGAAAGAACCTGGTATCTGGATCATTGCTGAGCAAGAACGGGTTTCGTCTTGTGTTTGAATCTGACAAATTTGTACTCACTAAAAATGGGCTGTATGTGGGGAAAGGGTATTTGAGCGATGGGCTCTTTAAACTAAATGTAATGACAGTGGTTCCTATTTCTAATAAGAATAACACATCTTCTACTTATTTTGTTGAGTCTTTATATATGTGGCATGGTAGATTAGGACATGTTAATTATGGTACCTTGCGTAGATTAATTAACTTAGAATATCTACCTAAATTTCATATTGATGCAAATCATAAGTGTGAAGTATGTGTTGAATCAAAATTGACTAAGGCATCTTTTAAGTCAATTGAAAGAAATACTGAACCTCTGGATCTAATCCATAGTGATATTTGTGATTTGAAATTTGTTCAAACACGAGGAGGGAAAAAATATTTCATAACCTTTATTGATGATAGCACTTCGATCGCTATGTATACTTGTTGAAGCAAAGATGAAGCTTTAGAAAAATTCATAGAATTTAAGGCTGAGGTTGAGAATCAACTTGGCAAGAAAATAAAGGCTATAAGGAGTGACAGAGGTGGTGAATATGAAGCACCATTTGGTGACTTATGTTCACAATTAGGAATAATACATCAAACCACTGCACCTTATACACCTCAGCAAAATGGAGTTGCTGAGCGGAAAAATCGCACTTTGAAAAAAATGATGAATGCCATGTTAATAAGTTCAGGGTTACCTCAGAACTTGTGGGGGGAAGCTATTCTTTTCGCTAATTATATTCTCAATAAAATTCCTCATAAGAAGTCTCATAAAACACCCTATGAACTATGGAAAGGTCGAAAGCCTTCCTACAAATACTTGAAAGTGTGGGGGTGTTTGGCTAAAGTGGCAGTACCAGAACCGAAAAGGGTTAAAATTGGACCCAAGACTGTTGATTGTATTTTCATAGGATATGCAAACAACAGCAGTGCCTATTGGTTTTTAGTACAAAAAAGTGAGAACACAGAGATTCATGTCAATACAATTATCAAGTCTAGGAATGCATCATTTTTTGAAAATGTGTTTCCTTGTAAATTGACACAAGAGTCTAAATGGACATATGATGCTGCTTTTGACAATGATCAAAGGCAAGTTGAGGAAAACCCAGAGGGAAAAGTCGAGGAGGAACCCAGACGTAGTAAAAGAGCTAGGACAGAAAAATCTTTTGGTCCTGATTTCTTAACATACTTACTGGAAGAGGAGCCTCGAACTTTCAAAGAAGCAATGTCCACTCCTGAAGCTCCTTCCTGGAAAGAAGCTATCAATAGTGAAATTGAATCTATTCTGCAAAATCATACTTGGGAATTGGTGGATCTTCCACCAGGTTGTAAGCCTCTTGGCTACAAGTGGATTTTTAAAAGGAAGATGAAGCCGGATGGTTCAATTGATAAATACAAGGCGAGACTTGTAGTTAAAGGTTACAGGCAAACTGAAGGAGTAGATTATTTTGATACTTACTCACTTGTAACAAGAATAACGTCTATTCGAATGTTAATAGCTATTGCAGCTTTGTATAATCTTGAGATCCATCAAATGGATGTTAAGACTGCATTCTTGAATGGCGATTTGAATGAGGAAATTTACATGGAACAACCAGAGGGATTCGTGGTTCCAGGGCAAGGGAAAAAAGTGTGCAAACTTGTTAAGTCTCTTTACATTCTAAAACAAGCACCCAAACAATCACTACAAGAAAAAGCACAAATGGCGACTAAAATTCAGAATTTCGTCGCTGAAAGTTGGCCAAATGGCGACTAAACTGGATTTAGTCGCCGAAAATGAAGACTTTTGCCGACTAAAATGAATTAGTCGCCGAATCACAGGGTTTTAGCGACTAAACTGTTTGTTGGTCGCCAAATGTAGCAGTTTTACCGACTAAAGGTTGTTTGGTAGCCAAAAGCGACGGTTTTTGGCGACTAAAATAATTTAGTAGCCAAAAGTGATGGTTTTGGCGACTAAAAACCATTTTAGTCGCCGGTTATAGGTCTTTTGCCGACTAAAAAAAGATTAGTCGCTGAAAATCAAGGTTTTTGGCTACAAAAAAAAAATTAGTAGCTAAAAACAGTGAATTGGCGACTAAATTTCAATTTAGTAGCCAAAACGGGACGTTTTTGTCGACTAAAAACAGAGTTAGTCGCCAAAAAGTGCTATTTTTAATTTAAACATATTTTTTTAGCGACAACAAATTAATTAGTAGCCAAAAATCATAGAATTGGCGACTAAATAATTGATTTAGTCGCCAAAAGTGGCCTACATTTTTTTTTAATAAATAATTTATTTTTTACATAAATTATATTCAATAAAAATAATTATGTGTACATATATGATTTTGTATGAATACCGGTTAAAATAGTATATAAATATTATATATTGCATATATAATCATGTGATGTTCAAGTGGAATAGTGGAGGGAATAGATTGGTAAAGGTGTTGGTAGTTGGAATGGTTTGGTTCACGGTTCGAATCTCAGAAAAACCAAAGAATTTTTTTTTTTTTTTTTTTTTCCGAAAGGACCTTTGGCGACTAAACTTTTAGTCGCCAAAAGTGTTATTTTGGGCGACAAAATAGTTTAGTCGGCGATTCAAGGAATATTGGCGACTAAAATATTAGTCGCTAAATGTGGGATTTTAAAAAGTGTAAACCAGCAATGGCGACTAAAGATTTGGTCGCTAAAGAGCTCTTTTTTGCCGACTAAAAGAAGACTAGTCGCCGGTACCTCTCGCGACCACATATCTTGGCGACAAAAGGCGATTAAAAATTTAGTCGCTGAAAGTAAAAACTCGACTTTCGGCGACTAAAAACGGACTTTTGGCGACTAAAAATTTAGTCGCCAAAAATGATTTTTCTTGTAGTGAATGGCATGAAAAATTTGACAATGTAATGATGTCAAATGGATTTAAAATTAATGAATGTGATAAATGTGTTTATGTGAGAAACACAGAAAAGGGATATGTCATTGTTTGCCTCTATGTAGATGATATGCTCATCCTTGGTAGTAATAATGAAATGATCAAAGCTACCAAGAAAATGTTGAACTCTAAGTTTGACATGAAAGATATGGGAATTGCAGATGTTATACTTGGAATAAAAATTACAAAGACATCTGAAGGATATACCTTGTCTCGAGGACATTATGTTGATAAAATACTTGAGAAATTTAACAAGCATGACGATCGTCTCGCTAAGACCCCTATAGATGCTAATCTTCATTTGATAAAGAATATGGGTGAAGGTCTATCACAAGTAGAATACTCTCGGATCATCGGAAGCTTAATGTAACTCATGAACTGCACTCGTCCAGATTTAGCATATGCAGTTAGCAGATTAAATAGGTATACAAGCAATCCAGGAATAGACCACTGGACAGCAATAGTTAGGGTACTTAGATATCTAAAGTATACTCGAAACTATGGGCTGAACTATATGAGATATCCAGCAGTTTTAGAAGGTTATAGTGACGCTAATTGGATCTCAGACACTAAAGACTCTAAGTCTACCAGTGGTTATGTCTTTACCTTAGGAGGTGTTGCAGTCTCATGGAAGTCAACCAAACAGACATGCATTGCAAGGTCCACAATGGAGTCCGAATTTATCACTTTAGATAAAGCAGGTGAAGAAGGAGAGTGGCTTCGTCACTTTCTAGAGGATATGCCAATGTGGCCAAAACCTGTGCCAGCCATTTGCATTCATTGCGATAGTCAAGCAGCAATGGCAAGAGCACAAAATAATATGTATAACGGTAAGTCTCGTCATATTCGACGTAGACATAATACTGTTAGGCAACTGCTCTCAAATGGAGTGATCTCCATTTAGTACATAAGGTCAAGAGATAATATCGCAGATCCGTTAACCAAAGGTTTGGCCAGAGAGCAAATTTTAAGATCATCGAGGGGAATGAGATTAAAGCCTTTTAACTAAAGAGTCGCCTTAATGGCAACCCAACCTAGTTGATTGGAGATCTCAAAATCTAGGTTCAAAGGGACAACCGAATTATGTGTGACTCGTTAGTATCACTAAGGGAAAATTTTCCTACCCTTTCCTATGATGACATAGTGATGTCTGCAGCGCTAATCAAGTTAAGCTTTGCTTTTAATGATATTCATATCTTGGAAATCCAAGTGGGGTATAGCAGAATACTCTTAATGAGAATCACCTATATGAGTGTGAACTGGGCCGGTTCTATGGGAATTGGAAAAAGGCTAATTCTCTAGAGCACTCAGGAAAACCAGGTATTGTCCAGGGCCAAAATGGGCACAACTGATAGAACCAGATTGTGTAAGGAAACAAAACTGTGTGACAGACTGTTGTCTCGGTTTACACCAATGGCAGAATAGTTCAAGACATCATGTTCACTAATCAACCAGTAAATCCGACCGTCTTTCACAAGGAAAGGTTCAAAGCCAAAAGCTACCTATCTTTTGCAGGATATTTTCAGTTTTGTACTCTTAGTGTCTGCATGTAGTTGCATATTCGTTTTCAATTTCATTCATGTGGGGGATTGTTAGAGAAAAATGGTTTTTCACCATTAATTTCTAGTAATTTTGAGCTTTCATTAAAGTAGGTCCCACACCTCGGTTTGGGTGGGTCCGAGTGGCAACGCGTTCCTTGCCATGTGGTGAACAAGAATATATACTCGGGTGGTCTAAACCATTTACGAGTGAATGAGAAATTGATACCGAAGTGAGCCTCATAAACATGGAAAAATGTTTTGTGTGGTTCCTTTGAGTTGGTATCCAAAACCTTGTCCCACATAGGAAACTTAGAAGAGTTTCATTGAGTTTATAAGCTCTAAGTTGGAGACCTTGGGTTGGGCCCCAAGGGGTACCCAAGTTTTGTAGGAAGAGGAGTTATGGACAAACCCAAAACCATCACCACACGCGCGCGCCACCACCGCCGTCCGTCGGGGCGGGTGTAGGTGTGGGTCTATCCTGTCCTTTATTTTTGCTCCGAAATTGTTTGAATTTTTTTTCAAATAATTTTCAGCAGGAAAAATTCAAAATCTGAAATATTGATTTTAAAATTTTTTCGGTTGCAACTTCTCTTCTTCACCAACAGTCGCGTCTCAACTTGGTGGCTGTTCTTCACAACAGTCTTCTAGTCTGGAATAGACACTTCTCTGTCTATATATTGCAATCCTCCATTCCAAATTAAAATAACAATTTCTTACCCGTATCTGTCTTCTCCATTCTCTGCTTTTGTTCTTCTTCATTTTTGCATCTAGTGTGAGTTCAAAAATACATTCTGGTTCGCTGTACAAACAAGGTTGCAGTGCTGCATCTGTTTGGGATTGAAAAATCTAGAAACCTCCTAGATGTTGATTTGTGATTATGTATCAATTTTAAGCAGAATATAAAAATCCCAATCAAACAATCAAGAGAAAGAGACACAAAGATTTTACGTGGAAAAACCACAATTGGACACCTTCCAATTGTGATCAAAAACCACAGACCCATGACCACGAACAATCCACTAAGAAGATATAAAGGAATTACACAGTATCACTCTCAATTATCTAGCGAATCCACAACGCCTAATTGAACCAACCTCTATGTGCCTCTTCCAACCCCATCTTCACCACTAATTGTCTTTTCGATGAGCCACTCCGATTCCACCACCGCTTGCATCAATTCTTCGTAATCCACAATCAAGAACAACTCTCTTTTGTGTAACAAACAAAACCTTTGATGTAGCCTTTTCAGATCATGAGTTGAATACTCAATAAGACATCAAAGAAAAAAAAAAAAAATATCCCCAGATATAAACCTTTAAGAACCAAAAAGAAGATCTGGAGGACTTCAATCAATTACCTAGTTTTTGAGAGAAAACCAAGTATTTATAGAGAACCAAAAGTAATCCAAGATTGGGAAGAAATCAAACTCCTTGAGAAATCCGGATTCTGAGGCTCGCTCGAGCGAGGCTTTCCTGGCTCGAGCGAGGAGAGTAAATTTCGTGATTTCTACTAGTGCCTTCGCTCGAGCGACGGATTCTTGGCTCGAGCGACCAATCACTTTCTTCAGGTTTTTGTATGGACGCAATCCTTGGATCGAGCGAGCATTCCTTGGCTCGAGCGAGCAAGCCTTAGCTCGAGCGAGCACTCCTTGGCTCGAGCGAGCAACGGCTGACATGCAATTTTGAATGCAAATTTGAATTTTGCTTCGGCCGCGAGCTGACCGGGCAGCTCGACCCCCGTAATAATCAGCGAAGTGGCAATCTTGAAAGCATTAACATCACAAACTTCTCCGCAAAAGCTCGATTCGGGTTGGATTCGCATCTAATAAACTCATAGCCTCACTTAAATTAAAATGCGAACAAAATTACAACTCAAAGGAGTTTTGTCAAACGGGGTTGCCAACAATAAAAACCTAACAGGGGTGATTGTTGAATCTTGGAGGCAGGACGTCCGTTATTCTCAAGCACCTAGGAGAGGATGAATTTCTGTCTTAAAGACACAGTGTCCATACACTGGCCTCAATCACAAATTCTTCTAAGTTTGATTCTGCAGAAACAGGTAAATTCTGTGTGTAATATCTGGTTTTAATATTCTGTAAATTAAATATTTTTTGGAGAGTAAGGTTCCAACACTAACATGCAAAAAATTCTAAAGATTAAATCATGTAAGAAAACTAAAAGCTAGAAACTAAATAACATGTCAAAACTTGCATAATTTACAAATATTGAATTTCCAGGATAAAACCAATGGACTAAAAACCATAAAATTGAAAGTCTATGAGCATGCGTAAATTTAAAAAAATAAAAAAATAAATAAATAAATAAATAAAAATTCAACAGTGGGCACGGTTGCAATAGGCAGCAAGCACATCTATTCTATTGTTTATTTATTATTATAATACCAAGCATGTAACTAAAATCAGAACATGACAAACTCAAAAGTCATGCAAATCATATTTAAAAAAATGGAAGCAATCAACCATAAATTATCTAATAAACGTAAACTAATTATTTAATAAATTGGATTGCAACCATAGACAATGAGAAATAAAATAGTAGCATGCAATCTTATGAATCTCATTTTATAATTTATGAAAACATCAAAAATCTGTTTTAAGTTTGTTGTTCAAATTGTGAAATTAAATAAATAGATTCACGAATAAATTTTAAAAAAAAAATACCAAAAACACATGCTGAGAATTACAAAATTATAACAAAAATACACAATACAATAAAATGGTAAAGAAAGCAAACCGAAACACCCAGACGGTAGCTTCCTTAAAAGCAATTTACCACGCCTCGAAAGTGCTTGAGGAATTTCGGCGTCTATCTCCCAGGATACGACGGTCAAAAACCAACTACGGCAGAAGCATTTTCTGTCTAGCTTAGCGAACAAAACCGTAGCAGCACTCTCTCACTGTAGGAACTTTCTAGCAAACTGACTTGTAAAAAGGAAACAAAAATTTCTGTATTTGAGACTTGACAGGAGGGTCTCAATTTATACATGTATAGAGGAGAGAGGAGAAGCCTCCAGCCTTTATGGCTGGTCACTAATGCACCATTAACCTCTGCAATAAAGGCAGGAGTTACAAACCCCATTAATGCATTATTAAACTCTGCAATAAAGGCAGAAGTTACAAACCCCATTAACTCTTTCATGAAGCTAACTTCATAGGACAATTTCTCATTCAATTCTCAATGATTTTTGGTCATTTTATTTGTGGTGTAAAGATCTCATTACAAAGTATCTAGACCCACTTGGACCCAACACAATAGACGGTTGGGACCCACTTTAACATTTAATTAAAGTCACCAAAAAATCATTTTTTCCCACAAACATTGACCTTGTTTGGGAAATTGACTATTTTAGTTGGTTTTTTTTTTTGCTATTTTAACCTAACTAAAAAAGTTGTGTTTAAAAAATTAGTTTTTTTTTTTGGAATTAATTTGATGATTGTGAAAGAAAAATTAAAACGATTATGAATTGGATGCGACATTTTATCTTATTAATTATTTTAATCTATTTTGAAAAGTGGCTTTTTTTCGAATTTATTGGCTTTTTTTGAAAGAAAAGTACAAAAAAAATAGAAAAGTGATAATCAAAATAAGTAAATAAGCCAAGTTGGGTTTTTTTTGCCTTCTTTTGCTGGGTTATTTTATCCCACCTTCTTTCCAAACAAGGTTATTATTTTTTCATTTATAAAATTAGCAAATTTTTATTTCATTCTTTAATAATAAAAAATAATAATTTTCTATATTTTATCATTTCTATTTAATTCATTTTATATATTTTTCTTATATTATTATAGAAAAATACTAACAATTAGTTCCATGAATTATATAGTGAGTTTGCCTAGACCTACAAAACATGTGCAAAGTTTGACGGAAATTAGAAAGTGATCTTCACAACGAAAATTTCTGTTCTCAAATTTTTCTTTTATCACATTTTTTAGTTCAATATTTTTTGTTCTTATATTTTAATGCTCTAATCTTTTGAGTCAAATTCTTTATCCAATTTTTTTTTTTTTTTAATTCTTATGTTCAATTTTTCTGTTCTTATATCCAAATGTTTTCATAAAATCTTAGATTTTTCTTTGTCACATCTTTTTTATCAATTTTTTTTTTGTTCTTATATCCTAATGCGCTTATCTTTCAAACTCAAATTCTCTATCCTAATTTTTTGTTTATTTATTTATTTATTCTTATGTTCAATTTTTCTATTCTTGTATCCAAATGTTTTATTGTTGCATGATGTGATAAAATCTTAAAAGGTAAATCACACTAACATTGTTTTTAATAAAATTAAACAGACTAAAATTAATGCAGCTAGTATAAAAATATAAAGATACACAAAGTAATATATATATTTTAATAGAAAAGATTTGAAACATTGACCTTGTTTGGAAAATTGACTATTTTAGTTGATTTTTTTTAGCTATTTTAGCCTAACTAAAAAAGTTGTGTTTAAAAAATTAATTTTTTTTTTTTTTTCCTTTGTAATTGATTTGATGATTGTGAGAGAAAAATTAAAACGATTATGGATTGGATGTGACATTTTGTCTTATTAACTATTTTAGTCTATTTTGTAAAGTGACTTTTTTCGGACTTATTGGCTTTTTTTGAAAAAAAAAGTACAAAAAAATAGAAAAGTGATAATCCAAATAAGTCAATAAGCCAAGTTGGATTTTTTTTTGCCTTATTTTACTGGGTTATTTTATCCCAACCTTCTTTCCAAACGAGACTATTATTTTTTTTCATTTATACAATTAACAAATTTTTAATAAAAAGGATGCTAAGTGTTACCTAAATTAAAATCTTAAAAGCGTCCAATGTAATTATACATAACTTGTAAGCTTACTATATTTTCTCTAAACTTACTTTAGGGAAGGTCATTGTAATTTACCCAGTCTTAAAATACAATAATATCAAGACAATATGTAAATAAGCAGTTTTTAGACACCAAAAAAATTAAAATAGAAAAGAAACATTTTGTTTGCTAAAAAAGCAACTTCTCCATAAAAAGAGTTATGTTTTTTTTAATGTCAATAAAATTGTTAAAAGATGATTTTACCTTTCAAACTTTGAGAAATTCTACCGTCCATAACACTATAAGAATAATATAATAATTTTGCATAAAAAAAACCTATAAACTTTTCCCAAAAAAATATACCACAAGGGTTTGATTATGGTGTGCAACTTACACCTTACACCTTATACCTTACACTTACACCTTACACTTACACCTTTTGTGAAAAATTAAACCTTACACTTACACATTTTTTAAGGTTGCACACCATATGCAACCCACTTACACCTTACACTTACACTTTACACTTACACCTTATACTTATACTTATACTTACACCTTACACTTACACTTTTTGTGTAAGTGACACATGGTGTGCAATTGCACACTTAAGAAAAGTCCATACCACAAACACAATTGCTAAACCCCACCTCAATACATGATTGTAAAGCTTAGACCTTCAATGAAACATAGGAGAGACCTCTTACATTTGTTTAAGATAATGAAGAAAAGTCCATACCACAAACACAATTGCTAAACCCCACCTCAATACATGATTGTAAAGCTTAGACCTTCAATGAAACATAGGAGAGACCTCTTACATTTGTTTAAGATAATGAAATGATTTGTGTCAATGGTTGTTGCACATGCTAGCTCATTTTTTATAAAAGATTTAGGCCAGCTAGCTACAGAGGTTGTACATAGCATACTAGAAAAACTCCTGGATTGAGACATCAAGGGATTTAAGCCTACAATTCACGATCTTGTGTACAAAAGTCACTACAACTTTTGCAATCTTTGTGCACAAAAGTTAGACATCATATCATTTATCAAGAACTAGGGACCATATATAACAATTTCCCTACATGTATGCATATCATCTATCAACACTTCTGTCCCAATTTCCAATATATATATTAATTACATTATCACCTTGAAACTTAAAGAAACTACAAAATATATATATATATATATATAGAAAGTATTACATTGACATTCTTTATAATAAAGTTAAAATAATTAAAACTAATACAAATAACTAATAGGTGTAATATATACATTTCATACAAAAGAAATAATAATTATTTTTTTATTTATACGACTAAAAAGAGACAAATATTATGTAAATTAAAATCTTAATAAAATCTAATGTAATTATATAAAATTTGTAAAATTAGATATATTTTCACCCGACAACATCAAGAGATGTTAATGTAATTAATTCCTAAAATATATATCATCAATCAAGAACCCTTTATTAGGAATTTTGTCTCCAAATCTCTATCTTTATATGTTCTAACAAATTTTTAATTGTATAATATTACGAAAATCTCAATGATCAACAAAAGATATATAAGAACAAAATAATTTGAAAACAAGAAGTAAGATGCAAGCTCTAAACTCTATATTCACAATGGCTAAAAAAAATCTCAATCATTCACTAATATGACAGGATCTATATGACATGATCAACTAACATGGAGTCCCAAATTATAAATAAACATTACAAAAATTACAAATTCACAAATTATAAATAGACTGCACAAAAAAATTATAAATTCAGGACAGCCCACAATTTCTATAAGCAAATTACAATCAAGGACTGAATGTTCTTTTTTTTTTTTTTTTTTTTTTTTTTCCCTTAGACAAACATGACTTTAGACAGAACTGGACCACCCCAAAACATCTGTATGTTACAACTTAGAACAAAGATTCAAGATGGCTATTCTTGGTGGGCACACAATTTAGATTCATGTATCTTTCTTTGAAGTCTCATTTGGATCCATCTCAAGTGTCCTTTTTGCATCAACATTGAACTTCAAAGAACCAAAACAATTCACATTAATTTGAACTTGACAAACAACACCCTTAAAAATTGTACCCAAAAACTAGTTCAAACATACAAAAAACAGAGAGAGAGAGAGAGAGACTAGAATGGAGCTAATTAACCTCTCACAGTCAACAATGAAGGAGCATTGAGGTTTGGAGTGGTGGTTTTGTTGGAAATCTCTCTCTTCCCTGAAAACGAAGAAGGCTTGAAAGCTCTAATTGGACTTGCAAATGCCCAACCCCAACTCTTACTTCTTCCATGAGTCACCACCGCCGCCGGTGTCGCCGCCGCCGCCGCCGTCGACTTCCCATTTTCTTCAGTTGAAGATGAAACCCAGTAAGAAGATGAAGAGGATGAGGAAGTGATCATGAACCCACTAAAAATCCCACCACACTTGACTCTCTCCTTGATGCATTCCCGTCCTTCGCCGCCGCCGCGGTGGCCTTCTCTCTGGGACTCGACTCGCCGGAGAGTGCAGTCTCCGAACCCAGTAGAGATTCGCTCGAAAAAGTCCCCGGAAAAGCTCTTGCTTCCGCACCCGACGGATCTAGATCTGGAAACTCTCCGGCCAAACGCCGCCGGGTTCGGACTCTCACTCTCATCCACCACCACCGTCGCCGCCGCAAACTCCTCCCTCTTCTTCGATCTCTGCGACAACGAACCCACCGACGAGGAATCACTTCTCCGAACACTAGATTGCTTCGAGAGGTAAAAAAACGACCAGAACCCTCTCTTCCGGGGACTATTCTCGTCTGGGTCGTCCATGAAATGGCCCCTCTGCCGTGGGGTGGTGGTGGATTTGCTTCGCTTGAACAAAACACCACCTGGGTCAGAACCGGCGGCGGCGAGGTCGGCTTTTTTCTTTTTTTGGGTGAGGAAAAAGGGGATTCGGGTCCGCTTGGATTGGTAGTGATGATAGTGACAACCATTGTTGTTGGTATTGGTGTTTGGGTTGGTTGAGGCATTTTGTCGAACAGATAGAGTGCGTGAGGAAGTGATGGTGGTGGTGGTGACATAGTCGGATCTGAAAGAAGGAGATGGGGAAGAGGAAGAGGAGGGGAAGAAGGGGATGGGGAAAGAGGAGGAGACGAGTTTTCCGAGCTTTTCTTGGAGGCAGAAAGCGCAGATACCACCTGGGTTGGTGGTGGTGGATTTGAATGGGTGGTTTGTGCATTGCATGGTGGATTCACCCATGTCCTCTTGGAGGACCTCCATCACCATGTTTGGTTACTCAGAAAATCTGTAAAATCAATCAATGACAAGAGTCACTTTGCTGGCTGTGTTTAGTGTTGTTGTTGTTGTTGTTTGTTGCGAGTGTAGTTTCATACCGTTGAAGACTACAACCTCTCTCTCAGTGCTTGTCCTAATCGCCTTGAACAGACGGGAGGGAGAGAGAGGATGGTCCCAAATGGTTTCTCAATAAATGCTACGTTAATTTTACTTTTGCCAAAATCATACTAACTATTTCTATAGTTTCGGGTCTCATATCATTTTAATTTTTAATTTTTTAATTATAATATATTTAATCTTAAATTTTAAATTTTATTTTAAATAAAAATAATTAAAAATATCATTACTTAATTTTAAAGACAAAATTGTTAATTTAATAAAATATAAATTAATTTGACAAAAATAAATTTCAAAAATATATTTTTGAACTTTTAAAAATAATTTCTACCTAACTAAGATAAAATTATATAAAATTAATATCATTTAGACATTTATTTATTTTATTAAATTAATTTTTATTATGTGTTTGGATGATGATCATATAATGGGTGGTTGATACTCTTTTAATGGGTAATTAATATATTTAATATATGAAATGTTTTTAATTTTAAAATTTTTAATTACTGGATTAATTTAATAATGATATCAAAGTTTTCGCCATATTTGATTTTTGAAAAAATAAAAACTAATTTAATGAAAATAAAAATAACCACCCATCATCATCCAAACACATAATAAAAATTAATTTGGTAAATAAATAAATAAATAACTTTTAAAAAGATTTATCAATTTTATATAATTTTATCTTTAGTGGGTAAAAATAATTTTTAAAAATTCAAAAATATTTTTTTGACATTTATTTTTGTCAAGTTAGTTTATATTTTATCAAATTGACAATTTTGTCTTTAAAATTGAGCAATGGTATTTCAATTGTCCTTATTTGAAACAAGATTTAAAATTTAAAGTCAAATATATCACAATTAAAATGTTAGGGATTAAAGTGATACAAGTCTCAAATTATAAGAACCGTGAGTGTAATTTGTCATTTTAGTTTTTACTTATTTTTACATATAAATGAGGTTTTTTTTTTTTTTTTTTTTTTTTATGAGAACCTAGGAAAATTATGTTAATTTTCCGATTATAGCAGCCCAAAATGGACTATTAACAATAAAAATAATATCATGTTTATTTTGCAAATGTATATCATGTTTGTTTTGCAAAGTAAGCTCTACATTTGTAGTTTGGAGTGGACTACGAAAGGCCTTGGGGAGCGGATTAGGAGTCTGGGCTGAGAGATAGTATTAAAAAATAGTCCTTTCATCTTAGGGTGTTACTGGTTGTTCGGTAAGACATTCGGCCAGTCAACCAACCAAGTGCAATTTTTTTTTTTTTTTTTTTGTTATTACATGTTGAGCAGCACATTTTGAACATTAATGTTTAATTTTTTTTTTTTGGTTAAGTAAAAATCATGGTTTTATTTATTTTATTATTTTATATAAAAATAATTTAACAATTTTTTTACTAACAACTATTATCAAAATAAATATAATTTTACTTAATCATTTGACAATCCCTCTATTCTATCTATGAATAAACGAGACCTAATAAACAACAACATTAAATAAAGACGATCTTAAAGGGGCATTCCAATCAAGCTACATAACAAAAAATAAATTTGTCAAAAAAAATAGCTACGATCCAATAAAAATATAAATGAGTTGATCTTATATGTACTTATTAATATGAATTTTATTAGTATTTTATGAGAAAATAAAATTATATATAAAATTACTCTTTCTGAATTAATTGGTAAAAATAAATATATGGACACATAATCGATTAGTTAGGCCTATTTTGACAACTAAAAAAAAAGTGAGGTCAATTTATTGATTTATTGATTTATTTAGGTCACATCACTTTTTTATTTTTTTTACATTTTTTTTATAAAAAAAAAAGAGTCAAAAAATTGACTTTTTTTTCCTAATTCTCAAAATAAGTCTTAATCAATTATATAAAATATAGATGGAATAATTTGAGCAAAATGTATATTTCATGAGTGATCTTATTAACTCACATACAGGAAACACAATGGTGCACAATCATAAAAAAGTATGCACCATATATATCTTACAAAAATGATTGAGGCCTCAAATTTTTTGGCTCAAATTTGGCTCGAATTTGCTTTTTTTTTTTTTGGCTGGGTTGATGCTTTGCTTGTTATTATTATTATTATTTTTATTATTTTTTTTTTGCAATGTATTAGCCCAGAAAAAAAAAAAGAAAAAAAAATTGCATTCGAGGCAATTCGAGCCTCATTTTTCGACACCTCAATCAACGCCCTATATCTTATAACTAAAAAAAATGATATGACTTTAATTCTTTTAGTCATAACTAAACAAAATATATATTATAACTAAACACACTATGGCATAGTTTGGGAAGTTGGTTTTGGTGGGTTAGGGGCTAAAATTGTCACAAAAAACAAAATAGACTATTTTAGTTACAAAAAACAAAACATCAAATCCAATCCATAATCATTACACTCCTCTCTCACAAAAAAAGTTAAAAAAGTCAAAAAGTTAAAAAGTCCTTCCCAAACCAGGGTTTTTAGTCCCAGGCTAAAATAGCAAAAAAGTCAAAAAGCCAAAAAACCAACCCACTTCCCAAACGGAGGCTATAAAACATAACTAAAAATCTCATAAGTCATAACTAAAATAATGTAATAATTAAAGAAGGAAATTAATTATAATTAAAGAAAAAATAGTATAATATATCATTTTTAAAAATGTGTATATTAAAATTTCCCCTTACATATATATTAAAATTGTTTTGAAAAATACTACTATATATAATTCCATTTCATCACTCATTTTCCCACACCAAGATACAAGTTGGCCTAGTTATTTTGCGCCTCCAAGTAAGAAAAAGGTGTAAGAATTTAAATGATGTATAACATTACTCAATTATTTTATATGATTTAATTATGTGATTGGTATCAATAAATTGAAATAGATTTATATTAAAAGCACGTTTGAGAATTAATTTTTTTAATGCCTTTTTAAAATCGTACAAAAAGACATGAAAAAATGAAAAGAACAGTTGGACAACTTGTAATGATTTTTCAACGAAAATATTTAGGTCAAGTTTGGCATCTATTAAATAATACAAAAAGTTAAAAAGTCACTATCCTATTTAAGTCACATCATCTTATTTAAATTACATCACTTCTCTAACATATCACATCAAACCCAACCCAAACATAACCCATATAAGCCAATAAGTCAAAAAATACATTTTTTTAAAACATCCCAAACCAACCCTTAGTTTGCCAAACATATGGCCTTATTTGGTTTGTTTTTCAAAAAAAAATTTGAAAAAAATTCTCTACAAACAAATTTTCAAGAGTAATCAATTCAAACAAATTTTTTCAAAAAAAAATTCAAAATTTTTTTTGGTTACCTACTTTTCAAAATCACTCTCTCTCTCTCTCATACACATCAAATCAATCACTTTTTTTTAAAACTCTATCTCCAAAATAATTTTTCAAAACCATTTCTTAAAAAAAAGCAAACCAAATAAATTTTCGTACTTTTTATTTCAAAAACTACTCTACAAACATAAACCAAACACACTCTCTTAAGCAAAAACTATACAATAGGTCAGGCTTATGTAGTCGGCCTTTTCAATAGTATTGTGCCATGTAATTTAGTTTCTCTTATTTTGTCTTTTACATTTTAGACAAATTGATTATATGTCCTTTTATTATAAGTCAGACACGCGGCCACCTATTAGGGTCGACTTATCATATAATTTGTCCTTGTTGAGGGACAGAGAATTGGAAGAGAGGTTAAAAAATTATAATTTTTTTTTTTATCGAAAGTATTTTAATAAAAATATATCATTTTTAATTTTTTTTTAATACTTATGGTAAGAACACATAAAATTTTATAATTCGTTAGCATTAGAAACAAAAATATCGAGTCAAACTAGTGGGAGTGAAGTAAGAGCATCTTCAATGCAATATTTTCACTAAGAGGATGAATATAATATTTTTTATTCAAAAAGTAAATATAGAGGAGGTCACTATTCATTCAAACTCCAACCACAATCCTTCATTTTTTTCATTCAAACTCTATTCAAAAAGTAATTTTTATTCATTAATAAATATTTAATTTTAAATTTTTTGTAAAATATATTTAATATTATACTCATTTTAAAGGTATGACTTTATACTTTTTAATAATGTCAATTTTATAAAAATTAAATTTATAAATTAAAAGTTATTTGTAATATAATAAGAAATACAAAATGAATAGTGTTTTGAAGAACTCCTTCATTTTTTTATCCTTCCTTCAAATATAGAGGATGAACTCATTCTCCTTTCAAATCAAGATGAATTTAGAGAATAGGTTGGAGGAGACCATCCTTCATATTTAAAGATATGAATGATGGTTTGGAGATGCTCTAAGGTGGCAGTGGGGATTGGGGGAACTGGGGGAGAGAGTTCCCATGAGCACGTGGAAGACTGACTCAGTTTTCATAATTAAATTAAATTGATGAAGAAAGACAAAATAACAAAGCATAACCCTATAAACATTTCAATTAATTAATGTAATAATCATATATCTTCTTGCTTGATTATGGAGAGAACACCACAGTGTTTGATGAAATTTTAAATTTAAATTTATGAAATAATATGGACTTACATTGTAATTTAATTACAAATATACTAACACTTTGTAATAAATAAATAAATACGTCTCTTCTTAGTATATTTTGTTTCCCATTACAATTAGTCTCATAAAAACAAGGGTAATATACGAAAAATACAAATAGTTCCATAGTTATGATATAATTATATTAATTTTATTTTTAATAAAATTAAGGTAATCAAAACTAATCATAATAGTAAATAAGAAAAAAAATATACATTTCAATACAAAAAACATGATAATATTATTTTTCATCCATATCACTAACGAATTATTAATAATAATAATAAAAAAGACTTTTAAGTGTTATGTGAATTAAAATTTTAAGAGATCTTAATGTGATTATATTCAAAATGTGAGATTTGTTATATTTTCTCTAAATCTCAAGAGATGTCAACTTGATTTATTTTTAAAATAACTATATAAAACATATGTGAAACAATTTAAGTTAAACTGTATCTTTTATGATGTAATATGTATGATTTAAATTATTTTATGTATATATATATATAGTCATGCGTCCATAGTCTTGCTAGCTACATTAACACTTAAGGTTTTGTTTGGTTATTCCAGTTGAGATTAGAAAAAACATAAATGACAAAATAGTGAATTATATTAATGGTCCCTATAGTTTGGGATTCGTGTCACTATAGTTCCTGACCTTTCAATTGTGACACATTGTACCCTAAATTATGAATCTTGCTCCAAATAAGAATTGAAGATACCATTTGTAACAACCCTGACCCATGATTAACGTTAATCCATATTTAATTATGCCTAATAAGTAATTGAAGCAAAATTTTGCATCATATGTTGTCTTATGTGTATTTATATCTGTTTAACGTAGAAAGATTTGTTCATATTTTTGCTTCAGTTTGCGAATTGAAGGCCTTATCGATATCCAATTCATAAATTGACTTGATTTATGTGATAATTGAAATTTTTAGAATTTTATGATAGATTTAATTAAAATTCGATTCGAAACGAATTAATTAGATTAATTAATACCCACTAGATTAGTTTAAATTAATTACCATTAAGTGAGCCTATATAAGACTCCTTACATGCTCCACTCATCTTTTTGTTCATAACAACACATCTTTGAGCCTATACATACAAGCCAAACGTGAGAAAGAGAGAGAAAAGGGAACTTTGAGCTCAACTAAGGGAATTGCTAGGAGAAAGGGGAGAATTGGACTTAGAGACTCAAGAAATAAGTCTCTAGCTCTCACTTCGGAAAGTCTAGGTAAGAATTCAACCTTTAAGTTCTTTGATTGTGGCATTAAGAACATGAATTCAAAAGATTAAGTATGTGAACTTGAGATTTGAACTAGATTGGAAGAAATTTGACTCATACCTTGCATGCATGCATAATTCCCAACATTTTGAAGTTATTTTCCAAGAATTTCCTCATGCATGTTGCTAATTCACTTTACCTTTGAGAATGCATCAAGTTTCAAGTTATTTTGTGGTATTAGATTATGTTTTGAAAGTTTTGAAGTCAAGACAATTCATACATGTCATGTTTACATCACATTTTCAAGTTTTAAGTTGAGTTTTGCACATACTTTTGGGCTTTGGTTTTGCGAATTGATTTTGAATTCTTCATGATTTCCAAGTTCACATGTGATTCCTCAAGTTTTTGGCCCAAGAAACCATAATTTGCAGCTTTGGGGTTGAATTTGAAGCTTGGAAGCAATTCTGAAAATTCCAGAATTCTGTCTTACGCTTGAGCAAAGGAACCCACACTCGAACGACCACTCTGAGCACGTGTACTTCCGCTCGAGTGACTAGAAGTCCGCTCGAGAATGAAATGCATGCTCCCAGAAGTTCTTATGTTTTGCAGGTCGCTCGAGCTACAAAAGTTACGCTCGAGCGAGGGCATGTCTCTCACGCTCGAATGAGCGTCGAGTGGAAAAATCAAGCAACTAGCACTTTTGCAAAAGTTTACAGACCGCTCGAGCGAAAAGTTTTGCGCTCAAGCGACCACTCACATTTTGCATGTCCGCTCAAGTGTAGGAAGTTACGCTCGAGCGAGGACCCTATTTTCAGCAAGTTTTGTTAAGTGTTTGCAAGTGCATTTTTGTATCCTCATTCTATTCTAGGCATTCCTAGGCCAAGTCTGAGACACCATAATGAGGAAAGAGGAGTAGGAACACACCAAGACAAGAAAGAACTAAGTTGATGATTTTGGGTGTATAATTCAGTATGTATTCATTCTGTATCTGTGTAGGTCGCACACCATTAAATCTCTAAATTGGCTACTCTGTCCGTTCACTTCAAGCCATCTGTTCTCTGAGAGTAATAACTTAGTAAAGCTATGTTCGACTTTATTTACTTTCTATATGATTAAATAAGATCTGTTTTCTAAAAAGTTATGTTCTGTACAATGAATGATTGTCCAATTTCAAACAATATATTCGTGACATCCTTAACATCATGTGATATCTATTAGCTGTTACCCGGTATCGGAGGTTCCATTATGGAACTTATTATGTCTGCACTCTGTTACCCGTACCAGAGGCTCCATCATGGAGCTCAGCATATCTGTTATCTGTTGCCCGAATCCGGAGGTTCCCTTATGGATGTCTATGAATCTAAAATTCTGATTTTCTGAATTTGAAGTGGATATCATTCATTAAATTCTTTACTTTGTTATTCTTTACTAGGCTCCCGCTCACTATTTATATTATGTATGTAGGTGATCAGGCTCGTGACCAAGCACAAAAGTTGATGGCCTAGGATTCTATTTTGTCAACCAAACATCGTGTCTCTCGAGGAGGTTCCTTTTGAGAAGACCATGTCAAGGCTTTATCTTTTTTTTGTTCTGTTTATCTGTACTTGGTCTAAGTTTCCCTTCAATCTTACCTATGTAAATGCATGACGTGAGACCAATCTGTTTATGACGTTACATGTATATATATAAGTTGTTTTGAAAATTTTGTCTCATATATGTCACCACAGCTTAACAGACTATGTACGTTTTATATATTGCTTCTGTAGCCCCAAATTATATGTTAAGAGGCCTTTGGTAATTCAAGGATTACTGGCTGGTTACAACGCTAAACCTATAGAAGCGGGTTTGGGTCGTGACACCATTTCTCAATTTCAAGGACAAAATCGTCAATTTGATAAAATATAAACTAATTTGGCAAAAATAAATGTCAATTTTTTTAAAATTTTTTCTACCCACCAAAGATAAAATTATGTAAAATTGATAAATATTTTACATATTTATTTATTTATTTTTTACCAAATTAATTTTTAGTATATGTTTGGATGATAATCATGAAATGGGTGCTTATTTTTATTTTTATTAAATTAGTTTTTATTTTTTCAAAAGTTAAATATGATGACAACTTTAATATTATTATTAAATAAAAAAATTTAAAATATTTCATATATTATATATATCAATTACACATTAAAAACTTAATAATCATCCATTACATGATAATCATTTAAAAATATATGTTAACAACAAATACAACTATCTATTATATGATAACCATCGAAAAATATCAACAAAACAATCACTCATTACATGATTATCATCCAAAGGCCCTGTTTGGTAGAACTGTGGGAAAATGTTTATAACTTATACCTTAACAACTTATAGCTTATAACTATAAACATAAGCTGATTTCTTACTTATAAATTAAACTTCTCTTGCCCTACTCAAAGAATAAGTTGATTTCTGACTTATAAAAAGCTATAAGCTGCATTGTTAAGCTAAACCAAACACATCAAAATAGCTTAAATTAAGCTGAAAGCTGAAAAAAAAGCTGTACCAAACAGGGCCAAACACATAATAAAAATTAATTTGGTAAAAATAATAAATAAATAAATGTGTAAAAGATTTATCAATTTTACATAATTTTATCGGTACAAATTTTTTTTATAAATTTAAAAATAAATTTTTGACATTTATTTTTATCAAATTAGTTTATATTTTATCAAATTGATAACTTTGCCCTTAAAATTGAACAATGGTATCTTTAATTATCTTTATTTTGAACAAAATTCAAAATTCATAGTCAAATGTGTCACAATTAAAAAGTCATGGACCAAAGTGATATAAGGCCCAAACTATAGGGATTATTAGTGTAATTCGCCAAAGACAAAAATAGGCTAAATAAGTCAATAAGACAAAATATTATATCCAAATCATAATCATTTCACTTTTTTTCTCACAAAAGTCACAAAAAAATCAAAAAAATTTGTCAAACAAACTTTTTATTCCCCAATTAAAAAAGTCTCAACTCCAAAATAAAATAAAAAAATTAGCAAACGGTGACTAAATATATTAACCAATTTATTAAACATAAAGTAATAAACAAAATATAATAAAAAAATATGATAATGTAGAATTTATAACAATTTTTTTTTTTTTTTTTTTTTCCATATGTAGTTTTGAAAATAGGGGAACCATTCAAATTGGTCCGTGAAATATTTATTTATTATTATTAATTTTGTATTTTTATATGTAAACATTTAAATATAAACAATTTCTTACAAAATTTGAACATTAATCTTTCTTATAATTGATAAACTCTAATCAATTTAACCAAACTAATTATTGTTAATTTCTTTACCAACATAAAGCATATATCATATTTATTAATATATAAAAATCAAACTGATTTGTATAGTTCAAATATCATATCATTATTATATAAATTTTTTAGAATTGTAATAGTGAACCAAATCGAACCAATTTCTATGGTTCGGTTCTAATCCAAATCCATAGGTTTAAAATAGTCCTAATTTTTTCTAAAATCATAGGAACATGTTCGGTTCTTAATTGATCTAAAACTAGACTAATTTGTTCTGCCTACATCCCTAGCTAGAATGTGAAATTTTTCTCAACATTTATTTTCTCTCATTGTAAATATTTTCACTTTAAAAAATACTAGAGACTCCTCCAAATTTTTTACTAAATTTTTTTTGGGTAGTGTTTGGTTTAGTTTTTAAATTAATATGTGGATCAAAAAATTAAAAAATATGTTCGGTTTACAAATTTTCAAAACTCTTTTTAAAATTATTTTTTCTTTCTCCTCTCCTTTTTTATTAATAAATAAATAAATCATTTTTGTCTCTCCTCTCTTGTTCTCTCACACCTATCTATTCAACTATAAAAAATAAAAAAAATTACAAATTATCTTAAAATTATTTTCAAAACTTATAATTAAACAAATTTATAATTTTTAAAACTATTTTCTAACAACTTATCTTTTAAAATAACTCAAAATTCAAAATTTTTCCAAAAACTAAGCCAAAGGGATTGCTTTCATTGCTGTTTTACTTCAGACCCATCTGCACCATAATACACACACAGTCTCTCTCACTCCGCCATTATTATTATTGAAGTAGAAGAAAAAGAATCTCTGAGCTGCACAGAGAGACGGCCCATTGACAGCTCTGTATATTAAATGTATTTTTTTGGTGGATTCTCTGAAGAAGGAAAAAAGTTCCTGAAACATCGAATAATATTTTACACTTGTAAATTAATGTTCTGCATTTTTTTTTATCTTAACATAGACTCTTCTCTGGTACATAGGCTAGTACTCTGGTGCATATTATTCTACAGTGATCAGTAAATTCCTACTAAAGCTTCGTTTGATTTAATATAATCAATTTTTTTTTGTATTAAAACTTTTTTAGTCTAATTTTTTTAGTCTTATTTGGTTTGGATTTTTAAATTTTTTTAACTTTTATAAGAACAAAAGTATAATAATCATGATTTGGTCTCGTTTGGAAACAAGTTTTTTTAGTAATTTTTTGACTTTTTAGCGAAAATACAATGTAAAAACAACTAGTATGTTTGTGATGACTTTTTAGATTTTTACAAAAAAATGTACAAAAAGTAAAGAGAAAATGGAATCTTTGACTTTTTGATATGGTTTGTTGGCTTTTTGATTTTTTTAGTGACTTTTTGACTTTTTGGTTAAAAAAGCCACTTGCCAAATGAAGTCTCAGATGTGACATTTTGTCTTATTGACTTATGTAACTTATTTTGAATTTTTATGCTTTTTTTAGCTCCAAAATGAAACCAAAATGAAAACCAAACGAAGGCTAATGTTGATAGTATAATATAAAGATCTTGTGTGAAAAGTTAATTATTTTAATTAATTTTTTAATTTTTTAGTTATTTTAGTCTGATTAAAAAAGTTATAGCTGTTTTTTTTTATTTTTTATAATTGATTTGATGATTGTAAGAAAAAAATGAAATGATTATGAGTTGAATGTGACATTTTGTCTTATTAATTATTTTAACATATTTTATTTTTATTGACTGTTTTAACCCAAATAATTATTCTCAAACAAGGCCAAAGTATAAATAAAAAGATATTTGATAGAGGTATAAATTAAGAGTTGAGATCCTCTCCTTGAGCTCTCTCCTTGCCTCCCTACTTGCAATGGTGGAGATGTACTTTGAGTTGATTCAATGGTTCAGATTTGGTTATTTAAAAATAATAAAATAATAAAATAAATTCAAATTTATTTTTCCTACCTAAATCTGAACCATTGGATTAACTCAAAATGCATCTCCACCATTGTAAGTATAAAGATAAGGAGAGGATCTCAACTCATAAAGTGAGGTTTTAAGTTTAAATCTCTAAAGACGATGTTGGATTGCATTGTAATCTAACTATTAACATATAAATTACTATCTTGTGAAAATAATAATAATAATAATAATAATTTTAACTCTTACATTTATAATTTTGTTACAATATAATTCTTTCATTAAGGGTCTTGTGGAGAATGTAGTGGCGATCATTAGAAAAGGGAATGGGATTATGTTAGTTAAATAAGTTATTGGAGGAAAATGTAGTGAACGTTATTAGTGCATACGCCCCGCAAGTAGGATTAGATGATCAGTCTAAGAGGGATTTTTGGAAGTAAATGGATGAGATTTTATAGGAGATACTAGTAGGAGAGAACCTGGTTATAGGTGGAGATTTTAATGGTCATGTAGGCATAAACAAACTAAGCTATGAAAGGGTGCATGGTGGATGCGGTTTTGGTAACAGAAATGAGGCTGGAGAGAGTGTCTTAGATTTTGCGTTGGTTGTTGACTTGGTGGTGGCCAATACTATGTATAAGAAGAGGGAGGAGCATTTGATAACCTTTAAGAGTGGGTCAGTTAAGAACCCAATAGATTACTTCTTAGTGAGAAAAGTAGACCACCTAAAATGCAATGATTGTAAAATAATTTCTAGAGAGAGCCTACCCTCTCAACATAGGATTTTGGTATTAGATTTATATTTTAGGGGGCAATACCAAGCTAAGAAAGATGGTAGGCGTCGTAGGACGAGATGGTGGGACTTAAAAGGGGATAAATTAGAAATATTTAAGAATAAAATAGATAAGGAAGGTACTTGGGACTTGGAAGATGATGCTAACACTATGTGAAACTCGATGGCCAATTGTATGAGGAGAATCTCAATGGAAGTGCTTGGAGTGTTGAAAGAAATGAGACCCAGCTCTAGGAAAACTTGGTGGTGAAGGGAAGAGGTTCAGGTGGTAGTTAAGGCAAAAAAAAGAGTGCTTTAAAAAGTGGCAGAAGAACAGAACTAAAGAAAACCTTAAGAGCTATATATTGGCTAATAAAGAGGTTAAGAAAGTAGTGAGAGAGGCTAAGTTAAAATCTTATGATGACCTATACACTAGACTAGATAATAAGAAGGGAGAGAAGAAGGTATACAAACTTGCTAAGATACGGGAGAGGAAAACAAGAGATTTTAATCAAGTTAAGTGCATCAAGAGTGAGGATTCTAAGATATTGGTGAAGGATGAAGAGATTAAGAAAAGATGGAAGAACTATTTTGAAAAACTATTAAATGAGAAACATGAAGGTATGGCAATAGGGGAAGAAATAGTCAGTAATACAATAAACCAAAACTATAAGTTCTATCATAGGATTAGGAATTTTGAAGTGGAGATTGCACTTAAGAAGATGAAATCAAATAAGGCTTTAGGACCCGATGATATCCCTATTGAAGCTTGGAAGTGTTTGGGTAAAAAGAGGGTTGTTTGGTTGACTAGGTTGTTTAATAAAATTTTGTTGACTAGGAACATGCCAGATGAGTAAAGGAAGAGTATTTTAGTGTCAATCTATAAGAATATAGGAGATGTCCAAAATTGCAACAACTATAGAGGAATCAAGGTAATGCGTCATATAATGAAAGTGTGGAAGAAGGTGATGAAATGCCGATTGCGAGATATAACAGAGGTGTCAGAGAACCAATTTGGGTTTATACCTGGCAGGTCAACAATGGAAGCGATCTATTATTTGAGGAAAGTAATAGAAAAGTATAGAGAAAATAAAAGAGACATTCATATGGTGTTTATTGACCTTGAGAAAGCATATGATAGAGTGTCCCGCGATTGAATATAGTGGGTGTTAAAGAAGAGAGGGGTGACAAAAGGTTACATTGATGTGATTAGGGACATGTATGAAGGGGTGGTGACTACTATTAGATCGCCTACTGGAGAGACAAATGAATTTCCTATCACTGTAGGGTTACACCAAGGATCTACCTTAAGTCCTTATCTTTTTGCTTTAATTATGAATAAGTTGACGAGAAATATTCAGGATGACGTGCCATGGTGTATGCTTGTTACAAACGATATCGTGCTAGTGAATGAGATTAGAGAAGGAGTTAGCACAAAGTTGGAGATTTGGAGAAAAACCCTTGAATCTAAAGGATTCCGGATAAGTAGAACTAAGACAGAATACATAGAGTGTAAATTTAGTAATTGTAACAATGAAAGTAGAGGAGAAGTGAAGATTGAGAACCAAGAACTGCCTAAGAGTGAACATTTTCGTTATTTAGGATCGATTATCACAATAGCGGGGGAGATTGATGTGGATGTGGCCTATAAAATTAAGGCGAGATGGTGCAAGTGGAGCAGTGTGTTTGGGGTATTGTACGATAAACGAATACCTACTAGACTAAAAGGTAAGTTCTTGTAATAACCCTGATCCACAATTAGCCACTAATCGGTAATTAAGGATGTTAACGAGAGGATTAAAATAAATTATGGTTTATTATGTAATTTGCACGATATTTGGCCTTCTACCTGTTACTTATAAAAATATCTGTTTGGAATTCCACTTTAATATGTAAATTGAAAACCTTATCGGCATCCGAAATCGAAATTGACTACACCGATATGTTATTTGGAATTTTTAGAACCATATGGCAAGTTTTATTAAAAATTGATTCAGAACGATTAATTAAGTCATGTTTGGTTAGCCTGATATTCTAATTAATGTATTTTAGCATCATAGCTACATTTTTGAGCCATAAGCTCACTTGAACTCATTTCTTTCATTTCCTTTAGTGTAAAAATTTGAGATTTCATCCTAGAGAGAGAGAGTGTGTGCAATTCTAGAGAGAGAGATGGAGGAATTGAAGGAGAATTGAAGACCTTGGCTTAGATTCATCAAAACTAAGCTAGAGCTAGATTAATTCAAGACTATAGGTATGAATTCAACCCCTAAATTATGAATCTAAGTTATCAATATGAAGATTATGTGTTTAAGGGTGTGTGTTGAGCTTAGAAGGAAGATTTGAGTGGCAATTCATGCATGCATGTACATTTTCTTACAAATTGAGTATGATTTCCATGAATTCTCTTGCATGTTTGAAATTCATCTTCATTTGGGGAAATCATCAAGTTTCAAGTTATTTTGTGGTGTTTGATCATCTTTTGGGAGGCTCAAGACCAAGAAAACCCATGCATGTTGTGTTCATGAACATTCATCATGTTTTAAGTTGAAATTGTGAGTTTTTAATAAACTCTTGGGCCATGATTTTATGAAATAATCCATAATTCTTTATGTTTTACAAGTTTACTATGTTATCTCAAGTTTTGGGGCCCAAGAGATGTGTTTTGAAGGTTGGAATTCGAGTTTCGAGCTTGAAGGTGCAATATGGAAATTCCAGAATTTGCATATACGCTCGAGCGTGGGAGTTCACGTTCGAGCGACCACTCTGAGTGCGTGCACTCTGCTTGAGCGACCAAAAATCCGCTCGAGTGTGAATTGCAAGCTTCCAGAAGTTTCATGTCTTTTACAATCGCTCGAGCAAAGGAATGTGCGCTCGAGCGACCATTCACATTTTGCATGTCCGCTCAAGCGAGGAAAGCAACGCTCGAGCGTAGAGCTTGTTTTCAGAAATTTTGCCTAAGTGTTCCAAGGCATGTTTTGGCATCCTCATTGCATCTTAGGCATTCCTAAGCCTTAATTAAGCCATAGTAATGAGGTTATGGATTAGAAACACACTAAGAAAAGAATGTACTAAGTTCCAAGACCGCAAGTGTGTGTGTTTTAGGCAATGTAATAAGAAAGAATAAGAACCAATGTATTGAAAGCTAAGTCTTAATGGCCACTTGAATATGTAATGATAAGACGTGCTTATGTTATGTATTTTGTGATTGTAGGTCAAGACTCGAGGATTGATTGACCGCTTACTGGAACCACCGTGAGTAACGTTATCGTAAAGATACGTTCATATGAATTATGTTCCAAATGAAATGTGATAAGCTATGATTTCTGATATGATATCTGTTTACGTGAACGAATATCCCAAGTTTGAAATCTATTATGGCATCCATAGATAGTCCCAAGTCATGGGGGACGGCATGAAAATGCGGGTCCATGACATACAAGTTTACAAGATCTCGTTAACCACTTCATTGTGGTGATATGTGTTTAATCGGTATCCGGAACCGATTACTCTAGTCGGAAGACGTTCTGTTATGTGTTCTATGGAATGTACCATTATTGTGTTCTCATATGAGGATGATTATGCTATGATCTGTTTTCCGCTTATGATATGTTCAGATTTCGTTCACTAACCCCTTTACCTTAATGTTATTCACTGGGCTTTAGCTCACTGTTTGTATATATATATATGTGTATAGGTGAGCATTCTGGAGATCGAGCCTAAAGGCTTTTGTCTGGATCCGTGTTCTGTTGTCCATGGTTTTAAAAACCGGACCGGACCGGCCGGTTTAACCGGTGACCGGATGGGGTTCCGGTCCGGTCAGCCCCCTTAAACCGGACATTTGTAAAAACCGGTCTATTTATTGAAAACCGGTGAACCCACCGGTTAAACCGGTCGACTCGGTCACGGGTTGATCAAACCGGACCGGTCTCAATTTTTTTATTTTTTATGTTTTTCCTTTGTTTTTTTTTTTATTTTCTTTCTTTCTTTCTTATTTTATATATATATATATATATAAAATAAGAATATAAGAAAATTTTAATTTGAAACTCTTTTTCAAGGGTCTCCTCTTGTGAGGAATCCCATTAAGAGTTTAATGAAATTATTGTGAAAGTCTTCACCTATTTATAAGAAAAAAAACTCTTTCAAAAAAACTCAAGAAATCCATGTGGGATTCAATCAAATGCATTGGAGGGAATATTAAATATTTGATTTCATCTTCCAAAATTGAAATTAATAATATTTTAAAATATATTATTATATTTTTAGTAAAAAAATATTAGGACAAATATTTAAGATAATTTAATATTTTTAATTTATAATTTTATTACTTATATTTTTATTTAAATATAATTTTAATATATTTATTACGTCACGGTTCGATTCCGGTTCAACCCGACGGTTGAACCGGTGACCCGTCCACCCGATGCCTTTTCCGGTTCGTTCACCGGTCCAGTTTTTAAAACATTGCTATTGTCAGCCAACCATTGTGCCTCACGTGGAGGTTCCCGAAGCGTCTTGTGTTTAAGTTCTGTGGTTTCCGTTTACATAAGGCTTGTTTTGATGTCGTTGGCTGTACTTAAAATACTGTAATGTGTGTGGGTATATTGTATGGTTGACTACCGGTTATGTATATAAAGTTTTAAATATCCTGTTTCATATAAGTCGGCACAACTCATTGGACAACTATATTTATGTATTTGCTTCCGCTAGCCCTTTAATCTTGTTAATCTGTTCAGAGGCCTTCGGTAATCTAAGGATTACTGGCCGGTTACGATACTAAACCTATAGGGGCGGGTTTGGGTCATGACAGTTCTATAGAATGGTTATTAGACCAATGATATTGTATGGGACGGAGTGTTGGGCAACCAAGAAACAACATGTAGATAAGATGAGTGTGGCTCATGGTTTTAAAAACCGAACCGGACCGGCCGGTTCAACCGGTGACCGGATGGGGTTCCGGTCCGGTCAGCCCCCTTAAACTGGCCATTTGTAAAAACCGGCCTATTTATTGAAAACCGGTGAACCCACCAGTTAAACCAGTCGACCCGGTCACGGGTTGATCAAACCGGACCGGTCTCGATTTTTTTATTTTTATGTTTTTCCTTTGTTTTTTTTTTAATTTTCGTTCTTTCTTTTCTTTCTTTCTTATTTTATATATATATATATAAAATATAAGAATATAAGAAAATTTTAATTTGAAACTCTTTTTCAAGGGTCTCCTCTTGTGAGGAATCTCATTAAGAGTTTAATGAAATTATTATGAAAGTCTTCACCTATTTATAAGAAAAAAACTCTTTCAAAAAAATTCAAGAAATCCATGTGGGATTCAATCAAATGCATTGGAGGGAATATTGAAATTTTGATATCCCTCCAAAATTTTAGCTCTTCTTTCGATCAAATTATTTGAATTAAAATCATATGGAGGGAATATTAAATATTTGATTTCATCTTCCAAAATTGAAATTAATAATATTTTAAAATATATTATTATATTTTTAGTAAAAAAATATTAGGACAAATATTTAAGATAATTTAATATTTTTAATTTATAATTTTATTACTTATATTTTTATTTAAATATAATTTTAATATATTTATTACGTCACGGTTCGATTCCGGTTCAACCGTGACCCGTCCACTCGATGCCTTTTCCGGTTCGTTCACCGGTCCAGTTTTTAAAACATTGGTGTGGCTGATATGAGGACGCTAAGGTGGATATATAGCAAGACTAATCATGATAGAATTAAGAATGAGTGTATTCGAGAATGAGTAGGAGTAGCATCAATAGAAGATAAGTTGAGAAAGAATCGATTGAGATGGTTTGGTCATATTCAATGGAGACCAACAGAGGCAATAGTGAAGAGATTCGATGCTGTAACGGTAGATAGAAGTATTAGGGGACGGGGTAGGCCTAGATTAACGTTGGCTAGCGTTGTAAATAGAAATATAGATCTACTTAATTTGACTAACGAAATGACCTTTGATAGGGCTGCGTGAAGAAGAAGGATTCATGTAACCGACCCCATTTGATGGGCCTTAAGGCTTGGTTTGTTTTGATTTGGTTTGGTTATAATTCTTTCATTACTTATCGTTAAATTACGAGGAGTATTGATGTAATTTACTCACTTGATTATTTCCAGATGATTGAAAGAATAACATCTTAGTAGGGAGATGACAAACAAGTTGGAATCCCCTAGCAAAAAAAAAAAAGAAGAAGTTAAAATCAAACAGTTGATTAGCCAAAGCCTCATACATGTTCAGTTCAAGTGAAAGTCCCTTCTCTTTCATAAACAAATACAAAGTTTCTAGACACACTATCTACTTTATGCCATGCATGCATGGAGAATTAGATAGTGGATATTAAGAACCACATTAGGATCTATTTGGATCAAACTTTTTTACTAGCTTCTTCTTTTTTTTCTTTTCTTTTTTTATTATTTTTTTTATCAATAAAAGGGAAACTTTTATTGATGAATAAGTTATATACAAGCACAAAACTTACATCAATAAAGTGAGGAAGTGCATCAAGCATCATAACTAAACTCAATAATCCCAATTAGGTTGGCACCGAAGAGCTAGCTCAATCATATACCAGCACTTAACCCAAAATTGGAGAGGGTCCAATCAACCAGCCAATAAAAAGAAAGAAATCAGTAGAAATAACAGGATATTACCAAGGTAACATAATCCTCAAAGCTTTGAATAAACACCCAAGGCCCAACACGGCTCTGTAGCAACAATAGCAACTGGCAGCAGCTTTGTAACAGCAGCAACAACTAGCAACAACAACTTTCAACAACTGACAGCAGCAACATATTTGTAAACATTAGCAGCATCTAGCAATAATAGCAACTTTGTTACACACCTAGACTTCCAAGCCCCAAACTAGACTTCTAATCCCCAACCAAAACACCAACTGATACCTCCCTCAATTACCTAACCAAAGCCTACACAGGATATAGCAGCAGCCATAAAATGCAACCTTCCCGCCACTTTATAAACATAGCCTAATCTAATTCAAAATTTCCACAATATCATGCACGGAACAGTGTATATTAGACAAATTGTACTTAACCCACAACCCAATCCTCACCTTTATTGTCTCACCCAGCTCTTCCATATTGTGATCTCTGCCTTTGAAAACACACTCATTTCTCAGCCTCCAGATTGATCATAGCATTACAATTGGAATAACTCTCCATATCTTCAAAATCATCTTTTTAAATTTTGTTTCTAACCACTATAACAGTAGACTCTTCATAGTAGCAGGTGTAACCCAGCTTATTCCCCACTAGAGCAATAACTTTGACTAGACCTTTCACACCTCAGGGCATAGTAAAAATAAATGATCCACTGATTCTGCATTGTTCTTGCAAAAGAGACATTCGTTTACCATTGTTGAACTAAGCACCCCAAACTTTACCAACATATCAATGGTTTTGACCCTTCCTCTTCATGCCAACCAGCTCAGAAATTGTGCTTTTGGAGGTGCTACATTATTCCAAAGCATCCTTGGCACTTGTAATGAAGGACCTTGTTAGCCTCAAACGAGTATCTTAGAGATGCCACTGTGAACAAACCTGAGGAAGATGCAGCCCATCTTACTGAATCCTTCTACTCTAAATTAAGGCTAGGAGCATCTCCTGTTAATTCCTGCAACCTTATGACCTCCTCTTCCTCCCAGGCAAGTAGTGATTTTCTGAACAAGAGCTTCCAATCTCCATAATTGTCCCTTATTTGCATGAAAGTACTCAATGTGCCTTCCTTTTCCATTGATAGCATAAACAGCCTAGGAAACTCCTTTTTTAGTTGTATATTCAATAGCCATTTGTTATGCCAGAATGCAACCCTGATTCCATTTCCAACCTCAATTTGAAACTTCGATACAAAAAACTCAAACAAGCCAGTATTAGATCTTGCCACATTTAAAATATTACTCCACATAACAGATTCATTACCAATCCCTTCCTTCATTGATAACCACCTCTCCTCTTTGGGCCCATACTTACTAGTAATAATTTTCTTCCATAATGATTTATCTTTGTTATGACCCAAACCCGCCCCTATAGGTTTAGCATCGTAACCGGCCAGTAATCCTTGGATTACCAAAAGCCTCTTAATAGAATAACATGTAATTAGGGGCTGCGGAAGCAAATAGCAATTAAACAACTTCCATTGAGCTGTGCAGACTTATATGAAACAGAAAAATTTTAAACTTGATATACATATATACACAGATTACACAAAGAGGGACCTAGCCCTATTTACAAAATACACAAGACTTGTCTAACCAATCAAGAAAACAAAACTTTAACTTTAAATCACGTAGCCATAGTAACTTGACATATCCAGAACCTCCACGGGAGGCACATAGGTTGGCTGACAAAAACATATTCCAGGAAGATGCCTTTAAGTCTGGTCAGGCGTCTGTTCACCTACATACATAAATAATATAGTGAGCTAGAGTCCAATGAATAATAACAGAGTAAAGGGTTTTAATAAATGATGTCCATATCGAATTTAGAAATTAGATTTCACATCTCTTATCAAATCAGAAGCGTAGTCATGTTCATGTTCGTATTTGTATCAGAAACTCAAAAATCAGCTTTCAAATCTTTTATCCAATCAGAAACGTAGTCATGTTCATGTTCATATTCATATCAGAAACTCAGAAATCAGCTTTCAAATCTCTTATCCAATTAGAAACATAGTCATGTTTATGTTCATATTCAAATAATGTATGGTACTTCCTTTAGCGTAGCATATCATGTTGATCAAGCATATCAAGTTCCATAATGGAACCTCCGGTACCGGGTAACATATCTCATACGTGGGCCACGGTATTGTTTCCCCCAGGCGAGGGCCTGTGCCACAGTATTATTTCCTCCGGGCGAGGGCCTGGGCCACGATGTTATTTCCCCCAGGTGAGGGCCTAGGCCACGATATTAACCCTCGGGCTAGGGCCTCATGACCATAAGCCACAGCATTATGTCCCCTGGGCGAGGGTCTCTTCTAAGGATACCACAATTACGTTTCAAAGAAAATTGGACAATCATTCATTCATACAAAACATAGTATTTCAGAAACTTATCATCTCGTATCATCAGAGAATAATTAAAGTTAAACATAACTTTACAGAGTTATTACTCAGACAGATCACAAATCAAGCAGACAATAACGCGTGATCTACACAAACATATAACATATACACATCGAAACACAATATCAATTCCTTGATCAAGCTTGACTTTTCTTGTCTTTTTCTGCCCAAGTAGTCCGAGATTCTACTACGTGTATTCTTCCTTTAGTTAAATGAATCGGATTCTTATTTCACATATCCTTTCATTACTAAATCATTCTTTTCTGAATAAACCAATTCCTCACTTGGCTTCTTAATCAAGTATCACTAAGTTAATGACTTATTCTTTAATCAACTAATTAATGTTGATTGTTAACTTATTAATCCTTATAGAGCCATAAAAAATGTCTAGAATGATTTGGAAAGAGATGAGAATAAAAATGTAAATTAAATGCGATTTTTCAAAATATGCTGAAAATAGGGTCTTTGCTCGAGCGCCACTTTAGTCGCTCGAGCGGACTGTAAAATTTAAGAAATTTCTGGGAGCTCGATTTTCACACTCGAGCGAGACTTTCCTTGCTCGAGCAGACAATGCAAATTCTGGAATTTTCAGAATTGTAATTGAAGTTCAGATTTGATATTCAAAGCCTCAAAACATGTATTTGTGGTACACAAATATGGAGAACCAATGTATAATTTAGTAAACACTCTCAATTAGAAATTATTTATTCAAAATCATGCTCCAATTGTCCAAATTTAGTTTTAACTCAATTCCTCCATATCAAGCCAAATTCCAAACCCAAGGTGATTAATCTCTAAATTAATTTCCATAAATTGAACATGGCTCCAATTTCTCATTTTCTTTAGTTACATAAAATTGACTTCAAGCTTTTTTTATTTTTCTTCAAAACATGAAATTAAAGTCACAAACTCCTTATTCACTTGTATGAAATTAACATCAAAATTACTAATTTTATATTCTTATAAATTTTCCCAATTAAGTTCCATAATCTTAAACTTAACTTAATCTGTAACCTCAACTTACTTCATAACCATAGGTGTTTCAAAATATGCTTAATTTAAATAAAATCTTAAATTACATTATATGCATGAATTAAAAATCTAATTATAAAATCAAAACTTTATCTAACATTAGGATTAATTCTAAACTTCTATAAACTTGATGTTCATAAAACATTTCCTTTTTCTCTTCAAAATATGAATTTAAATGGCTTAATTTCTTCAAAATCCATGATGCATGTAAATATAGATTCAAATACTCATAGAATTCCTTCATGCATGTAACAATGGAACTTAATTTCATATAAGATATGCAAAATCAAATCCAAAATAATTAATTTCTAAGTTGATTTCCATAATCATTAACCTAACTCATTTGCATGGGTCAAATCTTTAATAAACCCTTGTTGCATGTAATTTATAGAACTTAATTCAAGAATAATTCTCTAAATTGAACCCAAATTTAACAAATTAAAAGAACCATAACTCATGTTTTTCAACCTAACTTGATTTAGGTTGAATAAATTTTATGAATTTATGATTAATCCTCAAATCTTTATTTTTAATCTTCTCAAAATACACCTTGAATAAATTTTTGTCTAGATTAAGTAAACAACACTAGAAAGATGATGAAATTTCTTACCTTAGGATGAATTTTCCATAATTTTTAGCTTAAGTTTTGATATCCCACAAGGCTTTCTTCTTCCCTTTTCTTCCTCCCTCTTGGTCTCTTTGTCTCTCAGCCGTGCTCTCCCTCTCTCTCAGCCGTGCTCTGTTTTTTTTTTTTTTCCACCCACACAAGACTTAATGATGTACATATATATTTGTTGCCTTAGACTTAACACACCAACATTCCATTGTAATATATATAATTTATTAAAGGTAAATTAATATATCATTCACATTTAATTTAATTGGACATCATTTAATTTTAATTAATCTTAATTAGCCCAAACACAAATCCCACATAAATTAATTAGTCTAATTGACTTCCTTTAGAGTACAATTAATTATATTTAAATTTATTAATCTGAATCAGATTTTAATCAAACTCCCAAAAGGGCTCCAAATTTCCATCGCTTAAATTACATATTCAAATTGAACACCCTATAAATAAATTTAATTCGTAATAATTACAATTCTCAATCTTCATAATTTAATTAACTTGATTAACTTCAATTAGGATCTAATTAATCGAATCTCAATTTTACTAAACTAAATCGAATATTTAATTAAACTCCCAAATGGGTCCGTAATTAAGATTAAATTGATTCAACTTCTTAATTTCACTTCCTTAAGCCATTTGGACCCTTAATTTGTAATTCCAAAATAAGTACTTAATAGAACCATAAATGAATCAATCTCCATAATTTTCGTAAAACCCAAATTAAATTGGAATAATTGGTAATTAAATTTCAAATCTCCTTAATTAATTAAGTGCTAATTATTATACGCGATGTGGTTGGTACAATCTTTTACCCTATATCTCCACCACCACTTAACTAGCATGAACTCATTCATATCATTGATCCTTCTTATTCCTAACTCACCTTGCTCCTTTTTCCTTGTTACTTCATTCTGGTTCACCAAGTAAACCTTTCTTTTTAAATCTGAACTACCCCACAAGAAGGCTACCTTAAGCTTGTCAATTTCCCTTGATACTCCTTTAGGCAATTTAAAAATAGAGATTTAGTACCCAGGTAAGCTATCAAGGACAAACTTGATCAAAGTTAGCCTACCAGCAAATGACAACAGCTTCCTTTTCCAAAATGCTAACTTGAATTTAACCTTATTCACAACAGGATGCCAAGTCTTCTTCCTTCTTGGGTTTACTAGCTTTTTAATTGACTTTTTAGATCTATAACAAAGTAGTACCGATATCTAGCTAGCAATATGACTTCTCTCTGATCAACTGAATTGCAATTGTGAATTGGTTCATGAGCCTTTTAACACTCTTGACTGGAGAGAGTCGGACCTAATATAAAATACTCGTTTTCGGTCCGTTTAGTTAATACCTATAACAATGCTAGGGAGATTCACAAGTAGTCCAAGAAGGTAACAAATTTTGTAACTACAAATCCATGAGACAAATTAGGTTACATCTTCTTAATACCTACTCACAATGTTTTCATATTTCCATACAATGAATCCATCAATCTATTGTTAATGAAAATTAAAAGTAAATGAATCAAAATAAAATTTTAGTGAAAATGCAAAGACTAAACAAGATTTTGATAAAAATATAAAAACGTTAATAAGACAAAAAATACCATGCTTAACTCACACAATAAGTTTTGTCAATCTTAATAAAAGAAGATAGACGGTGGAATGAAATTACAATTTGAATATGAATGGATATTATTTATAACACAAACATAGATACATTATGCTGATCCAAAAACGGCACGTACTCTAGGTAGCTACTCTTGGCAGATAAATAATAGTATAGTAATGATTTGACTCTTCAATTTCTTTACTATATTCAATTGAAATTGCTAAAAAAAAATGAGAAATACAAAAATATAAAAAATATTACCAAAAAAATTTCTAAATTTTAATCATTATAACAAACTAAATTCTAAATTTTTAATTTTATTAATTTAAATTCTAATATTTTGAAACAATCAATTTGTTTCCATTACCGTTAAGTAAAACAAAAAAAGAAAAAAAATGACATGTTAATCATTAAAGTCAATGTAACTGTATACAAAATAATTAAAATATCATTTCCGTTAAGTTTAATAATTAAAATATCATTTTTTCTATTAGTTTTAGAACAATGATTTAGAACATTAATTTTGGTAATGACATGACAAGGAAAAAAACAAAATAAAACAAAACAAAACAAATCAAGACCAAAACATCACATCACAATGGGTGTGAAACCCACTGCCAGCTCATTAGAGTTGGCTTTAAAACTCAACAATTAGAGCTCCAAAGCATTTTTTTTAGTTTTATCTTACGAAAATAGATAAACAGATTAGAATGAAAACAAATTAAAAGTTTAAAGTTTGATTTGACAAAATTAAAAACTTAATATTTATTTTGTTATAACCGTCAAAATTTAATTTTTTTTTTCTTTTTTGTAATTTTCCCAAAAGTATATTATGCAAATTAATAAACTCGGATGTTTTATTTGTTTACTATTATCTTTCAAGAGTAATCAGTAATCCAATTTAATAATTCTAAATGAAATTCAGAATTTACTTCTTATAAATGGACGCAGATCACCCTGCCTTAAAAAAGATTTCTAGTCATGCAAAAAAGTCATTTCAATTTTAAGAATAGCAAATATAAAATTGATTTAAGATCAAGATAAATATTACTGTTTGAATTCTCAAACATCCTGTTCTGGATCCATCCAATGCATTATTTAGCTCTATTAAGCATTTTTCTCCAGCATCAAGAAAGAAAGGGAAAAGAAAAAGCAAAGAAAGAAAAGAAAAATACATTAGCAAAATCACATTGGATGACAATGTAACCAGAAAATAAATTTTATAGCCAAGATTTTGCTCGCTCCACAAGAGTACTCTGCAATGGAAAGATCCAAATTTTATCAGTAAAAGAATATCAGCAAGAAAGATATCAGCAACTAAGTTATCAGTAAATTAATGAACCCTTTTTGTGGTGTTTAGATCTTGGATCTGTGAAGAATTTCAAAGAAAGAAAAGACAAAGAAATATGTACACACAGCCCCAATCAACCAACAAACTAATGCAGACCATATGATGGAAGGCCAAGGGCAAGGGGTCATGGAAGTGTTTTGAGCCTTCCTAATATATAGAGGGGTGGCAAGCTTTAGAGAGTAGGGGCAAGATCACCATACTAAAGAAGGCAATAAGCGGTGGCCCAACATAGATGGTTCAAATCAAGCAAAAACAAAGGCACTCTTTGCACACGAGGATAAGAGTAAAACTGCATACATCTGACCCTTAAAGACCCCGCAATGGTGGGAACCAAGTGCTCTGGACCTGCCCTTTTAGAAAAGCATTTGAGATTAACCAGGCAATTATAGAGGAGTGTGAAGATTAAAACTCAGTGGATTATGCCCTTTTTTTGTATAGTTTGTGTCCTATATAATTTTATATTCCATGATCATGCACAGATCTTGGTAAACAGTTACTAATAATGCATCACCTATTAACAATTAGTTCATAACTCTAATCATAATACCCAAATCAATTTCAAAATTCTCACCAGAAGAGCCCCCTTCGTAGCTCTTTCAGCCAAGTAGGCGCAAGGTTTGAAGAATCCTCCATCATACACGTTCGACCATTCTTCCAATTTCGAGCAAATGTATTTTGATCCAAGAGAGTCTACCCAGAACATAATTCCTCCCCTAAATTCAAAGATTATGCCAAGTTGGTTATAAGAACGGTCCTTTGAGGTTTATAGAAAATGCACTTGAATCGGATGAAACCACAAACCTGTAAGGCGGGAACCCCATGCCCATCACAGTAGCAATGTCGAGATCTGATGCTTTGACTGCAATACCTTCAGCAAGGACTCGGCAAGCTTCGTTCACCACGGGGAAGAATACCATCCCCACAATGTCCTTGTCGGATAACTTCATCAGCTGTATCCAAGTTCAAACCCCACCAAATTCAGAGAATGATCATTAAACACTTGTTGTTAAAGATTAAATATATTGATATGATCTCATTGCAAAGGCACTGCCTAAGTATAATGATCGTGAAACACCAATCCTAACTCCCAAGTATTCAACTCTTAATAGCAAGAACTTCTAAGGATGATTTTTTTACTCATAAACTCAATTTCGCACTCCTAAGTGCGAAACTTGTAAGAACTTTGCTACCAACTAAGATAGAACCTCTCAAACATACAAATCTCAAAAAAACAAAAGAAAAACAACTCTGACTTACTATATTATTTTGTATTTACATAATATTTATTTAAACTTAACAAAGACAATTTGTAGTTTACACCAATCTCTAATATTCATTCTTATTTTAACACACAATACAACTAAGAAAAAAAAATATTTGTTAAAATATATTTAATATTTAATCAAAATAACATATACACACTCTCATAGATGCTCCCAATTTTATAAACTTCTTTATGTTCTTGCTCCCCTGCCCCCACTTAGCGTAACTAAGATTCAACTACTAAAAAAACAAAAGGGGAGAGAGAGAGAGAGAGACCTTAGGATCAACATTAACACCGGAAATCTCCCTTGCTTTCTGAACAATTTTTTTTATTTCAGGATCTGGGCTCGCCTTGCGTTTGTCATTGTAAACATAAAACCCTTTGCGAGTAGCCTCACCTAAAACAAGTGCCATATATAGGAGTCTAAGAAATGCATTCATAATCTAGACAGCAGCACGACAAATAAAGTAACAGGAAACATTACTCGCCCCTTAAAGTTTGAAACAATAGAAATTCTACCTGCTCTCTTATCCTCTTGCATGATTGGAATTAGCATTGATTTATAGGTTCTCTCGGGGAAATTTTCAACAAACTGCGTACCAGCAGCGATCGCAACCCCAAAACCAACTAGATCACACAATCTGCATGTACAACAAAATAATGAAGCCAATTCAATGTAACACATTAGACTGTTTAAAGAAACCAGGATCAAGATACCAGGTAGCATAAGAAGCTTGACACAGACATGTGACATGACATGGACACATCGACAAGTAATATTTATAAAAAGTAGGACATGACACATGGGAGATATGTGCAAATTATATAATTTTACCTTCCTATAAGTAAGAGGAAAAGCAGGCCTTCAAGATATATTTATTATATGTTGGATAAATGATTATTATGGCCATGTTTGATTCACAAGACTAATAGTGAGGTATTAATAATCCTATCAAAATTAGTATGATATTCACTATCCAATTGGATTAATAGGATACATTATCCATTGGATTAATAATCTCACCCCTACCCATTACTAATAATCCTACAAATTTGTTGGATTAATTATCCATTGGATTAATAATCCTAAACCAAAATGTTAAAACAAACATAGGATAATTGGGCCAACGGATTAATAATCTTAATCCCATGCTCTTATCCATCCCATCAAACATGCCCTATATGACATATATATTAATATTTAAGTAAAAAATATTAATTTTTAAAGTCTAAAGGATGAGAATAGATATGAATTTATATTATTTTTATTTTATCGTTGGATTCTAGGTTATTTTATTTAAACTAGTAATGTGTTTCAAGAAGTGTTGGAAAGTGCCCGATAAGTGTCATGGCATGTCGGTGTCCAACACTGTAACTGACACGACATTACCTTCTTAGGAGTGTCCATGCTTCTTAGCATATAATAATGCTGTAACGTATTTGTGTACCTGAGTGGACCCATAGCCATTCCAAATTTGGTGACTGCCCTATCAATCTGATAGAGATCTGCACCACGTTCGACAAGCGAAAGGGCAGCTTGTGTGTAAGGGAAGAACATCCTATTAACAGCAAAGCCGGTGCAATTTCCAACTACAATTGGGGTTTTGTTTATCTTTTTCCCGACATCTAGTAAATCGACAATTACTTGTGGGGATGTCTTCTCGGTATGAACAATTTCCAAAGTGGCATGATGTGAACTGGACTGTGTTAAAAGCAAAATATCAATTGTTAGGCCGTCGTTTTGCTTGGGCTAACTAAGCCAAAATACCAAAAAAAAAAAAAACATGTTTGTTTCAGCTAAAAAAATCTATAAATTTTTTTTTTTTTAAAAAGCAACTGTTCCACTAAAACAAACAAAATTTTTAGCAATTACCAAACACATCAGCTTTTTTAGATTACAAAAAGCAATTGCCAAACCCATTTTCATGAAGAAAGGTACGAGAAAAAACAATGGAAATGTTATTCCAAATATTACCTGAAGAAATGGGCTCCAATGATCCGGTCATGGGACCTGGTCTTCTCCCAAATCAGGTTCAAGTCAATGGTGGAAGTGTTACTTGCAAGTATGCAGTGCGGAGGGCAATATTTTTCAAGATCAGAAAAAATTTGTTGCTTTAAAGAGGCATTCTCAATTACGGCCTATTTGAAGCATTGATAACAAGAAGTACTATAAAACTTGAAAACAAAACAGAAACCGAAAAATGAAAAATGATAAACAAAATTTATATTATTCTGCATTACCTCTATGCATGTCTACATCTCTAAAGCTTTCATAGTCAAGGACACCCTTGAGAAGAGAAAGGGTTTTCAAAAACTTCTCTTCATTCATTTTCCCTTTCTTGACACGACTTTGCAAATTGGCTGAATAAAATTAATATTAATTAGAATTCAGAGACCATACAAACAAAAGAATCTCGAGTTAGAAGAACTGATGAACAAGATGTAGTCTAAACCACTGTTGTTAGTACTTTATGATTCACGACGCGTATCATACAATTTAATACTTTTTAGAAGCAAATTGATATTATTATCAATTTGTATCTTAAATCAAATGTATCTCATGATATATTTATGACACATGATGCGACACATATATTACATAAATACTAAAATATCTTTAGCAACTTTGAAAAAAAAAAATAATTGAACTTATCTTAAGTAACTTAATATTGTAAAAAAATTTAATCAACTCATTAAAAAAGAGTTTTATTTTTTTGAGAATGGTACTTTTTATTTTATTTTTGTCTACCGTTTTGACAAATATCTACTTGTATGATATAGGTAGCTTGTATCATTGATTTATACCTACTAACACGGTTAAAGTTTAAAAATTTTTATCGTAGACAAGGCAAACTATTGATTATGCACAAGATATTTATTTTTTATATAACTATATTTATTTTTCTACCTATTTTTGAAGATGGTAAACAATCTTAGGATACACAATTCAGAAAAATAAATGAAATATGAATCGTATTCCAATTTGAAAACTATCTTCTAAACATAGAACTTTGGCCTCACCTCTAACTCTACCTACACTCGCCTGTAGGAAATTCTCATTGACTTCTTTCAGGACCACAGGATAGTTACTAAGAATCAATGCTGTTGCTATGCCAGAGCCCATTAATCCACCACCAAGAATAGCAACCTTACTTATTCATCTTGGTACGAGACTCCGATCAGTGATCCCAGGAACCTTGCAAGCAAAATGTGTTAGTAAATTTAAACATAAAATGTTTACAGCGTCACCTCAGGTAATGCTGCATAAAGACTCTAAATTAATGGTTTTGCCTATCCACAAACAAAATAGAGGGAAAAAATTAACTGAAATATTGGATTGTGATCTAGATTAGCTTTCTACAAAAAGCAATAATCACTTTTTACATTAGGAGAAATCATTGGGAACAATATTATGAGCCTTGTGCTTATGTATGATTTCTTAAAAGCTTTTAAAATGTATTTCAAAATCACCAATATGTTCATAGGTAACTCTGGATTAAGCTGGAAATCATGATTTCAAGTTTGAATAACCCAAATTACAAAACTAATTTAACACTATTGACTACCAACTATAACTAGATTAGTGGATCATTGAACATTAGCAAATTCATGATAAACCAAAGTCAAAGTAGCAGCATCAAGAACATGAAAATATTAACTGTTTACCTTAAATTAATAGACTATGAATTCAAATTAACACAGTTTTCTACTTCCACAAACTTCGGAAGATTGATTACAGTTCTGATTTCTGATTCTGAAGGTACCCGACATTAAAAATAACTCAAAAGAGTCTAAAACCTCATAAAAATAAGTTGTTATTTTGCCATTCAAATAGCAAACTACCTCAAATTTCACTATGCATCTACAAACTGATTTTAGTGATAAAACTGTGAGACATTAAATTTTCAAAACCTCACTTCTAAGTGAGAACCAAGAAGTTGTCCATCGAAAGCATGGCTACAACATGAGATACAAATGAAGTGGCAACACTCGTAACAATTCTAACACTCACAAAAATTATAACTTCATCATACCCTTGAGGTTCCACGTTGAGCAAAGAAGATGTGGATCAAGCTCTTGCAAGTATCTGAATGTAAGTCCTTGGAAAGCTTCAACTTCCTGTGAATATCACACACTTACAGTCATATTATGGTATGCTAGCCATAATGCAAAAGAGAATTAGGGACAGTTCAGAACCTTCCAAAGCCCAGCACGAGGACCAGAAACTATACCCTCTTCAACAACATTAATGCAAACTATTGGATGCTCAAGGTTGGGAGCTTGTTTTCGGGCCTGAGTTCTTGCAAACTTCAGTATTTCCCTTGCCTCACCAAGTGGCTCTATCTTGTCAGTCTTATAAAGGCTTTTAACCCATGGTCTTTTGGCCTCCAAAATATCTAGTGCCCACTGACAAGCAGTATTTATCAACTCATCTGGTGAGACTATGGCATCCACTAGACCCAAATCGTGAGCTTCCTCACCTTTAACCGGCTTTGATCTCTATCAGAGAGAGAGAGAGAGAGATCAAAAATTAATTTAAGAAGATTACAACGACTGCACCAGGATTTTTTTGTATGTAAATGAGGCAAAATGCAAAGCAAGCCAGCATACCAGCATCATTTCAAGGGCCTTAGAGAGGCCAATAAGGCGTGGAAGCCGTTGTGTACCTAAGACAATTTAGGAACATGAGTCGATGAAAGGAGGGGAAAAAACACGGTTTAGCCATAATTGACACTATAAACATCATAGCAACAATGTTGACATGAAACATTTTCATGCATAAAATGCAAGCATTAAGGCTTTCATCGATACAGAGGCCTGGCTAGTGCTTTTTGGTGTGCTATTCAGATGAAAGGCTTGCTTGACCAAAATAGTTTAGTAAAAGGGCTCAAGGAACTAACAAAAAAACATATTGCTGCTTTTGGGCTAAAGACTATTTGCTTCCAGCAAACTATGTTCATAAGCTCTTTTTATTCGAGAGTTTTTGTCCAAATTTCCCTTTATATATTCCATTTCCACAGAATGCTATAATAAAGTGGCAAAGTTCTGATTATTTAAAATTGAATAAGAAGTTAATAGTTACACTCAACTAAAATCCATTCCAACCTCTAGTTCATCTCCAAACAATAAAAAATAAATCACTGCAAATTTAAACAAAGAGCTTTACCTCCAAATCCAGGAATTACCCCAAGCCGAAGTTTAGGTAAGCCTAGTTGGGCACTAGGAGTAGATATCCGTGCATGGCAGGCCTGGCAGAGCAAATGTACAACATCATTTACATGAATTCAAGAGAACAGTCCCTAGTCAAAAAGATGAAGCAGCACATACCATTGCAACCTCTAGCCCCCCACCTAAAGTGAGGCCATCAATAGCAGCAACTGAAGGCTTTCTCGCAGCTGAGCGAAGAGAAGCCATTAAAATAAGTAACACAAACTTTTATGATCAAATAGGACGAGAGCAGAGGAAAAGGGTGAAACGCAGCAAGATTACCTTCCACAGTGTCAGTAAGAACCTCTACTGACATAAAGCCAGGTTTTGGAGGTGCAACTGTGATAAAACAGAACTACAATTTTAGGAAATATGTGACTGTGCAGCACAAGAATAGATAACGCATAAACAAATATACATACCCTTTCCCCCTTGCATTCCACCAAAAGCGGTTATATCAAAACCGCCAGAAAACTTGCCCTTTGCACCTGATCCAGTAACAGAAATATTAGCTTCGTATCTCATCATAAGAAAATGATAAGCCATCATCTCTTCACATTATCAGTAACAACAATTGCCTTCACGTCATCTCTTTGTAAGGCTTGCTCATACTGAAAAAATAAAAAGGGAAGGGTGAGAGGGGGAAAAAGAAAGAAAAAGGAGTTACACCACAAATTCAGAACAAGTAGAAATCCAACATCTATCTATTTACTGAAAGAAAAGGTTGAAGAAACCATACATCTCCAAAAGCCTAGCGAATAGGCAACGTCCTTGTGAGTTGCCTAAGAGCATATGCAGTTTTGATGTATACATTCTATATCATACGAATGGTGGCAAGATAATGAAGAAAATTAAATGTACAAGTGTCTATCGATAAGGTTCTAGAAGAACCTTCAACATAAGAAAGCTGAAAAAATATTGGCTGTGCTTGGCAGAGATCTTAAAAACATTTTTTTTTTTTTATTTGTTGTGACTTATAAATTTTATCTTAATTTAAGCTATTTTGATGTGTTTGGTTTAGCTTATAGCTTATAGCTTATAGCTTTTTTGGAAGTCGAATCACTTATTCTTTGAGTGGGGAGATGCTTTAAGAATAAGTCGAAATTTGAAAGTTATAAGCTATAAGTCGTTTAGGCATAAGCTATAAGTCTTCCAAACGGGCTTTTCTTTTTTGCAACTTTTTCACTTCATTTCATTATACATGAAGAAGCAAAGTCAGCAAATATTCCTCAATCAATTCGGCATAATATCAATCACTTTCTTGTTTCCAATAAGAAGCACATACACACCTCTCTCTCTGTCTCTCTCTATGGAAAATCATTTCTCACATGTTATACTGCTAGTATTTTGCAGCCTTCCTAAGATATCTTGGGCAGCCAAATCCATCCTTCACTTCCCATTTAATTGACTCATCATTTGTTTAGCAACTCTTATTACTTCTTTTGATTTAAAAATAAACATTAGTACATCTCTGCATTCGAAATTATTTGCTTCTTGATTTGGACTCTTGAAAGCAGATAGATTATACCAACATGACAAACCAACCAAGAAGTTCCTTAATTCAGCTACTCCACTCGTCCTCTTGCTGTTTCAAGTTAGTATACTTTAAGATTTAATTAGTTACTTCAACCAACAATGCAATAAATAGTACACAAATTTCGGTCACAGAGCAGAAGAACCTTACTGTAACAATGCATCAACAAGCACAAACAAATCCATAATTAACAAGGACAAATACTCAACTTTTTATTTCATTTGGATTTTGATAGGCAATTTTGGCATTATCAAAAGTCAGAATAGTTTGTTTTCTCACTAAATCTTCTCCACTTTTGGCTAGATTTAAAAGATGGGTGGCTCTATTTACACACCACTTTTTCTCTCAAGGCAAACCATTAATTAATTTTTTTTATTACAATTTTAACCTTAAGTGAAATGACTATAGAGGACAAGTTATGATACACACCATTTGTGTATTTACTATAAAGGACAAGAATAAATATAATATAAATCATCAATTTCAAACTTGTTCCTTACGTATCTTCTTTGTCAAGAATACAAAAACCCTAAAACCAAAACCAAAAACTCTTCTACAAATAATCAAAAATATAGTATTATTGAAGATTTTGAATGGATTCAATGAAGGATGCATCTGACAACTTTGATTCGCAACAATGGAGCAAGGAAGAGGTTATTTTTTTTGTTGTTTTTGTTTTCGTTTTCGTCCACTTGCTGAGTGGTAAATAGTTGGTACAGTTCGGTTAACCAGAGGTGGATATTATATCATTGTTCGACTTATTACAACTAAACAATTTGTATTTGTTCGACCAAAAAAAACCGAACAAAATGCATTTGTTCAACATACTACGCTCGAACAAAATGCACTTGTTCAACATACTACTGTCGAACAAAAAGCATTTGTTCAACATACTACTATCGAACTTTATTCGTGAGTTCGGTTAACAAGAATCGAGCAATTTCATTTAGTTCGACTCTATACTGTCGAACATTTATATTTTTTTTTCTTCAAAACGGTGCATCCGTGGAATGCAGTAATGTTGGATCTGGGGGTCTTGTTGACTACACGAGTCAATTTATTACTAATGAGGTAGTTTCATGTCGAAAATTAGTATTTTTTTCTTTTTCTTTTCGGATGTTTAATGACTTTGTTGAATTTGACTTGTAGGTTTTCAAGAGCAAAGAAGAATTACTCGGTTGGGTATGGGACGTTGGAAGGAAAAATGGGTTTGTGATTGTCATCAAGACATTAGACTATGGTGGTGGTCATAGGACACCAAGGATATTTTTTTCCTGTGAGAGAAGTTCAATATAGAGCTCGTAAGAAATTAGAAGGAGATGATTCAAGCAAAAAAATTGTGAAGATAATGGGTACAAAGAAATGCGGGTGTCCCTTTGAGTTAAGGGCTCGTAAGTTGATGGTTGATGATGATTGGATGGTAGATGTAGCATGTGGAATGCATAACCATGCTCCTACTAAACATTTTGAAGGACATTCATTTGCAGGGAGATTATTTGAGGAGGAAACATCATTATTAGTGGATATGTCCAAAAGCATGGTCAGACCGAAAGAGATTTTGGTTACATTGAAACAAAAGGATGCTTTGAATGTAACCACTATGAAAACCATTTACAATGTACGTCATAGAAATAATGTTATTGAGAAAGCTGGGAGATCACAAATGCAACATTTGTTGGGTGAGTTAGAAAAGCATAATTACATTGAGTGGCATAGGTGAGACAACAACACGATGATTGTCACAGACTTGTTTTGGGCGCATCCTGTCAGTTTAGATTTGCTCCGTTCATTTCCAAAGGTGTTGATCATGGACTGCACATATAAGACAAATCGATATCATCTTCCTCTTCTTGAGATAGTTGAAGTGACATCCACTGATATGTCATTCTCCGTAGCCTTTGCATATCTCCAATTTGAGCAGATTGATAACTACGTTTGGGTGTTAACTACATTGTGTAGTCTTTTGGATGACATTGCTATTCCTGAGGTGATTGTCACGGATAGGGAGCTTACTTTGATGAATGCTATTGACAGGGTATTTTCTACATCTCGACATTTATTATGCCGATGGCATATTAGTAGAAATGTACTGGCGAAATGCAAGAAAATGTTTAAGAGTAAGGAGGAATGGGACAAGTTTATCTTTTATGGAATTTCTTAGTACTCTCCTCAACTGAGCTTGAATACAATGAACATCTTGCTAGGCTACTTGCGGATTTTGATACATATCCTGAGGTAGTGCAATATGTGTCACAAAGTTGGTTAATTCCATATAAGGGTAAGTTTGTTGCCGTATGGACAGATAGTTGTATGCACTTCGGGAATGTTACCACTAATAGGTAATATATATTTGACTACCTTACACTATTACGCATTACGATTTTGATTATTTAAACTTGATTATGTTAATTGTTTCCATTGTACACAGGGTTGAAAGTGCACATGCAAAACTGAAACGGCAACTTGGTTCTAACCAAGTAAATTTTGAGTGTTTTTGGACCAAGATCCATAGTTTGCTTGAGTTGCAACATGTTGATATTAAGGCATCGTTTGAGAAGAGTTTAACCATTATACAACACCAGTTCAAACCATCCCATTTTAGAGAGCTCCGAGACAATATCTCTATTACTACATTAGATCATGTCTTAGCGGAGAGTAAGCGAGAGAATGATGTTGGCATTGATGCTTCAGTATGTGGATGTGTTGTTCGACGAACACACGGGTTACTGTGTGCCCATGAGATTGCGGATTACATCTGGCAGGGTCGTCCAATACCACTTGATAGCATTAACCCACACTGGAGGACTCTTGAGGTAGTACAAAAGTTGAAGAATGATAAAGTGGACTTGAGTTGTGAACCAAAGTTTGATCTCATACTTAAGCAATTTAATGCATCTGATTACACTACGCAATTGGAAATTCTGCATAAGTTAGGAAAGATTGCAGATCCGCAAAGTAGTTTTCTCATTGAGCCGGATGTGAAGCCCAACCCTCGAGGTAAGGGACATAAGAAGATAGATGTATCTACGCGTCGAGACCCATGTGCATTTGAGCTAGTTCAGTCTGGACATGATAACCACTCACCTATGGGCACCCAGATCCCCACACATGATTCTGTCAAAGTACATAAAAAAACGGCCTGCCAAAGAGCAGGTACATGTAATCATTTTTTACTTACATTTTTGTTTATGATAAATTACGTGTTTTGTTGTTCATGTGTTGATATCTTCGATGTTGAATAAGTATATTGGATGCGTACAAGTACGACTTATTCATATGTTAATGCCCTTCCAGTTGGACTGAAGCCTTACATACGTCTTATCAAGGATGTAGATGCCGATGGCAATTGCGGGTTTAGGGCCATTGCTAGCTTGATGGGGCTTACAGAGGCTGAATGGGGTCAAGTCAAGTGTGATCTCCTACAGGAATTGCACACACACGTAGACCATTACACTCATCTATATGGTTCACATGACAGGATTAAAGAGCTGACCCATATTCTATCATACTTTGAGCCCAATCCAGGGTATCACTGTTGGATGACTATGCCTGACATGGGTCATCTTATTGCATCTTGTTATAATGTGGTATTGTACCACTTATCTGCACAACAATGCCTTACTTTCCTCCCTCTACGATCAGTGCCAATATCACAACTTCAATGACGTGAGATTGCTATTGGGTTTGTTAATGGGAATCATTTTGTCCAGGTATAGCATTATGATTTGTGTAATACATTTATCATTTTGTACTGCATCGCTCTCATACTTATAGCTGTGTCAATGTAGGTGTTCATGTTACCGGGTCATCCAGTTCCACCGATAACTACCAATTGGTGCAAGTTTCGTCATTCTTGTGCGGCTGGATGGGATACTGCATATAGTCGCCGAATTGAGTATTTTAAAGAAGTTGTTCATTCAGGGGTAGCTACTAGAGAGACATTTGATTGTATTAACCTTGATGAGTAATGATGTATGTGAGTTGAGTTGTAGTGATGCAATTTAAATAGTTAGCAATATATTTTTGTGGATTAGCATTTAAATAGTTGAGTTGGATTAAGCTTTGAGTTAATTTAATGCACATGGTAGTACTTGTTCATTGCGGTGTATCAAATGCATTGGCATAATACTTCCTGTTAATTACCAAAAATACAAACCATGAATACTTGTTCGTTACAAAATATTGGTAGAGTAATTCTTGTTCATTATAAACCAACAAAAACATCAAAAGAGTACTTGTTTTCCATTACAAAATAACAAAACAAGATTACCACATAACCAACTACCTATCATCTACTCGTCTCCTACGATTGTATGTTCGAAGTGGAATAGAACTAGGTCCAGCCTCATCAATTTGTTGACCTTGAAGAACACGTGTCATCCTCTCAATGGCCTCATATAACCTATCTGGCTCACGAACACTAGCATCATGGCCCGCCTCGATGATAGGATGGGCAATCCGTAGTGCGTGATCAATACGCTGCATTAAGAACAAATACAATTGTAATTAACACATGCCATCTTCAAAAAAAATGTAAACAATGTGTGACCAATACTGTCATACCCCAGCATCTTGCATGTCAGATCGACTATCCTGTGCACGTGGGTCAAAACCAGACTGATGTGTGGGGTTCTGGATATCCCAACCACGACCTCGACCTCGGCCACGACTAGTATTAGTTAATGCACGACGTCGTCTCTCTGAGGCAGTGGGTGGAATACACGAAGGGTCATCCATTTCTAAAAATGAAACAGAAAACAATAAAGTTAACAGAAGTGTGTTTTGAGACTTTTGTCAAATCACTAAAATGAACCTTTGTCATGAGGCGAAGCACATCATTTTAAATGCTGCGAGTAATATGCTAATGTCATTAAGTTCAATTGTATGCAAAAAGTAGTATACAAGCGAGGGAGAGAAGCAGTTGAGGCCATAATGATGGGTTTTGGAAACCAAAATCTCTTTTATTTTTATCTCATCATTATTAACATTTGGTTAATCACTTTTTGAAAATAGATTTTTCTATCCCATTTACCATCTTTCTTGAAGCTAAAAAGCAGCTCACCTTTACAGGCATCTTGAGGCAAATGGAGGATATTGGAGGTCACTCTTCAAACTTCCAAGTTATATTAGAAACAGTAGTAATGCAAAATTGATTTATTATTGCAAACCCAAAGCAAGGGAAAACAGTATCTAGAAGAAAATTTTTAAGTATCAAATAGTACTAAAATAAATTAAGTTGCATGAACAAGAAGCGTATTGGGCTCATCAACAAGCAACAGTGCGAATGACAACACGACACAAAATGACGAGATTTTTATTTTCTTGTACAAATAAGCCAAGCACACACAATTAAAAAGAAGTATAAAATAAAAGGGTACCCAAAAAAACACTGCATTTTATCAAGATTTCTCCATCTTGTTGATATCCTGTAAATCATTATAAAAAATAATTTATGAAACTACTTGACATACAACTTTAAGGAACAAATCTATCAGGTTTGAACAGTACTATGCACTAACATGAAGTAAAAGTGTCATAACTTTGCATTTAGGCATCAGTCTACTGAAGCAAGAGTGTTTGAGTGTCACCTTAAGTTAAAATAAAGACTCAATGGAGTAGATGTGGCTTGAATTAAAACACAAGTGTAGTTGAAGTTACCAATTTGAATTGAATTAGCATGATAGAATAGAAAGGCAAAATACTTATGTTACAAAACAAAAAACACAAACACAGAAGCATTTTTCAAGCCAAACATATGTATGTATAAGCATAAATCTTACAAAACATAGGGTACAAAATCAGAACCGTTCATAAGAAAAATAAAACATGTAGGAATTTTGCTCCAAACCACTAGCATGAAAAATCAGAACTATTCTTAAGACAAACTGACATTCATATAAAAAAAGAGGGAGAATAATTGATATATAGATCTGATGGCTACTGCACAGACCATCATATCCCAAACAGGCTGCCAAGTTTTCTTCCTTCTTGGGTTTACTAGCTTTTTAATTGACTTTTTAGATCTATAACAAAGTAGTACCGATATCTAGCTAGCAATATGACTTCTCTCCGATCAACTGAATTGCAATTGTGAATTGGTTCATGAGCCTTTTAACACCCTTGACTGGAGAAGTGTCGGACCTAATATAAAATACTCATTGTCGGTCCATTTAGTTAATATCTATAACAATGCTAGGGAGATTCACAAGTAGTCCAAGAAGGTAACAAATTTTTTAACTACAAATCCATGAGACAAATTAGGTTACATCCTCTTAATACCTGCTCACAATTTTTTCATATTTCAATACAATGAATCCATCAATCTATTGGTAATAAAAATTAAAAGTAAATGAATCAAAATAAAATTTTAGTGAAAATGCAAAGACTAAACAAGATTTTGATAAAAATATAAAAACGGTAATGAGACAAAAAATACCATATTTAACTCACACAATAAATTTCGTCAGTCTTAATAAAAGAAGATAGACGGAGGAATGAAATTACAATTTGAATATGAATGGATATTATTTATAACACACACATAGATACATTATGCTCGTCCAGAAACGGCACGTACTCTAGGTAGCTACTCTTGGCAGATAAATAATAGTATAGTTAGTATAGCCATAGGGTTATTACTTAATGTTTCCATCCACACCCACTACGTGAAGTATCTAAGGTTTGTTTCTAATGATTTGACTCTTCAATTTCTTTACTATATTCAATTGAAATTGCTAAAAAAAAAATGAGAAATACAAAAATATAAAAATATTATCAAAAAAATTATAAATTTTAATCATTATAACAAACTAAATTCTAAATTTTTAATTTTATTAATTTAAATTCTAATATTTTGAAACTATCAATTTGTTTCCATTACCGTTAAGTAAAACAAAAAAAGAAAAAAAAAAGACATGTTAATCATTAAAGTCAATGTAACGGTATTCAAAATAATTAAAATATCATTTCCGTTAAGTTTAATAATTAAAATATCATTTTTTCCATTAGTTTTACAACAATGATTCAGAACATTAATTTTCATAATAATATGACAATGAAAAAATAAATAAAACAAAACAAAACAAATCAAGACCAAAACACTGCCAGCTCAATAGAGTTGGCTTTAGAACTCAACAATTACAGCTCCAAAGCATTTTTTTTAGTTTTATCTTACGAAAATAGATAAACAGATTAGATTGAAAACAAATTAAAAGTTTAAAGTTTGATTTGACAAAATTAAAAACTTAATATTTATTTTGTTACAAAGGTCAAAATTCAAATTTTTTTTCTTTTTTGTAATTTACCCAAAAGTATATTATGCAAATTAATAAACTCGGATGTTTTATTTGTTTACTCATATCTTTCAAGAGTAATTAGTAATCCAATTTAATAATTCCAAATGAAATCCAAAATTTACTTCCTATAAATGGACGCAGATCACCCTGCCTTAAAAAAGATTTCTAATCATTAAATAGTACACAAATTTTGGTCACAGAGCGGAAGAACCATACTGTAACAATGCATCAACAAGCACAAACAAATCCATAATTAACATCGACAAATACTCGACTTTTTATTTCATTTCGATTTTGTTAGGCAATTTTGGCATTATCAAAAGTCAGAATAGTTTGTTTTCTCACCAAATCTTCTCCACTTTTGGCTAGATTCAAAAGAAGGGTTATAATAGAAAAATGTGTCTATTTCTTCCCATTTCACCCCATTTCCTTCCTCTTTAGTAAACCCCCATTTCACCCCATTTCTATTTAGTTTCTTTTCTCTCCAAATCACCAAATCCAAACAGACTGCTTAGGGCAATGTTTTGGTTTTCTTATTTTTCTTATTTTTTGGTGCTCTCCAGGGACGGCTTTACCTGTAGCTCAGGGTATTCACTTAAATAACTGTTGGTATGACTTTTTTTTTTTTAAACAGTTGGTATGACTTATGATCACGAAAATTTTGAACATCTGACCCACTCCATTAAAATTATACAAAAAAAATCTTATTTGATAATATTGATAACCAAGTTATTATGCAAGGATTTCAAAATCTTAAAAATCACAATTGTAAAAGTCACTTTGAAAACTGCTTTTCATGCTGATTTTTTTTTTCATATTTTAGTCATTTAAAAAAAAATGAAATCAAATCTACATGCACCTAATTATTAGAATATTTATGAAGAAATTTATAATAAAAAAATTACTAAACAAACAAAATTTTTTTTTTTTTTTTGGTCTTTAGTAATTTTGTTTTTAGATTTTTCACAAGTATTTTAATTTTTAGATGCATTAAAAAGTAAAACAAAATTTACAATTTTTTTTCTTCAAACAATAGTGTATATATTATAATTCTCTTCTATTTATGATTCAACAAGTTTAAATGGACAGATTTATAGGAAATACATTATAAATATTAATAAGTGTGATTTTATTTTGGGTAAATTACACCACCCTCCCCTGAAGTTTGAAAAAAATACATAATTATACCACCCCCTTTTAGTCTTACTAAATGAACCCAAGTAAGTTATCAAGAACAGACTTGATCAAAGTTAGCCTACCAGCAATTGACAATAGCTTTCTTTTCCAAAATGCTAACTTGGATCTAACCTTATCCACAACAGGTTGCCAAGTCTTCTTCCTTCTTGGGTTTACTAGCTTTTTAATTGACTTTTTAGATCTATAACAAAGTAGTACCGATATCTAGCTAGCAATATGACTTCTCTCCGATCAACTGAATTGCAATTGTGAATTGGTTCATGAGCCTTTTAACACTCTTGACTGGAGAAGTGTCAGACCTAATATAAAATATTAATTGTCGGTCCATTTAGTTAATATCTATAACAATGCTAGGGAGATTCACAAGTAGTCCAAGAAGGTAACAAATTTTTTAACTACAAATCCATGAGACAAATTAGGTTACATCCTCTTAATACCTGCTCACAATTTTTTCATATTTCAATACAATGAATCCATCAATCTATTGGTAATGAAAATTAAAAGTAACTGAATCAAAATAAAATTTTAGTGAAAATGCAAAGACTAAACAAGATTTTGATAAAAATATAAAAACAGTAATGAGACAAAAAAAATACCATATTTAACTCACACAATAAATTTCGTCAGTCTTAATAAAAGAAGATAAACGGAGGAATGAAATTACAATTTGAATATGAATGGATATTATTTATAACACACATAGATACATTATGCTCGTCCAGAAACGGCACGTACTCTAAGTAGCTACTCTTGGCAGATAAATAACAGTATAGTTAGTATAGCCATAGGGTTATTACTTAATGTTTCCATCCACACCCACTACGTGAAGTATCTAAGGTTGTTTCTAATGATTTGACTCTTCAATTTCTTTACTATATTCAATTGAAATTGCTAAAAAAAATGAGAAATACAAAATATAAAAAATATTATCAAAAAAATTCTAAATTTTAATCATTATAACAAACTAAATTCTAAATTTTTAATTTTATTAATTTAAATTCTAATATTTTGAAACTATCAATTTGTTTCCATTACCGTTAAGTAAAACAAAAAAAGGAAAAAAAAAAAGACATGTTAATCATTAAAGTCAGTGTAATTGCAAGCAAAATAATTAAAATATCATTTCCATGAAGTTTAATAATTAAAATTTCATTTTTTCCATTAGTTTTACAACAATAATTCAGAACATTAATTTTGATAATAATATGACAATAAAAAATAAAAAACAAAACAAAACAAAACAAATCAAGACCAAAACACTGCCGTAGGTGCGCATTAAGCTGGTTCGGACACCCTATAGGAAAACCAAAAAAAAAAGAGAAAGAACGGAAATGGTTTGTAGCTAAAAAAATGTTTCCCTCGAATCCCCCGAATTTTAGAAACGACGTTGTTTCAAAAACTTTCCCTTCCACTTCTTTATCAGACTCCAAAACCCATCTCTCGCAAATTAATCTCCTCGAGTCGATCATTTCTCTCTACTCATTCTCTCTAGTCGACTCCATTGGAGCCCTTAATCTCCTCCAAATCCTCTCATCTCTCTGGCAGAGTTTGATTGCTCTTGGGTTATACTTGCTCGGCCTGATGTCAGTCCCATCAGCAAGCCTGAATTTGAGCTCAATCAAATCCTCTCCAATTTTGGCATTATCAAAAGTCAGAATAGTTTGTTTTCCCACCAAATCTTCTCCACTTTTGGCTAGATTCAAAAGATGAGTTATAATAGAAAAATGTGTCTATTTCTTCCCATTTCACCCCATTTCCTTCCTCTTTAGTAAACCCCCATTTCACCCCATTTCTATTTAGTTTCTTTTCTCTCCAAATCACCAAATCCAAAGAGACTGCTTAGGGCAATGTTTTGGTTTTCTTATTTTTCTTATTTTTTGGTGCTCTCCAGGGACAGCTTTACCTGTAGCTTAGGGTATTCACTTAAATAACTGTTGGTATGACTTTCTTTTTTTTTTTTTTTAAACAGTTGGTATGACTTATGATCACGAAAATTTTGAACATCTGACCCACTCCATTAAAATTATGCAAAAAAAATCTTATTTGATAATATTGATAACCAAGTTATTATGCAAGGATTTCAAAATCTTAAAAATCACAATTGTAAAAGTCACTTTGAAAATTGCTTTTCATACTGATTTTTTTTTTTTTCATATTTTAGTCATTAAAAAAAAATGAAATCAAATCTACATGCACCTAATTATTAGAATATTTATGAAGAAATTTATAATAAAAAAATTACTAAACAACCAAAAAAAATTTTTTTTTTTTTTGGTCTTTAGTAATTTTGTTTTTAGATTTTTCACAAGTATTATAATTTTTAGATGCATTAAAAAGTAAAACAAAATTTACAATTTTTTTTCTTCAAACAATAGTGTATATATTATAATTCTCTTCTATTTATGATTCAACAAGTTTAAATGGATAGATTTATAGGAAATAGATTATAAATATTAATAAGTGTGATTTTATTTTGGGTAAATTACACCACCCTCCCCTGAAGTTTGAAAAAAATACATAATTATACCACCCCCTTTTAGTCTTACTAAATGAACCCAGGTAAGTTATCAAGAACAGACTTGATCAAAGTTAGCCTACCAGCAATTGACAATAGCTTTCTTTTCCAAAATGCTAACTTGGATCTAACCTTATCCACAACAGGTTGCCAAGTCTTCTTCCTTCTTGGGTTTACTAGCTTTTTAATTGACTTTTTAGATCTATAACAAAGTAGTACCGATATCTAGCTAGCAATATGACTTCTCTCCGATCAATTGAATTGCAATTGTGAATTGGTTCATGAGCCTTTTAACACTCATGACTGGAGAAGTATCGGACCTAATATAAAATACTCATTGTCGGTCCATTTAGTTAATATCTATAACAATGCTAGGGAGATTCACAAGTAGTCCAAGAAGGTAACTAATTTTTTAACTACAAATCCATGAGACAAATTAGGTTACATCCTCTTAATACCTGCTCACAATTTTTTCATATTTCAATACAATGAATCCATCAATCTATTGGTAATGAAAATTAAAAGTAACTGAATCAAAATAAAATTTTAGTGAAAATGCAAAGACTAAACAAGATTTTGATAAAAATATAAAAAGGTAATGAGACAAAAAATACCATATTTAACTCACACAATAAATTTCGTCAGTCTTAATAAAAGAAGATAAACGGAGGAATGAAATTACAATTTGAATATGATTGGATATTATTTATAACACACATAGATACATTATGCTCGAGAAGCCCGTAAACGCATTTCTAGGTAGCTACTCTTGGCAGATAAATAATAGTATAGTTAGTATAGTCATAGGGTTATTACTTAATGTTTCCATCCACACCCACTACGTGAAGTATCTAAGGTTGTTTCTAATGATTTGACTCTTCAATTTCTTTACTATATTCAATTGAAATTGCTAAAAAAAATGTGAAATACAAAAATATAAAAAATATTATCAAAAAAATTCTAAATTTTAATCATTATAACAAACTAAATTCTAAATTTTTAATTTTATTAATTTAAATTCTAATATTTTGAAACTATCAATTTGTTTCTATTACCGTTAAGTAAAACAAAAAAAGAAAAAAAAAACATGTTAATCATTAAAGTCAATGTAACTTTATGCAAAATAATTAAAATATCATTTCTGTGAAGTTTAATAATTAAAATATCATTTTTTCCATTAGTTTTACAACAATGATTCAGAACATTAATTTTGATAATAATATGACAATAAAAAATAAAAAACAAAACAAAACAACACAAATCAAGACCAAAACACTGCCGTAGGTGCGCGTTAAGCTGGCTCGGACACCCTATAGGAAAACCAAAAAAAAAGAGAAAGAATGGAAATGTTTTGTAGTTCGAAAATGTTTCCCTCGAATCCCCCGAATTTTAGAAACGACGTCGTTTCTAAAACTTTCCCTTCCACTTCTTTATCAAAGTCCAAAACCCATCTCTCGCTACTCGCTACTCAGTCTCTCCTCAGAGTCGATCATCTCTCTCTACTCACTCTCTCCAGTCGACTCCATTGGAGCCCTTAATCTCCTCCAAATCCTCTCATCTCTCTGGCAGAGTTTGATTGCTCTTGGGTTATACTTGCTCGGCCCGATGTCAGTCCCATCATCAAGCCTGAATTTGAGCTCAATCAAATCCTCTCCAGCCATTCAAGAACCTCCCACCAAAAGCCCACCTCAAAAAATTCTCATAATCATCAACCCAGATCAGGTCTAAACTATACAAAGATCCCAAATAAACTCCTTATGTTGCTATCATCACCAGAAACTCTTTCACAATCAAAGAACAAATCAATCTTTTAGGCTAAATATTCAAGAACCCAGATCAAATCTCACAAGATCACACCTAAAAGCCACTCAAAACATCGAAAAAACAAAAACCTAGAAAATCCATCAAAGGAAACCAGTAATTTCAACAGATTTTTTACGCAAGAAGATTGATACAAGTTCTTGATTCGAACCCAAGAGCAATCAATTTCGAATCCACTAAATCCAACACAGTGACTTCGGCAGAGTTTTTCGCTAGTCGTCGGTGGTCGATCTCAGCGGTATTCTTCTTCGACGGGCTCCTCTTTCTCTCCTCTCTTCTCCTCTCCTCTCCTCTCATTTCTTCTTCTATTTCGCGCGTGGTGTCAACTGGGAAAACAAACACTCAAAACTCACCTTTATCAATTTCAGGGGATTCGGGGGGCAAGTTTTCGAGCAACATAGCGCGATTGGAGAAAGAAATAGAAGATGAAGAGAGTACCATCAAGGGAGAGAGAATTGACGGGAGGGTTGATGATGATGGTGATGATAGCCACCCCATCAGCTCCAACCTCCATCACTGTTCTTCCTCTCCTGTTGTTGTTGTTGTTGCTCCCCATTACTTTCTCTCTCTAGAATTAAGCTTTTTCTCTCTCTAAAAGTGCCTCAACCTTTGTTGCAACTGTTATGAAGAGAGAGAGAGAGATTGTTATTTGTAGCGTGCTCGGCTGTCCGCTCCCACCTTCTCATTCTTCTAATCTTCGATGTGGGATAGCTGTCTATCTATCACACATTATTATTCTATTCCTTTCTTTCTTTAAGAGGCTACTTAGCTTTTCTTAGACATAGGTGGAGAAAGCTTTTTTAAGTGCATATAGTAATTTTACATAATCAGATTATGAAACTCTTCCGTCTTCTTAGCACAATTTTTTTAGGAGCTTTTGAATTTTGGATTTGGATTTTGACTTTTATAAGAATTATAGACACATTATTTTTCACGTCTAATACTTGTAATAAGAGTGAGATTCACATTATGTTATTAGAATATATATATATACATATATATATTTTGCGTTCTTAGCATAATTGTTATAGGAGGCTCATATACTACTCATTACATTCGTATTTAGACTATGTGAGATTTCGTTTCACACTTCTGTCATATTATAAAAAGAGGAAGGGAAAAAAAAAGAAAAAAAAAATTATGTAATTGTTTCTTATCAACCCCTTTGATTCTTCTCTCTATAAGGTAAGTAATTTAAAAAGTGATGCAAATATGTTGGTCATTTTCATTTGTATCTTACAAATATATGGTACATCATTTGTACTAAAAACAAAGTATGATAGGGGGATTTGGTCACCAATATATCTATCATTCAATACTAAAAACAAAGTATGATAGGGGGATTTGGTCACCAATATATCTATCATTCAACTCTACAATGAGAGTCTAGAAAGATAATACAATCAAATGCCGTTAAGACAACAACTTAATTGCCAACCTCAGTGACCAGCTAACCTGCTTCTCTCTCATGTTGGATAGCTATGGAAGCTTGATGGTGTCAACCGATTGAGAGGATGTTGAATTGTGGAAGAAGAGGCAGATAACAGAGATATCATCCACTTCCATACCCGGTTTCTTACGTTTCCAAGCACAAACCGCATGTTGGACTAATCTTTTAGCCAATTCTTCCCTTTCTGGTGTTGAAGACACAATCTCCACTGCTTCTCGGTTGGAGAGAACATCCCATACCTATGTAAGCAAAGATTATGTACCATATAGTTCAGTGATAGGCCCGAAACACCACCACAAACATCAATCATTTCTCTAAGAATGAGAAAGTTACATATCGAGTGCTCGTGTAAAAGTTTTGAATCACCAATGATAAATGCATACGTACCCCATTAGTTGCCAAAATGACGAACTGGTCTCTGCAGGTGATATTTCTTTGTGTAATTTCCGGCTCGGAAATAAGGCCAAAGCCCTTTATGTAATAATCACTGAAGGCTCTTGATATTGCTAGTCCCGGCCCTCCTAGTGCCTTCCCATTTGGTAACCAGACTTTGTATACGCCCGGCTCATCAAGCATATCAAACACTCTCCCTTTGGACTGTCTTATTCTTTCAGTCTCTTTTGCATTTGTGAATACACGAGTCACTACAAGAAAATCAAGCTATAGTAGCGTTTTTTATAGCAGCGCCTCAAAAAATGCAGCTATAAAGTGGTTATTGTGATGGTCTTTAACCGCAATTAAAACTTAAGTTTTTAGTTGCATTTATTTTCTAAACTGCTGCTATACATATTTTTTTAGTTACGTTTACAACTCAACCGCTACAATAGGTCAAACAAATAAGGCGCCAAAAAAATTCTAATTTAGCGCTCAGAATTTCAATCCCAAAAAAAGGGTTCAACTCTAAGTCGATCTATCTATACTTCTTGTGCCCTAGTCTATCTATACTTTCATGAAGTAGCACCAAGCAGTCACAGAGGCTTCCTGATTTCACAAGCTACAGCCCACCAGTGTATCGACCAGTGTATCAACGGTTCATCCTCCATCGGTGTATCGACCGATGCATCAACGGTTCCTGATTTCAGGTCAGTTTGCTCTCTCTCTCTCTCTCTCTCTCTCTCTCTCTCTCTCTCTCCAAACACTCTCATAATGTACCGACATACCAACCAAATCCATAAATGAATAATCTATATATTTCATCCTCTATCAGTGTTTCTCATGTATGCTTCAAAATAAACCCAACCCAGAATTCATACAACTCCCAATCTTCCAAGGACCATAAAAACCCTAAATTTTTGCTATGATTTCATGTTAAAATCTTGGGTTTTCTTTGGTTTTTGTGTTCCTTTTACCATAATCAATGGCTTCTAAACCAGCTCCAAAAATTGTAATCATCTTCACATTTACCTGTACACTAACAAGCACATATTCTCTTCCTTTTGTCGTCTTTCATGGTAATTTTCTCATCATTCTATATGATCTCCTTGATTATTCATGCCCACAATATGCTCTGTTTACTTTAATTGACAATTCATTATTGAGAATTGAAATGTGAAGATCACAGTGTGATGATTAAGTTTTATTGTTACTAAGTTGGTGTTGGACTGTTACAATTAGGTTGGTTTAGATGTGGGTTTGTTGGATTTTGTATATTAGTTGTTAAAACTTCTTTTTTAGGATCATTAGCATTAATACAAAACACAAAATTGCTTTCAAGCCACTATTATGATTTATACAGTTGTGTTTCGTGTTTTGTGTGGTGATTTCTGTTACTATAATTAACAATTCAGTATTGGGAATTGGAATGTGAAGATCATGGTGTGATGATTAAGTGTTATTGTTACTAATTAAATGTGGGTTTTTGAATTTTTGTATTTTAGTTGTTGATGCTACACACATTCATGTGTCCTGTATGTGTTTGATAAAATGCCACAACAAGCTTCTTCTTTATTGTTATATTTCATTTTGTTTTGGTTTATTTATTTATTTATTTATTTTTGAGAAAATTGATGTCCATTATTTTAATGCTTGTGCACTTGTATAGTTTTCTTGGCCTAATAATATGATTAGAGAAAATTCAACACTGAATTATGCCCCTTTTTTGTTGAATCCAAATACACAACTAACGAAGAACTTTGAAACATTCCACCCTTTTTACTAGTTTAGCAACCATCATACAAACCCAAAATGACTTTACTTTCATTGGTTAGATGCACAATAAAGTGGTTCTAGGTAGCTAGATAACATAGTTAAGGTCACACTTGTCTTAGGGAAGATCCAGCAAAAATGACTTTAATCTCATTGGTTAGATGTGAAAAAGTCCAGCTTAACCTCCAATTGGATTTCATTCTAAGCCTTTTGTTTTCCATAGAGAGAGGTGAGTTTTAGACCTTTTTTCCTCCCATTATATACAGCTTCTAGAAACAAAATTGCATGCTTTGTGAAGTCTCACTCTATTCTATGGCTGAGTTTTTAAACTAGGAAGTACTAAAAAAACTTATTGATTTATTTGATCATTACTTCTCATGTCCTAGTTGCAACCAAAAAACAGTCAATTTCAAAACCCAAATGACCACCAAAAACAGAAAATAAAAGCAGTCGCCACCATCATAGGTCAATTGGAGATCAGGCTGTAACCCCAAAATCCAGAATAGAACACACTCAGAGTGTAACGCCCTCAAAATCCAACTCATTAAATATAAAACAAAACATGCATTATTAAAAGAAAGCATTTTATTACATCAATCATCCGAATCTCATGAAATGAAATACCATAATAAATGCCCTAAAGGCTTACATCTTGCCAAGCCAACACTTGGACACAATTCACTGAGTTCTAACTCAGAAACAGATAAAGCCCTAGGCTTGAAAGATTACATTATTCAAATAAAACAAATAAAAGTAAATAAACAAATCTTCAAGTCCAATCCTCACAAGCTATGTCCTTGGAGGGAGTGAACCACCTGAACCTGAAAAATAAAGTTCCCATATAGGGTGAGCCACAGCCCAATAGAGAAATACTAAACCAATCATAAGAATTAACTAAAGTATTAGCATCTGATACATGGTTAACACACTATAATCAAATGACAATATTCATGACACGAATGTCTACACTGCCTATGACACATTGTCCATGGCACATTTTACTTTCCACTTATGGCTCAGAACCTGGCCAAATAACTCAACAGGACTTCATCTTTTATTATCATTACTTCCAATTCAACAGGAATAACAATTCAAGTTAGACCTAATCATAACAAATACACATGTTGGTATTGTATCAATCATAATCAATTCACTTCCATACTTCCCTACTGATACACATTTTAGTGATGTATCATAACAACAATAAATAGACATATGCCTATTAATCAATAAGCACACATAAGAGTGATGCTACTGGAGTCCATCCCCTATCTCCTCCCAATAAATCCGGTTTAGAGGTCCATCCCCTATCTTCCCCTAAACCGTGGAGTCCATCCCCTATCTCCTCCAATCAACATGCATATGCAATGAAACACGCAATTGCCATATACAACACATAATTAATACACAAATGTTCTGTATTAACTCAACGGTCAAACAATTGACCCAATTCCAGTTATACCTAAGCCGCATGCAAGGTCTACAACAATCAATGGCTATCCTCCACCGATAGCCCAAAACAGTTATTTCTAAGCGAGAAATAAATACATCAATGAATGTAGATTCAACATTCCCAAAGGTAAATATTTAAACTACTCAATCCCATGAATTAAACTAAATTCCACTTTATTCCTTTAAATTAATTACACAAATTAATCTAAACCAAAACCCTAAGGTTTCTTCCAAAATTACCAAACTACCCCCACATACCAAAATTACCAAACTACCCCCATATACCAAAATACCAAAACTTAGGATTAAAGCGTATAAATGGAGTAGGAAATCCCTACCTCGAAGGAAGAACCCAAAGGAGAAGATGAAGAAGATGCTCGAAACTCCAAAATGCTCCAAATCAATAACTGCTCAGATTAAATGAAAGCCCTCACTCTCCTCTATCTTATTTGTAAAAGAACTAGGGTAGAAACACACCCTAACTAGATCAAACCTAGAAGAAAAGGTGTTTAGAGAAGAAGAAAAGTCGGACTTTAGGGTTTGGGATCAAAAAGAATGAGAAACTGCCCTAAAAATCCCGCTGCTGCGTTTAAATACTGGACAGGCTCGCTCGAGCGAAGACCTAGTCGCTCGAGCGACCAGACACCAAAAACATAACTCGCTCGAGCGAAAAGAAGCTCGCTCGAGCCAAAGACAAACCATCTCGCTCGAGCGAAGGAAAGCTCGCTCGAGCCAACAAATACTGCCCTCAGGTCTAGCACTGGACGCAACCCTCGCTCGAACCAAGAAAGGTTCGCTCGAGCGACGAACCAAAAAGAAGAACCTCGCTCGAGCGAAGAGAAGCTCGCTCGAGCGACCAAGCTAAAAACTGAACATCAAGAATTGGTTTCTAGACTCAACCAACCTGTAATCAACCTGCCCAAAACATCTTATAACCAAAGAATAAGGAATCAAGGACAACAACGACAATAATCTGGCAACGGAATCCACGGAACATAAGTCCGGATACAATACTCAAATGGGAAAAGACCGGGGTCGCTATAACCTCCCCCCCTTAAAAGAATTTCGTCCCCGAAATTAAACATGAGTTTGTAAAACAAGTTTTTTCTCAATTCCCAATGATATTATAAAACAATAAACAACAACTTGACCAATATTGGTCACTTCATCTCTTATCAAGAGGCATCTCACAATATGTATAAACCAACGTATATTTCAACCTGCATCTATGTTATGCATTAACCTTTTCAATGTTAACAATTCCCATATCATATTCAATCTCATGATATAAATAACACATTCAATATATAAATGTTATACTCCACTTCCATAAAAAGGCAAGTTTCAAAATGTTAACATTAAACCAAAACATTCTCCATGTTTTCCTAACTTAAGACATATATAAAACTCTTAAGTTCAACAATATTACATAATCTAAATACAAGATTATAAATCAGTAAACAATTCCGGATATTTCTCACGGACTTCCAACTCACGTTCCCAAGTGGCCTCCTCCACTCCGTGATGCTTCCACAAAACTTTCACCAAAGGGATGGTTTTGCCACATAAACTTGATCCCACCTATCCAAGACTTGAACCGTCTCTCCTCATATGAGACATCCTCATCAATAACTAAATCGGTCAATCCAATACATGTGACGGATCCGGCTCATACTTAGAAGCATACTCACATGAAACACGTCATGAACTCCGGATAACTGCGGTGGCAAAGCTAAACGATAAGCAGCCTCGCCAATCCTCTCAAGGATCTCAAAAGGCCCAATGAACCGAGGGGACAACTTCCCGCTCTTCCCAAACCTCATCAACCCTCGTTTAGGTGATATCTTTAGAAAGACATGATCACCCACCTCAAACTCTAAAGGTCTCCTCCTACGGTCGGCATAAGATTTCTGACGACTCTGTGCTGTAACCAGCCTCTTACGGATAAGCTCAACTTTCTCCGTTGTTTCCCTCACCAACTCCGGACCCAACAAAGGTGCATCACCCACCTCGGCCCAACAAACTGGAGATCTACACGGTCGGCCATACAAGGCCTCAAACGGTGCCATACCAATACTAGACTGAAAGCTATTGTTGTAGGCAAACTCCACTAATGGCAAGTGCCTCTCCCACGACCCACCAAAGTCGAGAACACAACCCCGAAGCATATCCTCAAGAATCTGAATAGTACGCTCGGACTGCCCGTCAGTCTGAGGATGATAAGCCGTACTAAAAGTCAACTTAGTGCCTAAAGCACTCTGCAAACTCTGCCACAACCTGGCAGTAAAACGAGGATCTCTATCCGAGACGATCGTCCTTTGGGACCCGTGCAACCTCACTATGTCCCGAACATACAACTCGAGAAGATGATCTCTGAATCTCTAACTCGCATAGGAATGAAGTGCTTGACTTCGCAACCCGGTCTACTACTACCCAAATAGCATCACTACCCCGCTGAGTCTTCGGAAGACCCACAACAAAGTCCATAGTGACATGCTCCCACTTCCACTCGGCAATAGGCAAGGGTTGCAACAAACCCGCTGGCCTCTGATGCTCGGCCTTCACTTGTTGACAAGTAAGGCACCTAGATACGAAAGCTGCCACATCTCTCTTCATACCCCGCCACCAAAACTGGCGACTCAAATCCTGATACATCTTAGTACCACCCGGATGCACCGCAAGGCGCGAATGATGAAACTCTCGAAGTACCTCCTCTCGGCAAGACTCCGGCACAAACAAACGGTCTCGGTATCTCACACTCAGGTCGGGATACACCGTCAAACCCTTCTCAACCTTCTCATTGGAAATCTTCTCTCGGAGAGATTCTACCTCAAGATCACCCCTCTGAGCCTCTAACACTCGAGTCACAAGTGTAGTGTGCAACAGAGAACAAGGCCATGACCTCTACGGATTCGCCAGATGCAAATCAACCTCCCCAACAGCACCCAACATCTCCCACTCCCGGATGGCTATACTGGCAACGTCACCAACAGATTTTCTGCTAAGGCGTCGGCCACAACATTAGCCTTCCCGGATGATAGTGCAACTCAAGTCATAATCCTCAATGAACTCCATCCACCTCCTCTGCCTCAAATTCAAGTCTTTTACGTGTAGCAGATATTTCAGACTCTTATGATCCGAGAATACCTCGAACTTCTCACCATAAAGATAATGCCTCCAAATCTTCAAGGCAAATATTACAGCTGCTAATTCTAAATCATGCGTAGGGTAATTCTTCTCATGAATTTTTAACTGACGTGAGCCATAGGCAACCACTTTCCCCTCTTGCATCAACACACAACCCAGACCCTCTCGTGAGGCATCACAATAGACTGCATAACCCAACCCTCTCTCCGGAATAATCAAGACTGGAGCGGTGGTCAGTCTAACCTTCAACTCCTGAAACGACTTTTCACAAGTCTCACTCCATACAAATTTGACTCCCTTCCGAGTCAATCTAGTCAACGGTGAAGCTAACCTGGAGAAGTCCTTCACAAACCGACGGTAATACCCAGCTAATCCCAGAAAACTGCGGATCTCAAACACGCTCTTAGGCTGTGCCCAATCTTGCACTGCCTCAATCTTGGATGTATCAACCGACACCCCTTCCCCAGAAACTACATGGCCTAAGAACTTCACCTCTTCTAGCCAAAACTCACACTTCCCAAACTTAGCATACAGCTTATGGGCTCTAAGTAACTCAAGCACCACTCTCAAGTGTTCCTCGTGCTCCTCCCTCGAAGGTGAATAAATCAGAATGTCGTCCACGAAGACGACCACAAAACGATCCAAGAATTCCCGGAAGATCCGGTTCATCAAATCCATAAACATCGGTGCATTGGTGAGCCCAAAGCGGCATCACCGGAACCTCATAGTGGCCATACCGCGTACGGAATGCCGTCTTAGGAATATCCTCCTCCCTGACTCTCAACTGGTGATAACCCGATCTCAAATCTATCTTAGAGAAACAACGGGAACCCTTCAGCTGGTCAAACAAATCATCAATACGGGCATAGGATACTTATTCTTAATCAGAGTCTGATTCAACTTCCTAATCTATACACGGTCTCAAAGCACCACCTTTCTTCTTAGCGAATAGGGCGGTGCTCCCCATGGCGAAACACTAGGGCGAATATAGCCCTTATCTAGCAACTCACGGAGTTGAACCTTCAACTCAACTAACTCGGTGGGCGAAGCGGTAAGTGCCATAGAAATCGGCGCCGTCTTGCACTAAATCAATAGAGAACTCAATCTCTCGATGAGGTGGCAAACCAACAAGATCCTCGGGAAAAGCGTCCAGGGTACTCACAAACCACCCTCATTAACACAATCTGGGTCTCATCACACTCACTACTCTCAAAGCTAGCAAGTAGACCACTAAGCTCACTCCGCCCTCATGGATCGTACCAGTGGCAAAACACTACCAACCCTGTCCCCGAGAAAATGGAAAGCGTTCTCCGCTAAGCGTACAACAAGTGACTCTCGACGGTAGCAATCAATAAATGCCGGTATGGCGACAACCATCCATACCCAAAATAACATCGAAGCCCTTCATGGGCATAACCACAAAAGAAAAAGGATTCTATGATCATCAACCTCTATATCACAACCTCTAACACCTTGTTTCAAGATCAACTCACCCCCAGGCGACACTACACAAATAGGAGATGCTAAGCGAGCTAACTCCAACTCCAAAATAGATGCAAATCTGGCAGACACAAAGGAATGAGATGCACCGTGACGATCAAAACACTAGCAATGAATTGCAAAACAAGAAGGTACCTCTCTAGCAGATGGAGCCGACACGGATCTGCATGATAACGGCATACAGCAGCGCCAGATGACCTCGATCAACTTTGCTCACCCTCGGAGCACTAAATTTCTTTACCTTGTTGGGACGAAGAAGCCCCTGGTTGGCCCTCGAGGCTGGCCCGGTGGCGGTGACTCTGAGTCTGCCTCGAACCAAGATAGCACCGGATGTGCCACCCAATGGGCAAAACCTCTTCATGTGCCCTGGTGACCCGCCGAAAACACGATAATGGTGACCTCTACTCGACTCGGCTCGAGATCGAGCCAAGAAGATCTTTGCTCTGAACTCCTCCCTCGAGGACAAAGCGGAGACTTGTGACCCGGTGGCCACACTTGAAGCAGTAACGTCTCACGACTACCCTTCCCGAACTAGCACTCGGCCTTTGGAAAAGTGGATCTAGAAAAACTACTCGAGGCTGGCGAGGTGAAACCTCTCGCCTCCTGCCATCACCCCGACCGTCGACTCCTCTTGGAGCCTTTACGCCTTTCCTCCTCCTCCGCATCGCGATCTCGGTGAAATTTCTTTGCATCAACCAAACGCCCAAAATCCCTAAACATAGTTGGCACAACTCACAATTTGAGGCCGCGCCTCGACTTCTTCTCGAACTCTATGCAGCGGCGTTCCACAGTCGCCACTAACTCCGGTGCAAACCTGGACAAACTAGTAAATGAGGCCTCGAACTCGACCAGCGACAAAGCTGATTACGCTCAAGATGGCAAAACCGATCTCTCAACTTCTCTGAGCAATTTGGAGCAGTACTTCACAAAAGCATCAACAAACTCCTTCCAAGTACCTCCAATCGACCCTTGGTGAACTTCCACCTTGACCCGCATCCCTTTCGGTGGAAAGATGCCAAGGTCACCTTCAACCCCTCGTCTTCGATGCCAAGCATCTCAAACGTTTTCGTTGTCTGTTCGAGCCATTCGTCTGCCTTAAGCGGCTCGCTAGGATCCCCTACAAACACGTCCGGTTGAGACCGGAAAAACTCCCTCTTCAGAAAAGAAGGCCCTGCATCTGCAGCAACTACGGTCTTTGGAACTACTTTGGATTCGCACCCTCGAGAATGTCAAGCGGCGCTGAAATGCCCTTGCTATCTTTTGGGCCAAAGTGCCCATAAACTGCTGTCCTACTGGCTCGGCCACATTGGCCTGGCCAACACCCTCCTGAACTGCCGGAATCTCCTCCGGTATAGGCACTTCCTGCCTAACCTGCCTACCGCGCCTACCGCGACCTCGTCCTCGTCCTGACATCCTAATAAAAGAAACAGAGACATTAGCACTCTAAATAATGTGCCAAAACTATAACACTTGCGTCTTAATACATTGGACAACAATAAATCACACCACGTAAGCACATAATCACATAAGCACCTACGAATTTCATTCCTGGATAATGATAGTCCCGAGGCGTCCCTAAAGTTCCGGTTGGAAACAACATTGATCAGGTGCTTTTCCGACAAGACTTTCAAAGACTCAAGGATCCAATCAACACCCAAGGAACTACATTCCATACCTATATAGTCACATAAACATGTTATCATATAAGCATGGAATTATTACACTAAGTCTCTATCAAACGAGACGAACCCATTGTGATACTAATCACTTCCCACGTACCCAAAGTATTCGAACCCGGTACGCTCTGATACCAAGTTGTAACGCCCTCAAAATCCAACTCATTAAATATAAAACAAAACATGCATTATTAAAAGAAAGCATTTTATTACATCAATCATCCGAATCTCATGAAATGAAATACCATAATAAATGCCCTAAAGGCTTACATCTTGCCAAGCCAACACTTGGACACAATTCACTGAGTTCTAACTCGAAGCAGATAAAGCCCTAGGCTTGAAAGATTACATTATTCAAATAAAACAAATAAAAGTAAATAAACAAATCTTCAAGTCCAATCCTCACAAGCTATGTCCTTGGAGGAGTGAACCACGAACGAAAAATAAAGTTCCCATATAGGGTGAGCCACAGCCCAATAGAGAAATACTAAACCAATCATAAGAATTAACTAAAGTATTAGCATCTGATACATGGTTAACACACTATAATCAAATGACAATATTCATGACATGAATGTCTACACTGCCTATGACACATTGTCCATGGCACATTTTACTTTCCACTTATGGCTCAGAACCTAGCCAAATAACTCAACAGGACTTCATCTTTTATTATCATTACTTCCAATTCAACAGGAATAACAATTCAAGTTAGACCTAATCATAACAAATACACATGTTGGTATTGTATCAATCATAATCAATTCACTTCCATACTTCCCTACTGATACACATTTTAGTGATGTATCATAACAACAATAAATAGACATATGCCTATTAATCAATAAGCACACATAAGAGTGATGCTCTTGAGTCCATCCCTATCTCCTCCCAACAAATCCGGTTTAGAGGTCCATCCCCTATCTTCCCCTAAACCGTGGAGTTCAGCCCCTATCTCCTCCAATCAACATGCATATGCAATGAAACACGCAATTGCCATATACAACACATAATTAATTCACAAATGTTACATTAACTCAACGGTCAAACAATTGACCCAATTCCAGTTATACCTAAGCCGCATGCAAGGTCTACAACAATCAATGGCTATCCTCCACCGATAGCCCAAAACAGTTATTTCTAAGCGAGAAATAAATACATCAATGAATGTAGATTCAACATTCCCAAAGGTAAATATTTAAACTACTCAATCCCATGAATTAAACTAAATTCCACTTTATTCCTTTAAATTAATTACACAAATTAATCTAAACCAAAACCCTAAGGTTTCTTCCAAAATTAGCAAACTACCCACATACCAAAATTACCAAACTACCCCATATACCAAAATACCAACACTTAGGATTAAAGCGTATAAATGGAGTAGGAAACCCCTACCACGAAGGAAGAACCCAAAGAAGAAGATGAAGAAGATGCTCGAAACTCCAAAATGCTCCAAATCAATAACTGCTCAGATTAAATGAAAGCCCTCACTCTCCTCTATCTTATTTGTAAAAGAACTAGGGTAGAAACACACCTAACTAGATCAAACCTAGGAGAGAAGGTGTTTAGAGAAGAAGAAAAGTCGGACTTTAGGGTTTGGGATCAAAAAGAATGAAAGCGCCTAAAAATCCTGCTGCGTTTAAATCTTGGGACAGGCTCGCTCGGCGAAGACAGTCGCTCGGCGACGACCAGACACCAAAACATAACTCGCTCGGCGAAAAGAAGCTCGCCGAGCCAAAGACAAACCATCTCGCTCGGCGAAGGAAAGCTCGCCGAGCCAACAAATCTTGCCCTCGTGTCTAGCTCGACGCAACCCTCGCTCGAGCCAAGAAAGGTTCGCTCGAGCGACGAACCAAAAAGAAGAACCTCGCTCGAGCGAAGAGAAGCTCGCTCGAGCGACCAAGCTAAAAACTAAACATCAAGAATTGGTTTCTAGACTCAACCAACCTGTAATCAACCTGCCCAAAACATCTTATAACCAAAGAATAAGGAATCAAGGACAACAACGACAATAATCTGGCAACGGAATCCACGGAACATAAGTCCGGATACAATACTCAAATGGGAAAAGACCGGGGTCGCTATACAGAGCTCCACATTTCCACCTAAACACCTTCTGATCTGGATAAGGAGGAGAAGATGAAAGGAAGAAACAAAGAGGTGGTGACTAGGGAGTACACCATCAACCACCACAAGCACTTGCACAGCTGGTACTAACCTATCTATCTATATATGCATTATAGCTTATTGATTATATCAATTAATATATGAAGTTTGGTTCTTCGTAGTGTTGAATCAATTGTTAATGTGAAATTACAACATTATCAACTTGAGTTTATGTGAAATTATTAATGCTGTCTCATAGGGAACACTGCCATTTTGGAATTTGGATTTTTTTGACTTTGCAAAGATCAAATTGAACCCTTGTTGGTTTAGTTTACCCAATAATTTCCACACTCTCACACAAAGATATATATATATATATATAGAGACATGAATTTGATTGCTCCACATTGTAATCTCTGATATATCCTAGTTTGTGTTAGATTTGTGCATATGTGCATAACAAGGTCACATGGTAGCCTAGTTTTTCAACCTTTATATTATACTTTATGTTACACCTTTTCCCCTTTTTTGTTTTTTATGTATTTATTATTCTTTTACATTTTGTCGCTTTGTAACACAGAGACGTTGAATTTGAAAAGTGCAAATGAATATAAATACTTGAGGCAAAACAATTGTTATTCAATTTCTGGGGTTGATGATGCTTAACAGTTTCGCATTGTAATGGTATTTTCTTCTTGTCCTTGTTCTTATTATTATGAGCACAGTTATAACCATCAGTGAACTGTTGAATTTGAATGAACAATCCTATTTATTGCAGTTTGGACATATGAATCCATACTAGCCCTCCTTGAGCCTGTTGCTCTTGAGTATGACCCCACACACCTCAGTTCAAAGGGTTCAAATGCTAGTGATGGATTGCTAAAATTGGACATAGCAATCCTTGTTGCAGTGAAGAGGTTTTGAAACCCCTTTAAAAAAATTACATTGCTGATGGTACTTCATGAATGCCATCAGTTGTTCTTATAATCAAACCAAAAATTTTAAAAACAAGCTCATAGGATTTTGGAAGAGGGAGAAGAACTAATAACAGATTAGATTGATTGTTGATATTTGCTGATATCTACTTGTTTCTCTCACTTCAATCCATTGTCTTGATGATAGCATGGGTGGATTAATAAATTCTTCCCATACTTTCCTTTGTCTTTAAGCAATAAGTTTTATACATAGGTGTATTAATAAATTTTTCCCATTTTGAACCAACATAAATTTGGTGAATTTTATATGATAAATCAATAAATGGTGGGTCAAAGATCAGTTTTCTAGGAGAATGGCTTTAAGCCAAACCTTGATTGTACTATTGTGGGTTAAAGATCTGAGCATTGATATTTTTTGAATTTTATGCATATTTTCTAAAAATGATCAATGAAAGCTCAATTTTCCATCTTTTCGCTATCTATGCTCCCTTGAATCTCAGGAATCTCATGACAACGTGCTAGTTGAACTCTACAAGGTATACACATTTCTTCAAATCTGACCTTCTCTATCACCATAGATATAGCTGTTGATTTGATGTCAATTTTGTTGGTAACAATTAGGAGAATTTGGAAATGCAACTTTTGTGTATGGATGACTGGTGTGATTTTCATAGCATTTGGAAAGAATGCCTTTTTGGTTTTCGTGGCATTTGGAATAAGTTGTGTTTGGATTTAATGGATAGGAAATTAAATGATTTGGCACTATTTATTCAAGGAACTAGTTCAAATTTAGATTTCATAGTTTACAAATGGATTTCAAGCCTTTTTTTGAGAACTTTGTCATGATGAATTTAAAATAACGTTTTAGTAGCTTCTTGAATCTTCATGGTAAGGGGTTTTAGTTCTACAATGATCCTAATAAAAAAAACTTTTTTTTCCCCTCTGTTTTCTCTTTCCCATTTAGCCTAATAGTTATAGTTTGACATTTTGAATACTCTCTTTAATTACTTGGTGACCAAGACAAATCTTTGAGTATACATTTTCATTTTATTGCAGAGATCTGGTAGAATTGAAGAACAGATTGAAATGCCTCAACATTAAAGTGAAGACTATTTTTGAAAGAACAGGTTATTGGGGAACTTGGCCTGGGCATACTTACAGCAAAATAATGTTTTGGATTTCAATGACTTCAATCCTTCCACTCTTGATAATGTTCATGAGTTCCTTGGACAAAAATTCTCTTTGCAGCTCATTAGTTTAGTTAATGCGGACCCTACTGGTGAATTCTCATTCTGATCAATTATTTTACGTGCACAGAATCCGATCACATAATCAAACACAACTTCTTTCATATGGAGGTGGGACTCACACATTTAATGGTTACATCTCATATGAAAAAGTTGTGTCAAATTCTGTGATAAAATTGTGTGGACTTAGAATTATTCTATAAATTTCAAAAAAATGTTCAATTTTAAAAAGTTGTGTCCAATTTTGTGATAAATTGTGTGGCCACAACTACATTGAATATTTTTTGGGGGTAAGTAGAATTGTTGATGCTGGTATGATGCTCTCAACGATGGGTCAATGACCAAACCTTCTTGTCAAAAAAGGAACTATTTAATCACCATTATTATTTTGGCCCTAGAAAGAAACCATTATTGTATTTGGCCATTTCCTTTTCTTTTATAGATCATCTGTTACCTATAAAATAAAAATAAAAATATTCATAAAAAAATAATAAATAAAGTGATCATATTAACTGTTATCTTGATTACCATTAATGCTATATGAACATAACAATAGGAAAAATTTTAATTTAATAAATCAATGAATCAAACATAACTCATTAAATGCATGAATCCCATCTATTTGACAGAATTTTTGTAATTAAATAATAAATGGTGATGATAGAATGGAGCAAACCTTACCTAACCATTATTGTATAATAAAATTTTCACCTATTCTGAAATAAATAACAAAATAAGTTGAAACATGTTAATATATTGGTGAGTGTTTTTGTTTTATTCATTTCTTATTTATTAATATGTTCTTATGATTTTTATTTTATTTTATTTTTGGCTTGTTTGTTTTTAACCTGAAAGTGACTACTTAATACTATATTTTTTATGCACAATTTTGAAGTATAGGTGATATAAGCAAAGAGGTAAACAGAGTCAGAGTAGCCTAAGAGAACCAAATCTTGTGCGTGTAACAAAGAGGTAAATAGAACTTTAGGTGATATAAGCAAAGAGGTAAACAGAGTCAGAGTAGCCTAGTATAGGTGATATAAGCAAAAAAATGTGATAAAAAAAGACAAAAATAAATGGATGAAAAAGTGACTTAATATTGTTGTGGACGCGCCCCGAGGGACTTATGCTACCACAATTCGGACTCGATTTGTCACGGTTCTTAATCTGAACCAAAGAGTCCAAATCCGGCAAATCGTTTTTGAAAACAGATTTTTTTTGTAAAGAAGTACCAAACATGGACTGCTTTGCCAGATACAGAGTCGCCACCTAAATATTTTTTAATGGGGGAATTTAGGAAACCCTGACTCGGTGCCAAAGGCCACGTGTCCGTCATCACCAAAGTTGCCTCGACTCGGGAACTTGGGTACAATTGGGGAAGGTCAGCTATGAGCACCCCCTCTCGCCCGATCCGAAGATCGGCCTCTACTAACTATGATATCTTGTTTTGAAAACATTATGCGTTCTTATTCCGGTTACTAGCCTAGAATTACTATGTTATGCGCACAGCAAACAAGTATAGACCAAATAGCCTAAATTGGAACAAAACATTTCATGTTTGTTTTGAAAATGGTTTGCTACTCGTAAGTAGGCTAAAATGCAGGTTTTGCCACCCTCGAGTGGGCTTTTTTAGAAAAGATGATTTTGCCACTATCTAGTGGGCTTAAAACTCGCGGTCAATGCATTGTTCCAATTTAAACAACTCAACCTCCACCCACAGGCATTCAAGTAGTTATAACACGTAAGCAGCTAGCCTCATGGTAATCATGCTATTATGGCAACACTCACATGCATGCGGTATGCTAAAGCATAAAAGCTTATCTAGTACTCCAAGCCAAAACAGAAACTAGTTAGTAATCATATGCATGATCCTAGTTCATGTTAAGATGGCTAATGCAACACATGCAAGATGCAACTACAATAGGCTCGGCTATTCTAAGATGGCATATGATGATGCTACAACTAACACGTATTCAACTTGGAATTGAAATACAATGCAGTTAGTATGATGCGCCGAGCCCGGTGCATGTAAGACAAATGAATGGATGCACGCATGCATAGCATAAGGTATGCTAAATTAAACATGACCTGATACTAACTATCAAAAGCAGGTAAGCAAAAGGGAGAAAGAAGCGGGGGTTGGAAGACATGCACACACGCACCCACACTTATTACAATTCGCTCTCGCTCGGAGGAACCAAAAGAATATACAGGCCAAATAATAAATCAACTATCCTAGCTAATTAATTATTACAGACCCTTAATTAATTAACGAAATAAGTGCAGAAAGAAGGTGGCCGCAGCCCTTCCTTGGGATGTGTGGATGATGCATGCTTGATCTATCTCGCCCGGAAACTCGCTGCCATAGCACTGTTGCCTCTATTTACACTGCCCTGCCCCTCTAAGGATCACACAAATTTCCAGAACTGCTTTGAATCACTGCCTAAGTGTCCTGGAATGTCACCGGCCAGAACACAATTCCACCGGCCATGGGAATGGTACTATCGGCCAAAACTTGTGCTATCAGCCAAACATGTTTTGCCGGTCGGCACTCAACACTGCCGGCCGGCCAATTCTTCCTGCTGAAACCTGCAGTTGACAGTAGCAGAGGGCAAGTAGTGTATGACATGGAATTTTTAAGCAAATGTATGCATGGACACACTCCCTATCATGCAATGGACTCAAGGGAGCATGACCCTCGACCCTCAGGCCATCAATTATGCATTTCAATGCATGATGGCCTAAGAGGCCAAGTTTGCAACTTCAATATCAAATGAAATGCACACACAAAACACATCAAAGGCCCCAACCTCTATCATGCTTGATCAAGAGGCAAGGGATGCATGCACAATGCAATGCAACCTAAGCATGCAAGTAAGGCTAATGCAACATGATTATGCAATGCATCTAATATGCAATAGGCACACAACCTAGACATGTAAACATACATGGCATACAACAACATGCGATGATGGACTTAAACTAACATGGATAGCTCGCAAGCATGCCAAAATCAGTGGCCATAATGATGTAAGTGAGGCAACAAAATACATGGAATGCATGCACAATGCATTAACCAAGCTTAAGGCACAAAAATGCAACTCTACCAAAGCATGGCAAGGAGGAAACATGGCATACAATGCTGCATGTTCCAGATCTGAAATGGCATGCCAAATGACTCCAAAATGACCCTAAAACATGAAAACACTACCATTCAAGCATGCAAGAAGCTTCAAAACTCAAAGCTAGGCATGGGCATTGCACTACAAGCATGCATAACAAGCATTATTTGACCATGAGGCATGAAAATAGTGCTAAGGAAGTCCAAAACATGCATGAAATCAGTTCAAGGCATGGCCAAAAGGTGCTAACATGAAGGGCCAAAACAACATGCAACATAGGCTAGTAAGCATGGTTTACACTACACCTATATGAAGCATATGAGAGGCCACCAAACCAGCCAAAAATAGTAACATGGCATGTCAAATAAGCCCCAAAAACCCATAGAAACAAGGTCCATGCATGCAAGAATGATGCGTTCCTTTGAAAGGCCAATAAGAGGGCTACTCTACACATGCAAGAAGGACATTCAACATAGCCAAGACAACTCTAGAAATGGCTTATGGGGGTCCTAAATCCCACTGAAAAATGCCTGAAACAAAGCTTGGAAGCATGCAAGTATGGGCTCCTTTGTAAGGCCAAAAATGCAAGTAAACAAGACAATAAGGAGAGGGGATGGCCCTCTCCTTCTTAGGACCTCAAACTACCATCCTCACCACTGAAATCCCTAAATATTTCAGTGGTGAGGAGGTCCACACAAGGTGGTCCCGGAGCTCACCAAAAATGCACAAAAAAGAGGCCAAACAAGGCCTAAGAGGGGGTAAACGACCCCAAACACAAAAGTGTTCTTAAAAAAACTTCAAAAGGAGCTCAAAATAAGACTTTTTTCATTTTATGACAAAGCCAAAATATGCCTGCAAGTAAGGCTAAAAGTGTGTGCAAAAACGGAGAATAAAGAGGGAATAGTGCTCACCCTTGATGAACTTCTTCAAAGCTACGACTCCAGTGGCTTATGGACCAAAAATGCAGCTCCTTAGGACCTCTCAAGACCCTCCAAGAAGCTTAGGTTGGTGTTGGAGGTGTTAGGCTAAGAGGTGAAGTGTAAATGTGCAAGAATTAGATCCTTTTGAACCTTCTAACCCACACAAATGTAGAGAGAGGGGGAGATATAGAGAGGGAGTGATATATATATCCTATATATCAAATTTTTTTCAACCCTTGAAATGGAAGGAGAGGCCCTCTATTTATAGACAAGGCAAAAGGCCTAAGCTTCTTGGAGAAGCTAAGGCAAAAGGGTCAAAAGGGCAAGCTTATAAGGGAAGCTAAGCAAAGGGGTCAAGCTAAAAGGGCCAAGCTTCTTAGAGAAGCTAGGCAAAAGGGCCAAGCTTCTTGGAGAAGCTAAAGAGGTTCAAGCTTCTTGGAGAAGCTAAAAAGGTTCAAGCTTCTTCAAGAAGCTAAAAAGGGTCAAGCTTCTTGGAGAAGCTAGAGAAAAGGTTCAAGCTTCCTCAAGAAGCTAAAAACCAAGGTTCAAGCGTCCTCAAGAAGCTAAAAACTAAGGGTTCAAAAGGTTCAAGCTTCCTCAAGAAGCTAAAACAGGGGGTTCAAAAGGTTCAAACCCCCTCAAGAAAAGGTCTCGGCCAGAAAAGGAGTCAATCGGCCAAATTTATGGCTGGCCGGCCAAATAAAGTACCGACCGGCCATCACCAATGGCCGGTGGCAAGAAAAGAGGGCCGGTGGCCTCAAGCCATGGCCGGTGAGGTGTTGGGGTGGCCAACAAGCCATTCCCTGTCCTCAAAAGCAAAAACAGAAGTCGAGAGGTCTTGAGTCAAGGCACGCGGCCGAAACCTCCGAGAACTCAAGACGAACACGAACATGGATGATCACCAAGTGTTCAAATGGTGACATCCAAGTCTTGAGGACGGTCAAAAATGGAGTGTCTACAATTGTGCGTGTAACATTGGATTACAAGAACTAATCTTTTTGCGATAACTTTTGGTGTTTCGTCCAATCTAATAAAGTCAGAGTAGCCTAAGAGAACCAAATCTTGTGATGAGTAGATATTTGCAAATCTGGTTTTGCAAGCACATGGGGCTTCTTTTCTTTTTTTTCAATTTAATCTGTGTACTTCAAATATATTTTGTAGACTAGTTTCTAGTGTTGTGATTTTCTTTTTGTGTTCATTTCCCCCAAATTCTTTACATAGTTTTCAATTCTGAGTTGCATTTCAGAAAGTAGTCTTAAAGATTTAATTATTTGGTTTTATGTGGTTAATTGATTGTTATTTTTCAATTGATTAGGTGTGTTAGCTTGCTTATGTTATTACTTTCGTTATTAGATCTTTGAATGGGTTGGATTGGGTGGCTTAGTTCTTTCTACAACTATCCAAACTAAACAAAACTAGAGCCTAATGGGCTTCCAAGAATAATTTCCTCTTATTGGGGTTTAAACTGAACCTACCTTCTTAATTTGATTAGTGATTACTCTCAAGAATGATAATACATAAAAATTAGAAAAAGGAGTCGGTTTAGCTCAAATTTAATAAATCTGCTTGCCTAGGCCAAATCAACGCATATCAACTTTAACCCTTATAAAGAATTTTGATCTTGTTTGTTGAATTATATCGAGTTTAATTGTTATGTCCTTTATGCATTTAACTTAAAATGAAAAAAAAAAAAAGAATCTGAATGGTCATACATTCGGAGTATGGTTTATAATGCATTTATATGACCAGAAAAAAAAATATGATATAGTTGAATTTTATACACTGTTTGATCTGTGTTTTGGGTGCTTGAGAGTTGTTTGTGATTTGATGTATAATTTCTATATATACAATGACATTGCATGCATATAGGTTACTAGTAAATTTGAGCATTTGCTGTCTCATTATGCATGCAAGCAGGTGTGGCGGATTATTCTTTTATCAATTTCCTTTCTAAATTGTTAACTGATTAATTATTCAACCTTTCTGCATGAGCATAGATAATACTGTAGAGTTGTAATGATTGGAAACCCTATTGTACTTTTAGAGGTAGTAATATTTATGACCAGAAACACAAAATGCTTGTGTGTGTGTGTATTATCATTTATGAATAATTTTATAAGTCTCTCAAGCTTTCAATTTACTTTATTCACTTGTGGGAACAGGGTGGTCTTGCACGTTGATTTTTATTTTTTGTGGAGAAATTATAAGAAACTATTTTCTCTTCCTGTGTACTTTCCAACATTTTGATACAAACATTATCCCATGGTAAATTATTCCTATGTTCTCTTCTGCAGAAAATCCTTTAAATTGTAAGTTTTAAGTGCGTTATTAGTTTGTTCTGTCTATGAAAGCTGTAAATTTTAGTTTCAGGTTTGATTTAGTGTTTGATTGGGAATCTGTGTAAATAAGGAATGCCATATAAACATTTCTTTGCCATAGGATGGAAATTTTGCAGAAAAGTATGCTTAAATTCTGTAAAAATTTAAAGGATAGCTTTATTCGAAATGAAATCTGGAGAATTCACACTTTTGAGATTATATGTTAATTATATGACAATTTTGTTTTTAGTCAAAATTTATTGTGATGTTTTCTTCAACATGGTGTCCCCTGTTTTTCTATAAATTGTTTTCTTGCTAACAACTCTCATCTTTCTTCTTTTCTCTGGACATGCAGTGGGATGCTGCTGGACAAGAACATTTTAGGACAATCAGTAGCAGTTACTGTCGCGGTGCACATGGCATTATTGTAAGCATTGAATTGTCTTCTTGTTGAGTTTGCTTTTTAATGTATGGATTTAGTCTTATTCTGGTGGTTTTTTTGTTAAGTTGTTTACAATGTGATCGATCAAGAGAGTTTTAACAATGTCAAGCAATGGTTAAGTGAAAATGACCGGTATGCAAGTGAGAATGTAAACAAGCTTCCAGTTGGAAACAAGTGTGACCTTACTGCACTGAAGGTGGTGTCTTATGAGATTGGAAAGGTAATATAGTTCAAATCTTGTTTTTTTGTTCATTGATAGCAGATCTCTATTACTCATACAAGGACTCTGGATTTTAATGAGACTTTGTTTTTTATTTTGTGCAGGCATTTGCAGATGAAACTGGGATTCCTTTCTTAATCAAACAATGGACGTCATTTCTCAATTTGAACATTTTTTGTGGAAGTCTTTATAAAATGGCGTCATGAGTTATACATTTGAGTACTATTGTCATGTGACAAGTTTATTTGTACCTTTTAGATTATGGTGTGGGCTATTAGTTTGCTAGAAATATTGGATCTATTTTGTATTACAGGCTTATGTAATGAACCCTTTAATTAAGGTGTTTTGGATATTTTGGGATTATGAAAATGCAGACTCTTTTACTTTTTACAATTATTGAGTATTGAGCCATTAGAATAAAATAGTGTTTTTATAGATATATAATGTGAGCAAGGATAAGTGAGAAACAACCATTAATGGTTAGCAAATCATTAAAAATTTCAAGCTATATATTATTGCTAATTGAATAATAAAATTAGTCTATAACCGCGATTAATAACCGTCACTGTAAATAAAATTCAAAAAGAATTCTATGGCTATAGCGATAGTGTAAAACTGATGGAATAGAGTCAAAATATAGCAGCGGTTCACAAAATGTCACAAAAGTGAAGGATATAGCAGCAGTCGACCCGTCGTTATAAAGTTAGCAAGTAATGGGTAAATTTAAGATATAGCGACATTTGCAACTGTCACTACATCGACCGTCGTAATAAAAATAACTATACCAACGCTTGAAGAAAATGTCACTATAAGGATATGCCGACGGGCCTATTGCGGCGGTTTGGCCGTCGCTATTTCAATCGCGGGTAAAGATCTTCTAGTTTTTAGCGACACTTTTTTTTGCTTTTAGTGACAGTTTTGGCCGCTGCTAAATCTTGATTTTTTTGTAGTGAGTTAAAATCCTTAAACACAAGCACTTGTAAGTAAACGTGCGCACACTCAGCGAGAGAGAGAGAGAGAGAGCTAACGAGGCAAATTGGGTTTAAGGTCTGACGTGTGTAAGCCCATAAAGGCCATAGCCCACTTTGAACAACCCAAGTCCATCACTTGGAGCCCAATACATAACCCAGCTGGTGAGGTCCAGAACAGCTGGAATCCAACATGGCATAAAGAGCCAATGACATTCAGACACATGGCAGGTGAAAGACGAGCCACATCAGCAGACAAAGATCTGCAAAGTTATTGCCACTGCACATCACCATTAACGCAGCCCATCACAGCATTTATTACGACAACACCTCTCCGTCGGAACAGCACCCCCTTACCCTGAACAAGGTAAGCTACAGCAGACTTTCGGCCAAGAGGGCAGGTCGGAAGGGACAGCGAAATGATTACCAAAGGATATAAGCAAACGTCGAAGACAAGAAGAAGGTTAAGCTTTTCTATCTCTAGTCCCTCTCTCTACACCCTGCTTCTCTTTCTAACTTGCTCATCGGAGGCTTCACTGGGGGACTACCCCGTTCCCCGTTGAACTTGTTTGTAGGTTATCCGGTGGGCTTGATCATTTGGACGTGGGCCTGAGGAGCTTGGATCAGTCTGATCCATTCACTGGAACAAACTGTATTATCAAGATCAACTATAAGTTGAAGCGGTACCAAGCAGCTATCATCGAAAGTGGTGGCTAACACAGCCCGAGGACAACAGTATAACTTATTAATTAATCATCTTAACAGAATGATTTAGAAATCCCTTTTTTATGTTCAAAACAGGAAGAACCAAAAATAATTATAACTCAAAGCATAATTTCATATTCAAAACCAGAAGAACAAAACAATGTACCAATCTAAGCATCTACATCACTCGTCACAAAAAATTTATACGATTGGCATTTCTCATTACCTGTCAAACAATTGTCAAAGCCGTTGTACCACTATGAAAAGAATCAATCCCAGGACGTTGCTCTAGATCTTGGTCAATGGTAGAACAAGTCTTTAAATAAGATTGCTTCCATATATTGAATCGATTAAGGCTTTTGTCTGGTTCGGTGCTTGAATTCAGGTTGAGTGAATTTAGAGCAAGGGTTTCTTGCCAATTGCAAAGCAAAGACGATGGAATCAACTTCCTAACCCTTTTTGCAACCAGGTGACCCCAGGGGCCGTGGCCATCAAAGATCTCACAAAAGATCATGTCTTCTTGGCATCCAAATTCCTGTCATTCAATTTCTGTTCATCAATTGGAACTGATGGTACCAACAAAAATGCAAGGGTTACATTATTTTGACATGTCCTGATTGTGGTTCTCACGCTCCATTTGTTTTGGTAGAAAACAATTAATTTTATAGAAAATGTTTTCCTATGTTTTATTGCAACATTGAAACTAATATGCTAGTGATTATATTAGTGGTGGTGGTGCTAGTAGGGACCACTGCTACTGTCTTCGGACTTTAGTTACCTTTACTTTGGCTCCAAAAATATTTTTCGTAGAATTTTCTCATGTTCGGTTGAAATCTTAAAACTAATGTATTAGTGATTGTATCGGTGGTGGGGGTGGTAGTGGAGTGAGTGGTAATAGTAGTGGAAGCAACGATGATACTAGTAGGGGTGTCGGTGTTCGTGTTGGTAAAACTTAATTTGAAAAACATCTTCAGTCCAGTTAAGTTTTTTCCGTTGACTTTCGTATTTCGTCTTACAAAAAGCTAACAATTGCATAAACCCTTTTTTAGAAATCTTTTCGAGAAAATGTTTTGTCCCCAAACAAACAGAGTAATGTAATGCAAATAGTTATTATTACTAACGTTAACATATGGTTTATTGCCTCCCACACAACAAGGCAATCCTGATTCACCCCCTTCTTCCCTCCCTTAGAGAAAACTGACACAAAATTATCAGACCGTTCGCCATTAACGGTGCCCAAAGAACTCAACATCAAGTCATTCTTCCTTGCTTCTTTAGCCAATGCATCTGTAGCTTTTCTCCCAACATCACTCCTCTTTTCTTTCCATTCTTAACCAATATATTTTTAGCCAAACCATTGAATAGAACTGAGAATTGTACCATCTGCACTTAAGTTCAATACTTCAATATACAAAAATAAAATCTGGAATTCTATATTTTGCATACAAAGAATTCTAATTGGATGTTGGTTTCGTTTTTGGAAACTGTTTTATGAAAAACACGAAAAACTAATTTGGTGAAAATAAGCACCAAAAAGATGTTTTTAAATTTTCACAAACTAATTTTGCACCAAAAAAAAAAAAAAAAAAAAATAATAATAATAATAATAATAATAATAATAATAATAATAATAATAATAATATGAAAATAATTGGTGTTTTTGAATTTTTAGAAAGCAGGTTTTGAAAATGAAACCAAATTGAGACTCAAACAATAGAAGTGGAAAGGTTCCAAGGTTTTGAGTGTTTTTCCTACTCACACTCACAGAATCAAAAAAAAAAAAAAAAAATTAAAGATTGCCGAGAAACAGAGAAAAGTGGAATGAAAATGAAATTCCTAATCTTATGTTTTCATATGGAATAGGGTTCAAAATATTACAAAATCAGTTAAATTAAGCCAAATAAATGTGATTTAAATATAAAGAAAAAAAAAAGTTTTCTCAAAACAAAATAAACAAAAAACCAGTGTATATCTAGTTTGGTATCTTCTCTTTCATTTACTTAACGGTAATGGAAACAAATTGATAGTTTCAAAATATTAGAATTTAAATTAATAAAATTAAAAATTTAGAATTTAGTTTGTTATAATGATTAAAATTTAGAATTTTTTTGATAATGTTTTTTATATTTTTGTATTTCTCATTTTTTTTTTTAGCAATTTCAATTGAATATAGTAAAGAAATTGAAGAGTCAAATCATTAGAAACAACCTTAGATACTTCACGTAGTGGGTGTGGATGGAAACATTAAGTAATAACCCTATGGCTATACTAACTATACTATTATTTATCTACCAAGAGTAGCTACCTAGAGTACGTGCCGTTTCTGGACGAGCATAATGTATCTATGTGTGTGTTATAAATAATATCCATTCATATTCAAATTGTAATTTCATTCCTCCGTCTATCTTCTTTTATTAAGACTGATGAAATTTATTGTGTGAGTTAAATGTGGTATTTTTTGTCTCATTACCGTTTTTATATTTTTATCAAAATCTTGTTTAGTCTTTGCATTTTCACTAAAATTTTATTTTGATTCATTTACTTTTAATTTTCATTACCAATAGATTGATGGATTCACAGTATTAAAATATGAAAAAATTGTGAGTAGGTATTAAGAGGATGTAACCTAATTTGTCTCATGGATTTGTAGTTAAAAAATTTGTTACCTTCTTGGACTACTTGTGAATCTCCCTAGCATTGTTATAGATATTAACTAAATGGACCGACAATGAGTATTTTATATTAGGTCCGACACTTCTCCAGCCAAGAGTGTTAAAAGGCTCATGAACCAATTCACAATTGCAATTCAGTTGATCGGAGAGAAGTCATATTGCTAGCTAGATATCGGTACTACTTTGTTATAGATCTAAAAAGTCAATTAAAAAGCCAGTAAACCCAAGAAGGAAGAAGACTTGGCAACCTGTTGTGGATAAGGTTAGATCCAAGTTAGCATTTTGGAAAAGAAAGCTATTGTCATTTGCTGGTAGGCTAACTTTGATCAAGTCTGTTCTTGATAACTTACCTGGGTTCATTTAGTAAGACTAAAAGGAGGTGGTATAATTATGTATTTTTTTCAAACTTCAGGGGAGGGTGGTGTAATTTACCCAAAATAAAATCACACTTATTAATATTTATAATCTATTTCCTATAAATCTATCCATTTAAACTTGTTGAATCATAAATAGAAGAGAATTATAACATATACACTATTGTTTGAAGAAAAAAAATTGTAAATTTTGTTTTACTTTTTAATGCATCTAAAAATTAAAATACTTGTGAAAAATCTTTAAAAAAAAATTACTAAAGACCAAAAAAAAAAAAAAATTTTTGTTTGTTTAGTAAATTTTTTATTATAAATTTCTTCATAAATATTCTAATAATTAGGTGCGTGTAGATTTGATTTCATTTTTTTTTTAAATGACTAAAATATGAAAAAAAAAAATCAGTATGAAAAGCAATTTTCAAAGTGACTTTTACAATTGTGAATTTTTAAGATTTTGAAATCCTTGCATAATAACTTGGTTATCAATATTATCAAATAAGATTTTTTTGTATAATTTTAATGGAGTGGGTCAGATGTTCAAAATTTTCGTGATCATAAGTCATACCAATTGTTTAAAAAAAAAAAAAAAGTCATACCAACAGTTATTTAAGTGAATACCGTGAGCTACAGGTAGAGCCATCCCTGGAGAGCACCAAAAAATAAGAAAAATAAGAAAACCAAAACATTGCCCTAAGCAGTCTCTTTGGATTTGGTGATTTGGAGAGAAAAGAAACTAAATAGAAATGGGGTGAAATGGGGGTTTACTAAAGAGGAAGGAAATGGGGTGAAATGGGAAGAAATAGACACATTTTTCTATTATAACCCATCTTTTGAATCTAGCCAAAAGTGGAGAAGATTTGGTGAGAAAACAAACTATTCTGACTTTTGATAATGCCAAAATTGCCTATCAAAATCCAAATGAAATAAAAAGTCGAGTATTTGTCCTTGTTAATTATGGATTTGTTTGTGCTTGTTGATGCATTGTTACAGTATGGTTCTTCTGCTCTGTGACCAAAATTTGTGTACTATTTAATGATTAGAAATCTTTTTTAAGGCAGGGTGATCTGCGTCCATTTATAGGAAGTAAATTATGGATTTCATTTGGAATTATTAAATTGGATTACTAATTACTCTTGAAAGATATGAGTAAACAAATAAAATATAGCGATCCCGGTTTTCCTTTTCTTTATTTGTTGTATCCGGACTTAGGTTTCGTGGAGCTGGTTGTTGAGTATATGTCGTTTGCATCCTTTACTCTTTATATTTGAGTCTTGGGTTGTGTTGGGAAGATTTGGAGCAGGTTGGTTGAACTTAGGAACCAAGTCTAGTTGCCTAGATTTTGGCTTGTCCGCTCGAGCAGGACTTTTGACGCTCGAACGGGGACCTTTTTGTTTCTTGTCCGCTCGAGCGGGGGTTTGGGCGCTCGAGCGGGGAATACACCCATCCAGTATTTCTTGAGTAGTGTTGGACGCTCGAGCGAGGGATTGGCCGCTCGAGTGGGAGTTTGTGTGTGCCGCTCGAGCGGGAGACCTGTCTGCAAAAGTGCTGAGAGTGTGCATCTAATGCTCGAGCGGGGAATTGGCCGCTCGAGCGGGAGTCTGTGAATGCCGCTCAAGCGGGGGTTTGGGCGCTCAAGCGGGGCGACTGGGTTAAAGCTCCGTGTTTTGGCTTTTCAAATCACTTTTTCATATTCTCTTCTCTCTCTTACTTTTCCAAAAACACCATTGTTGAGCTTCTCTCTCTAGATCCTTGCCTTCTCTCTAGGGATTGATCTAGTAAGAGTTGTTTCCTCACCTTTGGCCTTTACAAAAAAGTTGCTGATCGTCGAGGGCTATCTTTTGATCTGAGAAATTTGTGATTTGGAGCATTTTTGTTTTTGTCATCTTCTTCGTTGAGTATCAACTTTTGAGGTAGGGATTCCTACTCACTCTTATGGTCTTTGACATAGATTTTTGGTCATTTTGATAAAGTGTTGAAGTTGGTTGATTTTGGGACTTAGGGTTTCAAATGGTATAAAAGAGGGTTTGTTATTTTGATCCTTAAACTTGTATTTTGGGTCTTAAAATGATGTTTTGGGTGTTGGTTGGTGATATTTGAACCTATGGGTTAATATTGGAAAATGGGGTAGAAAATCCTAATTTGTTGTATAAATTAATTGGTATAATTAATTTGGAAAAGTTGTGGATTCATGGAATTGAGTTGGAAATAATGAAATTGACTCATTATAATGTGAGATGGTGGAGTCGGATTTATTAATCGCCCACTTTTGAAAAACGTCGATGTTTTATCTGTAGAGCTTTATTATCTGTTTAGAAATAATTGCTTGGGCTACCGGTGGAGGGTAGTTTTGATTGTTGTAGACAATGCATGAGGATTAGGCAACTAAAACTAATCAATTGGTTAAGTCATAGAGTATGACGGATAAAAGAATACATTAATGTTATGTATTGATTGAATATGTATATGACCTTTGTGTATATATATGTTGTGTTGTGTGGGAGGAGATAGGGGATGTACTCCACGGTTTAGGGAAAGATAGGGGATGAACCTCTAAACCGGATGTTGTTTGGGGAGAAGATAGGGGATGGACTCCACTGATACAGCTCATATGCTTGTCAGTTGATGAATTGATATAGCTCCTATACTTATCTATGGAAGTATTGATACAGCTAATATGCTTATCTGTTGAAGTGTGGATACAGCTTGTAGGCTTATCTGTTGAGATGTTGATATAACTTATATGTTTATCAGTTAATGAAATGTTGATAAAGCTTGTATGCTTATCTATTGTGAAATGAGAAACGTTTAATATGAACTATTAATTCGTTTAGAGTATGTGGCCAGGTTCTGAGCCACGGTTATGAATTGGATAATGGTTATGAAATGGGGAATGAAATGGAACATGAAAATAGTGGTCATGTAATGGAAATGGTGTAAGATTTGATTCATGGGAACTAAACATTTATCAATTGCTAATGTCTTAGTTATTGCCCATACTGTGTTTAGCATATTTCTACTGGGCGTTGGCTCACCCTATACGAGACATCATTTTCAGGTACAGGTAGCATGCCACCTCCAAGGACATAGTTTGGATAATGAAGAGAGTTGAAGACTCTTGTGTTTCTTTTGTTTGTATTATATGTATGTTAAGCCAAGGGCTTCTTTTGTATTGAGTTAGTACTCTTCTTATGTGTAACCAAGTGTTGACTTGGAAAGCTGTAAGCCCTTAGGGCATTTCCTTCTGTTGTTAACATGTAATACTGTTGTAAGAACTACTCTGATGGATAGAAAATGGTTGGTTTATTTTATATCAACGCATGTCTAAAGTGATGGGTTTTATGTATTATTTTGAGGGTGTTACATAAAACATCCGAGTTTATTAATTTGCATAATATACTTTTGGGAAAATTACAAAAAAGAAAAAAAAAATTGAATTTTGACCTTTGTAACAAAATAAATATTAAGTTTTTAATTTTGTCAAATCAAACTTTAAACTTTTAATTTGTTTTCAATCTAATCTGTTTATCTATTTTCATAAGATAAAACTAAAAAAAATGCTTTGGAGCTGTAATTGTTGAGTTTTAAAGCCAACTCTAATGAGCTGGTAATGTTTTGGTCTTGATTTGTTTTGTTTTGTTTTATTATTATTTTTTCATTGTCATATTATTATCAAAATTAATGTTCTGAATCATTGTTGTAAAACTAATGGAAAAATGATATTTTAATTATTAAACTTAACGGAAATGATATTTTAATTATTTTGCATACCGTTACATTGACTTTAATGATTAACATGTCTTTTTTTTTTTTTTTACTTAACGGTAATGGAAACAAATTGATAGTTTCAAAATATTAGAATTTAAATTAATAAAATTAAAAATTTAGAATTTAGTTTGTTATAATGATTAAAATTTAGAATTTTTTTGATAATATTTTTTATATTTTTGTATTTCTCATTTTTTTTTTAGCAATTTCAATTGAATATAGTAAAGAAATTGAAGAGTCAAATCATTAGAAACAACCTTAGATACTTCACGTAGTGGGTGTGGATGGAAACATTAAGTAATAACCCTATGGCTATACTAACTATACTATTATTTATCTGCCAAGAGTAGCTACCTAGAGTACGTGCCTTTTCTGGACGAGCATAATGTATCTATGTGTGTGTTATAAATAATATCCATTCATATTCAAATTGTAATTTCATTCCTCCATCTATCTTCTTTTATTAAGACTAACGAAATTTATTGTGTGAGTTAAATATGGTATTTTTTGTCTCATTACCGTTTTTCTATTTTTATCAAAATCTTGTTTAGTCTTTTGCATTTTCACTAAAATTTTATTTTGATTCATTTACTTTTAATTTTCATTACCAATAGATTGATGGATTCATTGTATTGAAATATGAAAAAATTGTGAGTAGGTATTAAGAGGATGTAACCTAATTTGTCTCATGGATTTGTAGTTAAAAAATTTGTTACCTTCTTGGACTACTTGTGAATCTCCCTAGCATTGTTATAGATATTAACTAAATGGACCGACAATGAGTATTTTATATTAGGTCCGACACTTCTCCAGTCAAGAGTGTTAAAAGGCTCATGAACCAATTCACAATTGCAATTCAGTTGATCGGAGAGAAGTCATATTGCTAGCTAGATATCGGTACTACTTTGTTATAGATCTAAAAAGTCAATTAAAAAGCTAGTAAACCCAAGAAGGAAGAAGACTTGGCTGCCTGTTTGGGATATGATGGTCTGTGCAGTAGCCATGAGATCTATATATCAATTATTCTCCCTCTTTTTTTATATGAATGTCAGTTTGTCTTAAGAATAGTGTTTTTTGTTTTGTTAACATAAGTATTTTGCCTTTTTATTCTATCATGCTAATTCAATTCAAATTGGTAACTTCAACTACACTTGTGTTTTAATTCAGCCCACATCTACTCCGTTGAGTCTTTATTTTAACTTAAGGTGACACTCAAACACTCTTACTTCAGTAGACTGATGCCTAAATGCAAAGTTATGACACTTTTACTTCATGTTAGTGCATAGTACTGTTCAAACCTGATAGATTTGTTCCTTAAAGTTGTATGTCAAGTAGTTTCATAAATTATTTTTTATAATGATTTACAGGATATCAACAAGATGGAGGTCGTGGCCGAGGTCGAGGTCGAGGTCGTGGTTGGGGTCGAGGTTGTGGTCGGGATATCTAGAACCCCACACATCAGTCTGGTTTTGACCCACGTGCACATGATAGTCGATCTGACATGCAAGATGTTGGGGTATGACAGTATTGGTCACACATTGTTTACATTTTTTTTGAAGATGGCATGTGTTAATTACAATTGTATTTGTTCTTAATGCAGCGTATTGATCACGCACTATGGATTGCCCATCCTATCATCGAGGCGGGCCATGATGCTAGTGTTCGTGAGCCAGATAGGTTATATGAGGCCATTGAGAGGATGACACGTGTTCTTCAAGGTCGACAAATTGATGAGGCTGGACCTAGTTCTATTCCACTTCGAACATACAATCGTAGGAGACGAGTAGATGATAGGTAGTTAGTTATGTGGTAATCTTGTTTTGTTATTTTGTAATGGAAAACAAGTACTCTTTTAATGTTTTTGTTGGTTTGTAATGAACAAGAATTACTCTACCAATATTTTGTAACGAACAAGTATTCATGGTTTGTATTTTTGGTAATCAGCAGGAAGTATTATGCCAATGCATTTGGTAGAGTAATTCTTGTTGATTACCAAAAATAATACTTCCTGTTGATTACCAAAAATACAAACCATGAATACTTGTTCGTTACAAAATATTGGTACAGTAATTCTTCTTCATTACAAACCAACAAAAACATCAAAAGAGTACTTGTTTTCTATTACAAAATAACAAAACAAGATTACCACATAACCAACTACCTATCATCTACTCGTCTCCTAAGATTGTATGTTCGAAGTGGAATAGAACTAGGTCCAGCCTCATCAATTTGTTGACCTTAAAGAACACATCCTCTCTCAATCTCCCTCTCCTATCATCTATTCTCTACAGCAACATAGCATCATGATGATGTCTTGAAAATAGGATGGGCAATCGTCAAAACGCCGCTTAATACGCCGCAACAAGAACAAATACAATTGTAATTAACACATGCCATCTTCAAAAAATGTAATGTTGTGTGACCAACCCCAACATACCTCAACATCTGGATGTCGAGTGACTCATGTGTCAAAGCAGGAAACAAAACTGGGTTGGGTTCTAGTCTAGATACCACACCTCGACCCCTGCCCCTCACCACGACCCGGACCTCTCTCCGCCACACCTCTTTTTTTGTTGATCTCGTCATAATTCATTATAAAAAAAAATTTAAAAAACTACTAATATATGACTGACATACACAAGTTGAAAAAATTTGAGATTGTGCACTAACTATAATAAGACATGACTGTCATAAACAAATTTAGGCATCATTCAATATCTAGATCTTGCAGAGGACAAGTGTTCAATAAAAAGTAAAATGTCACCTGTAGACTAGTAGATGTAGACAATTTAAAACACAGACACAGAAGATTGAATAAATTTAGTGAGAAATTAAAATAATGAAATAAAAAAAAACAAAAATATAAAAAAAAAAAAAATTATCAAGCCAAACATATGTATGTATAAGCATAAATCTTACAAAACAGAGGGTACAAAATCAGAACCGTTCATAAGAAAAATAAAACATGTAGGATTTTTGCTCCAAACCATTAGCATGAAAAATCAGAACTATTCTTAAGACAAACTGACATTCATATAAAAAAAGAGGGAGAATAATTGATATATAGATCTCATGGCTACTGCACAGACCATCATATCCCAAACAGGCAGCCAAGTCTTCTTCCTTCTTGGGTTTACTAGCTTTTTAATTGACTTTTTAGATCTATAACAAAGTAGTACCGATATCTAGCTAGCAATATGACTTCTCTCCGATCAACTGAATTGCAATTGTGAATTGGTTCATGAGCCTTTTAACACTCTTGACTGGAGAAGTGTCGGACCTAATATAAAATACTCATTGTCGGTCCATTTAGTTAATATCTATAACAATGCTAGGGAGATTCACAAGTAGTCCAAGAAGGTAACAAATTTTTTAACTACAAATCCATGAGACAAATTAGGTTACATCCTCTTAATACCTACTCACAATTTTTTCATATTTCAATACAATGAATCCATCAATCTATTGGTAATGAAAATTAAAAGTAAATGAATCAAAATAAAATTTTAGTGAAAATGCAAAAGACTAAACAAGATTTTGATAAAAATATAAAAACGGTAATGAGACAAAAAATACCATATTTAACTCACACAATAAATTTTGTCATTCTTAATAAAAGAAGATAGACGGAGGAATGAAATTACAATTTGAATATGAATGGATATTATTTATAACACACACATAGATACATTATGCTCGTCCAGAAACGGCACGTACTCTAGGTAGCTACTCTTGGCAGATAAATAATAGTATAGTTAGTATAGCCATAGGGTTATTACTTAATGTTTCCATCCACACCCACTACGTGAAGTATCTAAGGTTGTTTCTAATGATTTGACTCTTCAAATTCTTTACTATATTGAATTGAAATTGCTATAAAAAAAAAATGAGAAATACAAAAATATAAAAAATATTATCAAAAAAATTCTAAATTTTTAATTTTATTAATTTAAATTCTAATATTTTGAAACTATCAATTTGTTTCCATTACCGTTAAGTAAAACAAAAAAAGAAGAAAAAAAAAAAGACATGTTAATCATTAAAGTCAATGTAACGGTATGCAAAATAATTAAAATATCATTTCCGTTAAGTTTAATAATTAAAATATCATTTTTTCCATTAGTTTTACAACAATGATTCAGAACATTAATTTTGATAATAATATGACAATGAAAAAATAATAATAAAACAAAACAAAACAAATCAAGACCAAAACACTGCCAGCTCATTAGAGTTGGCTTTAAAACTCAACAATTACAGCTCCAAAGCATTTTTTTTAGTTTTATCTTACGAAAATAGATAAACAGATTAGATTGAAAACAAATTAAAAGTTTAAAGTTTGATTTGACAAAATTAAAAACTTAATATTTATTTTGTTACAAAGGTCAAAATTCAAATTTTTTTTTCTTTTTTGTAATTTTCCCAAAAGTATATTATGCAAATTAATAAACTCGAATGTTTTAATTGTTTACTCATATCTTTCAAGAGTAATTAGTAATCCAATTTAATAATTCCAAATGAAATCCATAATTTACTTCCTATAAATGGACGGAGATCACCCTGCCTTAAAAAAGATTTCTAATCATTAAATAGTACACAAATTTTGGTCACAGAGCAGAAGAACCATACTGTAACAATGCATCAACAAGCACAAACAAATCCACAATTAACAAGGACAAATACTCGACTTTTTATTTCATTTGGATTTTGATAGGCAATTTTGGCATTATCAAAAGTCAGAATAGTTTGTTTTCTCACCAAATCTTCTCCACTTTTGGCTAGATTCAAAAGATGGGTTATAATAGAAAAATGTGTCTATTTCTTCCCATTTCACCCCATTTCCTTCCTCTTTAGTAAACCCCCATTTCACCCCATTTCTATTAGTTTCTTTTCTTTCCAAATCACCAAATCCAAAGAGACTGCTTAGGGGCAATGTTTTGGTTTTCTTATTTTTCTTATTTTTTGGTGCTCTCCAGGGACGGCTCTACCTATAGCTTAGGGTATTCACTTAAATAACTGTTGGTATGACTTTTTTTTTTTTTTTTTTTAAACAGTTGGTATGACTTATGATCACGAAAATTTTGAACATCTGACCCACTCCATTAAAATTATACCAAAAAAAATCTTATTTGATAATATTGATAACCAAGTTATTATGCAAGGATTTCAAAATCTTAAAAATCACAATTGTAAAAGTCACTTTGAAAACTGCTTTTCATACTGATTTTTTTTTTTTTTTCTTATTTTAGTCATTTAAACCCAAGTTAACTATTTTAGTCTATTTTGGAAAGTGCTTTTTTCAGATTTATTGGCTTTTTTTGAAAAAACGTGCAAAACAATAGAGAGGTGATAATTCAAATAAGTCAATAAGCCAAGCTGGGTGTTTTTGCCTTCTTTTACGGGGTTATTTTATCCCAACCATCTTTCCAAACAAGTCTATTATTTTTTCATTTATATAATTAACAAATTTTTAATAAAAAAGATGCTAAGTGTGACATGAATTAAAATCTTAAAAGAATCCAGTGTAATTATACATAACTTGTACGCTTACTATATTTTTTCTAAACTTTAGGAAAGGTCATTGTAATTTACCTAGTCTTAAAATACGACGATATCAAGACAATCCCTAAATAAGCAGTTTTTAGCCACCAAAAAAATTAAAATAGAAAAGAACGTTTTGTTTGCTAAAAAAGCAACTTCACCATAAAAAGAGTTTTGTGTTTTTAATGTCGATAAAATTGTTAAAAGATGATTTCACCTTTCAAACTTTGAGAAATTCTACCGTCCACAACATTATAAGAATAATATAATAATTTTGCATCAAAAAAACCTATAAACTTTTTCAAAAAAAATATACCACAAACACAATTGCTAAACCCCACCTCAATACATGATTGTAAAGCTTAGACCTTTAATGAAACATAGGAGAGACCTCTTATATTTGTTTAAGATAACGAAATGAGGAGTTGTGTCAATGGTTGTTGCACATGCTAGCTCATTTTTTATAAAAGATTTAGGCCAACTAGCTACAAAGGTTTGTACGTAGCATACTAGAAAAACTCCTGGATTGAGACATCAAGGGATTTAAGCCTACAATTCACCATCTTGTGTACAAAAGTCACTACAACTTTTGCAATCTTTGTGCACAAAAGTTAGACATCATATCATTTATCAAGAACTAGGGACCATATATTACAATTTCCCTACATGTATACATATCATCTATCAACACTTCTGTCCCAATTTCCAATATATATATTAATTACATTATCACCTTGAAACTTAAAGAAACTACAAAAAAAAATTAGAAGGTATTACATTGACATTCTTTAAATAATTATAACTAATACAAATAACTAATAGGTGTAATATATACATTTCATACAAAAGAAATAATTATTATTTTTTTATTTATACGACTAAAAAAGAGACAAATATTATATAAATTAAAATCTTCATAAAATCTAATGTAATTATATAAAATTTGTAAAATTAGATATATTTTCACCCAACAACATCAAGAGATGTTAATGTAATTAATTCAAAAAATATATATCATCAATCAAGAACCCTTTATTAGGAATTTTGTCTCCAAATCTCTGTCTATCTTTATATGTTCTAACAAATTTTTAATTGTATAATATTACGAAAATCTCAATGATCAACCAAAGATATATATAAGAACAAAATAATTTGAAAACAAGAAGTAAATGCAAGCTCTAAACTCGATATTCAAAATGGCTAAAAAAAATCTCATCATTCAGTATATGACAGGATCTATATGACATGATCAACTAACATGGAGTCCCAAATTATAAATAAACATTACAAAAATTACAAATTCACAAATTATAAATAGACTGCACAAAAAATTTACAAATTCAGGACAGCCCACAATTTTTATAAGCAAATTACAATCAAGGACTGAATGTTCTTTTTTTTTTTTCCCTTAGAAAAACATGACTTTAGACAGAACTGGACCACCTCAAAAGATCTGTGTGTTACAACTTAGAACAAAGATTTACAAATTTTATCATATTTTAGTCATTTAAAAAAAAATGAAATCAAATCTACATGCACCTAATTATTAGAATATTTATGAAGAAATTTATAATAAAAAAAATTACTAAAAAAAAGATTTTTTTTTTTTGGTCTTTAGTAATTTTGTTTTTAGATTTTTCACAGTATTTTTTTCTTCATTTTTTTCACTAAATTAATTTTTAGTTTTTTTAAAAAACAAAATCTGAAAATCAAAAACTTCAAGAAATAGAAGATGAAGAGAGTACCATCAAGGGAGAGAGAATTGACAGAAGGGTTGATGATGATGGTGATGATAGCCACCCCATCAGCTCCGACCTCCATCACTGTTCTTCCTCTCCTGTTGTTGTTGTTGCTCCCCATTACTTTCTCTCTCTAGAAATTAAGCTTTTTCTCTCTCTAATAGTGCCTTAACCTTTGTTGCAACTGTTATGAATTGAGAGAGAGAGAGAGAGAGAGAGAGAAAGAGATTGTTATTTATAGACATGGTGGTATCGTGCTCCGTTGTCCACTCCCACCTTCTCATTCTTCTAATCTTCGATGTGGGATAGCTGTCCATTTTGTGGAATATCACCCCATGTGAAAGGGGTGATCTTCATCTTCCATGGGAACACACAAGGAGGCTACCAACCTTGGTCAACAATGGCGGCCACCAACCAAGGCAAAGGTCAAGAATGGAGGCTGCCCAAAGGCTCTCCCACCTACTCCCTCACCTATAAATGGAGGTTGAGAGGAGAGGCAAAATGAGAGAGAGTAAGAGAACCGTGAGAGAGAAAACCAAAGAGGGTGAGAGATGTGAGGCGGAAAGACCGTCTCTCTCGGTGTGAGTGAGGGAGACGGGAGAGTGGCTGAGTGAGGAGAGTGTGAGCTCCTCCTCTATTGTAATCTTTCTGTAATCTTCCCATTGGTATAGTGAAAACCGGTTACTCTCCCATGGACGTAGGCTTTGAGGTCGAACCACGTTAAATATTGTGTCTCTTCGGGTGTGAGTGTGTTTTTCTGCTTGCATTGATTTCTATAAGGTCTTGGGCGGGATCCCAGATCCCAACAAGTGGTATCAGAGCCTCGTCGGTGGCGTTTCGGAACAAAAACAGTGCGATGTTCGAAATTGCCCAGAAATGAAGTTGCTCAAAATTAGGTTTTGAGCATACCAGGAGCAAGGGCTCGACGAGAGGAGTCCAGAAATGCAAAGCAGAAACCCAGGGGGCACCGGACGCGCCCTCACGCGCCCCTAGCAGGTGGTGCGTGAACCCCAGTCGCAGCACGCGCCGTGAAGGAAGCCGGCGCGTGGGTTCAGTCGCACCCCACGCGCGGCGTAGGGAGGAAGAACGGCCCGAAGAAGCAGCGTCAAAACACGCCAGCGAGCCGCGATACCACGCGTGGCAAACACGCGTCGGCCAGCCATGTCATCCAGAGTGCCACGCGTCGCCACGCCGGCGAGTCATCGACACGTTGCATGCCACGTCAACGAGTCACGTAATTCATACGTGGCGACACGTCAGCAAGAAATCGCCACGTGGCAGTACAGTCATCTGCCACGTCAGCATCCAGAGGGCAGGATTCGGTGCGACACGGTAAGGGTGCAGCCACAGGAGGTCGGATCCGGTGCTTCGCGGCTATAGTGCAGTCGCAGATCTGAGGCGTACAAAATGTTTTGGCTAGATCTAAGCCATTTGGAGTCCGTTTTTGGTGATCCAATAGTGTTTTCCGACTATTTGGAGTATTCCAGACACATCCGTACGGTCAGATTTTGGAAACGGAGTTTTTGTAAAAAGAAGGCAGATTAAAAGGATGGACGACATCAAGTGCAGTGGACGGAATATTCTGTTGGTACACGGAATATTCTCTGAACTTCTGAAAATTGCAATTTGGCCCAGAATTTTCCGAAAATTGTAATGTGGCCCAACTTTTGGGGAGATTTTTCAGTGAAGTCCTCGGAAGTGCAGCGAAGATTGGTCCTAGCTAAACGGACCGCTCCGGACGCAACCGTGAGGTCAGAATAGTGAAATTCTGAACGGTTTTTGAAAGAGTGTCAAACATGAGAGTTTGTCATCTTCAATACTCGAAGGAAGGTTGTCGGATATTGTAGAACGCTGCGGATTCACTGAAGAGGTTAGAATGGGCAGATTTCTGACCAAATTGGACAACCAGATACAACTTGAGATAGATCATTGGAGATCAGAGAAGATCAGGCTTGATCAAATGGCAGATCGAGGGAGATCAGGATTGGTCAGGGGCAATCAGGAGAATTGCACATGATTATCTCAAGATCAACAATGTCTAGGAAAGTTCTGTCAAAAAGACACTGTCTAAGGAGACTGGTTCTTAAGTGGGACCGGTTGTGACCCCACCAGTCTTTCCTGGGAACTTTCCTGGTTGTTGAAGTGTTCAGAGGATCTAGTTCAATCAGAAGAGAAGACCATTCATCGACGGATAGATGATTTGGCAACCAGATGAGCTCGAGAAATCATGTCATGGAGCTCTTATCTGAGTAGAATCTTGATGGTATGTGGACGTGTAGAACAATAGTTGCAGAGGAGCATACAAAGTACAGGAGCACAAATGCAGACGTGCAACAGTGCAAGGGTACGCTAGAGTGTCGTACAGATGCGTGAAAAGAGTATGTAGCAGCGGGTTGTTGAAAGTTCACAGGAACTTCCAGACAGAGAAATTAAGACAGATAAGACGCAAGGGTGTGCGCCAAGGAGTGGCAAGTTTTTTTCTCTATGGTGGTTTCTTGAGTTCCATGGCAGCAGAGGATAGAGTTGATGCGGATCTCTTAGGCGAGCTCGACGCAGGGAGACCAGAAGCCATGGGTGCGAGCACTATGCAAGGAATTGCATAGCTGACGATGCTTTGACAGATGGAGCTACTGTCAACCATCAATCTACTGGACAGCAAATCAGGGACCGCAAAAGCACAAACAACAAGCGTATGTGGAAACGCTAGGAGGTTGTTTAGAAGTGTAGAGGGCAAAGGCTGATAGTTCAGAGGAAAAGCTCCGAGCAAAAAAGACAGAGGACGTTGATGGGATACACAACGAGTTTTCTATTGCTCCAATGACTGGTCCTGCGAGATAAGGCATGACAGTCAAAGACATCCCAGGAGGGGGTGTAGGACATCCAATCAGGGGGTGTTGGATATCTTGGTTGCGCAAGTTCAAACATAGCAGGTGAAGACATCCGAGACAGAAGCGTGGAAGAGATCTGTGGGAGATGGGAGCAGAGGCTCTCTCCAAATCAGAGAGTGGTGTGAGTTGAGTTGAGGATGTAGGATTCCCTCCTCCTCTTGTATCTCTGGTGTATTATCTCTAGCTTTCAGGGGATGCAGTGTCTCAATAAGGAGATGCAAACTATGTTGAATTTGGACGTGACAAGATTAACAGCAGTGTGTGCAGTGGATCACCTCACATGGGTTGAGGGGGTGATTTATGGAATATCACCCCATGTGAAAGGGGTGATCTTCATCTTCCATGGGAACACACAAGGAGGCTACCAACCTTGGTCAATAATGGCGGCCACCAACCAAGGCAAAGGTCAAGAATGGAGGCTGCCCAAAGGCTCTCCCACCTACTCCCTCACCTATAAATGGAGGTTGAGAGGAGAGGCAAAATGAGAGAGAGAGTAAGAGAACCGTGAGAGAGAAAACCAAAGAGGGTGAGAGATGTGAGGCGGAAAGACCGTCTCTCTCGGTGTGAGCGAGGAAGACGGGAGAGTGGCTGAGTGAGGAGAGTGTGAGCTCCTCCTCTATTGTAATCTTTCTGTAATCTTCCCATTGGTATAGTGAAAACCGGTTACTCTCCCATGGACATAGGCTTTGAGGCTGAACCACGTTAAATATTGTGTCTCCTCAGGTGTGGGTGTGTTTTTCTGCTTGCATTGATTTCTATAAGGTCTTGGGCGGGATCCCAGATCCCAACACATTTATCACACATTATTATTCTATTCCTTTCTTTCTTTAAGAGGCTACTTAGCTTTTCTTAGATATAGGTGGAGAAAGCCTTTTTAAGTGCATATAGTAATTTTACATAATCAGATTATGAAACTCTTCCGTCTTCTTAGCACAATTTTTTTAGGAGATTTTGAGTTTTGGGTTTGGATTTTGACTTTTATAAGAATTACAGACACTATTTTTCACGTCTTATACTTGTAATAAGAGTGAGATTCACATTATGTTATTAGAATATATATATATATATTGTGTTCTTAGCATAATTGTTATAGGAGGCTCATATACTACTCATTACATTCGTATTTAGACTATGTGAGATTTTGTTTCACACTTCTGTCATATTATAAAAAGAGGAAGGGGAAAAAAAAGAAAAAAAAATTATGTAATTGTTTCTTATCAACCCCTTTGATTCTTCTCTCTATAAGGTAAGTAATTTAAAAAGTGATGCAAATATGTTGGTCATTTTCATTTGTATCTTACAAATATATGGTACATCATTTGTACTAAAAACAAAGTATGGTAGTGATTTATATTGAGATATACAAAGCTCAGCAAGGTTCACATATATCATCTCAAAACACTGAATAGTCAGTACCTGTCCCCCATGGCCCCAAAAGTAATGGTCGAGTATGATTGAGTCCCTCTGTGCGGATTAATATAGATGGGAAGCAAGCCATCAGCAGGAAAGGTTTTATTCAACTGTGCAATAACATTCTCCACCTGAAACAACAATATATGACTTTTAGTTCACTGACAGAATAATTAATCTTCCAGAAATGTACCAATAGAAGCCATTGAAGAAACTTTTTGACATTAACTCTATTTGACATTGAAGTTCTATATAAAACAAAAGGTTAAATAAGGAACTGCATTCCATATGATGCCATGCATTTGCATTTTTTGTGATAAATGAAACTTTTTTTTTTTGGGGCAAAAATCAATGGATATTCTATTGTATATGCACCTAGAAGCATAGAAGGGTTATACCTTCTGTTGATACTTTGGGTCTCCTGTCCTTTGAGAAAGAGCAATAAATTCCACTGTACGTGGCGAGAATCGCGGGATAGAATCACCCTAAAAACAGGGAACATTGTAAATTATAATAACCAAACAAGAAAGAGAAGTAGAAAACCTCCATTGACATAAGACAAAACATCTAAAAGCAATCACTAAGATTGCCTGGGGTTTGATAGTTTATCAAATGCTGTAAAAAAAATGATGTAGATTATGTATAGATAGAATGATTGTTGTGTAAATCAATGTAGAGTTTCAGTGTCACCATGATACTTGAGGTTAAATGGCAATTGTATGTGATAATTCCATCAGAGGAAATGTAAGAAATTTAGCTACAATCTACTTAATGGTAACAGCTGCAGATAAAAAAATTTCCCAAACTGTACACATATTTCAATTAATGGCAAACCATGCCATGATAAATTATAGTTTCCGACCAAATCCTCTCCTAGGCAAAAGTTCAAAAGTAGATTAACAAATTACATGAAATAACTTTTCTGGGGATGATGTCAAAGGAAATTAAGTAACATCAAACTCCAAAGACAACTAACTGCAACCAATCAGAAAAAATTTGACTTGCACATCCATGAAGTTTAGAGCTTACTCCAGTCCATCCAGGATTATGTGCATTTCCATGTGCCAAGTTAATAATATTATAGGGAATGCCAGACTGGGTATCCTATGCAAGAAGCAGCCTATCTGCAATGTCTTTAGCTTTTTCAAGGAAAATTTTGTCCCCTGAGAGATCATATGTACTAAGAAGTTCACCCATAACTATGGAGTATAATGAAAAAAAAAAAAACATTATTGATCAGTACAGTCTTCACATGTCACTCAAATTATGTTGATTACGGAACAGTAGCACAAAATATTTCTTTAGAAAAAGAAATAACATCAATTTAAAGAGACAACTAATAAAAATGACATATTAAACCTTATAAAGCAACCTTATGGTTGTCTCAAAAACACTAGCATCATAATTCTTGTTGAAATCCAACGAGTTTGCCACCCACCTGCAATGAATAGGTTTATTACTATCAAAGAGGAAACCAAGCTATAAAAAACCACTCAAAGGGACACGAAATGTAGTTATATGATATATCTATTTGTATGTACAAACATACATATTTATGTCATGTATATAATAAATATATGTATGTATAAGTCTAGATATATAAAACAAAATCTAAGAACAGCAACTGAATGTGAAGAAGAAGATAAGAGCAAAAAAAAAACTGAATTAGGATATAAGTAGAAGAGAAGAAGGCCAATGAAAAGAAAGTGTAGTTAATGGACCAGAGGCTGGGCAGTAAAATAAGATACAAACAGAGAAGTTGAACTAATAGCTATTTAACTTCAGAATGATGTAATTGATGCTATAAAAAAAAAAAAAAAAAAAGAAAGAAAGAAAGACCAATGTATCTTCAATATCACAAAGAAGGTCTGAAACTCACTCTCTAGCTCTTTGGAACTGTTCATCGAGACCCATTATATATAATGTATCAAGTGAGTCAATTAGAGTTGCTCCAAGACCGCCAAAGCTATCAACACCATTCTTTGTCTGTGGCTAGTAACAAAGAAATTCAAAATGTTGGTATAGTTGCTTATGCAAGCTCAGAAATAATAAAAATATTAAGAGCAGAATGATACCAACTTAGAAATTCAGTACATAAAGAATGTAAATTCAATTCTGGAATGAAAACTGGATCAAACTAAAAGGAAAACTTAGAAAAAAAAGCACATAAACATGTGCAGTGTCAAAAGCACAAACTTCCAAGTGTAGAGAAAAGAAAATAAAGGCATGTCTTAAAAAAAATCTCGCGTCACATGCAGGACCCATATTTTTAGAAGTGTTATGGGAGGAAGGAAAATAGGAACAATATTAACTACACAGAAATATATCTACATATCACTATCTCTTCACTACTTCCGTGGTAAGCTTTGAACTTGATTAGATGACAAAGAAAAACTCAGCCACTTAAAAGTCCTTTTTTGGGTAAATGAATTTTTTTGATAAGTATGATAGGATTTATTAAAACGCATCCAACAAGCACATTCATATACAGTAGATAGGTAGTGTAAAGCAACAAAAAACACTACTATAGCCCCTCACCCCTATTAAACATGCTTGAGAAATCTACCAAAGAAAAAGAAACCAAACTAAGCCTTGTGTCCCAATCAAACAGGATGGCTACAAGAATCCTTTTCTGCCATTCCGCTCTATCATAATACTGTGTTTGATGAGTTTCTAACTTTAGATAAATTTATAAAACACTAGAGCACGCTTGGACATGTCCAACATAGGTGAAAAAAAATAGAAAATTACGGGGTAGAATATATTTTATAAAATATACACTGTACCTAAAGCTAACTTGCATATCTATTTTAAGAAAAGTAATATTACAAGAATCAAAATGGGTATATGAGATTAAAAAATAAAAAGTTCCTTTCTAACTTGCATATCTATTTTTCAATAAGTCAAAACAGACATCAATTACATTTGTCAAATGTATCAAAGACTTGCAGTTTGAAAAAATCCCAAACTAAGATAGCATTGAATATCATGAAGTGTTTAATTATATTAATTGTGTACTAAAAGACATCAAGTTATATGGGAAAAGGATATAAAATTAAGAAGACATGGTAGTGATTTATATTACGGAAATCTTCATGCCCTCCAATATGTAATGTAAGAATGAAACTACTCAGGCATGACACAGGCTCCAGTTATATTTTACACAAATATAACAGAACTATATTGAGCTTGAATACCAGTCTCTGATTTCGCAACTTAATGGCATCTTAGCAAGACTTGGTATTTGGTAATAGGGCGGATAATTTAAAAAACGACGACACTTGTGAATGTGAAAGGAGTAAGATCCTTCCTGGGACACGTTATACCAGTGTTACAGAATTTTTTAAGTTATGTATGGCCCTAGACTTGTTTTTGAATAAAGGAGAAGTCATAAATTACAATTAGCTACCTTTGTTAAGAATCCATGGCCAAACACCATCTTCTAAGTGTTAGTCGGTGACATTAACATAGTGGCCAAGATATCAAGATGAAAAGCATAATATATCCTGCATAAAAATGTAAAATACATCACACTTTAATGAGTAAAGTTTGAACCAACCATGTTTTTAGAACCATAATGAAAAGATAGAAAATATGAACTATACGATATCTTAGAAATGGTAAAGGAATGAATTAAAATATAGAAAGTCAATGGAACCAAAGAGATGAGGAAGGCAAGAGAGTGGAATCAATAAGAATTGAGAGAGAGAGAGAGAGAGAGACCTTGATCAATCTTGGAGTTGTAAAGGAGGTGGAGAGTTCGTTCTTCCCATGGCTCGTCTTGAAGGCCGTCGTGAATGTCTTCGTCGGCCATTACTGTTCACCGATTGTTTGGGTCTCTTTCTTGCTCTTGCTCCTGAATACTACTAGAACTCCTGCTCTTCCTCTTCCTCCTCGACCGTGAATCATCCGAATCAGCATCTGAAACAAATTGAGACGAAGAGAGAGAGAGAGAGATATAAGAAGAGATTAGGGATTTTGAAATTGGGGATTTTGGGTTTGGGTTTGGGGTGAGGGGAAACCTGAGTGGGAATGGAGAGGGGGGGAGGGAACGAGATTAGGAATTTTTGAGATTGGGGATTTTGGGTTTGGGGTGAGGGAACCCGAGCAGGAATGGAAAAGGGGGGGAATCAGCATCTGAAACAAATTGAGACGGAGAGAGAGAGAGATGTAAGAAGAGATTAGGGATTTTGAAATTGGGGATTTTGGGTTTGGGTTTGGGGTGGAGGGAAACCCGAGCGGGAATGAAGGGGAGGGGAGGGGATGAGATTAGGAATTTTTGAGATTGGGGATTTTGGATTTGGGGTAGGGGAACCCGAGCGGGAATGGAAAAGGGGGGGGATTGGAAATTTTTTTTTTTTCGTGATTTTCATTACAAATGAATATTTAAATATTAAAACGACTCTTTTTTTTTTCGCCGCGGAGTATGTCATTGTTAAAAAAAATTATTTTTTATTAAAATATTTTTTATAGTTAATGAATTTTTATTTTTATTTTTTTATTTAGTAAGGTTGAAAATTTATTTGTTACATATTTATTTTAATGAATACAAAATTATTATTATTTTTCTATTTGGTAGAAGTAGGGATAATATTTTTCATTAAAATAAATTAATTTTTTGTGGCCAATGAAAAATATTTTTTTGCGATCCTTTTTTTTTTTTTTGTTAAGTGATGGTGAAAGAGATAAGTGGTGAAGTTGTAGTAGTGGTAGAGGAGATAGAATAGCGGTGGTAGAAGAGAGGTAATGGTAGTAGTAGTGGTGGTAGTGGAGTGGTAACGATGGTGGTAGTAATGATAGTTGTAGAGGTGGAGTGACAACAGTAGTAGTAGTGGAATGGCATTTGCAGTAGAGAGAGATAGAAGAAAGATGAGCAAGAGAGACGGAGAGACAGAGAGAGAGAGAGATAGAGAGAAGATAAATGAGCGAAAGAGAAGAGAGAAGAGAGATGAGCAAAAGACAAAGAGAGAAAGAGAAAGAGACAGAGACAAAGACTGACAGACAGAGAAGAGTGATAAGTGAGAGAGAGAAGAGAGGTAATATTTTGTAGTAGAGAAGAGGAAGCGGCAGTAGTGGTGAAGGTGGTGGATAAGAGACGATGGGGATTTTGGGATTGAGATTAGGGATTTTTGAGATTGGGATTTGGGTTTGGGTTTGGGTTTGGGGGAACCCGAGCGGAAATGGAAAAGGAGGGGGGGATTGGAAATTTTTTTTTTTTTCCTGATTTTCATTACAAATGAATATTTAAATAATAAAACGACTCTTTTTTTTGCAACGGAGGATGTCATTGTTAAAAAAAAATATTTTTTATTAAAACATTTTTTTATAGTTAATGAATTTTTATTTTTATTTTTTTATTTAGTAAGGTTGAAAATTTATTTGTTTCATATTTATTTTAATGAATACAAAATTATTATTATTTTTTTATTTGGTAGAAGTAGGGATAATATTTTTCATTAAAATAAAGTTAATTTTTTGTGGCCAATGAAAAATATTTTTTTGCGACCCTTTTTTTTTTTTTTGTTAAGTGATGGTGAAAAAGATAAGTGGTGAAGTTGTGGTAGTGGTAGAGGAGATAGAATAGCGGTGGTAGAAGAGAGGTAATGGTAGTAGTAGTGGTGGTAGTGGAGTGGTAACGATGGTAGTAGTAATGATAGTTGTAGAGGTAGAGTGACAACAGTGGTAGTAGTGGAATGGCATTTGCAGTAAAGAGATAGAAGAAAGATGAGCAAGAGAGACAGAGAGAAGATAAATGAGCGAGAGAGAAGAGAGATGAGCAAAAGACAAAGAGAGAAAGAGAAAGAGACAGAGACAAAGACTGACAGACAGAGAAGAGTGATAAGTGAGAGAGAGAAGAGAGGTAATATTTTGTAGTAGAGAAGAGGAAGCGGCAGTAGTGGTGAAGGTGGTGGATAAGAGACAATGGTGGTGGTGGTGATGGCAAAGGAGATTAGTGGTGAAGTTGTGGTAGTGGTAGAGTAGATGAAGTGGCAATGGTGAAAGAGATGTAATGGTAGTAGTAGTAGTAGCAATAGTGGTAGTGGTGGTAGTGGAGTGGTGGCGATGGTAGTAGTAATGGTAGTCGTAGAGGTGAAATGGTGACCGTGGTAGTAGTGGTGGTAGTGAAATGACGTTTGCAGTAGTGGTGAAGGTAGTAGAAGAGATGAGTGGTGAGAGAAAGAGATGAGTGAGAGACACAGAGAAAGAGAAAGAAAGAGAAAAGAGATAGAGAGAAAAGAGATGGACGAGAGCCATAGAGAAAAAGAGAGAGACAGACAGAGAAGAGTGATGAGTGAGAGAGAGAAAGAGAAGAGTGACAGAGACACAGAAAGAAAGAGAGAGACGGACAGATAGAGAAGAGTGATGAGTGAGAGAAAGAGACAGAGACACATAGAGAAAGGGAGAGACAGACATATAGAGAAGAGTGATGAGTAAGAGAGGGAAAGAGAAGAGAGACAGAGACAGAGAGATAGGAAGATGAAAAAATTGGTGAAAAGAGAAATGTTCAAAAGAGTAAGGCGATGTCGTTTATAGTGGATCGATAAATCGAGAAGCAGCTCGATAAATAGAGAAGATGGGAGTAAGAGAGTGAGCAAGGCGAACATAGTGAGGGAGAAATAGACAAATAGACAGAGAGAGAGAAGAGTGATGAGTGACAAAGAGACAGGGAGAGAGAGAGAGAAAGACAGAAAAAGAGATAGAGAGAGAGAGAGATAGAGGGAGAGATGGAAAAAGAGACAAGCAAGATATAGACAAAAAGAGAGAGAAATAGAACAAAAAGAGATGAGCGAGAGAGAGACAGAGAGAGAAGAGAAATGAGCGAGAGAGATAGAGAGAGATAGAAAGATAAGAGAGAGAGAAAAGAAATAAGAGAGATAGAGAGAAGAGAGATGAGTGAGAGAGACAGAGAGAGAAAATAGATATGAGAGATAGAGAGAAGAGAGATAGGCGAGAGACACAGAGAGAAAATGAGAAAGAGAAACAGACAGACAGAGAAAGAAGAGTGATGAGTGAAAGAGATAAAGAGAAGAGAGAGAGATAGAGACAGAGAGACAGAAAGATGAAAAATGAATGAAAAGAGAAATGTTATATCAAAAGAGTAAGACGACATTATTTTTTTTAATTTTTTTTGCTACAGAAAAAAATACTAGAATTTATTCAAACCATTTTGTGACTGTATATATATGAAGCTGTCTCAAAACCACAATCACTATGCTAGGTTAGAGTTTTCCAAAAACTCTTTTGAGAAAATTATACTTTCTTGTTTTCCATGTTATATTGTTTTTACTGAATTTTTTTAATATTTTAAGTATTTTTTTTAATTTTTAGACACACCTAACATAAATACACCTAAAAATTTTAAAAATTTTAAAAAAAATCTTTTAAAAATTCACTAAATACCAAAAATACAATAATTCAATTCATTTTTTTTTTGTATTTTTATATATTTATTAATTTTTAAAAAATTTTTTCATAATTTTTTTTTAGATACATCTAAGTAAGGTGCATCTAAAAAAAAATATTTAAAATTTTAAAAATATTCACTAAAAACAAAAAAAAAAAACACACAAAAGTCACTTTTTGCGACGGCAGAAAATGCCGTCTCAAAAAAGCAAAGTATTTGCGACGGCACCATTTGCCGTCTCAAAAAAGCAGAGCATTTGCGACGGCACCATTTGCCGTCTCAAAAAATGAGAGCATTTACGATGGCAAAATTGTGCCGTTGCAAATGCTCTGCTTTTTTGAGACTAATATGGAAATCCGCAGTGACTTTTGAGGCGGCAAGTGTCATGCATAAATAGTTCCGTCTCATAAACCCACTTTTCTTATAGTGTCATTCCTCTAAGAATGAGAAAGTTACATATCGAGTGCTCGTGTAAAAGTTTTGAATCACCAATGATAAATGCGTACGTACCCCATCAGTTGCCAAAATGACGAACTAGTCTCTGCAGGTGATATTTCTTTGTGTAATTTCAGGCTCGGAAATAAGGCCAAAGCCCTTTATGTAATAATCACCGAAGGCTCTTGATATTGCTAGTCCCGGCCCTCCTAGTGCCTCCCCATTTGGTAACCAGACTCTGTACATGCCCGGCTCATCAAGCATATCAAACACTCTCCCTTTGGACTGTCTTATTCTTTCAGTCTCTTCTGCATTTGTGAATACACGAGTTAAAATCCTTAAACACAAGCACTTGTAAGTAAACGAGCGCACACTCAGCGAGAGAGAAAGAGAGAGAGAGAGAGAGAGCTAACGAGGAAAATTGGGTTTAAGGTCAACTGTAAGCTGAAGCGGTACCAAGCAGCCATCATTGGAAGTGGGGGCTAACACAGCCTGAGGACAACAGTATAACTTATTAACTAATCATCTTAACAGAATGATTTAGAAATCCCCTTTTTATGTTCAAAACAGGAAGAACCAAAAATAATTATAACTCAAAGCATAATTTCATATTCAAAACCAGAAGAACAAAACAATGTACCAATCCAAGCATCTACATCACTCGTCACAAAAAATTTATACGATTGGCATTTCTCATTACCTGTCGAACAATTGTCAAAGCCGCTGTACCACTATGAAAAGAATCAATCCCAGGATGCTGCTCTAGATCTTGGTCAATGGCAGAACAAGTCTTTAAATAAGATTGCTTCCATATATTGAATCGATTAAGGCTTTTGTCTGGTTCGGTGCTTGAATTCAGGTTGAGTGAATTTAGAGCAAGGGTTTCTTGCCAATTGCAAAGCAAAGACGATGGCATTAACTTCCTAACCCTTTTTGCAACCAGGTGACCCCAGGGGCCGTGGCCATAAAAAATCCCACAAAAGATCATGTCTTCTTGGCATCCAAATTCCTATCATTCAATTCCTGTTCATCAATTGGAACTGATGGTACCAACAAAAATGCAAGGGTTACATTATTTTGACATGTCCTGATTGTGGTTCTCACGCTCCATTTGTTTTGGTAGAAAACAATTAATTTTATAGAAAATGTTTTCCTGTGTTTTATTGCAACATTGAAACTAATATGCTAGTGATTATATTAGTGGTGGTGGTGCTAGTAGGGACCACTGCTACTGTCTTCGGACTTTAGTTACCTTTACTTTGGCTCTAAAAATATTTTTTGCAGAATTTTCTCATGTTCGGTTGAAATCTTAAAACTAATGTATTAGTGATTGTATCGGTGGTGCAGGTGGTAGTGGAGTGAGTGGTAATAGTAGTGGAAGCAACGATGATACTAGTGGGGGTGTCGGTGTTCGTGTTGGTAAAACTTAATTTGAAAAACGTCTTCAGTCCAGTTAAGTTTTTTCCATTGATTTTCGTATTTCGTCTTACAAAAAGCTAACAATTGCATAAACCCTTTTTTAGAAATATTTTTGAGAAAATGTTTTGTACCCAAACAAACAGAGTAATGTAATGCAAATAGTTATTATTACTAACGTTAACATATGGTTTATTACCTCCCACACAACAAGGCAATCCTGATTCACCCCCTTCTTCCCTCCCTTAGAGAAAACCGACACAAAATTATCAGACCGTTCGCCATTAACGGTGCCCGAAGAACTCAACATCAAGTCATTCTTCCTTGCTTCTTTAGCCAATGCATCTGCAGCTTCTCTCCCAACATCACTCCTACTTTTCTTTCCATTCTTAACCAATATATTTTTAGCCAAACCATTGAATAGAACTGAGAATTGTACCATCTGCACTTAAGTTCAATACTTCAATATACAAAAATAAAATCTAGAATTCTATATTTTGCATACAAAGAATTCTAATTGGATGTTGGTTTCGTTTTTGGAAACTGTTTTATGAAAAACATGAAAAACTAATTTGGTGAAAATAAGCACCAAAAAGATGTTTTTAAATTTTCACAAACTAATTTTGCACAATAATAATAATAATAATAATAATATGAAAATAATTGGTGTTTTTGAATTTTTAGAAAGCAGGTTTTGAAAACGAAGCCAAATTGAGACTCAAACAATAGAAGTGGAAAGGTTCCAAGGTTTTTAGTGCTTTTCCTACTCACACTCACAGAATCAAAAAAAAAAAAAAAAAAAAAGAAATTAAAGATTGCTGAGAAACAGAGAAAAGTGGAATGAAAATGAAATTCCTAATCTTATGTTTTCATATGGAATAGGGTTCAAAATATTACAAAAATCAGTTAAATTAAGCCAAATAAATGTGATTTAAATATAAAGAAAAAAAAAGTTTTCTCAAAACAAACTAAACAAAAAACCAGTGTATGTCTAGTTTGGTATCTTCTCTTTCATTTTCTTAGAGACCAAGCAAACAGAACAGAATATAACAGTAAATATATATCTATTACCACATGAATTTCCAAAAGAAATGCTCTTCTTTCTCTCTAATTTTCAGACCAAAGCGGAAGAAGTAAAAGGGTATTGAAAATCTTTTGTTTGGTTGCTAAGAAAACAGGGAACAGAGAGAGAGAGAGAGAGAATCAAATAACAAAACTGAAAATCAACGATCGTGTGGTGTGTGTAGTAGAGATTTAAGGAACAAAACACACACCTTTGTTTTTTCAATTGGAGTTACAGAACTCCGAAGAATTTTCGGCGTGGCAAACTGATTTAGACAGAGAGACTCAAAAGGTTTTTTCAGGTGGCTTTTACACACTCTGGCCATGTTTGTTTGGGCGGACTGGATTAGCATTCCCATGACTAATAGTCCTAGGACTACGAATCCGTTGGATTATGTATCCTATCTTAACTACTAGTCAAGTTTAAAATAATTAGTCTGTACTTCAATTGTTTAACCAAACATCGAATTAATAATTTTATTGGACTGTTAGTCCAATCCCAAGCTCATGTCCACCCAAACAAACATGGCCTCTGTTCTTTGTCTCTCTCTTCCTTGTAAACCCCGAGCAGAGTACGTACGTATGTGTGTGCGTAAATATGAATATCAAATTACCTTAATACCCTTAGGCCTTGTTTGTTTGGTTGTCTCTATTGGATATGATTTTGGGGAGGATATGTAATATTAGAGATATAGGAATTCTTTTGTCATCCTTGGTTATGGTAGATTATAGTATGGGACAAGATTAGATTTATTTGCTAAATCTAATTTGGTAGAGAGATAAAAAAAAATATGTTAGTCTCACATCATATGATATTGTGCTGCCTTCCCTCCTCTCTCCCTATATCTCCTAAACAAACATGCCCTTAAGGGATTAGATTCACACTAATCTACTGTGTAGACTAGCAATGTGTAGTTTGGGTTCGTCAGGGTCTCCTGAGCCTTTTTATGGGGATATTTTATGGGAATATGAATCATTCATCTCGTGGGCCTATGAAAGAGATCATTCATTTAAAAAAAAATCAAAAAATTATATTGATTTGATAATTATAATTACATTATTTCACTTTATTTTGTTTATGAAATGATATGACTATAATTATTAAATCAATTTAATTTTTTTCTTAAGAATATTTACATACAAAAATTTATAAGATAAATGATTCAAAGCCACTAAAATAAGATTTATGAAAGACCCCACAAATTCTAACTATAAAGCTCATTTCCTAACCCTTAGGGTCCGTTTGTTTTGGGTTATAGGGGATGAGATTGGATTAAGATGGATGTGGGGTCCACTAATATTGTGTTTGTTTACAAAATGGAGAAGATGATTCACAATACCTTGGGACTGTGATAGGCATTCATGGATGGGATTAGTAGTCCCCAATGGGAAATGGTATTAGAAAAGAGTGGTGCTATTAGCACTCTATAAATTATTTTGGACCCTCTATTTCTTTGAACCTGCACTTAAAAAGTTTGAAACCCTTAAAATTTATTTTCTCTCCTCAAATAATACCAAAATTATCCTTAAACATTCCACCTATTGAATGCATACCCCCCATAACCCCAAAAAAACCTTTATTCCAAAAAACCCTAACAAAATCCACTAAGAAGAAGAAGAGTCTCATCATTTTCAAAACCCACGAAGAAGAAGAAGAAGAAGAAGAAGAAGTAGAAGAAGAAGAAGAAGAAGAATACTGTCTCTGCGGATTTAACCAACTTCCCATTTGATATTTTTCATTGTTCTCAAATCCAAGCTCTTAATTTGAGCCACAATAATCTTTCAGGGGATGTTCCAATACAAAACTTGTCTATGATTGTCATCAACCTTATCATACAATCACTTTTCGAAGATTAAAATCTCCGATTCCCAGTTCTTAAAACGGTTTAGTTCTTCGAGTTTTCTTCATTCTGGACTTATCCCAGATCACAAAAGGTTCAAAATCAATGTTCGAATACCGATTCCCGAACAAATAAACAATGTTCGGGCCTGTGTTCCCGAATTTCGGTCATATGTTCGGGAGTTCATTCTCGAAAAATAATGAACATATTTTATTATTTTTTCCATTTTATTTAAGAAACTTACCCTTACAAGGCCAATCTCTTATGAGCTAAGAACAATATCAAAGTTATGAACTTTCTCTTAACTTTAATTATTGTACTCCTCTTATCTTATAGAGTTGTGGTTGCCAGAAAAATTCACTTATTGTCATAGCCGGAAAAGTGTAGGTAATCAAATGGTTGCCACCATTATCGCCGAAATATTGCCGCCAAAGGGTTTTCAAGGTTTTGAGGATTAGTAGGTTTTGAAGGTGGGATTTGGAAAAGATAGATGGGTGGTGATGGAGGTGAGTGCTCTTATAAACCCTAATTCATGATGTAGTGGGTGTGTAGGTTTAATTGTAAGATGGAGTGTCCCAAAATTAATGATGTCCTTTGTAGTAATTTTATTTGAGGTTATTATTGTAATAAAAAAAACTACAAATTGGGTGGTCCAAAATAATTTATGAGGTGCTAATAGTAGCACTCATTAGAAAAACAATCCCTTGGAATTAGGGGGGGATTTACTATTTTGCCCCCCATTATTCTACTTAATTTATTTACTCTACTTAATTAGTATGGTCTTTTTTCTATCATTTTTTTAAATTATCCCATCATTTGATAATAGTATTTATACCAAAAAAAACTATATTAAAAAAATAAAATAGTACCAAATATATATATATATATATATGAAATATAATTTTTAATATTAATTCTTTTTTTAATATTAAAATATGTAATGCAGTTATTAGTTGGGATAAGCTCAAATTTGATAGTAATGCAACAAGGGTATTTGTAGAATTTTACATGGTTAATCTCACTCTTATCTCTCAAAACAAACAGGAACTATTGCTAGTTCACTGGTTATCAAATAATTACAATTTTTCTTAGTCTCATTACTAATAGTCCCCTCACTAATAATCTTATCCAATCTATTTATGAAAACAAACGGACTTTATAGTTGCCAAACAATAGTGGATGGAGGGGCAATATGGACAATGAGGGTATGCCCATTAACCACAACAATAACAAAGTACTAATGATTGAGCACTATTGGAAGTTAATTATGAACTAATGAAAGCTCTAGAATGATATATGGACAAAGTTGGTATGTGGCATATAATAATCTAATCTAGGACATTAGATATTGTAAATTATTTTCGTGGGTGAAAATGAGCGGCAATAAAATATGGTAATCAAAATAGTCAATTGTAAATATTTATAAAATTGTCCACATAAAATTTCATACAAAAATTTAAATTTTTTAATATAGGAGAGAACATGAGAAATTCTAAATTCATCAAAATAATTAACTTTGGAAGTGGTGGATGAAAGGGTTAGGAAGCCACCTGTTCAATGTCTTCACCATTTGGCTAAGTCATCAATAGGGCTATGAAAAAGTAGAATAATAAATTATTTAAATTTAATTTGAAAATTTAATACATATTTTAGTACTGTATCAATGGAGTCCATCCCCTATCTCCTCTCAAACAGTATCCGGTTTAGAGGTCCATCCCCTATCTTCCCCTAAACCGTGGAGTACATCCCCTATCTCCTCCCACACAACACAATGCATATAAACATTCATCATATACATGTTCAATCAATACACAAATTCGATGTATTATTCCAACCGTCATATTCAATGACATAATCAATTGATTAGTTTTAATTTTCCTAATCATCATGCGTTGTCTACAACAATCAAGACTATCCTCCACCGATAACCCAAAGCAATTATTTCTAAACAGATAATAAATGCATCAACAGATAATGTTATCAACATTTTCAAAAGTGAGCGATTAATAAATCCAACTCCGCCATTTTATCACATAATGAGCCAATTTCATTATTTCTAACTCAATTTCATAATTCCATGATAAATGTCATTAATTACACTAATGACCCAATTATACCCAAACATGGCATTTTTTCCCCTTTTTCCAATATTGACTCAAAGGTCCAAATATTATCATCAACATCAAATACCTCATTTTGAAACCCAAAATACACATTTGTGAATCAAAGATTTAAAACCCCTCTTTATACATTTTGAAACCCTAACTTCCAAAATCAAACCATTTATACAAAATACCCAAAATTTATGTTAAAGCCCATAAAGATGAGTAGGAATCCCTACTTATTAAACATTACCATTTTAATCAAAACCCTCATTTAAATGCAACATGGTAAATTTTCACCGATAGCCAAAATAGTTATATCTAACATATTAATTAAAAGATAACAACATGGGTATATAATCCAACATATAATTATAACTTAGAATCTCCCATGATTCCCAACATTTAGAAACCAATCATATTCCACATTTTATCAAATATGAACAACTACACTAGTTTTCATATCACAATTACGTCCGGTAACCTCTCAAGGTCCATTTCTAACCGTGTCGGTTTTATTCCAACAAATACATTAAGTAAAATAATATCGTTAATGCCCAAGAAAATATCATTTTCTTTCCAAACTCATTCTCCAAGCATTATCCAACTATGACATCCTATTTTGATTGAAAGCCCCGAAAGTTAAACGTAATTCTTTTGTTTTCTTTAAAAATGCTCTTTTGGCCACAAACCGGTAAAAATTTCAAAACCAATCGAATCGAAGTCCGTTTTTGTTCAAATTAAAAACATAACTCTTTCATAACCTTACAAACATATTCCAAGTTTACACTTTCGCAATTTGGGCATCAACTTTTTATTTTCTTCAAAATTTCTCTTTTAAGCAAATAAAACACAAAATTTCAAAAAATTCTAATTAAATCATATACAACTCTAAACTCTATATAATCAAGCAAAAGTGCATAAAGAAGTGTAGGAAAAATCTCTACTTAACACTTTACACAACATTCCTCAATATCAATTTATTTTTCTCAAAAAATAAATTCCAAAACTCAAGGATGAGATAAATATTTCAACCTTAATTTCTCAAAATAAATTATCTAACCATAATATGATGTAGATATAATCCATACAACTATTAAATTCTATTTTTGGATTTCGTTTACAAAATTAACAGCACAAAATGATTTTTTTAAAATCAATCTCAAAATACCAACATTCTTAACATTTCAACATAATTTTTTTCTTCCAAAAATTACCAAACAAAAATCTAAAAATATATCTATATGCAATACCTCTTACAATGATATATTTTCTCAAAATAACCATAATATAACTTTAATGTAAAAATATGAAGAAAGTCCCTACCTCAAATATAAATAAAAACAAATCTGAAAATGCAAACGTCGCTCGATCATGAATTCGAGAACACCGTTGCAAAGATTACGACGAGTTCTCCAACTTTCATTAACAAAACTATTTCTTTGGACTGCAAGGGTATATTACATCACATTTTCGTGTGTGAAGATCTTTCAGCAGAATCTAGTAGCTTGAAGGGAAATGGGTTGGAAGAGTGCAGCTCTAACGAAATCTGTGGCAGTGTTATGGAAAGATCAAGTCCAGAGGAGTGTTTTAGGGAGAATGAGTCAGACCATGTGATGCAGGTAAACCCAGTCATTGAGGAGTCAAAGTGGGATAAAGGGTTCATCAGAGAAGAGAAAGTATGCACCAAGGAGCCAGATCAGAGGATAGGATCTAATGATTGTCATTTGGGCGAGGCGGTAAACACAATTATTGAGGAGACTATTTTGGAGGAGTCAGTGCGCAGTCCAAATGTTATTGTTGAGCAAGTATCTACTCCTGCTTTCATCAAAAGCTTCAGTGGACCTCGCGATGGAAGTGGTCTTGGTATCAATCTTGAAGTGGATTTGTCACAAGCTCTTAGTAAGAATCTAAATAGGAAGGGTCTGTTGAGCCTTAATCAGTCGGGCTTAGTTAGGCAACCGACTTCTGTCCCAAAACTCCCGCGGAATGACAAGAGGAGAAGAAAGAAGAAGGTTCAGCTAGAGGGGTTCACCAGCTTTGCTAGACTCCATGGGCAGAAAGCTGCAGCAGTCAGCAAGCACACTTCAAAGTCTGTCATTTTCAGACCAACAGCAGCTTCGATTGCTCGTTCAGATCTGTCGGAGGATATTACTAGTCCGAACAACCTCCTCCTCAATGAAGCTAAAGCCACTATACAATTAGGTAAATCTCTTGGCATCAATTTCAATGGGGAAGAAGATGATGTACTAAACAAGATTATTGAGCTAGAGCTAAAGGACAAAGAGAGATCCAAATAGGAGGGTATGGTCTCAAAAGGTTGATGAATGGTATCAAGTAAGCTTAGCTAGAGATTCTCTTGTGGGCTTAAGCGTTGTTAGCTAGTTTTTGGGTTTTGGCTTCAAGTGTTTGTGGCTTCAAGTGTTTGTGGTCTTGTGAGCTAGTGTTGGTTTCTCACCAACACTATGCTCGGTTTCTTTTCTTATCATTTCTCCTTTCTCTTCCTTGTTGATGTCTTCTCATATGTAATGTATGTTTCTTCATCAATAAAGGATTTTCTTTGCTGATCAAAAAGAAAAAAAAAACACTCTTGCAAAATCTCACTCTAAGGACTCCCACTCTAAGCTCAAAGCTTGAGCAACAATGGAGGAGGAGAGAGAGAAGAGAGAGCCGAGAGATAGAGAGAGGGAGAGAGAGACGGCTGGTCAAAGAAACCCCCCCAAAATGAAAGTGAAAGGAAAGGAAATGATAGGAAAGAAAAAAGTGAGGAAACAACCCCATGTGGGTTTGTTTTTTTAATGATGGGTTTTTCAAAAAAAATATAATTTAATTTTTGTAATAATAACTCAGAATTTTATAATATAAATTATAAAATGATATAATTTTTCTCACCACAAAAATATAACATTTTTGTACACCACAAAATATAATATTTTGCTCATTTCACAATACATACATGTTTCATTCTTTATAAAATATATAATTTTTCACCGTATGATACACATCATAAATTTAACTTTTAAATATTTATTATAACCCTATATAATAAATAATAGCAACTCCCAAGGTGGTTACTACCAATCATATAATTAAAAAGGACCAAACATCCAAAACTCACTTTCAAATTCTGCTGTAAATTAAACTGAACACCAATCAGTCCCTGAATTTTCATAAAATAAATACTCATCAATAAATCCTGAAATTTGTACTCGACGTGCTAGACTCGTATGTGAACAACATACAAAAATTTCATAATTTCCTGAGACCGGTAACTATTTTTAAAAAATACAAAATCGAACTGTTTTCGCACAAGATTTACACAACACTCAAATTTGAAAATTTGCTCAATTAAATTATGCACTGTCTATTTAACAAAAAAAAAAAAAAAAATCTGGGTGATTACAAAGGCAATAGCATGGATGGACTCTCGGGAAGCAAGAGTTTCCTAGTTATGCTTTATGTGTGCATGAGTGTTATTTGTAAAGCCAAGGGCTTAATGTGTAATGAGCGAGACTCTATTTGTGTAACCAAGCAATGTCTTGGAAAGATGAAAGCCTATATGGCATTTAATTGCTTGTTAAACAGTGAACTCTGATATATGAATTTATGTTGTTTCTTATATTTATTCCTCATATGAGTTATCTTTATTGCAATATTTGGGGCGTTACATTATGTGTTCTTAGCATTGTTGATCCACGTACCATAACGTAGAGATAAGAAGTTAATTATATTTAATTCTACATACATTTAAAAAGACTGATGTCACACTCCATTCATTTCATCCCAAACTATTTTTTAAAGGCTTGGGTTTCTCTTAAATTTAAAGTTTAGTGGTCTATGGGCTTATTACAAGTATTGTTTCCATAATTTAAGCAGTTCATTTTCTCTCAATATATATCCTTCACAATAAATCAGATCAAACATATAATTGCAACATTTTCATTTTATCGTGTTTGTTTATGAAAAAAATAGACAAGTATGTTTTTGAAAAAAGAAAATGCCATGAACCCCACTTACAAACCCCGAATGTGCCCCAAATGAAAGTTGTGTGGTTGAGATATAATTTGTGTAGTGCAAGATCCATGTATAAAACAAATATGAATCACAAGATGACAATTCTAGGTAGTTAAGTCTAGATTTGTAGTATTACTGTTTTGAAAAAAAGCCCATCTATTTTTTGAAAACAAATATAATAATAAAATGAAAATATTACGATTACCAGATTAACTTGAATTTTTTATTAATAAAATACATTGAAAATTTTACAAAATTAACAGTTCAAATCATTGAAACAAAGTCCGTAATGAGTCCAACATGCTCCTCAAATTCCCTTAATATATGGTAAGAAATTTAATGGTTTGAAAAAAGAAAGTTCATTAAATATATAATAATAATAATAAAAGGAAAATTAGTGAAATATTTATCTCAAATTTTATACAATAGGAGAGATCCAAGATATTTTTTTTATTAGTTAAGGTCCCTCAATGAAATTTCTCTATAATCATACTAGAAAAAATTTAAAATTTCTTTGAGTGAAAATTGAAATTTTTCTATGTTTGGCCCGAAATTTCTCTGAGTTAGGCAAAATTTCTTTGTGAAAATTGAAATTTTTCTGTGTCGGGGCCAAAATTTCTCTAAGACGAACGAAATTTCTCTTAGTTGAATTTTCTCTATGAAAATGTTGAGAGACCTCAAGTACTATGAAAATATTATATGTCATTTATTTTATAAAATCTTAATATCAGAGACCTTAAAAAAAATTCCTCTAAAAGTAAATCTATTTTATTTTTTTTAAAAATCTAAAATAGTTAACTTATTTTCATCTTTAATTATTAAAAGATGTGGCTCATTGAATGTTTTGAAATCATGTTTTATGTAACATTCCAAATTTGTAATGTTGTCATTATGAACATAAATTTGAATTTTTGTTTCATAAAAAGACCTAAGCATACCAAATGAACTATGTGGAAACATATTTATCTTTAGAAAACAAATAAAAAAATTACCTCATTTTACTAAGAGGATTAATTATTTTATTTTTATGTTATATATAGTGCAATGGGAAATTTTTTTTAAGGTTTATGATAATAAGTTTTTATAAGATAAATGACATATAATATTTTTATAATAGTTAAGGTTCCTCAATATTTTTACAGAGAAAATTCAATTTAGAAAAATTTTGCAACGACTTAGAGAAATTTCAATTTTTACATAAATTTTTTCTGATTTCAAAGAGAAATTTTTTAAAATTTCTCTATGATCATACCAGAGAAATTTCAATTTTTTTTTTTGGTGAAGATTGAAATTTCTTTGAGTTGGAGGTGAAATTTTTTTGAGTCAGGCGAAATTTCTCTGAGTCAAATTTTCTCTGTAAAAATGTTAAGGGACCTTAACTAATAAAAAAAATCTTGGATCTCTCTGACTATACAAAGTTGGAGAGGGATGTTTTACTAATCTTCTTTAGTGTAATTGGGCCTTTTCAAATAAAATCCGATGCATCTTATTTTGGTAAAATCAAATTTTGTAATAATGGATTTTGGTTTTGGAAGTAAATAATTGCACTAAAATAGTACATAACAATTGAATATTTTATAGTTGTTTTCGAGATTTTTAGTTTCACTTCATTACTTCGAAAATTCAATCTCTTTCGAAGCTAGTAGATAATACTTTATAGAGACCCCCTCAATAACCAACCCCCACCACCCCTCTCCCCCACACACACGTGGCGGGTAGTGATTGGAAGAGAAAGAAAAAATAAAAAAATTGGCCAATCAGGAAAGAGAGGGGTCAAAGGGGTGAGGAGAAAGGGGGTCTTGATCATTTTTCTACTTTATAACATTGATAAATTTTCAGACTAATAAGTAAACTAAGAAATTACTATTGAAAAATATAAGGTAAATAATTTAGCGGAATTTACAAGTAAAAATTGTCCTCCATCAAAATTATAAATTCATAAAAAAAAAATTATGACTTTAATTATTAAATTTTGTAAAGTTTACTTTGTAATTATTTTTCAAAAGTACCATTGCTTTGTTATTTTCTTAATAATTTACCTTATAAATTTAGAAAAAAATATAACAAACTCTATATGTTTTATATAATTATGATACATGTTGGGGGTGTCTGGTATGACTTATTTTGGCTAACTTATAAATTTTAGTTTTGGAAAAATTATTTTGGATTGTTTGTTTAAATTTATTTCAAACAACTTCTAATTTTAGCAACTTATTTTAACTAAAAAAAATCGATTATGAGAAGCTATCCACCCCCTGATTATTAATTTATGATGTGGGCATTTTAATTTACAATTATACCCTCTCTCTTTTCTTTTTTTTTGAAAATAGAAAAAGACCAAAATGGATTGTGGATTTTTTTTAAAAAAAATGAGAAATGTGGTGAATAACAAAAAAATAAAAATTAACTAAATTTACAACTAACAAAGGTTAATTCAATTAACAATTAACAGGGGATAAAAATGACATTTACACATGAAAAAATTATTTCATAGCTTATTTACCAAGTATTACTCATCAAAATCTATAATCCAGCAGGTGCACTAAACAGATTAATAACTTCTAATTAAAGTTATAATTGGTTAAGTTATAATGTATAAATTATTTTAACAATTGTACCAGACACTCCTGGTGTCTCAAGATACAATGATAAAAAATAAAAATAAAAAAGTAACTAAACGGTGGATTCCGTTATTATTGTATAGGGGTGATTATTTGCGTCTAGAAAATCATTCGGTACGACTAATTTCTTAATACTTCGTACTAAATTATTTAAGATTATAATTTACTCTCAATACAGCTTATATTTTTTCACAAATTACCCTCTAAGATAAAATCATAATTTATGATATACCCAAAAAATAAACAAATTATGAAGAAAACAAAAAAAATTCGGTTCCCTTAGATTGTCCTCAGTAGGAATGGCAACGGGCTAGGGATTACACTCCTCATTCCTAATCCCTGAAGGTACAAAATTCCCTGTCCCCGTCCCCGCCCCCGCTCTCGCTCCCGATCCCCAGCGGGGAACCCATCACCCCTCGCCTTCTAACGGGGATCAGGTTTCCCTGACCCCCAAAAATCCCGGACCATTTTTTTTTGAAAACTGTAGATCATCACTTCATCAACAACAGATCTGAGCTTAAATCTATAATATATATATATATATATATGTAACACATAGAGAAAGAAAGAGGAATAGAGAGATATGGAAAGATAAAGAAGAGAGAGAGAAGCTCCAGATATGGAGCGGATGAGGAAGAGGGAGTTGAGGCTGGCGGAGAAGTGGCGAACGACGGAGATAGTGGAGAAGGAGGAGGAAGAGAAGGTGGCGAAGAGGTTGTGGGAGAGTAGGGCTAGGCAGCTGTCACACCCCAATATTCGGACAATTAAATATTATATTAAGACTAACCCCAATCAATATTCCATCATCCAAATCTTAGGGGTGAAACAAAAAAACTAAACGCAAACCAAACCATCCACCATAAATTCATAACTGACCAATACCTCAACATCAAGGTAACAATAAATAGTCAAAACAACTTAAATAAAGTACGGTTATAAACCATGCCAAATTATTCCAATACTAAAGTCATTAAAAAAATAATAAATACATAAATTAGTATCAACCCTAAGCTCAAGAAAAATAAAAGAACTCCAAACGACATGTTCAACGATCACAGTTATTTCTTGTCACCACCAAAGCCTCTACTAATCCTACAAAGGAAGCGCTCAAGCGACGCACTTTTAGAGTTGCCAAGAGACAAAACGGGTCAGTATACAGGTATACTGGTATGAGTACAAGATTTAACACACACGTGTCTACCAGACACAAACAAAAATACATTTAATTCTTATTACAGGACAAGACAAGTAGTTCCAACCGCACCAAGACGAATGGGTAGTTTCCCGAGATATGGTAGCATTTAGCTTCTTGTCCGTATACAACGAAATATAAATTTATTATAAAATAAACCAAATAGAAATAGAAATATGGTGGGTCATCCCTGCATAAAAAGTTAGTAAGACCCACCATCCTGCAAAAAATAATGTTAGTATAAATTAATCATAAGTAACTTGCTGAATACGTATAAAAATGCACCGTTTCCTGCATAAATAATTTGAATTGACCAAGACTCAAAGAATGAAAGTTGTACATAATCAAATTTTTTAAAGAAGACGACGTGAACGAATTTAACAGAAAGTGAACAGGTTAAGAGAAAAACTTGATCTAAAAATCTAGACGGAATTCAATCGAAAAATCTGAAGGTGAAAACGAACAAAAACTGCCCTAAGATGATTTTTTTCGAAAAAGTTCAAAACATAAAAAGTGTGTAGAATAATTTTTTACTTCAGTTTACGTGAAACTAATAAAAATAAGCTCGTTTCGTGGGTTAAAACAGCCTATAAAATCTGTATTACCAAAATGAATCAAACCGACAATAACCAAGGTCATCCGATTATAAGTTCTAATCGATCTTTTTAATAAAAAGCTACAACACAAAAGTTGTCCAAAATCACGTATACATGCCTCTCCTCAAATTTCATAATTTATTGAGGTCGATTACTATTTTTCAAGATGTACAAATCAATAAACTCATAATTAAATTTTTATACCTTAACTCCACCACTTTGGCCCTCCCCTTCCGGCCTACACATATATCCCATGTGCCTCCCGTATACCTAACACCGCTCCGAAGCCAAACTTGCACGGGGATATCGTCCCGAGTTTGACTCGCACTCCCCGGATGGTTAGCATATACGTACGCGCGCAAATCAAAGCACTCGTCTACTCATGAGAACGAGGCAACAATATATATATACACAACATCTCACACATAAGAATAAACATAACAATGCCAAGCCTAAGACATTCAAATAAATCTCATAATTCTCACTTTTTTTATGCACTCTTTCTCACCATCACTCAAAGAAAACAACAATCCATGGAGTCATGGTGGAGTATAAGGAATTTATCTATGGGTTCCTAATTAATTTTAATTTCATATAACCATGAGTGTGATTACAACCATAAAATAAATCCATATAAAAATCCTAAACCTGGCATACACAACCAATCAAAATAGTTAACATCAATTAATCAACTACATGCAAATACAAAATCAATCCAACATCAAATAAAAATAAATAAATAAAAACAACGAATCAAACATAGATCAAGGGAAGTGGGTTTTGTACTCACAATATTTTATTGAAGATCAAAGAATATTTGGAAAACTACTAGAGCCACCAAAACAAAATCCTAATCTTTCCTTTTCTTCCCTCTCCTCTTTCTTCCTTGCCGCCGTCCCTCCCTTTGTCTTCTTTGATTTCTCTCTCTCTCTCTCTCTCTCTCACGGCTTGGTCTCTCTCTTTTTGTTTTCTTTCTTCTCTTTTCTTTTGATCTTCTAAACCTAGTTGAATACTTCTATGTTATTATAATAACCTAAGAGCTAGTATAACCTAATAATATTATATTATACACCTAAATCTCAATATATAATAACTTAATAATATATGCAGTAAATTTAATAATTACAACCTTAAATGCATTAGATATCACATTAAACCTTATGTAACCACCCAATTAATAATTACAACATTAAATCCATGAAATATCACATTAAATCTCATGTAACAACCCAATTAATAATTACAACATTAAATCTATTAAATATCACATTAAATCTCATGTAACCACCAAATTAATAAAGCCAACAATAAAATAAGATAATAATAACCATAATAATAAAATAATGACTTAAGAAAATTAGGGTCGCTACAGCAACGGTGTGGAGGGGTTTGGATATGACAGATCGAACGAATCTGATTTGAAATCTAAGATTGACGACACTTATGTAGACAACGGCGGTGGCGAAAGTGGTGGTCATACGGCGGCAGCGACGAAGTAAGAAGCGGCGGCGAAGGGATCAAGGCCGTCGATCTGTGAGTCTGCGAGAGAAGAGAGAGACAGAGAGGGGTATATAATAAAAGGGTGTATATATGAATGGATAGAGGGGTATAATAGTAATTTTAGTTTGGGAAAAAGGGGACGAGGACGGGCTGGGGCTAGGGCTAGGAAACGTATCATCGTCCCTAGCCCAAAAATTATCGGGAAATCATTGTTCGAATACCATCCCCAGTCCATCAAGAGTATTTTTCGGGAAAAAATCATTCTAATCAGGGTTGGGAGACCGGGTCCTCGTTGGGCTGGGTTCAAATTGTCACGACTTGCTCCTCGTACCCAAGGGTTAAGCATCGTGATGGCCAGTAACTGAAGTTACCTCCGGCAAATTCTTAAACAAATTACTAAACACGAGTGGAAAAATATTTAAGAGAGGGTACTAACATAATCATTGGAGCTTTTACTTTTATAACAAAAACTTATTAACCAAAAGGCCGATATTTACATATGAAGAATAGAATGATAAATGCATGTCTATTTCATATCCCCACTTCTAAGACTTTCCAAAAGCTATTTCTAAATTGCATCGTTTTCTGAAAATTGGTAAACAGTTATAAGCACATGGCAAAGTGAGAAATGTTATATTGGGAGCATAAGGGTCAGAAAATTGCCATGGATAAGCTTTAGGCTTACAACATATACAATATAATGCATTGCTATTAGAGTAAATAAGTTGCTTATATTATAACAAAAATCCGTTTCAGAAATCATACAATATTATACGAAAATATATAACCATAACCACGTTACAAAACATAACAGAGGTCAACGGATTCATGACAATACAGAGATACGGATTCAAGAAGTGGCTCATAGGGATTCTAGAGGTGGCTCCCACAATAGTGTAGCACTTAACTTCGCACAACACTTTGCCTCGCACAAAACAGAGATCAATTGATCCATGACAAACAGAGGGCCACAAGGTGACTAATTAGAAGCCAATGGTTTATTTAAGTCCCCCAATGTCATGACCCGAACCCACCCCCATGGGTTAAGGACATAACCGGCCAGTAATCATGAGATTACTTACGGCCTCAAACCATGTAAGACGAAACTCATCGGAGTAAAAGGGGGCCAAACGGAAGCAAATTAAAAACTTTGTCCATAGAGCCGTGCTTATATGCACTTCAAAATATTCTGGACATACATATGTTAATAACTCACAACAGAAAGCATAGCAACATAAATTTGTATACAGACAGGATCATTCAAAACTGAGTCAACCAACAAACTATATGCAAATGTACTCGAAACTTCGCCGACATGACAACATAGAACAGCACGACACAAAGGCGAAGGCAAGTCTCGTACGTGAGACGCAAAGGCTGACTCTCCAAAACCTTTGTTGTTCCACACAGACTTCACTGAGGCTGGGTTTGAGTTTCCCTTGGCTCACCTACAAACACATGAATGAGCGTGAGCGAAAGCCCAGTGAATAATATCAAATAAAAGATACAACAATATGTAGAACAACATAATCCGAACGGCCTTGGGCCCAATTCATATTTCTAATTAACATATATATACACAATGTAAGTCAAGTGACTGTGGTTCTAAACATACTGGCCTTTTGGCCTCTTTATCTTTCATTTATGTCAAAACAGCCTCTGGCCCACTCATTCATTTCCATCGGCCTTTGGCCCAATCATTCATTTACATCGGCCTTCGGCCCGATCGTTCATTTCCATCGGCCTTTGGCCCAATCATTCATTTCCATCGGCCTTTGGCCCAATTATTCATTTCCATCGGCCTTCGGCCCGATCGTTCATTTCCATCGGCCTTTGGCCTAATCATTCATTTCCATCGGCCTTTGGCCCAATTATTCATTTCCATCGGCCTTCGGCCCAATTATTCATTCCCATCGGCCTTTGGCCCAAATACACTTTCGTATCAAAACGGCTCTTAGGCCCAAATACACTTTCGTGTCAAAACGGCTCTTAGGCCCACATATATATCAAATGGCCTTCGGCCCACATTTTATCAATCGGCCTTCGGCCCATATTTATATCAATCTGGCTCATAAGCCTTCCATTTCAAACTGGCACATAGGCCTTTCATATCAAATTGGCACATAGGCCTTTCATGTCAAACTGTCCACCATTCAAATTAATGAACTTTACAAAACTTACATAAGAGTAAGCAAATGGGACAATAACATAATTTAGATATTACTCACAGTGGTCGGCATGTGGATTTGCCCTGGAGCTTGACCCTACATATCACATAACACATATGGGTCACAAATAGTTCAATCCGTTCTTTAATTCACATATTCCTCTTTAGGCTTTATTCTCATCTCTTTAATTCAATCACAATGCTCAATGCATGCCTAAGAGTGTTTAGAAGTGAAAGAGAACGGAAAACAGAACACAGAATGCATTAACAGAATTTCAGCAAAACAGGGTCCCCGCTCGAGCGGACCCTTAGGTCTGCAAAAGTACTGGTTGCCCTCAATTCCCGCTCGAGCGCAAACTCGGCCGCTCGAGCGGACTTCCTGCCTACATAGCTCCACGCTCGGCGTCAACTTCGCCGGGGAACCAGTCTGCAGAAAATCTTTGGAGCTCGATTTCTCGCTCATTGACTTCCCGCTTCGGCGGAAGTCAAAATTCTGGAAATTTTCAGGTTGCGTTCTTGAGCTTCAATTCAATTTCCCAGCTACCATTCTTGCATACAAAGGCTCAAATCTCAAATATAGTCATACTAACATGGTTCCCTTGCAAGATTATAGCATTATGAAGTTCAATTTCTTGATTTGCTTACATGCATGTCCCAAAACATAACAAACCCATCACCAATATAACAAGTTCATGCATTCAAGCTCATATCTTTAATTAATCAAACATGCAAGGCCATCTTGACTTCATTTCCATCCCAAATAATGCAAATGGTGTTCATTCTCATGGAACACAACAAAAACATGCTTGCATGTAGGATTTAACACTCATATTTCCACATTCAACTTAATACATGCTTGTTTATGTAAAATCATGGTGATCCTATACATGCATGTGCATTTCAACTTCAAATTCATCAATTAGAGCACAACCCTTGTTCTTGATCACCAATTAATCTTTAATTCACAAAATCACAAGTTCAATCTCATGAATTTACTCACCTAGGAGCCTTAAGCACCCAAGCTCTAGCCAAATCTTGAGCTTAATCCCCAAATTTCCAAGCTTGAGCCAAAGAAATACACAATTCTCTCATTCTCTCTCTCTATAGCCGGCCCTCTCTTTGTTTTTCTTAGAGTTTATTCAGCCAAGGGAAGTTATGAGGAGAGAATACAAGATATAGTGCCTTAATACAACCAACCCCACTAACATATGTTTTAATATAAAATATTTGGGCACTTCATTAATCAATTTAATCAGTTTAAATTGACCAGAATCAATTTTCAATTGAATTCCACCGTAGGCTCTAAAAATTATGCCAATCACAATGGCGTAATCAATTTCGGGTTCTGTGGCCGATAAAGCCCTCAATTTAATTACCGAAGCGAAAAATCAAACAGATATTCCTACGGTGAACAGATAAAAGTTCAAAGCCACATATTTTCACATAATGGCACACAAAATCATGCTAAACACATAATCAAACTCATTTCAAGGACTAATTAACATATTACGGAACAGGGGTATTACACCCAAGGCGTGGGACTTCCGTGGTTGTACTTATAGAAAATAATTGCTTATGAAATCATTGTCAAATAATTATTAAAATTTAAACAAACATATCCATGGGTTTCAATTTAAGCAAATAGAGTTCAAAAAATAATCAACGTAATTAAAATATAATTTATAAAACTTAATTTGCATAAACTAAATTATGGTAACTCAAAACATGTGTAAAATATATTATGGTGACTCAAGGTATAATATAACTCACCTTAAGATTAATTCCAACTTTTTACCTTTCGTTTGCTACGACTCACTAAATACTCCAAACTAAACTCAAAGTTTTATTTATATAAAAAAAACTAGGGAGGAAAGAGAGAGAATTAGAGAGATTGGGAAAATGATGAGAATCCTCATATGATTATTATCTATATATATACGGAGCTACTACGTAGCCCGAATTTCACCCGGCTCAAATGGCCCGAATGAGTTGGCAAGTGGTTCTCTTCTCTTTCACCCAATCGCATATCTAAATTCACTCATCACACGTTTGATTTCCAAAACAGTGGCGAAACGAGAATAGAGAGAAAAAAAAACAGAGACAAAGCGGGAGTAGAGAGAGGACGAAAAAACTATAGCTCGTGACCTACTGGTCGACCTGTGTGCGACTGCTGATCACCGGCCTGGTTGGTGCTACTGACGATCGACCTGGGTCACCACCGACGACCACAAAAATTATCATTTTGCCGTTGCTGACCACTGACCTGTTCGTCAATCACATTGCGCTTGCGCCTGTGTGTGTGTGTATGTTCAACTCACAGGTATGTGTGTCTTCAACTTCAACTCCTCCTTACCTCTTGTGTAATATGTATATATGTATATATATATGCCTATGATTTCATCGAATGTAAGCCCTTGGATTTTCTGCTCGTAAGGTGTTCGATGATTTGCTTGTGTTGAAATGGTGGAATAATGATCGGGGATAGTTAAGGTTTACAAACATATTGATTAATGATCTGAAATTTGTGGTAAAAATCTTGAAACAAATAGAGATTTTGTGGGAGAAATCTGTAGCTCAAATTTAGAGTTTGAAACAAATGAAGGTGGAGTGTAATAGCAGAACCTCATATTTGGATAGTTAGCTGCTTGAACCATTATTAAATAGTAGAACCTTATTTTTTAAACTACATCTGATGTAATTTTTTCCCACAAATTTCATAACCTCATATTTGCTTTCCTATATTATAAGTTTATTATGATGTAATTTTTATCTTTTATTCTTAAAATTAAATTTTGGGGCTATTCATAGCCTTTACTATTACAAGTTTTTGGACAAGGATTTTTATCTCACAAATTTCAGAACCTAATATTTGCATCTGATGTAATATCAGAACCTCATATTTGAGAAAGTTCGGGGAAAATAAATGAAGTCTTCTGTGCAATTGTGGGCATATACAAATGAATTTCTATGTATCCATTTTCAACCACAATTCATTTATTTTTTTACTTGAGAATACTATGAAAAAGTTGGGCAATAAAACAATGATAACCAAAACAACATAATTAAAATCTGTTAGTACAACATATACACTTGAGAGTTTTTCTTTTTTCTTTATAATTTTTTAGAATATGATCTTTGGACGAGGAAATTTTGTTCTTTATTGGGCTTTTGGACAAGGAATGTTATTTTAAGTTTGAAGCTACTATCTGATTCGGGCTTTTGGACAAGGAATGTTATTTTAAAGTGTATTCATTTTGAATCTATATTTCAGTTTTAAGGTACAATGGACATTGATTCAAACAATACTTCGTTCAATGGGATTGAGGAAATTGAAGAACCGGAGAACAATATTTCATTAAATGAGAGTGGTGAAATTGAAGAACCAAAGAAGGGTATGCATTTTGCCTCAAAGCAAGAAGTGTACACATTTATGCTAAATATGCAAAAAAAACCTTGGATTTGCTATAGCTTATAAAACACAAAATATTGGAGATGATGGGGAGGTAAAATACTTTGGAATTGAATGTACTCGGGGGCGGAAGAGAACAAAAAGGTCAAAAGTAAATCCCCTGGAACCATCTTTGTCATCAAAAATTGAATATAATGCAAGGATAAGAGCCAGTCTACAAAAGAATGGAAGATATAAATTAACAACAGTTGTGCTTGAGCGTACTCATGACTTGATTCCTAGTGACTCACGACATTTTGCAATGAATAAGAGGATTCTTACTCCTGTGAAGAGAAGACTAGAAATAAACGATGCAGCAGGGATAGAGGTGGCTAGGAATTTTCATTCTATAGTTGTTGAAGCTGGGGGATATAAGACATTAACATTTGATGAACGAGATGCAAGGAATCACATTGAAAATGCTAAAAAATTGAGACTTGGGATAGGAGATGCTGATTCTCTTACACTTTATTTTCATAACATGCAACAAAAAAATTCGAACTTCTATTCTGCAATTGACTTAGATAAAGATGGTTGCATGCGAAACTTGGTTTGGGCGGATGCAAGGAGTAGGGCGCCTTATAAAGCATTTGGGGATGTTGTCTCATTTGACACAACCTATCTGACAAACAAATATGATATGCCGTTTGCTCCATTTGTAGGAGTTAATCACCATGGACAGTCAATTTTGTTTGGTTGTGAGCTGTTATGTAATGAGAACACAAAGACATTTGTTTGGCTATTTAGAGAATGGGTAACTTGCATGTCAGATGCTTACCCAAAAGCCATAATAACTGACCAGTGCAGAGCTATGCAAAATGCTATAGAAATTGTATTCCCACAGTCTCGACATCGATGGTGCTTATGGCATATAATGAAGAAGATTCCAGAGAAATTGAGAGGATATTCCCAATATGAATCTATAAAGTTCGCTTTGCAAAATGCAGTTTATGATTGTTTGACAAAAAATGAATTTGATGAAGAATGGCAAGCAATGCTTGCAAAGTTTAGTCTTTATGATAATGAATGGTTGGGGGTATTATATGATCAGTGACATAGGTGGATTCCTGTCTATGTGAAAGACTTTTTTTGGGCTAGCATGTCAACTACACAACGAAGTGAGAGCATGAATGCATTTTTTGATGGATATGTGAACTCGAAGACGATTTTGAAGCAATTTGTTGAGTAGTATGACAATGCCTTGAGAAGTAAGGTGGAGAAGGAGACCAAAGCAGACTTCAAATCTCATAACAAATTGTATAATTGCTTAATGGTGTACCATTTTGAGAAGCAATGTCGTGAAGCCTACACAAATGCTACACAAATGCAAAATTTAAAGAGGTTCAAGCAGAATTGAAACGTCTACTATACTTTCATGCAACTCTTGTGAAAGATGAGGGATCAATTTGTACTTATCATGTGAAAGAGGCTATTTTGATCGGTGAGAAGATGAAGAATGTGAAATTTGTTATCTACTGTAATTCAACTGAATGTGAGATCCAATGTATGTGTCGGTGGTTTGAGTTTAGGGGCATTATGTGTGCCTATTCATTTAGTATGCTCATTGGGAGGTCCATCTATGAGGTTCCAAATAAATACATTGTGGAGAGATGGAGAAAAGATTTGAAACGAGGGTATACATGCATTCCAACCACATATACTAACTCTAGGGCTATTGTCAATGCAAAGTTGCATGATACGTATCACAAGACGTTGGATGAAATTATAGAACTTGCTACCAATGATGATGGTAAACACGAAGTCATTCAACTTGGGTTGAAGGAAATGAAGGATAGAGTGAGAAAAGATACATCGGGTTGTGCGAGTAATGTGCCACATAGTAGTAGTATACCACATTCTACTACTGCACCACCTTCTAATACTTCCTCAAAAAGTCTACCTGGTCATAGTACTACAAAAGCAAGCCTGACTCGGAGGGTGGTTAGTCCTTTGGTTGCTTGCCGAAGAGGCCGTCCATCTACCAAGCAGAAGGTTAGCAAAGTCGATGAAATCATGAATCGGTTAAAGTGAAATAATAAGAAGGCTACGAATGCACAGGTAACATTTTCATTTCGTTTCATATGTAACTTTGAAAATTTCTTTAACCTCAAATATTAAACAAATGTCTATTGCTATAGGGTCGTAAGGTGCGTCAAGATGAACCTCGTTACTTAAACTTTGCTTCTACAAAAGAAATGTAAGACACTATGTACCATCCGGTATGTGTTCTCATAATTATAGAAATTTTGTTTGTTTTCATTATAATATGTGAAATTGTTAATCACATTTTGTTACTATTTGATCATAAGGTGCTATAATTTGAATCTTATTACTTTCCTTGCATGGATGGCATGCAAGAGAGTATGTATGTACCGGTATGTGTTATTTCATATGATTACAAATCCTTTTTACATCCATTTTATTTCATATTACTGAATATGTTTGTGGACAATATTTGTAATATGTACTTTGTTTTTATAGGCAGGGGTTACCCCAATGGAAATGGTGGACAATATTGGAAGCACAACTCATACTCAAGTAGGAATGAATATAAGCAGTCAAAGTTCGACAATAGCTTCAAATTTTATTAACTTCAATATAGATGCGGATCCAAATGCCACATTTTATTTTTAGTGCCGAATCAGTTATTTGATGACTATTATTTGAAAAGTTCGGATAATTTGGTTTCATTTGCGTTGGATACAATTTGTACATTTTGTATAGCTTCATTTGTAAATGAAGCAGTTTTTAGTTAATTATCAGTGAAAGTTGAATTGGATAGCTTTGGTGATGTTATTTTGTAAGCAAGTGTTAGTTAATTTGTGGTCATGTTATTTTTTAAACAAGTTAAACAGGTTAATTGAACATCAGCTCATGTTTTTTAAACAGGTCGTGTTTGGTTATTTTGGACAACATGTCATGTTTTTTAAACAGGTTATGTTTTGGTTATTTTGGTTATTTGGACAATAGGTCATGTTTTTTAAACAGGTTATGTTTTGGTTATTTTGGACAACAGGTCATGTTTTTTAAACAAGTTAATGGACTTAAGCAGCACCTTGTATTTGTTGCAATGATGCGGGAATCGCTGTCATATTGAAATTCTTGAAGTCAGGTGCATTATAGTACAATTGGAAGCTCTGAATTCTCAGTTCTTATGTGCACATGCTAGCATCTACATTAACTGATAATTTATTGTAGATACATTAGAAATTTAGAATCAATTGCTCCTCAAGTAAATAATGAACAAGTGTGCTGATCTTTCACTAGATCACTATCTCATGGACTCATATTAAGGCATGAGTTGCAGCTGTGTTCAGCTTTGTCATATTCAATGAATTTCTTGAGTATCATAATGCTGAATGTTTTTTACTTCATTAGATTCTTGTCTAATGCTTTAAGATTTCATCGTATGTTACGCTTAAAGTATGGATCTATGTCGAAGTAGAGTAGTAGTCAGGGAATCTTTCTTTAATATGCATTCTAGTTGTTGAACTATCTCATTATCACTCATGAATCAAAACTAAATTTTAATCAAACAATTATGCAAATTTACATTCTTCTCTACAAGGAAGTTTCTATTGCTTTGAAAATTAACAATTTATATAATAAAAACTGTTGGTTAACATTCATGAGAATGTAAAAGTACACAGTTCATCTATTCAATCCATTTAACATTCTTGCCAACAATGAGATTGGCAACTGAATTTCCTCATTCAGATCTATAATTAGTACTCCCTTTTTACTTGGTTTCTTGAGACACTAATTAATACTCACATTCAATAACATATACTCCTAATCTACATCAACAACAATTGAAACCATAATAGGTTTTTCATTACCACATTGAATGAATCACAACACATATCCACAATCCATCAAGTCCATTCAATTCATAAGTACATCCATCAAATTCCCCAAAAGCTATCAACTTAGTAATTTATATTATAAAATAGAAAACAATACAAAATACAATGACATAAAGCATCGCATTCAATTTCTTCTCCATCCTTTGAAGATTTCTACCATGCGCCTGAATTTCATTATCATCTCAGAAACCCTTATGCTTAGATCGTTAAATTCTTCACTTCTTATAGCTTTACGAGGTGCAGTATTGGAACAGATTATGGAGATCACGTCGTCATCATTATCATCTGCGAACTTGAAGTAATTGCAGTGTTCCTTAGTAGTCTACAATGCATGACAATCAGTTAATCAAATCAGGCTAATCAATTTCCAAACAAATTTCCTTACTACTTATATATTTTGATGGACAAACAAAGAACAAACATCATTGATTTCCATTCTCATTGGTTCAAACAATATACATGGCAGCTATTCTCCCACAATCACACAATCTTAGTTTCAATCTTATGTTGCTATTGTTACTAAAGGAAGAACCCATTTTTTAATCTGCATACAAAATACAAAACAAAGACATGATACATACATAGCTATTGTTGCTATTGTTGATATACATAGCTACTGTCTTATTAATATTCACCCATGGCCAAAATGGTTTCCTTCTTTGGGTTTATCTTATGTCTCTTATGCTATTTATTTTCTGTATGTATTTTAGATAACACATATGATCACTACCTCATTTTAACATCACTAACATATAAATATATCTTCACAGGCAACTATGTTATCTGCTATTTATTGTCACAGTGGATGAATTTTACTTATCGCCAAACACTGATACATATCCTGATTTTGTTATTTAAAACCATGCATACAAGTGAAGCAAACCACTTCACAACATGCTACTAAATGGACCTCAACAATGAGAAAAATAACAGTAAACTCCACTAGCTATAAACCAAGCCAAAAAATAAAATAAAAAATTCAATTCTTGAAAATAATCCCCAACAGATAATTTTTTTTCCAATGCACAGTTTTAAGCATTGTCTTCTCCACGCTTTTCTAATTGAACTTGTGAAGTAAATTAACTTAACCTCATTTGAACATTCCCAAATTTCAATCATTTAGGGATGTTCATTCACATTTGATCAACTTAAGTCATAGAATAATGGGTATTGTGGACGAGTAGGTTTGGAAATACTCTTGGTTCTTGAAAGGCATCCCTGATCTTCTGATTACCACCTGAAAAAAGGGATTAACACTTCCGTCGGGGGTGTCGGAATTAGCACTCCGACGGACAAGTTAGTATAGGTCTCATGTTTGCTTGAGTCTTAAGTTTTTTTGGGTTTATTCTCACATATCTTTTTTTTGTTGATGTTCCTCTATTTATATTCGCTTTTGGGCCCCAAGGTTGGGCCCACTCTTAATCCATCGCGTGATTGTTCATTCGGCCCCTTCTATCGTATGCCAATTCCCACTCAGCTTTTTGTTCCACTGTTCTATAGCCGATTAGACTATTCGGCGTCTAGATCGTATAGGACGGAGCCGAATATAATATATATCCTAATTTTTTAAGTGTGTACTCGGCCTCTCTGTATCTACCGATATTCAACTTCCAAAATTGCTCCCCAAACATCCTACTAACACTAGTTAGTCGGCTTGTTTGGTTTCGAACTTGAAAATTCAAAACAAAAATTCGACGGTTAACCTCATTCCAATGTAAGTGTCAGAACGCATACGCTTTTTGGTCATCATTACAATTTCCCACCCCTTCGTACGCTTCCTTCATTTAATGCGATTTAAAATTTTGTCTCTTCGAATGTATGTTTTTTTTGAATACTTAAAGTTTCTGATTCGCCTTTCAGTATAACAACTTCATTTCGCGACCTCTGCAACTTTCTCTCGTTTCTCATTGTCTTCTCTGCTTCTTGTAAGTTATCTTTTCCCCCATTTTGAAACACATTTCCTTGTTTGTTTTTAGTTTAGCATACTCCTTAAACTGGCTAGGATGGCCAAACATGAAAGCCCTTCTTTCTGCGGATCGAGTCACTGGTTTTCAACGCCATTTTGTCATTCCTGACGACGTCCACCTGTCACTTGTGGCAGAGAGCACACTTGATATGGAGAGGACTGATGAGAGTACAACCATCTTTCCTCTCCTATCAATTGCTGACGGCGGAGTCCATTTCCTCCTTCACCCATTTCTAAGGGTCGTCCTTCGCCACTGGGGTCTAATCCCTTCCCAACCTAACGTAATTTTTTACCGAATCATAATGGGAACTGTAGAGTTGAACCGACGCCTTAGAATCAATCTTGGTATCCCTGCTATTCGGCATTGCTATGCCTTGGCCAAATCTTCTGGCCGACAGGGGCGATACTTTCTCAGGGCTAAGGACACCGACCATCATTTGGTGACTATGCTTGCTAGCTCTGGCAAGCGAGTTGACGATGTCATGGTCATTGTCCGAGGTAACTGGGAATTCGACGAGGGCATAGATCGCCTAGATCATGTGCCTAGATGAAAAGGCGAACCAGGTGGCCGTATAGTTTCTTACATGTATTTGCTATATATTTACTCGACTTTCCTTTCATGCACTTGCCGCTCTATTATGCAGACAACGATTTGAAGAAAGTTCTTGTTTTGGCCAATGATGTTGTGCTTGCGGAAATCAAAATCACACTCCAGTTCTTTGGCCGTCCAAACCTCCAGAAGCAAGGAAGGGCGATTCATATACTTCTCAAATACGAGCCGACTTACGCAACCTTTTTGGCTACAGACAACATTCCAATTCCGAGGGGCGAACAGCAGCTCAGGGCTCTTATCTTCCCCAACTTCAAAAACCTCAGGCAGATTGGTTTGAAAGCTTCTGATTCGGAGCAAAGGGAAGAACAAGTAGTTGAAAAAGTCACTGAACAACCTAATCAGTCCACTTTGGAAGACGAAGAAGTTGACGAGGCTCTAAACTTGGCTTTTGAAGAAGCCGACCTTAATCAATCTAACCCTTCATCTACTTCAGGCCGAGGGGACACCTCCTTTAAAGACATTTTTATCGACTTAAGGGACTTTCCCGGCGCGTACCCTGAGAACATGGCTAGGGAGTCGCTCACGCAACTGGCCAGGAGGAAAAATTCTGAATGGATGGCCGCCTGGAAGAAAGCCGAGACTAACCGATTTGAACCTCCCCCTGTTGCTGTGGCTGAGTCTTCTCTGCTGGATACCGAGACGGAGCAGGTTGAAACGGCTCAGGTTAAAATAGTTGAAATGGATCAAATTATTGAACAAATGGATCAGGAGGCCGAGCAGAGGGGGAAAAAGCGTCCCGCCGAGCACGAAGCCGACCCTAAGGAAATACTTACCGATAAACGGCCGCACTTGGAGGGGTCAGACTCAATCGTGCTGTTCATCGTCCAACCAAGGATAAAGAACATGCTGATTGCGTCCGATGCGTCAGCTCTGAAAGATCCGACTGTGGCCTTGAGCATGGCTTCCTCAATTTCCCTGCCGGTTGATAGAGCAACTTTTCGGGCGGAGCAAGATTTGCTGTCAATAGCATAGTCGCTCAATCGGCCATATTGGTACGCGAGTTAACCTTATCTGCAGTCTTCCACATATATATATATATATATATATTTTTCATTTTTATTAGTAGTTTTTTTATTTTTAACTCTAATTCCTTATTTTGCAGACGGCGGGCAGGATAGCCGAGATCGGCCGTTGTCAACATGATGCTATTCAACAAATCGGCTTTTTGAAAGTCGAAATTGAAAATGAGAAGAGCAAGGCCGTGGAGGCCTCTCAAAGAGCTGAGTCTGAAGCGGCAAGAGCAGCGGAGGAGCATGCAAGAGCCGACGCCGAGGCAGAAAAGGTGAAGAGTTCTGACCAACTCAGATTGGACGCCGAGGAGAGGGCAAATGCGAGCGAAGGCACGCTCAAGTTAGCCAAGGAGGTGATTGCCAAACTAGAAGCCGATTTGGAATAGTCGAAGAAAGCAACGGAAATAGCAGACTTCGAGATTTTCAAAGCGTTCCAAGGTGGGAAGGACGCCGCCTTGGAGAACTATGTAGAGGAAGTAGCCAAATTCGAGAATCGGGGCTTCAAACACGACTGGCTCAAAGCCCTCACTGCCACTAATGTGACATTGGCACAGCCGATTCCATACGAGCAGGTGGATGTTGAGCTGCTAGAAGATTTCTGTAGATTTTTGTAGATTTTTATTATTAGGCATCTTCTATGCATGGTTTTTCTAGATTTTTGTTAGTAGATTTTTGTTTATTTAGGGTAATTTTCATGTGTAAAATGACTACTATATGTACTCAATTTATTGATGAAAATTTCCTTTGCTTTTGTCTGTTGCATGTGCTAGCTAACAATCTAGTAGGATGTAAGATCATGAGATGAGTAAATTAAACATCTGATTAAATAGTTGGCGATTAGATAACTGCGTATCTTTTCAGTTTAGCCGAATGAATTGATAAATATGCCCTTGCCCCAGCTAATGAATAAACTGGAACGCCGAATATCGATGGTTTATGGAATGGCTGGAGCACATGAACTTATCGACGCAAGGCCTTGAAATTTGGCCAATTAGATTAGCAAATCCTTAGCCACTAAGATTAATGAATCTGCCCTTGCCCCAGTTAAGGAATGAACTGGAACGCCGAATATCGGTGGTTCATGGAATGGCTGGGGTACATGAACTTATCGGTGCAAGGCCTTGAAATTTGGTCGATTAGATTAGCAAATCCTTAGCCGCTAAGATTAACGAATCTGCCCTTGCCCCAGTTAAGGAATGAACTGGAACGCCAAATATCGGTGGTTCATGGAATGGCTAGGGCACATGAACTTATCGACGCAAGGCCTTGAAATTTGGCCGATTAGATTAGCGAGTCCTTAGCCGCTAAGATTAACGAATCTGCCCTTGCCCCAGTTAAGGAATGAACTGGAACGCCGAATATCGGTGGTTCATGGAATGGCTGGCACATGAACTTATCGGTGCAAGGCCTTGAATACGAGCATTGATGAGATCGCCACGGGAGTGCTGCCTCCGTAATCAATAAATAGGGCGGGGGCTGCGTGCGCGGGGGTGTCATTGTTGCGTTCAAATCCAACAAATTGAGAGAGAAAAAAAAGAAGTGTGGACAATTGTGGATGGCAAGAAGACTATTCTTCAACAACAGAGGGAAATGTAGGACACTCGCGAAACTGGACGCAGAGATGAACCGAGGTGGCGAGCCTACGCGCACGGGGAGTAGGACGTTGAGGAAGCGTGAGAAACGCCAATCCCCACGTCACCGAAGTAGGTCACCTAGAAAGGAAAAATAGCAATGAGATAACTTATCTCGTTCGAGAGGTGAAACCAATGCGACATCGTGCCCGTTGAGTGTTTCGGTTTTTGTTGGGAACAAACCGATAATGGAGGCAGATTCCATCATCCGCGACCCAAATGTAGCTGTTAAGTTCGCTCGACAGATTTTTCCGCCAGAAGTTCAGCAGTCCATGGTCGGCCGGGCTGATTATGAAGTTTTTCGGGAGGGTGTTCATGGAGCAGTAAAGAGTTTGTATACCTCCTATGAAATCGACATACGTCTACGTGCTGCACGAAGAGAGATAAAGCAAAGGGATGCTCGCATTTAGAGCTTGCAAGCCCGCGCGAAAAAGGCCGAAAATGAGCTGAAGAAAGCTAACACCTCTGAGACTCATTCGGCAAGTCAAGTGAATCTGATTGTCACGGAATGAGTAAATCGCCGAATTTTGGATCATGCGATTGCCAACCGAGAGATAGCCAGTATGTTCACGATAGAATCTGCCAAGGCTAGGTTCTATGAGAAAGGCTTCCATGACGGCCGAAAAATTGGAATAGAGAAGACGAAGGAAAAACTAGCTGAGAAAGTCTGTCGATGCGAAAATTGCGGATTTAAGCATGGATGGACCAAGGCTCTTCAGGCCGCGGGCGTTGATTCGGCGTCACCCTTATATCAGAGTTATACTTTTTTGTTCGAGGCTTTCGACACTGAGAAGACTGATGACAAAGGCGAAGCCGAATAATTTTGATGTATTATTATTATTATTATTATTATTATTATTATTATTATTATTATTATTTTGATGTAAAGCATGTACTTATGATCTATTTAAATAAAACATATTATTCTAAATGTTTATATGTTATTTCGATCAATGCTTGCAAATTAAGTTATGTCTACTACTTTACGTCAATCACAATATCCATGAAAAGAGCTACGAATTCGGAGGATTATTCAACCCAAACGTGTCATTCGCAGATGGGTCTCCGAATTCGGAGGCTTTTTGTCTTGGCCAATCGTGATTTCCACGAAGGGTGCTCCGAATTCAGAGGCTTCTTTGTGTTGGCCCAAACATCATTCACAAAAGGTGGTTCGAATTTGGAGGCTTATTCGACCCAAACGTGTCATTCACGATGGGTGCTCCGAATTCGGAGGCTTCTTTGTATTGGCCCAAACGTGTCATTCACGAAGGGCGCTCAGAATTTGAAGGCTTATTCGGCCTAAACGTGTTATTCACGATGGCGCTCCGAATTCAGAGGCTTTTTTGTGTTGGCCCAAACGTCATTCACGAAGGGCGCTCCGAATTCGAAGGCTTATTCGGCCCAAACGTGTTATTCACGATGGGCGCTCCGAATTCGGAGGCTTCTTTGTGTTGGCCTAAACGCCATTCACGAAGGGCGCTCCGAATTTGAAGGCTTATTCGGCCCAAACATGTCATTCACGATGGGTGCTTCGAATTCAGAGGTTTCTTTATGTTGGCCCAAACATGTCATTCATGAAGGGCGCTCTGAATTCGGAGGCTTTTGACACAACTAGAACTCACTGGATAAGAGGAACATTGCATTGAAAAAAGAAAGATATACACGGCGTAAAGTCAAAACCAGCTATTGTGCCGTACAAGTTAACTTAATGATAAAATTTGCGCAAGTGTGTGGAATTCCACGAACGTGGCAAGCTTCTTCCATCCATGTCTTTGACCCGATATGCCCTTGTTCCTGCGATTGAGTCAATCTGATAAGGGCTGTCCCAGTTAGGACCCAATTTTCCGTCTGCCGGATTCCTAGCAGCGGAAAGCAATTTCTTGAGGACCAATTCTCCTAGTGTATAACGGCATAACTGAATGCGTTGATTGTACGACTTAGCGAGCTATTGCTGGTACCATGCCATGGATGCAAGGGCACGGTCTCGGCGTTCTTCAATCAAAGTCAAGTCCAAGACCAATATCATGCCATTTTGGCCCATGTCAAAAACCTTCGATTTCAAGGTTGGGAGGCCGATCTCCAAGGGGATGATTGCCTGGGTTCCGAAGCATAGAGCAAACGGCGTCTCCCCAGTGGATCGCCTCGAAGTAGTACGATGAGCCCACAGCACACTGGACAACTCTTCAACCCATCTGCCTTTAGCTTTCTCCAGCCTTTTCTTGATGTCGTCCAAAATAACCTTGTTGGTGGCCTCCGCTTGAACATTGCTTTGGAGGTAAACCGGTGAGGAAAAGTAGGCCCAGATACCATAAGTGTTGCACAATTCTCGATACACGCCACAATCAAACAGGGTACCGTTGTCAGAAACAAGTACTCGTGGTATGCCGAACTTTGTTATGATGTTTTTCCATACAAAACGCTTAATGTCGACATCTCGAATATGTGTTAATGCCTCTGCTTTGACCCATTTTGTGAAATAATCCGTCGCAACAATTAGGAATCGCCTGTTGCCTGGGGCCCGTGGTAACGGTCTAACAATATCAAACCCCCATTGAGCGAACAACCAAGGACTAGTGTTAGAATTTAACTCCTCGGCTGGCAGATGAGTTAAGGGGGAAAACTTCTGGCATTGACCACATTTCTTAACATAACACTCGGCATCGGTTCGCATGGTCGGCCAATAGTACCCCTGCGATACAGCGCGATGTGCCAGAGAACGTCTGCCCGAATAGGCACCACAACTGCTTTTATGTATTTCAGACAAAAGTTCTTCGACTTTATCCAGGTGAACACATTCTAAGTACGGCTTGGAGAGAGATTTTTTGTAGAGCTTCCCCTGCGGATCCAAATAGTATCGAAGGGCTTTGTTTCGCAGTTTGTGTGCTTCTTTCTTATCCATCGGGAGCTGCTCTAAAGATAGGAATGCGGCGATAAGGTCCATCCAACTCGGACCCGATTTCATAACATTGACCTGAACTGATTCTAAAGAGGCAATGCTCGGCTCGAGGATGAACCCTACTTTGATTGTCCGTTTAATTTTTGAGTTGACAGTAAAGGCTAAGCAAGCCAGGGCTTATTTGATTCAGTTCATGGTGATCAAATTTTGCGAGCAAAGAATTCATCGTTTTCATATAGGCTGCCATGCGGTCATTTTTGGCTGCATATTCCCCTTTCAATTGGTTAATTACTAGCTTTGAGCCATAGAAAACAAGCAGACGCCACGCACCGAGGTGAAGTGCATTTCGCAGGCCGGTTAACAGTGCCTCATATTCAGCCTCATTGTTCGATGTGTCAAATCCCAATTTGACGACCTGTTCGATTATTGCCCCTTCAGGGGTCATGATTACTACGCCAGTCCCACTGCCACGCTGGTTAGATGACCTGTCGCAATACATCTGCCAAACGTTGCCAACATACATTCTCCAGTTGGGCTTAGTTTGCACTTGATCAGACTTAAAGTCGACGAAGGATCCTGTGAACTCGGCTACAAAGTCGGCAAGCACTTGCCCTTTGATGGAAGTTCTGGGTAGAAACTGGATATCATACTAGCCGAGTTCAAGAGCCCATTTCGAGATGCGCCCCGACGCTTCCGCACTGCGGAGCGCTGACCAGAGGGGATATTCCGTTGGTACCCCAATGGTATGCCCCTGAAAGTAGTGCATCAGTTTTCTTGCAGTGATGACGAGAGCAAGGATAAGTTTTTCTAATGGAAGGTAACGTGTTTCGACGTCAACCATAGCTTTGCTCACATAGTAAACTGGTCACTGCTCCCTAAGTTCTTCCTTTAACAGTACGGCGCTGATCGCCCAGTCAGATACTATCAAATACAAAATGAGTGGATCACCGCCCCCAGGTGTTGCCAAGAGTGGTATTGATCGGAGATAAGACTTCGGGCCATCCAAAGCGACCTGGCACTCGGGAGTCCAATCAAATGCTCTGCCTTGCCGAAGTGTGTGAAAGAATTGTCGGCAGTGATCTGTGGAACGGCTGATAAACCTGTTGAGCGCGGCGGCAATCCCCATTAGCTTCTGAACCTCTTTGATTGACGGAGGGGATCCAAGCCCTAGAATTGTCGTGATTTGCCTTGGATTGGCTTCGATTCCGCGGTGGTTAACAATGTAGCCAAGGAATTTTCCGGATCCGATGCCGAATGCATACTTAGAAGCGTTCAATTTCATCTTGTATTTTCGAAGCATGCCGAATGTCTCTGACAAATCGGCTAGATAGGAGTACTTTTCCTTGGATTTGACCACCATATTGTCAATGTATACTTCCATGGTATGGCCGAGTTGTTCCTTGAACATGGAAGCCACTAGTCTTTGATAAGTTGCCCTCGCATTCTTCAGCCCAAAAGGCATGACCTTGTAGCAATAGGTTCCTCTTAGGATGAGGAATGCGGTTTTTTCTTGATCCTCTAGATGTATGGCAATTTGATGATAGCCTTTGTAGGCATCCAAGAAGCTCATACGTTAATGATGTGCCGTTGCATCTACGAGTTGGTCTATTCTGGGTAGGGGAAAACAGTCCTTGGGAAAAGCTTTATTCAAGTCCGTAAAATCCACACATACACACCAAGAGCTATTCTTCTTCTTTACGACCATAGTATTGGACAACCATGTAGAATAAGTTACTTCGCGGATCGCCCCAGCGTCAAGTAATCGATCTACTTCTTCAACAACGGCCGCCAGCTTCTCTGAATAATTGGCTTACATTTTGGATCGACGTTAAAGCGATGTTGGGCCATAGATAGGTCTACTCTTGGCATCTCGTATGGGGACCATGCAAATACATCAATATTGCCGAGTAAGAAGGCTACCAACTCTTGCCTTTCGACTTTATCCAAGGAAGCACCGATCATGAAGAACTTGTCAGGACTTCTATCAATTTTGACCCGATGCAAGGCTTTGGTTTCTTTTTCACTTGGGATCCTCCCAATGTCTTCGAGGCTCTCCCTATCCGGTACCTCAATTGAATGCACTTCCAGTTCCCTTGGTCTCTTTGTAGCTAGAAGATAGCATTCTTGTGCCGATTTCTAAGAGCCGCAAATTTGTTCGATACCGTATTTAGTCGAAAAACATAGCAGTTGGTGGTAGGTGCTTGACACAGCTTGCATCGTATGTAACCAAGTTCTGCCAATGATCAGATTATATGGCGAAAGGGAGCTTGACAACCATAAATTCTACGTCTACTGATCTAGTGCCGGCCCGTACTGGTAGTGTGATCTTGCCCAAAGGATACTTCGGGTTAGCATTGAAGCCGAATAACGGGTAATCAGCCGGAGACAGGTCCAAATCGATAAAGCCAAGTTTGACAAAAGTTTTGTAATACATTATCTCCGAAGTGTTGCCATGGTCAACGTGAACATGTTCGATGGTGAATCTGTTTACACGTAGCTCGATGACGAGAGGATCAGTGTGGGGATGGGTCACTCTAACTAAATCACTGTCATCGAAACTAATCCTTCTAGTGTCGTGTGGTTGTTTCGCTGGCGTCAAAGAGCTATAGGTGCTAGATGGCAACTGGATTGTGTGCACCTCGGGTGACGCCGACAAGCTGTATATCATATGAATTACACCAAGAGGAGGTGACTCTGGCCGTAGAGCTACTGTATTTGTTAAATTGTTCTTTTGGACGTATTACATAAGACGGTCGTCTTGCACCAATTCTTCAAGGTGATCTTTTAATACATAACAACTATCGGTGTCGTGACCATGGTCTTTATGATACTCACACCATTTATCCTGTCTCGCATCAGGAGGTCCCGTCATCTTGGGCGGCCACTTGAAAAATGGAAGGTGTTGTACTTTTGACAGAATCTTATTGATCGACTCTATCAGCTCCGTGTATTTCTTGCCTGAACGCTTTGTGCGTCCGCTATCCACTTGATACTGTTTATTAGCTCGATGTGAACATTGGTTGTTTGATCGGCGCGAGTCATGCCGTTTGTCTCGTTTAGGTCGATTTCGCCGCTCGGGGCTTCTTAACGGCACGGGGCTAATCGGTTGAACAATTCTCGACGTGGCCGTCTCAACGGCTTTACGTCCGGCTTTGACTCGAAGGGCATCGTCTTCCATTTTGCAATATTCTTCGACCTTTTTCATTAATGCCCAAACAGTTTTGGGGGGACGCCTAGTTAATAAATTGCGGAGGGGGCTATCAAGATGCAATCCCATCTTAAAGGCGGTGATGGCCATGGAATCATTGCAAGCATCATCTACTAGATTCAAGCACTCTCAATAGCGGGCCGAGTATTCACGAAGAGTTTTTTCCGATTTAATTTACATGGCCTAGAGAGAATCGGCTTGCTTCAGCTGGACTTCATTAGTGATGAATCTCGCCTTGGATGACTTTTGGAGTTGGTAGAAGCTCTTAATCGATGCCGGCTCCAGTTTATAGTACCACTTCACGGCTAGTGGTCCCATACTACTTGGAAATATCCGACACATGAGGGCTTCGTCGTCAGCATGGAGCGTCATCACTTGCTTGTAATGACGAATGTGATCAGCGGGGTCTGATTTTCCGTCGTAGAAGGTGAACGACGGTGCCTTGAACTTTTTGGGTAGCACAGCCCTGGCAATTCGTTGCATGAATGGGTCATGTTTATCTTCCTCATCCGAATCATCGTTTTTCCTTCGTTTGTGCCGTACATATGGACTTCCTTCAAACGAGCTGGATACATCAACGCGCCCTTTCTTTCTGGGCTCCAGGGATGGTGAGTCTGAATCACTATCATTATTGTGTTTCTGAAGTTGACGTCAGCGACCATCCTCCTTTCTCGAAGGTCGATCCCAGTCTTGGCATGCGGCTTGTTGGGATTTCGCCACCTCCAAGGCCAAATCCTGGCGTAGATGCTCCTTCTCAGCCATCATGTTCTCTAGCCGCTATTCATTTTGCTTTACCTGATCCATAATCGTCTGCATTGTCTCATGCATTGAAGTTGAAGGTGAGATCTGAGCTACTGAATCAAAGTTCAAGGCACGTCGTGCGGCGATATTCTCTGGTCCCAATATGTTTCTTGAAGTGAGGTCGTCTCTTAGTGTAGTTTCGTCAGCAACTATCGGAGGATCTTCTATGACCCTCACCATGAATAAGCTTTAGTATTCCCACAGACGGCGCTAATTGTGGAGGAGTAGGTTTGGAAATACTCTTGGTTCCTGAAGGGCGTCCCTGATCTTCTGATTACCACCTGAAAAAGGAATTAACACTCCGGTCGGAGGTGCCGAAATTAGCACTCCGACGGACAAGTTAGTATAGGTCTCATGTTTGCTTGAGTCTTAATTTTTTTTGGGTTTATTCTCACGTACCTTTCTTTAGTTGATGTTCCTCTATTTATATTTGCTTTTGGGCCCCAAGGTCAGGCCCACTCTTAATCCATCGTGTGATTGTTCATTCGGCCCTTTCTATCGTATGCCAATTCCCACTCAGCTTTTTGTTCCACTAGTTCTATGGCCGATTAGACTATTCGGCGTCTGGATCGTACAAGACGGAGTCGAATATAATATATATCCTAATTTTCTAAGTGTGTACTCGGCCTCTCTGAATCTACCGATATTCGGCTCCCACAAGTATCAACAGAATAATGCCCAATCAGTGTTCATTCACCTTGTGAAGTAAATTAACTTCAATCAATTTTTGTAAATGAATATCTTTCATCAACAGATATCCTATAATGCCCAAACAATCAATATAATGCCCAATCAAAATCAACATTTTCTAATTGAACCTTGTGAAGTAAATTAAGTTAACCCCATTTAAACATTCCTAGATTTCAATCATTTAGGGATGTTCATTTACATTTGATCAACTTAAGTCATAGAATAATGGGTATCAACAGAATAATGCCCAATCAGTGTTCATTCACCTTGTGAAGTAAATTAACTTCAATTAGTTTTTGTAAATGAACATCTTTCATTAACAGATATCTCATAATGTCCAAACAATCAACATAATGCCCAATCAAAATCAACATAACAATCAAAAATTGAAGGCAAAACCCATAATGCCCAAACCCTAACAAACAATCATAACCCTAACAATCATTAATTCATAAGGCCGGAAAACATGTTCTAAAAATTGAAGGCAAAACCAAAACCCTAACACAAATTGCAAGCAAAATCCAAACACAAACTGTCTGCTACGACAAATTTGTTCAAAAATTGAAGCCAACACATAAACCCAACACATAAATCCTAGTTTTTTTGTGATTCCGGGTTTACCTTTTGTTGTGGTACCTTTTTTTGCGTTAACACCGCCGTATGCGAGTCTACACCCGTAGTTGAAGATCTATTCTATGTGTTCACAAAGATAGATGAGGATACGGTGTTGATGAGAGGATTTGGAACAGATTAAGGGCTCAAATGCTTTTGGAGTGAGTAGATGATACTTTGGAGTCGAGTCTGAGGAGAGAGTGAGTACAAAGAGATGGTTTTGGAGTCTGAGGAGAGAGAATAGACTTTGATTTTTATTCAGACCATTCAAGCTCTTTATTTCGAGCTACAGATTATTTTCCATATATATAAACGAGAGAAGGCGTACGGTGCAAGACGGCTTGGGAGCACGCATCATGGTTGCACAAAAAATATTATATTTTAATATATTTTGATCTAGAAAAAATATAATAAAAATATCATAATACTCAAAAAATAATATTGAATAATAATATAAAGTTGAAATTATTATTTTTTAAATAATTTATAATTAAATAATACTAATATAAAAATTTAAGAAACAACTTAAATTTTTAAATTGTTACACAAATTGTCATCCTTAGTCATCAGGAGCCTCGTCATTGCCAAAGAAGAAGCTTTTGTTGGTTCTAGGAAAGTAACAGAGAAAGACTTAAGGCCTAGTTTGGGAAGACAAATAAGTGCACTTTTTGACTTTTTATGAAATATGGATTGGGTTTGGGTTGGGTTTGAAGTGATGTGTTAGAGAGGTGATGTGACTTAAATAAGATGATGTGACTTAAATAAGATAGTGATTTTTTGACTTTTTATCTTTTTTGACTCATGCCAAACTATCATTCCATAAGATTTGTCTTTATTATTTTATTAGGTTTAATCCTTTTTTTTTCTTTTTGATTTTTCACAATCTTTTAGTTTCTTTGTCCCAAATCTTTATATATTCATCTTTCATCTCTAGTTATGAAACAATTTTCAAATCCATTACCACCACAGAAGTTCAATAAAATTTCTCCTCCGCTAAATCTTTTTTCTGTTGATTTCATTATATGGAGACTAAAATTATCTATTTTTATACATTTGTGAAGATCTGATAAAAAACTAAAAACTAAACATAGGAATAATATGAGTTTCAAGTGCCGAAGCGCTTTTCAACAACGTGCAAACTTCAATATTTGTTCCAAATATTACACAAATGGTTGTCGCTCTCAGTGTGGCACCCTTATACTTCGCCTAAAGCAAGGTCTTAGCCCGAGATTGGAAACTAATGAAACCAAAGCTACCCTTTTTTAAATACCCAAAAAAAAAATGTGTAGTTAAAAATTATGTATTTTTACTCCTTTGTGTTGTGCCGTCGACGATGGACAAAGTATAACAAAAACTTTTTCGAAGGCTAGGTTTAGGTGATTCCCCATAATAATAGTCAATCATGTAGGCAAGTGTAGAAATTTACTTTTACACATGGTGTGATGGTAACATATAATTCCAAAATTATTATTTTTATTCATTATTTGATTTGTTTAAATTGATGATAATGGTAAGTTTTAGTAAGATGGACTAGAGTTTTGAAGAGAAAATAATTGAAATTTAAGAAGAAAATAAAGAGATTTAAATATGTAATTAGGGTGTACTACGAAAAAAATATAATATTTTATTTTAAGATTTAATATGTATTGTCATTATTAATAAATTTACATTAAAATATTGTGATAACTAAATTTTCAAAATTTTAATTGGACGTATGGAATTATTATGGAGAAATTACCCACAGGTCCCATGTGGAATATGTGGACACCATTTAATCCCATAACTTTTTGAGTACAACCAAAAGTCCTTTCCTCTCTCTCTCTCTGCTTTTTGCTTCCCTTCCTCTCTCGTTTTTTTTTCTGCATTTTTCTCTCATCGTCTTTGTCATGGACGACGACCGGTGATCATGTCTTTCTCCATTGATCGGGGTTCACTGATAACCGCCAACCATCGAAATCAACTCGTGACTTCACTCTCACCGACGACGAAGATAATATATTTCCGACGAAGAAGATGATATATTTCCGACGAAGAAGATGAGTGGATCTACTTAGATCTACATCAGATTTGGCTAGATCTAAACAAAAAATAGTTGCCGGAGTACAATCCTCTCTCTACATGCGCCTTTCTCCTTCGATCTCTTTTTTTTTTTTTTCTCTGCTATACACTTCTATTTTTCTATTTTAATGGAGAAAATTTTCAAATTCTGAACAAGTAGTTTTCGAGTTTTAGTTACAGGCGGTAAAAACTGTAAAATTTTGCAGTTTCAAATTTTTTTGGTGCTGGAATGAATCATGGTATAAAACTGTAAAATTTTACAGTTTCATAACATGTTTTTCAGTTTGATTAATAAGGATAAATGCTTAATAGATTTTTGTTTTGAAACTGTAACATTTTATAGTTTCAAAACTTACTTTTCAGTTTGATCACTATTTAGAGATTATTTGCTTGAACCTTATAAAAATTGAAAAGTAACATATGTTTTCTCCATTGTTGCTGTTTTTTGTCGTTTCATTTTTTTTCCTTTTAGTTTATCAATATTTAGCACATTTTGCTATGTTTTTTTTGCTATAATTTGTCCATTTATTCTTTTTTTTTTCCGACAATATTCTAGACATTCCGGTGAGTCTCCAGTGATGTTCTTAACGTCCAGTAAACGTTCTGAATATTCCGGCGACTTCCATTAACGTTCTTAACACTCCGGCGAACTTTCGGCGAAACTCCGGCGAACTTCCCGGCGATGTTGAACATTCCGACGAGTCTCCGGCGACCGTTTGATGAAAGTCCTACGGTAGTAAGATGTGAACAGTGTCTGTAAATTAAAAAAAAAAAAAGAAAGGATTTTTTAGTAACAATTAAAAATATATTAGACTAATTAGTGCAAGTATTTTATTTTAAGATTAACTGAGTTTTGAACTTGGTCCATGAGACTTATCAGTAAGTTCCCCAATTATTATTTACATGTAAATAAAATCACTCAATGTCTAGCAATGGGCTTAGTGGGCGGCCCGTACCGAGGCCCAAAAAGCTTTTCGGGTTTCCCGCGCAAAAGGAGCCTCTCAAGCCTCCAAAAAAGCTTTCACTTCCCCAAACTTGCGAGAGAAGAGTTGCAGAAAACGCCGATACCACCACCACCAATGACCGCCGCAACAACAAAAGAACCACCGCACATCCGCCACCCTCCGCCGCCGTCTCTAACGGACGTCGATATCGTACGCCTAGCCCAGCAACAACCCCAAACCTACGCACCCCTTCCCAACACCAAAACCCTCATATCCTTCCTCCACTCACGCGCCGCCTCTCCCTCCGCCTCTCTCTCCGTCGCCGAATACACTTCCTCTCTCCTCTCTATCCTTTCTCTCTCCTCACTCCTCCTCCGAAAACCCTTCTCTCTCCTCTCTCCTCATCTCCTACATCTCCCTCTTCAATTCCCGCAAAATCCCCCACGATCGCGACTCTCTCACCACTCTCCAACTCTTCCCATTTCACTTCGAAAACATACCCACTCAAACCCTAATCTCCATTTCCGACTCAATCATCTCTAGTTTACCCCAAATTCTCGACCCCGACGATGCTCAAGTCATCGATCTCCTCCCAAAATGCCTCGACTTGATTCCCAATTCGAAAGAGATCGAATTACGCAGAGATTATGTCAATTCGGTGATTGATCGTGTTCTTGGTTGTGATTGGTCTAGGGTTTTGCTAGTGAAGATGGTTTCGATTGTTCGCGAATTTTCGTTTCTCGATAAGGGGAGGTGTGGGGAGTTTTTGGATAAGGTGTTTGGTGGAATGAGGGATGTGGAATTGCAGGACTTGCCTTCGCTTGTGTATCAGTTGTTGGTTTTGGCTTCGAAAGGGTTTAGCAAGAGAGATGTGGTAGAAGGGATTGTGATGTTTTTCGGGTCGAAAATGCAAAGGCGAGTTCGATAGTTCGACAGGTTGAAGGGACTGTGTTGCTACATGTGAACTTCGCGGTGAAGCAGGATCCTTCTCTGGGGCAAGAGGTTATGGGGTTGGTGAAATCAGATCTTCGGGCATTTAACCATTTTGCTATTGCGGTATTGTTGTCCATTGCGAGAGTCCGGAAGTTCAGTGAGTGTTCAATCGGAATTTTGAAGACAGCAATAACTACATCATACCGTGATTACAGTTTTTCCAAGTAAGGGTTGAAGGGTATTAAGTTCTATGTCATGTTTAAAGTTAATATAGTACAGTGGTAGTAATGTTGTATCCCAAGTTCAAATGGGTTTTTGTGGTGCTAATATGTTCCATGGAAATTAAAGCTATCCAATTTGTTGGAATATGTTTCAGTGGAATTTAATTTGAAATTCCAGACTTTGTTGAGTTGAGCTGAATCAGGTTTGTGGGATTTTTAATTGAGTTCGTCACGGTATCTTGTATTCCAGGAAGCATGTTTAATTGGGTTAGTTTTGTAGGATTTAATTTCATGTACTAGTGTCCAATTAGTTTGAATTGTTGTGATATCGTTGCCATATTAATGTAGTGACTTTTATTTCAGACATTTGGATGTTTGTCACCTGTTGCGGGATTGGTGTTTAGGTGTATGATTTTGTGACTTGGAGAACTGTCGGTGTGTCTTGATAATTTAGACTAATGTTGGTTTCAAGGGATGCACATTTTAGTTTTAAATTTATTGTTTTTGTCTAGTTTTAATAGAATCCTTATTTTTCAGGGTTTGTAATTGGCTACCGGATGACTTGAAGGAAGATTATCTGCGTAGTGTGAAAGTAGTGGAGAAGGCTGTGTTGAGAGCTGTAATTTTCCCTTGTCTTTCCATTCTGTTCATTTGAAATCATCTGTGCCATGGCAGACATGAAGATGTGAATAAGATATATGTGCTTATTGCTAAACTTTAGTGAGATGATGCTAGTGATGCCCTTTCTTCTGTTAGCTTTATATTACTACTTAGTTAGTCTTTCTTGTACAATGTATGACAGCAAAAAGAAAAAAAAATGGAAGATCACCATCAATTAGATGGAATGATTGATGAACCTTGGGTAACAAGCATGTAATAGGATTGTTAGCTATATGCATATAAGGGGGACTGGTGATTTTCATTTATTGTTTTAGAGTTATCATCAAGATACACATTCTATTTCTCATTCCTGTTAAGTTGAGATTTCTTTATATGTGTGTGTATATGTATATATTGGCTTGTAGGTTAATGAGAGCAACTATGGAAGAGAGCATATTGTGCCTAGCATTGTACAGTTTGGCTTTGTATTGCTAGAATCATTGGAAGAGGGAAGCAGTAAAGAGCTTGGCAAGTCTGATCGGGTGATGGGTATTGAAGAATTCGGTATTCAGATGCTTCAAACTTTATTTGAGGTTCATGATATGGCAAGAAATGAGGTCAGTATAGCAACACTTTGGTTTAGAAGTTTGTTACTTTATTTTGCTTTATGAGGCATGACTTTAAAGTGAGTCTTCTTGATATGAAAGTATCTCAAGATGTTTATGTAGAAACTAACCACAATTCATGTGACATGATATTAATATTGTTGAGCACTACTATGACAATGCCATAAGCATGGTGTTGATTTCTTTATCTCTAGAAAATCAATTGCACGAATTGGGGATGTGCTTCCATCTGCGTGGATTTGCTTTCCTATAAAGTCACATGCCTTCAATCTTCTCTCAGTACTTAAAACATTGTTCTTTTTGGTGATCACCGTGTCCTTGTCACACCTTCAAATTTATTATAGCATCATAATATTGTCATAATAGATACTTCTACAGAAAAGAATCATCTTAGCCAGCTTTTCATGGTTGCCTTCTTGATTACTGCATCAGTAGAAGAATTTCAAGACAGCTGGCCTCAAGCTTTGGGTGGAAAGATTTCTCTTCACAATCTTTTGAACTTCAAATAAATTTTTGTTAAACCTCGATGGAAGTATTTCTCTTCACAATCTGGTTGTCTTAAGCGACCAACTCTTCCTTGATAGTTCATTTTGTAGTGGTGCTTGACTTAGTTTCCATATTGTTGATAATGAATGGTCATTTAGTTGTGGTTGATTGCAGCAGTTTCTGTAGAATATATATATTTAATGAAATATACACTTAATTTCTTCTCCTTGTGTTTTGATTTATTTCTCCCTCTCCCTTGCCCTTTTTCATCTTATATGCCCATCCTCATTTTGTTTTTTTGCTTTTTTTCATACACATGCAAATACGTGAACTTCCAGTTAAGGAGAAGTATTTTAATTTTTGAGAAATGATTACCAACTACTCTTAAAGGTGTGCACATTTATGTTTTCACAACATGCTATTGACCTAGTTAATTCTATGCAGATTATTGAACAATGCAAATTTCGTGTTCTTTCTTTGAAGCCCGAACAGGGTTTACCTATTATCAGGTAACTCCATTTTATCATCAAGTTGTCAGCTATTTTTAGTTTTAAAAAAAAGAGAGGAAAGTTGTCAACTTTTTTTTGTTTGAGTTGGTATATGGTGTGTTTAGTTAGTTTTTTATTTTTCAGATTGCTTGGTCATCTAGTTCAGAGATATCCGTATCCTTTGTTGGAACATGTTTCACGTTTGAAGGAACTGTTGGATTATTTCACTTTCATACATGGCAATATTGCAACCCATCTTGTTACTATTTTGTTGCCCCTCATCATCAAATTCAGCCGTGATCTTCGGGTATTTATTCTTCTCTGTCTTAATTAAACAACATAGTTACGCTTGTTTATAGAGGTCTTGACTCTTGAACAATATACAAAATCATCTTAGATTTGGCTATTCTAAGTTCTGCCTTCCTTTTGAACTTCCATTATAATGATATGTGAGAATGAAATCAATCATTTCTTGCTAATTGTCTACTTTTTTAGTCGCTGTATTTTTTCTGATTTGGTTAGTTTATCTAATGGAATGCCATGTTTTGAGTTTTTAATGTTCAAACATGCAGTCTGGGTTTCTGCCTCATTGATGCAGGATTACATCATTTTAGTTTTGTGTAAAGCTATGTTTAACCGAGAAGAATCTGTTCGTTTTGTTGCAACAAATGCCATTATCAACTTGATTTTGGCAGAAAAACGATCAAAATCAGACGGTCCATGTTCTTTTCAAGAATCATCTAGCCAAGCCAGTAGCAGCCAACAAGCTGAAATTCCTGGTTGTGGCATGGGGGCTGATCTTTTTCAAGAGCTGAGTGGTTTGCTGCAGAGATGTCTTTATCAGACGGTCTTTTTTTTCTTTTCTTTTTTTATCTTCCTCTTCTCTTTTTGTGAATTATTTCTTCTTTTAAACCACATTTCTCACTGCAAATAAATCCTTATGTTCAGGCAAAAGTCAAGGAGGTCATGTACCATGGGCTTGTAAAGGTCATTTTGGCGGACCCATCCACTGCAGGAGCTGTCTTTGATTTTCTCTTGCCTCACTTCCTTCGGTTTTACGAGGTACTAAAACTTAAGGGTCACGTGAACTTTTATCATAAAGTTTAATTCTTGATTACAGGTTTAAATTTTTGAGCTTTACGTGTGTGAAAGAAAAAAGCAAAAAATTGTATTCATGTCATCAGTTGCAAAAGAAAAAATCATTTAGCACTGCTATTCACATCCGGTAAACTACTTCATGTGTTCACCAGAATTCCTCACTTGACATTGAAACATTTTTTTTTCCAGAACGAAGATGTTCAGCTCTGTGTTGGTAATTGTGTTAAATCGGAGAGTGGAAAAGTATGCATTGAAGAGCCATTAGACTGCCTTCTCTCTTGTGTCTCTTGGATTCTTCTTCTTCAGCCTCATGGTAAAACTGACCATCCATCAGATTCATGGGCTTGTTTAGGTTTCTCCCTTACTCAAGAGAATGAGGTATTGCTATATAATTGAAGTTATACAACTGATGCATGTACCGATGACTTTAAGTTGATTCTCAGTATTTATTTGGAAGTGCCGCAGGGGGGAAGGATGTTGTCTGGTGAGTCATTCTCCTGCGCATTATCAAAAATCCGGAAGTTGTTGAGAAATGGAAATTTGGAAGGTTAGTCCAGTTTTCAATGCTAGTATTATTTTTGGCCAGAAGTTTATTTCAAGTACTCACCATTCTTGTCCTAAAAATTAAAGGGTAGCTCTTCAAAATTATCTGATGTTTGTTTCTTCTATTGTTTATGTTTTGAAGGAATTTGTGGTGATAATGATGTGAAAATATATTGTTATATCAAGAGAAATGATGAATAAAAATAGATTGTTTGTTTCTTTTCCTGAGAAAGAACAAAAATGTTTTCCACACTATTTGTCTAATTCCTGTTCGGATTTCTATTTTTGCTCCATGGTTCACTTGTCGAACAAAGCTGCTACATCTTACAAGTTTCTGATTCTTTGCATGTCAGAGCAGGCTTACTGAGTCTGACTCAGAATGCTGGCGCAACACAGGAAGAAAAAAAGAGCAGATACAGTGCTTTGGCTTTATCCGGGATAGTTGAGGTGGTGTTGAATATTGTTGCCACTGAATTGGAGAAAGTGAATGATGTAAAAAGGGAAGATTTTGAAAAACAGCTTATTGAGCTTGTTTATGCATATGAGTCTTTGGGAAAGTACACATGCACTTCTAAACAGGGCAATGGCACTAGAAGAGGGATAGTACGGTCTAGTGCTCATGATATACCCGATAACTCTGATGCAAGCAACATGAAATTGTCTCAAGAGAGAGCACCTTTCTTGGCAACTTCAAGTATTTACCAGCTACTGTAGGAAATTAATGTATTGATATTATTGATTGATATCAATATACACTATATTCAATGTCCTTATTTTACAAGACCAAATGACACTCCTTATATAGGAGATATTACAAACATCATCATAACCCATTAAACCCATTATATACCACTTACATATTATATATTTCCACTATCTACCACTATATATTTCCACTATCTACCACTATCATATAATACACATTATATATGTCCACTACATTGCCACTATCAGATTATATACACTAACAGCCCCCCTCAAACTCAAGGGGGTTAGGAACTAACCAACTTGAGTTTGGAGAGAGTAACAAAACAGGAAAATAATCTGACAAATAAAATAAAAGTGGATAGGAGACACTGTATGGTCGTGTCAGACCGTTGTAGAAGACCGTATGGTTATGGCAGACCAAGGTAGCAGACAGTTTATGGGGTCATGTCGGACCGTTGTAGAAGATAGTTTATGGGGTCATATCGGACCGATATAGAAAACAGTTTACGGGTCATGTCGGACCGTTGTAGAAAACAGTTTACGGGGTCATGTCGGACCGTTGTAGAAGACACTATATGGCTGTGTCGAACCGTTGTAGTAGAGAACCGAAATCAATGTCGGAACAGTTTACCGAGTCTTGTCGGACCCATATAAGAGCTAACCGGAATCAATGTCGGGACAGTTTACAGAGTCTTGTCGGACCTATATAGAAGCTAATCGGAATCAAAGTCGGGACAGTTTACAGAGTCTTGTCGGACCCATATAGAAGCTAACCGGAATCAAAGTCGGAACAGTTTACCGAGTCTTGTCGGATCCATATAGAAGCTAACCGGCATCAAAGTCGGGACAGTTCACCGAGTCTTGTCGGACCCTCAAAAGGCGTGCCCAATCTTATCAAAAGGCGTGCCATCAAAAAGCGTGCCATCAAAAAGTGTGCCCGACAGTCATCAAAAGGCGCGCCGATTTGTCGTCTGGCGTTGAGAGGTGCGTGATACGCGTGTCTGCCTTGCCTATTTATACCAAGGCGAAGCTGTCGCTTATGCAGAACAAAACATCTGCTGAAAAAACCTCTGAAAACCTCTTCATTTTGCTGAGAGAGATACTCTGTAACACTTCTGCCTAGAAAATGGCTTCTTCTTCCCGTTCCGCTACCCAGAACATAGCCTCTTCTTCCCGGGGTCTGCTCACTCTCTTTCCCGACCTCAATGAGTGCACAAGAGAGATAACCGGGGCAGTTGCCCTGGAACCGCAACCAATCGCCCCTGGACCAAGCCCCCCTGGTTTTGCGTCGTTGAACTATCCGATGGTGGCAGTTGAGCAGATAATGGCTGCTCAATCTGATATTGAGGCCAATTATTATACATTAAGGTCATGTGTTGAGACCATGACTGCGGTCAACAACCTGTCGCACCGGTTTCAGAGTAGAACAACTGAGGTGCAGCAGGTAAAAGTAATCAGCTCTGCTCGGCGCATGTATACGGATGCGGCGAAGATATGTGTCTTGAAGGCGAAAACAAAGGAAGCGAAAGGCCACCGTGATGCTCAGATTTGGAGGTCCGCCATATGTGACAGTTGAGGAACAACGGGAAGTGAACGTGCTCGGCGGCGTGGGAAACACGGAGGCAGCACCGGCAAGGGACGCCCAAGACAAAGGTAAAAAGAAGAGAACAGCTGAAGAGGCGAAAAAATAAGGCCAATTTTTGTTGTGTGGGTTGTGGTTGATTTGTTTTGGTGAGGTTTTTTGTTTTTTTTTTTTTTTGTGTAAAAATGTGATCGGGGTTGATCTCCGAGATGAATAAATGACAAGTTTGGAAAATGTTGTTGGTGGTGTTTTGTTTAAGAATAAAAATAAAATAAAAGAAAATAATGGATAAAGAAAATAAAGAAATAAAAAGATGGGACTTTAATAATATCTTTCAGAACAACAGTTGCTGTCCCCTGGAGTCTTTCCCTGAGGAAGATGGGCTTTCTGTTGTAAACTTCAACATGAAGTGCCAAATCTTGGAAGTTTGGCTCTGAGTTGTCGACCAAAGCCGAAAACTTTGTTTTCCAAACTGGTTTTGCAGTTCCAGAAACATCAATCCTGCTACAGTATTTGTTGTTGGGATCAATCCACCCAACAGCATGCACTGGAGCTTAAACAGCGCTGATGTTCTCCGGAGCCCACGAGCCGAAATCAAGCATACTTCCACTACCTGATGATTGTGTGGAGAAACAGAGCTTCCATATGCAACCTGAGATCTCTGAACAGCACTCCTCACACAATCCCCACAATCAGCACCTCCCAAATCACCCTCACACTGTCCCCACACATACACAGAGTCATAGCTAGTTGTGGAGAAACCCCCATTTCCACTACTACCAATCCCATTTTCCAAAGCAGACAAAGCAGTGTCTCTCTTCTCTTCAAATCCACTCCCTTGCTTGTTTTGCCCACTACAAGTCTTGTAAAGCATTTCCATACCAGAGACTTGTGTAAAACCAGCTATCTCATAGAGCATGTAACAGCCCATGAGTTGGATTCTAGCTGCAATGGGCTGACCAGTACATTGCTTGTCAATGAGGATTGGAAGTTGGCTCACACAGTTGTAGCAATCAACATTTGAGAGGTCTCCTCTGCATTGGAAGAGACCAGTGATGGTTGTTTGGCCACTACCAGTGGTGGTTTTGAAGAACTTGGCATTGGAGGACTGTGAAATCAGAAACACATAAAGTGTTGAGATTGCTGGTGAGTAAACCCCAGTTGGATCTGATAGTTGTTGCTTTGCACAGCCCTTGTAGACCAAGGTTGAGTAATCAGATGCAGATTCAGACAGTGGGATGAGATCAAGATTGAAATGGAAGATTAGGAAAAGAGAGAGGAGGCAAAAGGGTTTTTTTTGGTTGAGGTCCGGCATCAAGAGGAAGTTTCCCTCGGAAACTTGAGGAGGTTCCAATTCAGGGAACTTCAAGCTGCAACAGACAATTTCAGCAGCAATAACATACTATGGAAAGGTGGTTTTGGTAACGTTTACAGAGGCTATCTCCGAGATGGGACAGCCGTGGCTGTCAAGAGGCTGAAAGATGGCAGTGCTGTTGGTGGAGAGAGACAATTCCAGACAGAAGTAGAGATGATCAGCCTAGCAGTGCACCGCAACCTCCTCAGGCTGTACGGGTTTTCTATGACCGCCACAGAACAGAAAGGCTTCTAGTTTACCCATACATGTCCTTGACTTGAGGTCCGGCGGTGACGGTCTCAACCTTCTCTGAAGCCATTGTTGATGGTGATGATGAGGTTGAGGAGACAAAGAAAGAAGTTTCTGGTATGTGTTTGTGGTATGTGTTGAAAAATTCCAGCGGGCAGCGAAGGCATGGTTGCCGGCCGGCTGCCCGCCGGAAAGAAAGGAATATAGGCCTAAATCTTATAGCTCTGATACCATGTAGGAAATTAATGTATTGATATTATTGATTGATATCAATATACACTATATTCAATGTCCTTATTTTACGAGACCAAATGACATTCCTTATATAGGAGATATTACAAACATCATCATAACCCATTAAACCCATTATATACCACTTACATATTATATATTTCCACTATCTACCACTATATATTTCCACTATCTACCACTATCATATAATACACATTATATATGTCCACTACATTGCCACTATCAGATTATATACACTAACAGCTACTTCAAACAGCTTTAAAGCTATATAAATCAGATTGCTCCAATAACGATGCAGCTTCCCAGAACCAGACCCAGTTGTCCTCGGGCAAGACATCAAGTCGCTCTTATAAAATTTTATCTTTCGTCTTGAATGCTTCCCTTCGTCATATAAAGTCTTTTCTTTTTGTGGGAAAAGATGATCCATTGAAGACTCTTATCTATGGAGAAATCAAGGCTTTGGGGCTGCCACTGCTGGAATTGGTTTGGTTGCTTATGTCGATGCCAAAGTTTGAGACAACCCAAAAGAAAAGAGAAGTCAAGGTGAGGAAAGATGTTGAAGACAGAAAGGAAAACATCTATTTAGCCTTAACTTGTTTAAAGGAATTGATAACAATAAGTTTGCGGGGACCAGACGCGATGGGCTTGATTGAAGATTTGATGTCAATCTCTTCGCCCGACCATGTATCAACAAATATGATGGATGTGAGTTGGGATGATGAATGTCAACAAGCCTCTGGCATTGATGATCCACTTGCAAGGAGCAAAGAATTGTTCATAAAAAAATGCATCAGGCCATTGTTCTTTGAGCTTCTTGCAGTTTCATTTCTCCGTGAAGTTGAGGTAAATGCATTGTCATCCATATCATTTCAGTTGTGCACAGTTTTCGCTTAAAACTTGATGTGTTGCTAAATTCTATTTCCTTTAGAAATACAACCATCTAAGGCATTAGTTTGTTTTCAGATACTCTGTGATATAGTAATGATGATTGGGATCAAATTGCCTGGTGAAAGGAGAAACATTCTCGGAGCCTGGGCAACACAAATCTGCAAAAGCAATAATATAGCAAATTCCAAGGTTGCAAAAAGTGTAGTTTCACTTGCTCTCTGTTTAAGTTCTCCTCCCCATGATTTAGTCGTGGCCCAAGAAATGGCAACTGAGCTGATCAAAGTAATGGGGTTAGAGACGAGTGATCCATTGGAGATGTCTGAAATGTACCATGTCATAAACCATTCAACGTGCACCACAACAGCTTCTTCTGTACTGCAATTAATTGAATCAGTCATTGCAGATATGGATCGGATCATAATGAAAATGAAAATGTGTTTAAGCCATTTGGAAAGGCATTCCCTTCGATCCTAATGGAGAACATGCTCTAGGATTTACTTTGGAAGAGACACTTTACTCAAGAACAGAAGCTGTGGTGACAGTCTTGTCTTTTTTCATGGTGATGAAACTTAACGGTAAGTTGCACCAACAATTCTGTGTACTTTCTATGATCTCCAATTTATTTGTTTGTATATATCATTCAGTTATTATTACTAGAAAAAAATCTGCAGACTCTCAAGCAGAACATTTGGTCAGATTGGCTGGAAGATTTTACAAGAATTTGGCTCGAATATCAAAGTTTCAGATCTCTCCTAAAGGTTGCAAACAAGTTTTACCAAGCCTCAAGTACCAGAAGCTTGTTGAGATTACTTGCAAGCAACTAACTGCTCCTCTATATAATTTTGTAGCACTGATGCAACGTGTATGAACCCTAGATCCTTTGAAATTCATTTTTTCTTATTCTGTTTTCCTACTTTATTTATCTGTGTTTTCATGTTTTTGAATTTAGAAGTATTTTTGCTGACTGGGTTACATTATACTGGACTTGTAGAATCAGCTAGGGAATGCAAAAAGTAGAGGAATTATGAACAAGATCAAAAGGGGGAATAGATGTATCCCAGACTTGATTTTCCAGAGAGAAGATTATGAGAAGTATCTCATCCAACTTAGCAAGGCTAGCAAAGTCAATTTGTTGAGGCACGCCAAGCGTAGCACTGCTAGGGACTTCAAGATAGTAGACCCTAGCCATATTGTTGGGGAAGAAGATGCAAACCAAGAACCCAACCATGACAATCCTTCTACTACTGCTGCTCAAAATGAACTGGGTGAGGAGAGTGAAAATGACGAAGGAAATGGATCTGAGAGGGGCTTGTCACCTGAATCCGGCAACCCTTTGGCTGCAAAGGCATCTGAATCAGATAAAGATGGAAATGTGCATCCCAATGCCAAGAGAGCAAAGATGAGTAGAGTTGTGCAGGACTCGGATGATGAAGTGTAGCCATAACAAACCGAGTGAGCTAAGAAGGAAGTCCTGGTCTGTGAAGTGAGATGGTTGTATATATTTTTTGATATCTAATTCACATATGAATGGATCTTGATGACAAGAAGCTGGGATGGAAAGGGAATGAATATTGGGAAATAGAAGTGTTCAGTGTTGTTGAAACTTTGGCAGTTGATTTGAATATGAATATCAGTTTTGCAAAATGTTTGTCTTCAACAAGTAGGTGGTTTGGGCTTTCCTATTTGGCTGATCTCAGCAGTGAGATTCTTGTCCATCTGTTTCAGGCAGGTATAATCTCCTCATCATGTGTTCTACTATATCTTTCTTAGGAAAAAATAATGGAGTTGTTACTCGGTATCATTTTCATTTTCTGAAACAGATGGATACATGTTCGGCAAACTGCTTTTGAGAACTGTTCTTAAGAAAATTTTATGAAACCTGTTTTTAAGGAGACACCAAAGAGTTATTATTTCACACAAAACAAAAGGAGTAAATTACACTTTAATATATTATCCTTGTGTCTATTAACATTTGTGTTAATTTGGATTGCTATAGACCATCTCCAATCCCTCACATTTTCTTTCATCAAATTTAAATTTGATAAAAAAACCTACCTTTTGCTGCTTCAATCCTTTCACCAAATAAGTATCAAATATAAGATTTTTTAAATTTTTCATCAAATTGGAAATGAATGTGTCTTTCATCAAATCACTGTTTATAACTGTTGAAGTTGCAGGTCATTTTTATCATCGGATGACTGGTCAGATATCTAGCCGGTTGTTCCCTCAGATGATTATCTCTTGGCAAAAATTTGTAAAAAAATTATACTGGTCGGTCGACCTGCCGGACATTCACCCTGTCGACTAGTATTTTGATAAAAATCCGTTAAGAGCACTTGATATCAAATAGAGTTTTTATTCAAATTTAGTATATAAAAAAAAAAATACAATATTGGAGATGCCCTTAGTCTTACTAGAAGACAAATCAAGTATTGTCATGTTAAATTTATAGGATTTATTCTATTTTTTAAAAAAATTTACGGGCAGTCAATATAATTATTTAAATAAAAATGATATGAAAATGATGAGTGATTTTCAACATTCCTTGTTTTTGTTTTCCAAACCAGGGAAAACCAAAATGACAAAACTAGGTAGAAAACAAGATTTGGTGATTTAACCAAATGTTATACACTTTTGCACATAGAGAGAGACAGAGAGAGAGAGAGAGGGAGTAGTACACACCGGGCAATGTCAAAGCAGGAATGTGTCGAAGGAATAACAGTTGATTGATTAGATTGAGAGTTTGTTATATATTAACAATTATAGTAATATTCTTTAGACATAATTTTAAATTTGAAAGCTGGTTGAGATCATGAAAAATCTATTTTTATTTTATTCATTCAATCTTAATTGCATAAGATTCAATTTTATTATCGTGTCTCTAATAATATGTTTGATAAGAATCAAATTTTAATTTATTAAATATTTCATCACGTGGAGTTTAATCTCAATATTATTGGATCATTTAAAGGTGATAAATTAGGAGGAGGGCAAATTACACTAACAGTCACTATAATTTGGGACTTGTGTCATTTTAGTCCTTGACTTTTTAATTGTGACATATTTGATCTTGAATTTTGAATCTTGTTTCAAATAAGAATAATTGAAGATATAATTATTTAATTTTAAGGGCAAAATTATTAATTTAATAAAATATAAATTAATTTGACAAAAATAAATGACAAAAAAATATTTTTAATTTTTTTAAAAATTATTTTTATCCACTAAAGATAAAATTGATCAAAATTAATAAAAATTACATGATTAATTTTTAAAAATTAATTTTGCATGATCATCATCCAAATACATAATAAAAATTAATTTGGTAAAAAAAATAAATAAATGTCTAAAAGATTTATTAATTTTACATAATTTTATCTTTAGTGGATAGAAATAATTTTTTAAAATTTAAAATATTTTTTTGACATTTATTTTTGTCAAATTAGTTTATATTTTATTAAATTGACGATTTTACCCTTGAAAAATCTAATGGTATCTTCAATTGTCCTTATTTAGAACAAGATTTAAAATTTAGAGTCAAATGTGTCACAATTGAAAAGTCAAGAACTAAAGTGACACAAGTCTCAAACTATAGAGACTATTAATGTAATTTATCCTTAGGAGAATGTATTATTATTGATCGTGTTATGAGTTGATTTTTAAAAGTGAATTTTATTTTAAAAGTTGTAGTAGTTTGGTATCGACTCAACTGCTTTGCATTCAAGTGCAAAGAGAATAATCTATAGACTAAAGTTGAGTGAAGTTGTAAAAGGGGGATGATGGGAACAAGAAGGGGTCAAAGGAAAAGAAAAAGGAGAGGCAAAAGGCATGAAAGAACCATTTATGAGAAGAAGTTTTTATTATTATTTTTTTTGTGTTAATTTATAAGAAAAATGAGCTTATTCAAAAACCATGGTAAACGGAGGTGCTGCAAAAGTTTGGTATATATTACTTTCGAAATTCTCATTTTTTTTTTTAAATAATGAAAATTTCACAAACATATATATATATATATATTTTTTCATTTTTGAGAATTCAAAAAATAATTTGAAGTCATTTCATAAAACTTGGGTGTTTTACTTTTTCATAAAAATGACATGATAGTAACATTGCTAAACATATAAATTATTTTGATGAGTTTTTTTCTTACATTTTGTTTATTTGAGTGAAAAATATTTTATACACTTTTTTTTTAGAAATATTTTTCTATGTAAAGTGGTAGTGTTGGTAAAGCGACAATGGAGGTGGAAGTGATGGCATGGTGGTGGGGTGATGGTAGTGGTGATAACGACGATGATGGTGGTAGTGACCGTAGTGATGATGGTGGTAGTGTGGTGATATTGGTAAGTCTTAGTTCATAAAATGTTTTTCGTCTTTTAAAAGTAAAAAATATTTTCTGTCCATATAGATTTATTTTCTATTGATTATGAAAAATATTTTTCGTTAACTTTTATTTTTTATTGTACCAAATATTAGAAAATACTTGGTTAGAGTTTTTCAAAAACACTTTTCAGAAAATTCTACCTTTTTGTTTTCTGATTTTTTTTATTTTTACTGAATTTTTTTAATATTTTAAGTAATTTTTAAAAAAAATTTAGACATACCTAACATAAATATACCTAAAAAGTAAAAAAATTGTGAAAAAAACCTTTTAAAATTTATTAAATACCAAAAATACAAAAAAAAATGAGAATATTATACATTTTTTTGTATTTTTATGTATTTATTAATTTTTTAAAATATTTTTTTTACAAATTTTTTACTTTTTAGATATATCAAAGGGCATCCACAATGGATGTGTTAAAATTATGTGTTAAAGTGTGTTATATGACAAAAAGTATTAAAAGTGTGACCCAAAAATATGTGTTAAGAGTTTGTTAATTTAGTGAGTGAATAGTGAATGAATGGTGGTGCAATGGATGTGTTAAGGGGTGTGTTAAATGTATATATATATATATATGTGTGTGTGTGTATAATAAATAAAATAAATAAATAATTTAGTTTCAAAAATTTCAAGCCCAAAATAAATTTCAAGTCCAAAAAAAAATCCCAACAAGTAAAAATAAAAAAATGTCGTTGACCGGTCAACCGGTAAAACCAAATTTTTTTTTTTTTTTTCTTGAAGGATTCGGAGCCGGACGTTCGGGGGGACGTCCTACACACATTCGCTCTCTCCTTCGCTAGCTAAAACGCTCACTGTAGATAACACATATATTAATATCTGACACTGACACACACGTTAACAGCTCCATTGCAGCTCCAAACAACACCCTCAGCTAGCCAAAACTTGGCACCTGATACTAACACACAGATTAGTGTGTCCATTGTGGATGCTCTAAGTAAGGTGGATCTAAAAAAGTATAAAAAAAAATTGTTTAAAATTTTAAAAATAAGCATTAAAAATAAAAATAAAAACACGAAAACTAAAAAATTCAACTTCTAAAAAATTTAATTCAAAAAATTCAAACCAAACACACTATTCCCTTATTTTTTCAAAGAATATCTTCCGCCCAAAGAAAATAAAAAATCAAATCTATCACGTCATTATTCTTCTTTTTTCTTTTATTGTGTTTTAAATTTTTAGTATAAACAAAAACGACAGCGTATCATTTGTTGTAATCATGTATGCATCTGGTAAACAACAGTGGAAAATGTTGGATTGGCATTGGACCCATCTTGACAGTAAATTACCCCCCAAAAAAAAAATCATCCATATAACAAAATAAATTAATTTTTAATTTTATCAATTTAAATTTATTTTCAGTTTAAATTATCTATTTATTTTAGTTATATAAAAATGATAAAAAAATATTTTAATTAGTAAAATCAAAGAAAAAATAATATTTAAATTGATAAAATTTTAAATTTAATATTTATTTTGTTATAAATTTCAAATTTTGATTTTTTTTATTTATTAATAATTTTGTCCCGAGGGAATATTCCGTACAAAAGTCTCACCCAATCAAATTAAACACACCAAAAAAAGAAAGAAAGAAGAACCACATGAAAAGTTATTTAGTGATCATGGCCCTGTTTGGCACAGCTTATAATCAGCTTATTCCAGCTTTCAGCTTAATTTAAGTTATTTTGATGTGTTTGGTTTAGCTTATAGCTTTTTGGAAGTCAGAAATTAGCTTATTCTTTGAGTGGGGCAGGAGATGCTTTAAGAATAAGCTGGAAATCAGCTTAAGCTGAAAGTTATAAACTATAAGTTGTTTAGGTATAAGCTATAAGCTGTTTCCCACAGCTCTACCAAACGGGGCTCATGTTGTTGGTGCATGTGATGAAAGAGATAAAACAAAAAATAATTAGTATTGTTTCAAGACGCGTTACAACGTCATTTTCTTTAAGACGATATTAGCGCTCACCAATTCTATTGAATATGGTGTACATCAGGTTGCTCCCGAATCCGCCTCTAGGATATAATGAATCCTAGTCTGCTTTTATATATGCACAAGTTTGTTCTTTAGACCAAAGGTCGTATCCTTTAGATTCAAAAGTACCATCTTTTAAATTCAATAGTTATGTCTTTTGGTTTAAATTCAATGGTTACACCCTATGATTTAAATATAAAAGACACACATTTTTGTTTAAACGCAATGGTTATACCCTTTGATTTAAACCCAAAAGTCAAATCTCTTTAATAATTCACATAACTATATTATACATTTAAATATATATAAATATATTATGAAAATGTTCCAACACATGTGACATAGTCACATTGCATTACATGAGTATTGTGATTGATGGAAGGAATGTGTCTCATCTCCATTTATCACCTTCAATTGCATTTCTAATAAATGACAAATAATAACAACTAATAAATTATTTTCTCTCATTTTAAAATTGTTTGTCATTTCGTTAGAGGTAAAATTGAGAGTGATAAAATGGAGAATGTAGCAAAACTTGTATTAAGGGGTGATTTGAAAAATTGGTTAAAAGTTGACTTTTAATTTTTTTTGACTTTTTTGTCATTTTATGTGTAAAAAATATGAAAGATGATGTGACTCAAAATGAAATAAAAGTTAACTTTTAATTAGGTTGCCAAATTGCCCCAAAGTCACGTAGAACAGTAAAACACATGATGTTTTAGTGATTAGTGAGGAACATGACTAAGAGCATCTCTAACGCTTAATTAAATTTGAGTAAAAATTTGATTTGATATAATGTGCTTCAATCATTTCATCAAATCGGGTCAATTGTTTGGCCTAGAGTAAATTTTCATTGAATCTTCTCCAATTTGGTCATCTAACTAGTTATTTGGCCAGTGATTCACCCAGTTATCCACCAACAGTCACTTACAAAATTTGATAAAAGATTAAATACTCCATTAATTTGATAATTTTTTTGATTTTTCCTTCTATTTGATACGAATTTATGCCACAATTGGAGCCCAAATGTAATGCGTGTCACCAAATTTAAATTTGATGACAAATCTAAAAGCAGGATTGGAGATGTGCTATGTGTAGGAATGGCAACGGGACGGGGCTGGGGATCACCCTTCCTGTCCCCGGCCCTGATTCCCGACAGAGAACCCACTACCACTTCCACTCTCGCGCCCCTAATGGGGATCAGGTTTCCTTGATCCCGAAAATCCTGGGCCAAAAAAAAAAAAAATCAGCTCCAGAAAACGAATTCATCAATAACAACAACAACATCAACAGATCTAACAAATCTAACAGATCTGAGCTTAAAAAACATCTAACAAATCAAACAACATCTGAGTTCTAACAGATCTAACAGGTCAAAAAACATCTTCATCATTTGTATCACCAACAGATCTTCATCAACATCTTCATCTTCATTTTTATCATGTTCTAGATCTGAAGAACAAAAGCAAAAAACAAAAGAGAGAGAGAGAGAGAGAGAGAGAGAGAGAGAGATGAGTCACCGAGAGAAGAAGCTGGCGGTGAAGGAGCTGGCGGTGAGAACGAGAGAATGAACTGGCGATGAGGGAGCTGCAATTGTGTGTGAGAGAGTGAGAATGAGAGTGAAAGTGTGAGAGAGAGAGAGAGAAGGGAGGCCAGATGTGTTATGTTCGTGGGTCAACTCAACCAAACCCTGCACACACACACACATACACACATATATATATAAACACACAACACACACGTATATATATATATATATAAACAGGATCGAGGGCTGAACGGGACAGGAGCTGGGCTGGGTCCAGGGTTGAAAAATGTATCCTCGTCCCTGGCCAAAATATCATCGGGGATTTATTTTTAAATACCATCCCCGATCTGTTAAGAATATTTTTTGAAAAAAAATCGCTCAATTCGGAGTCAGAGAGTTGAGTTCCCGTTAGGTCGGGTTCAAATTGCTATCTCTAGCTACGTGGTGAGCCTCAAGGCCCCGTTTGTTTGGAGAGTTAGAGTGGGGATTGTGATTGGTAGTGAGATGAGACTCACTAATATTGTGTTTGTTTTGAGAAATGGGGAGCGAATTGATAGTGAGCTCCGGATTAGGATAAGCCTTCCCAAGGGGATTCGGATGGACCTCCAGGACGTGATATTAGAAAAATAGTCCGGTGGACTAGAAATTTTTTATTTTTATTTATTTTTTATTTTATCTTTTACACATCGGACATTTTTTTTTTGAACATTAATATTTAATTTTTTGTATTTTTTATTAAGTAAAAATTATTATTTTATTTGTTTTATTTTTCTAAAAATTTTTTATTTTATTTTTATTTTTAAATTTTTTTTACATGTTGGACATTTTTTTTAAAACATTAATGTTTAATATTTTTTTATTTTTTTATTTATTTTATATATAAATAATTTAATAATCCATACACTAACAATTATTATCAAAATAAATATAATTTTATCCAATCTCCTCATTATTAATCTCCCACTGTCAATCACATCCAAAACAAATGGCCCAAGCACCAAATAATTTTTTGTCGAGAGGAGACCGGCAGTAAGAAATCGGTCAGACCACGTCCGAGTTGTGTTTTAAAACACACGCTCTCACTACATTCCCCTGCTCTCCTTCTCTTCTACTCTTTCTCTACCAACAAACAAAAACAACTCTCTCTCTCTCTCTCTCTCTCTCTCTCTCTCTCTTCAGCAATCGAAAAATCAAAATCAGAAGGGAAATGAGTGAAGACGCAAAGAGAATCGGAGCCGGAGCTCTGGTCATCAAAGCCCCCTCCGACGATCGGAAGCCCTCGTCGACGGCAGCGCCTCCCTCTCCGGCGAAAAAAGTCATCATCAAGAGCGCCGACATGAAGGACGACATGCAGAAGGAGGCCGTCGAAATCGCCATCTCCGTATCTCCCTCTTCTCTCTCTCTCTCTCTCTAAAAATACAATAATTTTCGTTACTTTTCACTTTCTATCAAACACTGATTATATATATATATATATATGTATATAATATGTATGTGTAGGCGTTTGAGAAGAACAATGTAGAGAAGGATGTAGCAGAGCACATAAAGAAGGAGTTCGATAGGAAGCATGGCCCTACTTGGCATTGTATTGTAGGCAAAAATTTCGGTAAATATGCTCCAAATTCTTTCCCTTTTTTTTTTCCCTTCAGATTTGTGAAATTATAAGTATTTCATGTGTTTGACAAATGTTAATTGGTATTATCTGAATTCTGCTGAGATTGTTATAGAAAGTTGTGTGTGGATACATTTATGTCCTTTTTTATGATATTTGGATGTGATTCTTGTTCTGTTAGAGAATGGTATAGATCTAGGCGTAGATCGGATGCCAATTTCCTTATTCTTGCATTATCAGATGTTGCATACATTGCCCCCTTTTCATTTATTGGTATCTGTGTGTATTTACATGTACAGAGCCTCTACATTCACTGAATTTGTTTAGCCTGAATTCACCTGAATGAGTCTCGTTCCGGAAATAAAATCGCTCACGGGAGTCTCTTCCCAGGAAGAGACTCATTCGGACGAATTTGGGCTGAACAAATTCAGTGGATGAATCATTAATCTTACTTGTATTAGCGGTGTGTACAAGTGCTTGCAAATTTATATTTAAAATTTGGATAGTTTGATGATTGAGAAAATTGATTAGTAGTTTTGGACGGTTTGATGATGGAGAAAAATTATTCTAACAATTATTGGATGGGAAGGGGTGAATTACTGGGTGGGAAGAGCATTCTTGAAAATGTACAAAATGTGAAAACGTTCACACTAACTTAGGTGTACACTTTATATACGAGAGATCTTACATTGCGTTATTGGGGACTACTTGGCTGGGTTGGTGAGAGACAATGATGTTTGCTCAATCCCATTTACAATCTTTTGTTGATTGGTGTCAGCACTAAATATTTGTTTGCACATAGTAAACATTGAGTATAACATACATACATACGTGTATATATATATAGAGAGAGAGAGAGTTCTTATTTGATCCACCTGCTGAGGATATATGAGTGTCCTCAAATGGTTGTTGCCACTTACTATGATTTGAAGACCTGACCCCCAAAAAAATGACAAAACAAAAACCACGAGTGGAAGAAAAAAGTATTAAAGATACATGTCACACATTCTTAAGGTTGCCTTGCATGAAATTTTGAATTGTGTATATCTGAACTATCTTATTTTTGCCAATGCCCATTTGAAGTGAATGGGTCAGATAGAATACCTACGGATGACTTTGGTTTATGATGAAAAGCGTGTTGACTAGTCTGCCTTAAACAAGAAAAATCCAGAAAAGAAAAATGTTGACTGAGTGAGTTGGGAGTTGAGCTGGGCTATATTTTTGTGTAAATGATACTGAAATATGGTGGTGCCATGGTGGACTGAACCATTACCGCATAGAGATATAATGATTTTCACTAAAAGGTTTATATTTTTATGATATTTATAATTTATGTCCAGCTTTATCTGGTGTTTAGAAAGTTGTATTATATCAAAAAGAGAATTCTAAAAATAGAAAGACACTTCAATAATCCTAAATATGGTAATACTGGCAGTTAGAGAATTTACAACAGATGAGTTCTTGCCTGAAGTAGTCATAATTTTGATAATAAATGATTACTTCAGAATGCATTGTAGTTCTCTCAGAATGTCATTCTACTTGTGGATTTTGTAAGCCTATCCATGGTGGAGAGGTTTTTTTGTTTTTTGGTAATCTTCATACTATTGTAATATAACTATGTCTATGACCGGTAGTCTATTATGTACTCGTATTTTCCAAGAATGGTGATGCTAGTTATGTTCTATTGTTTCATGGTTATTTGAACACATTAGTTGGGTGGATGATGCATTTGAAGGGTCTCAGAATCACAAGTAGCCTGTCAGTAATCTGGTGGGATGATTTTAGTTCACATGATTCAAAGAAATTAACCCAGCAGAATGTCAAAACAGTTTAAAATCAGCTATGGCTCCCACATTATAGAAAGTAGCTTGTGTTTAGCCTTTCTTGATCATTTCTTGTCCATGATCACGATATATACTATAAAACTACAGAAAATGATTGTATTTTTGCTCACAATTTTGAATTTTGATGGATTGCATGCAACATTAGTCTGTAAAAATATGATAAAGTAGTTTCAATTTGGCATTAGTTATAGTGGAATTGGATTATGTAACTTTTCTTTGTTACAATTAACTTCAATAATTTAATTTCTTTTGACAGATCCAAAGTTTTGGATAATCAGTGGAAAGAACTGCAGTTTTAAGAATTTAGTCACATTATTATTTATTATACCAAATCAAACCAAGGCTTGTGTCCCAATTGATTGGAGTCACATTTTTGTATATGCCAAAAATGAATAAGAAATTTTTTGTGCGACAATAACAAATATTTGTATGAAATTTATAAGGTAAACTATTAGTCCAGTCTTCAGGCTAAGTACTGCCCCAGTTGATCCCGATGTTTTTACCCTAGATTAACATGCCACAATTGGTATATCAAAACATGAAACCACTGCAATGTGAATTACATGAAATCACTTTTAAGGATCAATTACTAAAATTTTAAAGATGTTTGAAATGAGGCTACTCAAGATCCTTTACTGATAAATTATTGAAATTTTGGCAAGGAGTCCATTGAGTTTGTTACCATTAGTTCTTATATTGTTACGTCTGTTATATCGAGTGACTTTGTCACTGATGTTGCAATATTAGAAGAAGCATCCGAATAATATGTTGTACATGTACAGTTTATAGTGTGTAATAATTGGTATGCTAAGTCGATTTCCCTTTTGGAGGTCATTAATGATAGACACTCACACACATGCTAAGTGCTGATTGATGTGTAGTTTATGATGGTCAGAATTTGAGTTGTTCTAGATATTTTGAAACTTATTTATGGAGAATATGAGTTGATATACTCACTTCTGAGGAATTTGTGGTGTTCAAGATATTTGCATGGTTTTGAGATGATTATGACGGTGAACTCTTTTTCTTTTCTTTTTTGGGGTAATTGTCTTGTTCATAATAAAAGGATTTATGAGTTGTTATGAGAGTTGCATTGATCTCTTCATTTTCCTGGTTTTCTTGTGTAGGTTCTTATGTGACTCATGAGACAAACCACTTTGTGTACTTCTATTTGGACTCCAAAGCTGTATTGCTGTTCAAATCTGGTTAAACATGGTGGGAATGCTGACAGGGATGCTGCTGATGATGATAGTGTTGTTACAATCTAGCATGTGTATGTATTAATAGAAGACTCCTATCATGCAAAATGTTTAGCAAAGTCATTCTTGTGCTTAACTTGTATATTTGTTTTGACATAAATGTGGTTTTAACCTTTTAGTGAACTTGGAATTTCACTGGTTCAATTCAATGTTTTCTGGACTTTTTTGCTTGTTAATCATTGAAAGGCAGAAAATATAGAGAAAATTATGCAAGTAGTACTGGAGTATTATTGTGGCATGTACACGTAATGCTCTTGACCAATATGGTCACGCAAAAAAGGATTAGAAGGGGTCAATTTTGTCTCCCACCTGGCGGACCAATGTGGCCGTGTAAAAAGAAATGGATGGGGTAGATTTTGTCTCTCACTAAGTGGACCAAGGTAGATCAGTTGGTTCTTCATTCATCCAGGGTTCTAGGAGGGACTTGAAAAGTAGAAAAATTCACACATTTTCACTTCAATTTAAATCAAATTAGATACATGGTGTGTGTGTGTGTGTGTGTTTTTTTTTTGTGAATAAGATACGTGTTAGATCCAACTTGCAAGACAGGGCAATCTTCAGCTGAAATGGACTAACAGAACCAACAATAGGGCTGCCCATTGGGTAGCACAAGCTTGTGCCCATAATGACTTGCCAGGAGATTGGGTTTACCACCCTCCTTTGGCTCTAGGTGAAATTGTTAGGCATGATGCTCTTCCTGATTCCCTGTAATTTCTTTCTGTGTAACTCTTTCTGTTCAAAAAAAAAAGAAAAGATACATGTATTAGATCCCTTGTAAGTGCAGGGTTTTTATAATTTGTCCTATTTTTCGTTACATTGCAGGGTAAATGAGTTGAGTCGAGCTAAATAAGACTTCAAAATTTAATGAATTTCAAAGTGTGTTTAAATTTGTTTTATTTATTTTTGAGTCAATAACAAACGAGTTTCATTATAGTTGACTTCATCAATTTTAAAAATTTATTCCTTTTATTGAAGATTAGATCTATACCCAATTTATTGGCTGTATAGGCTATACTAATGCTTAAATCAATGTCTCTTTTTTGTCTTTGTACTATCCCCCCAAAACCATGGTAATTCAAAACAGGAACAGCCATTGAATTCTCATCCAGTACTACATGAATTGTATTTAGTTTTCATAGTTCAGTGGTAGAGAGATAAATTAGCAGATATATCTCTGCACAGGCATGTGAACCCTGACAATTCTATAGCAGCCATGTCCACCTTATTTATATTTTATTTATGTATTTAACTAATTCAGTAATGATTCAGACCCTTATAAAATATTACCTTTACAATTCTCACTCACTTATGATTGATTTAAATAATAAAGAGAAAAAAAAATAATACAAATACATTATTAATCCACATCACTGTAAAAGTGGTGGGGTCTTCCCAAAAGGAGCCCTAAACATTTTACTAACTAATTTTTGCTTTGGTGACATGTGTGTACATGTGTGCTAAGGAATAACAATTATGTACAACAGTCCCGGTTGGTAGCTCGAAATTCGTGGGTCGAATTTGGCTCGACGCCAAAACGACGTCGTTTTGGGTTCGTTTTTTTTTTTTTTTTTTTTTTTTCCTCTGTTTTGTTCAATCAGAAACGAAGAGGGGAGAAGAAGAAGAGGGGAGGAGAAGAAGAAGAAGAAGAAGGGAAGGGAAGGGAAGGGAAGGGAAGGGAAGGGCCTCAACCAGGCGGAGGCCAGCAGTGATCGGGAGGCGGCTGACACATGTGATCGTGAACCAAGACCCGTCTCGAGCAGCGTCAGCGAGGCGGCAGGCTCAGCGAACCAAGCGAGAACGGCCTGACGAGCTCCTCGTCCTCCGCCGTCGTCCTCCTTCTCTCTCCCTCTCTTCTCTCCCTCTCTTCTCTGCTCTCCGTCTCTTTCTCTTCTCTCCCTCTTCGAATTCGAATTCGACCCATTCGACCCACGATTTTTCGAGCTACCACCTATTTTTCTATGTACAATTTCACTTAGGTGATGCTGATGGCTAATAAAAGTAAATTGAGTAGTCATATCTTATTAATAAAATCAAGTTTGCCTTAATTTTTTTTATTTTTTTAAAATATTTTTTTTGGGGATATTATAGTCCAGTTTGCATGAATATGAGCTCATCTGTAGATTATTTTGATAATTTAAATCGTTCAACGTGTAGGATTTATCGAGCAAATTAATTATTAAGTTAATTTGGTATCGGAAAACATATGAACAATATATATTTGTATAATAATAATTGACGGCCTATTTTTTAAATTATACTTACCATTTATTTTTTATTTTTTAAGAAGAAATATAATCTGATAAGGTAGCTATTGAAATTTGATATGTTGATTTTTGTGTGTGCATAATTTGCTCAGCGATCCTTATAGATTGAATAATTTAAATAATCAAAATAAGTCTAAAATGAGACTACAATCATGTAAACGAGACTTTACAGTCCAAACTAGAGACGAGATTTGTTCTACTCTATGATTAAACACAACACGCACGGTTGTAAAAGATAGTCAAATAACTTTGATCACATAGAGTGGAATTATATAACAATGACATTTTTGAAATATAATGCATCTTAATGAATTTTTTATTTTAAAATAATATAATTAAAATGGGCAAATTTTACTAAATTCTACATTAGTTTTATGGCCAAGTTCCTCCTCAGTTAATAATCCAATTGGGGAGGTGATGCTGGCCAACTAAGTTTTTTTATTTTATTTTTCGGAAGTCAAAATAAAAAATCATCAAAATGGTCAAAATTATGGCCATTTAATTTTTTAAAATTATTTTTAGATTAAAAAAAAAAAGGGTAAATTATAAATACTCCCCTTGAGGTTTGTTTAAAATACAGATTGTCTCTTGTGGTTTGAAAAATTACAAATACCTCATTGCTAAAATTTTTTATTTAACAGAATTAACTAAAAAAATAAAATTCATAATTACTCTCCTATACATTAATAAAATTATTAATTGAAATATATTCCTAACATTATTAAAAACTGTTAATTGACTTGATAATTCATTAAAAAAAAATGGCAATTTGTTATGAAATAAAAACATCAGGAGGTGGAATGTAATTTTCAAAATTACAGGGGGCGATTCATATTTTAATCAAACCTCATGGGATATATTCGTAATTTATCCGAAAAATAGAAATTAGTTTGACAAAAATAAGTATCAAAGAAATATTTTTAAAATTATTTTTGTTATCCCAAAAAATAAAGAGAAAATTAGTCTAAGGTCCCCTTCTCATTTTTAGTAATGGGAGAGGTCCACAATATTATTTTGTAATGTCTAATGTCCCTCACCCACCCAATCTTGATTCAGCTTCACACTTCTCCAAGCCAACTTTTAAAGAATTTCTCTAGTTTGAACGACTGATCTATCATATCATCTACACTTATCATTCACAGTTTCGAATAATGTTCTTATAAGGAAAAAAGAAAAAGAAAAAGGGGTCTTTAAATTAGTAGTTATCTTGGGTTTGAACATGATTCCGACAGTTTTTTCTCTCTCTTTTTTTTAATAGATTCGTTCCCAGTTCATTAACACAGTGTTGTTGATATCTTTCATGAATTCTATAAATCTCACCAACAACAATAGCAAGTTTGTTATAGCAACAGAGATGATCACATGGCTCAACAATTTCCAGATTCAAGCGGCTGTGACGATGTGACGCTCGAGATTGGCGATTAATCTAGTGACAATTTTGATTTCTAAACCAAACTCATGATCCAATTCCAAGACGGACCATAAAATTTTCCTAAATTCAAGATGGTGATGATGATGAAGACAACGACGGTGATTTGGTTCTGAGAAAGCCAATGATGTTCATGTCTTGAACCAAATTAAGGTTTGAAGATCGACACTGGAGATATAAAAGACTGTTAATAACTGGAAAGGATTGCAAAGAAAATGACCTGTTCTTGGATAAAGATGAAGATGTATTCTGGAAATTTCTTTGGATTTCATAAAATAATATTGTGTCTTACAGTCCAGAAAAAATTGGTCAAAATGAAAATGGTGGTTGTTCAATTTTCTCTAATTAGATAAAAAAACATAGAGAAAATTATGAGCAAGCCAGAGAAAATTAGTCAAAACACAGATAAATTCTTTGAGAAATTCTCAGTAATTTACCAGAGTTTGGATTTGGTTTTGGGGTTCGAAGCTTGATCCAATTTTGGGAAATTCTTTTTTTTTTTTTTGGTTGAGAAATTAGGCTACGAATTCATGAATTTTAGTACTATTTTGGTTAAGAAATGGGTTGAAGTTCTGGTTTTGTATTACAGTTTTGCCGTGTAATTTTGCTAAGTTGGTGAATTATAGATTTGGGTTTGGATTTTGAAGGTTGATCAAAAATAAAAATAAAAAAAAATTGTTAGGAAGTTGGGTTATAAATTTACAAAATTTAGTATTTTGGTAAGGAAATTATAGGAACTTGTTAATATTTTGTTTTGATCAATTTTCTTTGGGTAATTTTGTCATGACCCAAACCTGGTATCTAAAGGCTCAGCGTCGCAACAAAATAAAAATAAAATAATTCTAATAATTTTGTAGTCGTAGCGCAAACGGATAAATTAAATAAATTAAAATAAAATAATTGAGTATCAAATGTTTATTAAAAATAAACAAACATAGTCATTTGGACTTTTATTTTATTTCAGGTATCCAATTAGAAACACAGATAGTACTAAAAAAAAAAACCACACTGTGGTTTATCCCCCATCTTAATCTTGCTAAATCTCGTCACCTGAAAGGGGTAACAGCTATAAGCATATAGCAGAGTGAGAAATATTATACTGTGAGTATAGGGGTACAAAATAATCATAGATAGTTATTTAAGTTAAAACGTTAACATAATTTAAGTTGAATAAACAAATTAATTAAGTGGCAGAAACTGAAATACAGAAATTACGTAAATAACTATAACCACGGTACAAAACAGAACAGAACAGGGGTCACTAGAGTGACAATTAGAACGGGGTCAATGGATCCATAACAAACAGAGGACCACAAAGTCCAAATAGGGGCCAATGGTTATTTAAGTTTCCCAAGATATGTGACTCCCATAGTGGTATTTACAAAAAATAATTGTTTATAAGATCTTTGTCAAATATTTTCTAAAATTTAAATAAACATATCCATGAGTTTCCATTTAAGCAAATAGAGGTCAGAAAATATTTCACATAATTAAAACATTAATATAACTACAAAACATAAATTATGTAAAATAAATTGCAGTAACTCAAAACATTCGTAAAATATATTATGGTGACTCAAGACATACAGAAAACATATTATGGTAACTCAAGGTATAATATAACTCACCTTTAGATTGATCCTTAACTTTAAGTTTTCTGCTACAACTCTTAGCTATACTCTCTCACTTCTTGAAGCTCACTGGTACCTTACTACGAATGGGTTCTAATTTCTCGTCCTTACTTTTTCGAAGCTTGCTGCACTGATACTTCACTATTTATAGGCCCATTCTCTTGCTTGCTACACAAGTCCTAAGCTCTATAATTCCCATGTTGCTCCCTTTCTCGACCACATTTCTACTCTATTGACTAGGAGAAGTGATGCCACCTGTATTGTTATCCCATGAATTTGTCCAAGAGCCACTAACCCCTTGTCCTTTTTTCTAGCCACTAAATCCTTGACTGTTTTACCATTCTAAGAGTTATTACTCATCAGTAAAGTTGTGTGTTTTTTTATTTTTATTTATTGTTATTATTATTATTATTATTATTATTATTATTATTAACTAGGTTCATGTCCAAAAATCTCACCACCAAACTATACAACATCACTTACCGCTTACTCAAATATATATTTTTAAAATTTTTATTGTTTATAAACCACAAGCTTCCACTAATGCACTTTTATTTTGATATAATAAAGAATTCTATTTATTAATTACTCATTATTTATTTGTTAATTTTTTTTCTTATATATATATATATTGCCTACTTATGAGTGATTGATATCATCACGGTATTGAATTAAATTAAAAATTCGGATGTCACATTTCTTCCCTCCTTAAAAGAAGTTTGTCCTCAAACTTATCATACCTTGTTTTTCGAAGAGGTATGGGTACTTGGTTCGCATTTGGCTTCTAGTTTCCCATGTTGTTTCTTCGACACGATGGTTTTTCTATAAGACTTTTACAAGACGTATGGTCTTGTTTCAAAGGACCTGATCACGACGATCGAGAATTTGTACAGGTTGTTCTTCATAAGAGAGGTCTTCTTGAACTTCCAGATTCTCATAATCGACAACATGCTCTGGATCCCGAAGATATTGACGAAGCATTGAAACGTGAAACACATTGTGGACATTGGACAGTTCTGATGGAAGCGCAAGGCGATATGCCACAGGACTAATCTTTTCTAGTATCTCGAATGGCCCGATGTAACGTGAGTTTAACTTTCCTTGTTTTCCAAATCGGATAACCCCTTTTGTTGGTGAAATCTTTAGAAACACATGATCTCCTATTTGAAATTCTAAGTCCCGTCTCCGTGTATCTGCATAGCTTTTTTGGCGACTCTGGGCAATGCGAATTCATTGTTGGATGAGTTGAATTTTGTCGCTTGTTATTTGCATGATCTCGAGGCCTAACAGTTTCCTGTCTCCGACTTCTGTCCAACACAGAGATGATCGATATTTTATTCCGTATAGTGCCTTGTATTGTGCTATTCTAATGCTTTCATAGTAGCTATTATTATAGGCAAACTCCACCAAATATAGGTGATCATCCCAATTACCTTTGAGGTCTAGCGCATACACACGTAACATATCTTCCAAAGTTTGGATTGTTCTTTCAGATTGCCCATCGGTTTATGGGTGATAAGCCATGCTAAACTTCAAAGTGGTTCCCAAAGCTTCTTGCAATTTGTTCCAGAAGTAAGGCACAAAGCGGGGGTCTCTATCGGATACGATTGAAACTGGGGTGCCATGCAAACGAATGATTCCTTAATGTATAGAGTGACAAACTTAGAGAGGAAGTAGAGAGGGAGTACATGATTCTGATTGGTAGAAAATGCGTCAACTTCGTCAATCGATCTACGATAACCCATATTGTATCATTCTTTGAGACTGATTGCGGTAGCTCGACCACGAAGTCCATAGTAATGTACTCCCATTTTCATTCAAGAATGGGGAGTGGTTGCAAAATTCCTTCAGGTCTCTGATGTTCTACTTAATCCGTTGATAAAGTAGGCATTTGGAGATGTGACTTACTATGTTTTTCTTTATTCCTGTCCACCAGAAGCGTTCATTCAGATCGCGATACATCTTCGTATTGCTAGGGTGGATCGCAAACTTCGAGCTAAAGCTTCTACCAATATCTTTTTCTTAAGCTCTGGAAGGTTGGGTTCGCAAATTCGATTTCGAAATTTTAGCATCCAATTGCTTATTGTGAAGTCAGGATCGGGCGTGTCTGCTTGTCCCTTGTACTTTTTCTTCAAAAGTTTATCTTCACATTGGTAGACTCTAATTTCTTCAATCAGCTCAGGTTCTATGATTATGTTGGCAAGCAGTCCATTGATCTTCCGGGGAACGAAGGTACATGCCAAACTTTTGGTCGTCTTTCGACTAAATGCGTCTGCTACTATGTTAGCTTTGCCGGGATGGTGATGGATCTCTATATCCTAGTCCTTCATAAATTCTAGCCATCGTCGTTGCCTCATATTCAGTTCCTTTTGTGTAAACAGATATTTGAGACTCTTGTAATCTGTGTAAATTTCGCAGGTTACTCCGTAGAGATAATGACGCCAGACTTTGAGGACAAAGATTACTACGGCTAATTCCAGATCGTGGGTTGGGTAATTCTTATCGTGGGTCTTTAGTTGACTTGAAGCATATGCAATGACCTTCCCATTTGCATAAGAACGCAACCTAAACCATTGTATGAGGCATTACTATAAATTATGATCCTTTCTGTTTCCATGGGGAGTGCTAGTATAGGAGCCGTCACGAGCCTGTTTTTCAATTCTTGGAAGCAACGTTCTTACTTGTCGGTCCAATTCTGAGTTAGCTGGGTCAAGGGTGATACTATCTTCGAGAAATCTTGCACGAAGCACCGGTAATAGCCGGTTAGACCCAAGAAGCTTCGAATCTCGGACACGTTAATAGGTCATGGCCAATCCACGATTGCTGCAACCTTTTGGGGGCCAACTGAGATGCCATATTTGTTGGTGATGTGACCGAGAAAATGTACACTAGTGATCCAGAAGTCGTATTTCTTCAACTTGACATAAAGCTTGTGATCACGTAGTGTCTGTAGAACTATTCGTAAGTGGTGCTCATGATCTTTTGGCGATTTGCAGTATATGAGAATGTCATCAATGAAGATAATGACGAACTCGTCAAGATAGGGTTTGAACACTCGATTCATGAGGTCCATGAAGGCCGCTGGAGCATTTGTGACGCCAAATGGCATGACGAAAAACTCGTAGTGCCCGTAATGAGTTGTGAAGGCAGTCTTTTCGATGTTTTCTGTTTTGACTTTTAGTTGATGGTAGCCAGAATGGAAGTCAATTTTCGAGAATACTTGAGCGGCTTGCAGTTGATCGAACAAGTTGTTAATTCATGGCAAAGGGTACCGATTTTTTATGGTGACTTTGTTTAGTTCACGGTAATCGATGCATAACCTCATCGTGCCATCCTTTTTCTTTATGAATAGTACTGGAGCTCCCCATGGTGAGGTACTTGGTCGAATGAAACTTTTGTCCAAAAGTTCCTAGAGTTGAGTTTTCAGCTCTTTTAATTATGCCATGGACATGCGGTAAGGGGCTTTTGAGATTAGTTGTATACCAGGTTGGGTTTTAATGGTGAATTCGATTTCTCGGTCAATCGGAGTACCATTTAGGTCTTTAGGAAATACATCCGAGAATTCTCATACCACAGGGATTTCATCAAGTATAGGGGCCTCTTGTTGAGTATTGATCACATAACAAATACAACTACAACAACCTTTTCTTAAAAGTTGTTAGGCTGTTATAAAGGATATAACACATGGAGGGGGAGTGACTCCAGTTTCATTAAAGACAAGCTCGAGTTGGTTTGGTGACTGGAAGAAGACCTTTTTGGCTTTACAATCAATAAAGGCATGGTTGACAGCTAACCAATCCATTCCTAAGATCACATCAAAGGTACTAATACAGAGGGGAATCAAGTCTACATGTAAGGTTTCCCCCTTTTAAGGATACAGTACAAGATTTGTACATATCAGTACTAAGGGTGGAGTTACCAGAAGGAAAAGACACAGATAGTATATATCCTAAGGGTTCAGGTGTTGATGTCAACTTGGTAGCAAAGTGTGGTGTAACAAAAGAATGAGTTGAACCAGAGTCAAAGAGAACATAAGCTCAGTGACCACAAATAGAAAGTGTACCTGACACAACATTCTCAGTAACTTCTGAGTTTCTAGACACCAGGGCAAAAGCTCTTCCTTGGCCTTTTTGGTCTTTCCTTACTCCTCCAGGTACCGAGGGTTTTCGGACTGGTTCAAAGGGGCTGGTTGTAGGATTGGCAAGCTTTGGACAATCTCTCAGCAAGTGGCCAACTTGGCCATATCTAAAGTATGCTCCCGTGTCTCGACGGCAAATGAGTTCTTTCACAGGTAGAGCAAGTTGGAGTGGTGCCACCTTCGGGATTTGTGGGACCTTGATTGCTTGAACTAGTTGAATTGGTTGTGCTTATACTTTCCCTCTTGGGAGGCGTGACACCGGGTCTTCTGTTATCTCTTTCCCAAACTCGCTTCCTTTGGCTTGGTTCCCTAGAGCGCAAGGCTTTAATCCCTTTTTCTGCAATGTATGCTCGATCCAGTACCCCCGCATAGGTTGGTAGTTTCAAAACCTCTAGCTTGTCCTTGATTTTAGCATCCAATCTTGTTTCGAATTTCCTGGCTTTTCAAGTTTCGGTGGGGATGACGTATGTCATAAATTGAGCCAGTTGCGTGAACTTGCTCTCGTATTCGATCACCGTCATGGTTCCTTACCTTAGATGTATGAATTATGCCGCCTTTTGTTCCCGTAGTGAATCTAGAAAGTATTTTTCATAGAATACCTCCAAGAATCTTGCCTAAGTCACAATATCTTCTTTTTCTTAGGTAAGAAGCCACTATTCTTGTGCATCGTCTTTGAAGGTGAATGTGGTGAAAGTCACTTTCTGTCTTTCTGTGCAAGGTAGTGCGTGGAAAATTTTCTTCATATCTTTGACCCAAGCTTCTGCCACCAGTGGGTTTGTACTACCAGTGAATATGGTAGGTTTCAAGTCTTGGAAATGTTTTATTGTAGTTGGCTCTTCTCGTCGTTTAGGCAATCCGCTATTAATGCCAGTTTGTAGGGCTCGCAAAAAACTAGTAACTGCTCTTTTCATGATTTGCTCCATTGGATCAGTACCACTGACTGATGATCCAATTCCATTTCCATCATTAACCATTATTACAAGGTGAAAATGATTAGTGAACTCCATTTTTTTTTTTTTTTTTTTGGAACCACTTAGTATACATTTAATTATTTATGATTCACAAGATACTATGATTCACAAGATACTGTAACAATACATATCATGATATCATATCTATGATTCACAATATACTATAACAGTACATATATCATTTTTACTTATGCAAAAGAAAACATATTACTACAATGTACTTAAAATATAGTCAAGAGTTAGTGTCTAATCCTATTAATACAAAAACAGAAGGATTAGACTAATCATGGTCAGGTCACAAAAAAAGGGACTTTCTAATCAGATGTCTAAAAGGGACTATTAGGCCACCATGAGAACTGGCTCTAGAAAACTGGCCCATAAAATAACCTTGCGAACTCACTCTGCATGAGGGGCTTAAACTCTCACCCACTGAGCTCTACTCCAAAGCACTGCCATACTAGTCGAACCATGTAGACAGCAATACCGTGATCATAACCCTAAAACTCCTGTCCAGTAATCCGCACCGGTATCTCCAAGTATGATACACTGTCAGTGAAGTCCACAGTTAAGGTCTCGACAATGTGTTGTGGAGGAGGTGTCATAGTGCGAATGTGGCTGCTAGGATATGTTTGTCATCTCTTCTCCGCAAAGCCCAAGGGTAGAAGTGTGACCAAAAAATGCGGCTGTCCTAGGTCCGAAGCAAGACTAACAACGTGGGTCGGCCCTATGTACCTCTCACGAGTGCTGCCTTGGCTAAGCGTCCAAAATAAGAAATCCTCATCGGGGTCAGCCTGCAAATACACGGGTCGCCTCATGAGTCAGTCAAGTGTCGGGTGGGCTTGCCTGACAAGACTCTCTGAATCACCCCAGCCTTCTAGTAAGTTCGGGATAAGCTCTTGGGGGCTCGAACCAAAATAACTCTATAGGTTTGCCATTTCTTACATAACAGGAAAACTTAGCCCAAAAATATTTATAACACGGTTTACTTATGTTAGGCAACTTAATTTATTTATTTATTTTTTTGTTTTGGAAAACATATACCACAATAATAATATGAGGTTAAATTTATTATTATTATTTTTTTGTGCCCAAAACCATTGCTCTGATACCACTTTTGTCATGACCTAAATCTGGTACCCAAAGACTCGACGTCACAACAAGATAAAAATAAATAATTCTAATAATTTTGTAGTCACAGCACAAGCGGTTAAATTAAATAAATTAAAATAAAATGACTAGGTATCAAATGTTTATTAAAAAGAAACAAACATAGTCATTTGGGTTTTTATTTTATTCCAAGTGTCCAATTAGAAATACAGATAGTACAAAAAAAAGAAGAGAGAAAACATTGTGGTTTATCCTCCATCTTGATCTTGCTAAATCTCGTCACCTGAAAAGGGTACCAGCTATAAGCACATAACAGAGTGAGAAATATTATATTGTGAGTATATGGGTACAAAATAACCATGGATAGTTATTTAAGCTAAAACATTAACATAATTTAAGTTGAATAAACAAATTAATTAAGTGGCATAAACTAAAATACAGAAATTACGTAAATAACTATAACCACGGTACATGATAGAACAGAACAGGGGTCACTAGAGTGACAATTAGAACATGAGTCAATAGATCCATGACAAATAGAGAATCACAAAGTGGCCAAACATGAGCCAATGGTTATTTAAGTCTCCAAAGGTATGGGACTCCCATGGTGGTAGTTATAGAAATAATTGTTTACAAGATCTTTGTCAAATACTTTCTAAAATTTAAATAAACATATCTATGAGTTTCCATTTAAATAAATAGAGGTCAAAAAATATTCCACATAATTGAAACATTAATATAACTACAAAACGTAAAATATATAAAATAAATTGTGGTAAACCAAAACATTCGTAAAATATATTATGGTGACTCAAGACATATAGAAAACACATTATGGTAACTCAAAGTATAATATAACTCATTTTAAGATTGATCTTTAACTTTGAGTTTTCTACTACAACTCCTAGCTATACTCTCTCACTTCTCGAAGCTCACTGGTACCTCACTACGATTGGGTTCTAATTTCTCGTCCTTACTTTTTCGAAGCTTACTGCACTGGTACTTCACTATATATAGGCCCATTCTCTTGCTTGCTACGCAAGTCCTAAGCTTTATGATCACCACGTTGCTCCTTTTCTCGACCGTGTTTCTATTCTGTTGGTTAGGAGAAGTGATGTCACCTGTATTATTACCCCCATGAATTTGTCCAAGAGCCATTAACCCTTTGTCATTTTTACTAGCTGCTAAATCTTTGACTTTTTTACCATTCTAAGAGTTATTACTCTTCGGCAATATTGTGTGTTTTTATTTTTTTTTGGTTATTTTATTTTATTTATGATTATTAACTAGGTTCACGTCCAAAAATCTCACCACCAAACTATATAACATCACTTACCACTTACTCAAATATGTTATTTTATTTTTATTTTTATCGTTTTTAAACCACAAACTTCCACTAATGCACTTTTTTTTTGATATAATAAAGAATTCTATTTATTAATTATATATATATTGCCTACTTATGAGTGATTGATATCATCACGGTATTGAATTAAATTAAAAATTCGGATGTCACAAATTTTCTCTGCTTTGTTTAATTTTCTCTATGTTATTTAATTTTCTCTGAATTTTTCTAATTTGAACTCAGAGAAATTTTAATTTTCTCTGTGTTATTTAATTTTCTCTGATTTAAACTTAGAGAAAATTGAATTTTCTCTGATTTGAACTTAAATAAAAGAGAAATTCTTTGAAATGTCCATAATTTCTCTAGAGATAATTTTTCCATATTGAAATTTTTCTGGATCAATATTGAGAGACCTTAAACATTATGAAAATACTAAATATTCTTTATACTATAAAATCTTAATAACAGGATCCTAAAAAAAACCCCAAAATAAAAGTATATAAAAATATAATTATTTTTTAAAAAAAATTTCTCACTAAATTAATTTAATTTTTAATTTTTAATTTTTTTTTTTCTGAAATAAATTCTGAAAATCCAAACGGGCCAAATCTCTCACCCCCGTTGAAAAACCCAGTACTCCAAAACGCGGGAAACACAATCACGTAACTCTTTTTCTCTGCAAGAAGAGGAAGAAGTGAGCTCTCTCTCTCTCTCTCTCTCTATGTATGTATGTATATATGCACACACATACCTGTATATTGCTTTCTTCACTAGATTATATGTGTTGAATTACTCTTGATTGCTGGAACTTTAGGGTTTAACAGAGCTATTTGGCATGTTTTGTGAATTACGTGAACGTACGGTCTACTGTTCATGAAATTGTCTCATAAATTGTTGCTGCAGACCTAGAAGTAATCAAATAATTGTGTTTCATTAGCAATTGAATCAAATTCGAATCGAATAATTTGGATTCCACATTGAAATCATCTGATAGATTGGTATCATGGCTTAATTGATTAATTTTTGGTTTTGAAATCCAAAATTATTTGTTTCGTAATTGTATGGATTTGTTTCAAAAGTAATTTTTTTTTTTTTTTTGGGATTCAGAAAAAAAGGGATTAGTGTTCATGAAATCCCAATCAGACTGTGCTTAATCAAATAGCATTTTCGCTTCTTAAGGAAAATCGTGATATGAAAAATTCAGATTATTTGTTTGCAATTGTGGCTTGTTTTCAAGTCAATAAAGTTTTCACCAAATAGAAAAGTTTTTTATATTTTTATATTTTTTTACAAGTATTTGTTATGAGCTATGTTTCTTAACATGGCTGCAAATGAGGCTAAAGAGAAAATTTTATTTGCGAAGGGTTCTGATTGCTCTAATTGTTTTTCTCCTTTCTACAGAAGAGTTATCACCAATGCAATAAGTGTGGATGACGGGCATTTACCTCAACGATGGCTTCTATGAGGTACCATTGGAAACTATTTTGATATTTCCATTTGTATTCTCTACATGCTCTGTCAAACACGGTTTCAACAGGTTTTATTCAGTTTGATCGGTAGAATAAGTTTCAGCAGATGTTAGCGGAAATGCCAAAATAATTATTAATTAGACTTTCTTTTGCGATGCTATTGTTCCCCTTTGGTTGTGGATTGAATATTCTGATGCAGCATGCTTTACCATGGAATGCATTTTATATTGATGATTTAAAACATTTGTTTTGTAGTGTGTTAATTTGCCTTCATTTGCAAGTGAACATTCAAAACTAAGGGTGAAAACAAGCTGAACCTAGTTGAATATTTGTTTATTTAAGCTTGGATTGTTTAAACCTGGATCAAGCTTGAGCTTGAATATGGTCTCTTTTGCTTTGTCCCAGTGTGTTCCACCAAGCACATTAATCTAGCTAGTTCTTGTTCTTGAGCATAATCCATCTTGCTCATTAGTCAGCATAATCCATCTTGCTCATTAGTCATTCAGATGTTAATAAATATCATAAGGATCCAAGGTGTACATACATGTGTCCATCCCTACTATGTCATTTTCAAAGAAATGCTATGAAGTACAGACACTTCAAAATGGGTTCTGCATCCGTGTCAGAGATATATGGGAGACCGACATATACATGATTTGGGGTCAAAATAAAATATATGAAACAAAGTGAAAAAATAAATAAATATACACCAACATATACATTGATGCCTCTTATATCTCTATGCCATATATCCATATTCATAAACATAGCAAATAAAAATATGTTACTTTTTATTTTTTTCCCATATCTCTATAATGACTGTATCCTATTTTTTTTCAAAATTGCCATGTCACGTGTCTGTATCGATGTTTGTGCTTCTTAGATTTGGCACCACAGGTGACACGTGGGCCACTCATGTCTCCTCTGTTGTAAATTGGCGAGGCTTGAGGCTTGTGAGTGCAGCACCAACCATCCCACTTACCATGAGTGCAGCACCAAGCATTCCACTTCCATTGTGCAGCACCAATGTTCTCCACTTCCATGAATGGAAGCTCCACCAAGAGAGTGGAATGGAGTAGGTGATGGCCAATCACCTCCTCCCTCTGATATGTATATATAGAGAGGTTGAGGTAGAGGGAAAATACAGCAGAGTGAGTTCAATAGAGAGCAAACAGAGAGAGAGAGAATTACTTTCTGAGAGCTTGTAATTCTTACCATTTTGTTCAATATAGTGATCCGCTGCCCGTGGACGTAGGCGACTTGCCGAACCACGTTAAAACTTGTGTGTTATTGCTTGTTTGTGTTCCCTGGTGTGCCCCCTGTTAGGACCTATCTTGTCAAAATCCCGCGCACAAAACTATGTAATTGAGTTGTAATTTTCCTAAGTTTTTTGCCTTCCTCGCTCGAGCCAGGAAGAGCTCGCTCGAGCGAAGGACTGCGTATGGGCAAAACCTGAAGGCTATGATTGTGCGCTCGAGCGAAGAGCATGGTGGCTCGAGCTAAGCATTGCGTCTCTACTGAACCTGCAAGGATGTATTCCTCGCTCGAGCGAAGGGCTCGTGGCTCGAGCGAGGTCACTAGTAGAAATCACGCGATTTACACTCCTTGCTCGAGCGAGAGTATCCTCGCTCGAGCTTTCGTAATCCGGGAAATTTTCAAGTAACTGGTTTCTTTCAGGATTGGGACTCTTTTGGTTTTCTATAAGTAGATGGTTTTCTCCTAAAACCAATCTAACTTTTTCTAGATCAGATTCAAGAATTCTAGAGTTTTGTTTGAAGTGTTCTTCTGAAAGTTTGATAAGTTTTCTTTGATGTTCTTGAGAGAGTTCTAAAACTCATGAGTTGATATTCATACATCAAAGAGGTTGATACTTAATATTCAAGAGTGTTATCTTCGGTGGAATCCGAAGATCATTACGTAAAGTCTCAAAAGGTGTTTGTTTCTTTACGTAGTTGTTAATTCGACAAGTGAAGTTGAGGAGTGGAACCAACTTGAATCGTTCTGGCGGCGTGGTGAAAGAGTTACTGAAGATTCGAGACAAATTGACTGGTTTGGGTAATTTGTATGATTTCTTTGTAACCTTGTAGTCCTTCTATAGTGGATTGATTAGTGGCGGTTCGCCCGTGGTTTTTGATTACAATTGAAGGTTCTTCAATTGTGGTTTTTCCACGTAAAAAAATCAATTGTGTTGATTTATTATTTATTCCTAAAAAACAAACAAACTAAAATCACATTCGTAAGTGCTTGATGATTTTAGATTGAGTGTTTTTGGAATTTTTGGCGTTGGAATATTTTAATCCTTATCTAATCACGAATCACATAGGATTTTCACCCCCGATCCGCAACAATTGGTATCAGAGCTCGGGTTGCGAAAAATTCAATTTTTCCCGAAAGTGCCCAGATTTCGAAGTGCTCGAAATCAACTTTTGACCATACCAGGAGGAAGAACTCCTCGAGAGGAGTCCAACCAAGCAAAAACAGAGCCCAGAAACCCCTCCACGCGCTCTCACGCGCGCCCTGAAGAAGGAGAGTGAATCCCACTCTCGGCACGCGCTTCCACGCGCCGGTTGCCAGTCGGCGCGTCATCACACGCGCTACCACGCGCCCACACGCGCTCTCAGGGAAGAAGACGAGCCACGCAGGCTGCCACGTCAGCCCACGTCATCGCCACGTCATTCCACGTGTCATCCCACGTGTCACAGCCACGTCATCCAGAGCCGCTGACTGAGCCGCTGAGCCGAGTTGACCCAGCCGTTGACCGCCGCGCCGCGCCGCCGTTGACCGCCGTTGACCGCGCTGTCAAGCCTCCGTTGACCGCGCCGAATGCGCCGTTGACGTTGACGATCGTTGACGAAATTATCCGGTGCACCTCGGCGCAGTCTGATTCTGGCAGATCAAACTGTTTTTGCCAGATCAGAGCCATTCGGAGTCCGTTTTCGACGATCCAATAGTGTTTTCCAACTATTTGGGATATTCCGGACACATCCGTACGGTTAGTTTTTGAATCAGAGGTGTTCAAAATATTTGGGCTTGATCTGAGGCATTCGGAGTCCGTTTTTGACGATCCAATAGTGCTTCCCAACTATTTGGAGTATTCCGGACACATCTGTACGGTCAGTTTTTTGAATTGAAGTTTCTAAAAAATGGCAGAATCTAGATCAACCGAGTCCGTAAGTAATTCAGCCAGTACAAGTACTTCTAGGCATTGGGCCCCAGTGTCCCATGCCAAGTTCGAGGTAGAGAAGTTCGATGGGCAAACCGGCATGTGGAGATGCGAAGTTAAGGATATGCTTGTCCAGATGAACCTGCACTTCACTCTGGGAGACAAACCAGATGACCTGGACGAGATAGAATGGGAGAGGGTGAATCTCCTGGCCTGCAGTTCCATCCGACTTTGCCTAGCGAAAGAGGAGAAGTACGCCTTCACAGAATATGACATTGCGAAGAAGCTTTGGAAGGCGCTGGAAGACAAATTCATGACAAAGAGCATCGAGAACCGGCTCTACTTGAGGAAGAGGTTGTTTCGTTTCGACTACATTAAAGGTATTTCGATGAACGAACACCTAAATAACTTCAATAAAATTATTACGGACTTGAAGAATTTGGATGATCACGTTGGTGACGAAGACAAAGCACTGTTATTGTTAAATTCCTTGCCTGACTCATATGATCATCTCACTACTACTTTCTTTCAGACGGTAGAGAAGATCAAGTATGTTGATGTTGCAAACGCCTTGGTGAACAATGAGTTCGAAGGAAAGACAAGTCTGCAACAGGACTCAACATCCGAGGCATTGACAATGAGGCGTAACCAATAATGTAAGAAATGCAGGGCGAGGAAAGTCCCGCTCAAAATCCAGAGGGAAAGCTTCAGACAAAAGATGTCTTGCAAAAGACGAAGGTGCTGCTTGTCGCCAGAAAGGGCATTGGGCAAAAGATTGTCCAAATAAAGACAAGACAGAAGAGAAGGTGAATATTGCACGAGATGGAGATAGTGATGAAGGAGGTGCCTTCACAGTTTCATCATACTGACGACCGATGAATGGATTATCGATTCGTGTTCATTCCATATGTGTCCGAACAAGCGGTGGTTCTCGAGCTTACGAGAGTTCGATGGAGGAGTTGTGGCGATGGGCAACGCGACTGCTTGCCGGACAAAGGGATTGGAACAATCAAACGAAGATCCATGATGGAACAATCGAAATTCTTGAAGATGTACGGTATGTGCAGATCTAACCAAGAATCTCATCTCGGGGAGTTTTAGACTCCAAAGGTTCTGAGTAACCATGGAAGGTGGAGTCCTCAAAGTTGTTCGAGGCGCATTGGTTGCAATGAAGGGTACTCGACAGGAAATTTATATTTCCTAGACGGATCTCTGATCCAGGAAAGTGGCATCTCCACCGTTCAGCTCGGAAGATGATGCATCGACACTTCCAAACTTTGGCACATGCCTAGGGCATGTCGGTGAGAAGGCTTTACAAGGGTTGGTAAAGCAAAGCTGCTGAAAGGCGCCAAGACGGGAAGCTTGAGTTCTCGAGCATTGTGTATTGGGCAAGCAAACAAGAATCAAGTTTGGTCGCAATTCACCGTACCAAAGGGATTCTAGACTACGCCCACACCGACGTATGGGGACCTTCCAAGAATGCTTCGTTGGGAGGTAAACACTACTTTGTGTCGTTCATTGATGATTTCTCCGTAAGAGTTTGGATTTATACAATGAAACACAAAGATGAAGTCTTAGACATCTTTCTTACATGGAAGAAGATGATTGAGACCCCGAACAGACGACGGATCAAGAAGCTCGATCGACAATGGTGGAGAATACACATCGATCCCTTCTTTGAGGTTTGCGAATGCAGGATAGTGAGACATTTCACAGTTCTGGAACACCGCAGGAATGGAGTTGAGCATGAACCGCACTTTGGTGGAGAAAGTCCGGTGTATGTCCGTCACACCGATTGAGCAAGGCATTTTGGGGCGAGGCATTGAACTATGCTCGTCATCTAGTCAACAGACTACCTACTGCAGCACTGAATGGGAAGACTCCCATGGAGGTATGGTCAGGAGTCCCAGTTACTGATTATGATCAGTTACGTATCTTTGGATGTCCAGCATATTTTCATGTTACAGAATCTAAGTTGGATCCAAGAGCCAAGAAAGCCATCTTCTTGGGCTTTGGTGACGGTGTTAAGGGATACAGACTGTGGTGCCCTGAATCAAAGAAAGTTCTCATCAGAAGAGACGTTACCTTTGATGAGTCTGCAATGTTGAAGCAACCAGATCCTCAACAGAAAGTTGAAGCATTGAAGAAGTCAGTGCAGGTGGAGTTTGAGACTCCAGCAAAGATTAGTCAGCCAAGCAACCATCCTGAAGAAGTCTCAGAGGATAGCTCTGAAGAGAGTTCAGATGAAGATCCAGAGGCTCCGCAACAATCAGAACCCATTGCAATCAGGAAAGGTAAAGGGTTACTAAGCAACAGTTGGATGAATATGGTAGCCTATGCACTTCCAATCATTGAAGACAATGTTCTGCACTTTCAAAGAAGCCGCAAAGATCCGTAAAGTGTCAAATGGAAGGAGGCTATGGATGAAGAGATCGGTTCACTTCACAAGAACGACTTGGGAGTTGGTGCAACTTCCAAAGGAAAGAAAGCAATTGGGTGTAAGTGGGTTTACACCAAGAAAGAAGGCATTCGAACAACGACAACATCGATTCAAAGCTAGATTGGTAGCTAAAGGCTATGCTCGAGAAGGGAATAGACTACAATGAGGTATTCTCACTGTTGTGAAGCACACGCCTATTCGCATCCCGTTAGCTTTGGTTGCAGCTTGATCTCGAGCTCGCCCAACTCGACGTCAAAAGCGCCTTCTTATGGAGATCTCAAGAGGAGATATACATGTCCCACCAGATGGTTTCAAAATTGCCGAAAAGAGAATTGGGCCCTGTAAAACAGATCGTTATGCGGGTTGAAGCAACCCCCGAGACAGTGGTACAGGCGATTTGATCGGTTCATGATAGAGAAAGAATACACAAGAAGTCAATTTGATCATTGTGTATATTTCCGTAAGCTTCCCGACGGTTCCTTCATCTACTTGCTCTTATATGTAGATGATATGCTAATTGCATCTGAGCAAGGTGGAGATTGACAAACTCAAGGCTCGATTAGCAAGGAGTTTGAAATGAAGGATTTGGGAGAAGCAAAGAAAGTTCTTGGCATGGAGATCAAGAGAGACAGAAGAAGGGCACGGTTTGTCCGACACAAACCCGATTCAAGAAGGTGTTAGATGATTTGGCATCAATGGGAAAACCAAAGTAAGTACACCATTGGCCCCTCATTTCAAGCTTAGTGCTTCGATGTCTCCACAGAAGAAGAACGGAAGCATATGGCACAGTTCCATATGCAAATGCGCTTGGTGCATTAATGTATGCTATGGTTTGTACAAGGCTCGACATCTCGCATATCGTGAGTATGGTAAGCGTATATGCATGATCCAGAAAAGATCAAAGTGGATCCTAAGGTACATACATGGCACAATAACTGGGATTGAAGTTCGAGAGATAACCGACTCGCGAATTTGAAAGGTTATGTGGACTCAGATTATCTTGGTGACTTAGACAAACGCCGTCAACAACAGGTATTTATTTACGCTTGCTAAAGGGCCGGTAAGTTGGAGGTCAACGCTTGATCAACGGTGGCTTTGTCTACTCTGAGGAGTACATGGCGTGTGAAGCCTTTAAAGAAGCTATTTGGCTACACGGGTTGATTGAAGACTTGGGACTTGTTCGGAAGCCGTTGAGGTGTATTGTGACGTCGAGTGCCATTTGTTTGGCAAAGAACCAGGTTCATCATTCCCGCACCAAGCACATTGACGTCCGTTTCCATTTCATCCGAGAAATTGTGAATGAAGGGGATATTCTGCTTCAAAAGATTGGTACTGCAGATAATCCGGCCGATATGCTCACAAAGGTAGTCTCTGGGATCAAGTTCCAACATTGTTTGGACTTGATCAACATCTCTCGGAACTGAGCACCTTCGAGTGCAAGGCAGTGTTGATCGATCACTATGTTGGATTAGAGAATCCTCGCCTCAAATTCCGCTCTAGGGTTGAGATATGCCAGTTGAGGATAGGGCACAAGCGGTACTCTAACTGTGAGCGTAGGCACTCAAGAACAAGTTTCAAGATTGCTCAAAGTACATCTTGAGTGCATCTTCCTTTCCATTTGTGGTTGGCACTCGGTATCTCCAATCACCTAAATATTGTTAGAATGTGTTATGAATATTTCCTATTTCATTCTTATGTATATTCAGTATCTTTATTTATGCCTTGGGGTGCTCGTGTGATTTTGCTAATGATTTAATATAGAACCACTCATACTTTCAATTTTTCTCTTCTCAAAATAAACATGGTGTCAGAGCCACTCTAAAATCTTAGAAACCACAACACCACCACACCAGCCGCAGCCCCTTATGGTTTCGACAGCCACCAGTTGCACCAACACAGCACCAACACACCCCAGTCGCACCACCACAACACCAGTTGTAGCCACCTAGGGTTCTGACGTCACTAGTCATAGTTGGCTAGGCTGTCGGTAGTCCTAGCCGCAGCCTCCTAGGGCTTCGACATCACCCTACGGCTCGTCGAAGTCTCCTTTTCCCAGCCTAGGTCTGTCGGCAGGTTTGCAGGTCCAGTCGGGGGTGTATTTCCTTCCTTCTCAGGCTGTCGATAGCCTCTAAGGAGCCTTGGTTCAGTTAGGTCTCTCTTTCGTGGGTTTGGGTTGCTGTGAAATACTTAATCTATGACCATTGGTACTTAGTCTCTTTCTTCATGTATTTTTTTATTTTTATTTTTATTTTTATTTTTATTTTCTGTATCTTTGTTTTTTTGTCTTCTTCTAAAAAAGAAAAAAAGAAAAAAGTACTCTTAAATTCTTTTTTGTTCTGGTTGTTGTGTTCTCCTTTCTTCTGGGTTTGTAATTAGACCAGTGTTTGTTTGTGAGGGTTCCTTGGTAGAGTATTCATGGCAGAATTGACTAGTGAGTCTACTACTTCGCAGCCTGCTTCTCAAGGCGCGAGTTTTGTTTTGCCTCCTACTATGACTGATTCTCTCCACCCTAGCCAGAAAATCGCCACTTCTCTCTTTAATGGTCAGAATTATCTATCATGGTTGCAGAGTTTGACTATTTTTTTGAAGAACAAAGGGAAGATGGGATATGTTGATGGGCATGTTTAGCCCCCCAGGTTATGATCAGTGGGAGATTACCAATTCTCTTATCATGGGCTGGTTGATACATTCCATGGTTTCGGAGATTGGTGAGGGATATTTGTCTATAGACACAGCACATGATATTTGGGAGGCTGTGGCCACTTCGTATTCTCGCAAAGGCAATTTTTCACGGACTTTTGAGTTGCGACGCTCCATTGACCGGTCCGTCCAGGGTGGATGACTATCCTTCAATATTTTACTTTTCTTAGCAATTGGTGGAAGAGACTTGATCATCTTCAAGATTACAAGCCTGTCTGTCCCACTGATTCTGCTGGTTACTTGAAATTTGTTGAACAAGTGCGGGTTTTCAAGTTTTTCGAAAGTCTGAATGTGGAGTTTGATCCTGTTCGGAGTCGTGTGCTTGGTATGGATGTGTTTCTTTCTCTCTAAGAAGCGTTTGCTTATATGCAGAATGAGGAGAGTTGTCGTTCTGCTATGCTTCCGTCTGCCTCTTCTGATTGATCTGCCTTAGTTTCTGCACCCTCTAGGGATAGGGATCGTGGTTCCCATCCTCCTTTTGAGAAGGATACCCTTTTTTGCGACTATTGTCGTCGCCCTCGCCACACTCGTGAGACTTGTTGGAAGTTGCATGGGCCGCCATCTGGGGTTCATGGGGATCGTTCTGGTTTTCGCGGGGGTCGTTCCGGTCAGTCTAGAGGCTGAGGGCCCAATGCTCGCACCTATCATTCTGATACAGTTAAGCCACAGTCCCCAGCTTCGGTTGTTTTTTCTGTTGATATCTTTGGTTTTTCTACTTTTGAGTTGGAGGTTGCTCTTTGCCACTTGTTAGACCGTCGGGCATCTAGTTCATCTTCAGGTAACTTTGCCCATTCAAGTAACTTACCTTCTTCTACATGTGCTTTCCTATCTCATCAAACATTGCCTTAGATTATCGATTTTGGTGCTTCAGACCATATGTCTGGGTCTTCTGATTTGTTCTCAGCATATATCCCTTCTTCAAGACATGATAAAGTTCGAATTGCTGATGGTACCATTTTTTCTGTGTTTGGGAAAGATTTAATTCATGCCACTGCTTCTCTTCCTTTGTCTTCTGTACTACATGTTCCCAATTTTAGTATTAATTTTTTATCTTTGAGTCGTCTTACTCGGGACTTAAATTGTAGTGTGACCTTTTTCCTGATCATTGTCTGTTTCAGGACCTTATCACGAGGAAGATGATTGGCAGTGGTAGACACGAGAATAGTCTCTATATCCTAGATCAAGCAGACAACCCGGCTCATTCATCCATTCAGTTACCCTCTACCAAGGACGACCTATGGCTGTGGCACCGCCGCTTTAGGCATCCATCTTTTTGTTACTCAAGCACCTTTTTCCTTTAGTTTTTTTGAAAAATAATGTTTTTGAGTTTCACTGTGAGTCATGTCAACTTGGAAAACAACACAGAGCTTCTTTTGCTCCTTCTATTAATAAAAGTTTAGTTCTTTTTTCATTGATTCATTTTGATGTATGGAGTCCCTCTCGTTTTGTGTTTTTAAAGGGTCAAAGATGGTTTGTCACATTCATTGATGATTGTTCTCGGACCACCTGGGTGCATCTTATGAAGAACAAATGTGAGATTTTTTCTCTGTTTCAAAATTTTCATAAAATGATTTGCACTCAGTTTGGGGCGGTTGTCAAAATTCTGCATTCTGATAATGGGGGGGGGAATACAATGACTCTAGCCTTGCCAGTTATTTTGCCACTCATGGTATTATTCACCAAATTTCTTGTACCAACACCCCTCAATAGAATGGTGTTGCATAGTATAAAAACCGTCATCTTCTTGATGTTGCGCACTGTCTGTCCTTTGAAATGTGTGTTCCTCGATCATAATAGGGGGACGACGTTCTCATTACAGCCTTCCTCATCAATCGTCTGCCTACCCAAGTTCTCCACAAGCAAACTCCTCTTCAGGTTTTGTTAGGGTCCACATCTTTTGGTTTCTCCATTCCTCCCAAAACCTTTGGTTGTGTGTGTTTTGTTCATAACCGTTCTCCTACCCGTGGTAAGTTAGATCCTAGGTCTCTTTGGTGTGTCTTCCTGGGTTACTCTGCCACACAAAAGGGTTACAAGTGTTATCATCCACCATCTCAGAAATGGTTTGTCTCCAGGGTTGCAAACGAGCCAAGCTGAGCCGAGCTTTAGTATGTTTGGGCTTGTTTGTTAAGAATTTAACGAGCTCGAGCTGAATAAAAATTTAACGAACCGAGCTCGAGCCGAGTTAGCTTAAGCTCGACCCGAGCTTGAGCCTGTTCACGAGCCTTAACGAGCCAAAAAATTTATAAATTCATACTTGTATGTGAGACTAAAATTACAATTAAAACTTTTATTATACAATTATATATACAATATATATAAATATACTAAAAAAAAGTCTATATTTTACTAAAATAATAATATCTACTACCAGTATTATATAAATATACTATCTATAGTTAACTATTATTTACATTTATATTTTTTAAATATATAAATAGTATATTTCTCTTATTTTTTATACATATTTTTATATTATTTAATATATAAATAATAAATATTAAATGAGCTAGCTAACGAGCCGAGCTTTAGAATGTTTGGGCTTGTTTATTAAAAATTTAACAAGCTCGAGCTCGAGCTCGAACGCAAAAAAAAAATAACGAACTGAGTTCGAACGAGCTCTTATCGAGTCGAGCTCGAGCCTGTTCACGAACGGCTCTGTTCATTTGCAGCCTTATTTGTCTCTATGGATATGTTTTTCTTTGAGTCACAGTCCTACTTCCTGTCCTTACCGGTTTTCTAGTCATTCTTTCAGGGGAAGCGTTGGTGTGAAGTGATTCCTATATCACTACCTGTATCACTACCATCAGTGATTGAGTAGGTTGAGAATGTTAAGGGTGACCAAGCTATTGAGACTGTTGACTTTGAATCTGAATGCACAGTGAAAGATGGCAAACTTTATGTCAGGGACAAGGATAGAAAACAAGTTACTTGGGTACAAGAGACCAATTCAGATTTTCCATTGCTATCTTCTCCTTCTGATGAGTGTCCAGAATCCTCTTCTGCTGATGAAACTCCAGGTAATTCTATTCTTTTTGATCTAGATGTTCTCATTGCGAAAAGGAAGGGGTTTAGGTTTTGTACTCAATATCCTATTTCTCATTTTGTCTCCTACACTAATTTGTCTTCTTCCTATAAAGCTTTCCTGTCTAAAGTTTCTTTTGTGAGTCTTCCTTCTAATTTTTAGGATGCTCTTTCTACTCCTGAGTAGAAGCATGTCATGATGGAGGAGATGAGAGTACTTGTTAAAAATGGTACTTGGGAATTGGCTGAGTTACTTAAGGGCAAATGACCTGTTGGATGTAAGTGGGTAACCACTGTGAAGCACAAAGCCGATGGGTCAATTGAACGTTACAAGGCAAGATTGGTGGCCAAGGGCTTTACGCAAACTTATGGAGTAGACTACCAGGAGACATTTGTACCTGTTGCTAAGATGAACTCTGTCAGAGTCCCTTCTCTCCCTTGCCTCCAATCTCGACTGGCCTCTCCATCAATTTGATGTGAAGAATGCTTTCCTCTATGGAGATTTGGAAGAAGAAGTATACATGGACATTCCCCTAAGCTTTAAGGATGTTAAAACCAAAGGAAAAGTGTGCCGACTACGCAAGTCATTTATGGACTTAAACAGTCTCTTAGGGCTTGGTTTGAGAGGTTTACTTAGGCTATATTGCGATATGGTTTTAAACAGAGTCAAGCTGATCATACTTTGTTTGTGAAACACTCCTCACATGTTAAGATGATAGCTCTTATTGTCTATGTGGATGATATTGTACTCACAAGAGATGATGTTGAGAAGGTTCCTCAGTTAAAGGAGTATTTGGCCAATAAGTTTGAAATCAAAGACTTAGGCAGCTTGAAGTACTTTCTAGGTATTGAGGTTGCTCGGTCCAAGATGGCATCTTCATATGTCAAAGAAAGCATGTTCTTGATTTGCTAAAAGAAACTGGAATGCTTGGAAGTAAAGCCTGTGATACACCACTAGAGCCTGGACTGAAGCTTAGTGAGGATCAAGGAGGCGAACTTGTAGACAGGGGGAGATACTAGAGGCTAGTGGGTAAGCTTATTTGCTTATCTTATTCGCGTCCTGACATTGCTATCGCAGTGAGTATGGTTAATCAGTTTATGCATGCTCCACGTGCAATTCACTTAGAGGCAGTTATGCGGATTCTGAGGTACTTGAAGTCTTCCTCGGGAAAGGGTCTTTGTTTCTCAAAGCATGGTCATCTTAGTGTGGAGGCATATATAGATGCTGATTGGGTTGGATCAGTCACTGATAGAAGGTCAACCTTTGGCTATTGTACCTTTGTTGGAGGAAATCTAGTTACTTAGTGAAGCAAGAAACAAAATGTTGTTGCGAGGTCCAGTGCAGAGGCTGAATTCAGAGCTATGGCTTAGGGTGTGTGTGAGCTATTATGGATTAGATTATTTTTGAAGGATTTGGGATTCATCAGACAAATTCGATGAGGCTATACTGCGACAATAAGGCAGCCATCAATATAGTTTACAATCCGGTTCAGGATGACAGGACCAAGCATGTAAAGATTGATAGGCATTTTATCAAGGAAAAACTCACTGGTGGCACTATATGTACGCCATTCGTGAGGTGTAGGGACCAACTGGCTAATGTTCTCACCAAAGGATTGGGCAATAAACCATTTCGTGACATTCTCAACAAGTTGGGCATGAGAGATATCTTCGCACTGGCTTGAGGAGGAGTGTTAGAATGTGTTATAAATATTTCCTATTTCATTCTTATGTATATTCAATATCTTTATTTATGTCTTAGGGTGTTCCTGTAATTATGCTAATGATTTAATATAAAAGGGGATGATATACCACTCATACCTTTAACTTTTTTTTTTTCTCAAAATAAACCAATATGCCTTCTCCTATACTTGTCCCTTCCAAGACAGAGGTGCATTCATACTTTGGCCAAGTGCACCTCCCCATAGCATTTGCTTGGCCCGCTTGGCTTGGCTAGACTCCCTACTGAGCGATACCTGATCTCCAGCATACTTGGTCTCTAAAAGAGTATCCTAGCATCACCATGATTAATTGGGTAGGGAGTAGGGGGCAGGGCCTAGGAACCCCTACTTGGGATCACTAGAGGTCTGTGGCTTGGTGACCAGAGTTGAGGGTTCATTATGGTGCCTTGCCATTCCCTTCCTTGAAGGGACCTACAACTTGACTAGTAGGGACCTCCCGCATACATAAAAGGGATATTCTTACACCACCTTTTCCTCCTATAGCGAGAGCCTTTTCCACTGCCATCCTCTCTCTTACCTATGGTTGCCTTAGCTCTCATCTACAGTGATCCTGTGCCATCTTAGTGCCTAGTATCTTTTGAGAAGGTTATATCACTACCATCTCACCAACTAATCATCCACACAAGGAGTACGCCTTTTTAAAAAGCTAATAAGCAATTGCAATGTGCTCAAAAAAATTATTGAGTTCTTGTTACTCCACACTAACTTCGCATTAGTAGTTAAGTCTCCCTTTAATTCTATAGTTGGCCAAATTATGAATCAAATTATGTGTATTGTGGTTTTATTGCCTTCAAAGGTTGCTTTCTTTGTGTGGACAGTGATGTTAGATTGTATACTTACTATTGATAACCTTATCCGGTGAGGGCACATTTTGGTGAACTGGTATTGTTTGTGTTGTGCTGATGTGGAGTCGATGGATCATTTGCTTATTCACTGTCCGGTTGCTTCTCGGCTCTGGATGCTCATTGTTGTGACGTTTGGCTTGGATTGGTTACGTTTGCAGTTTTGTAAAGCTAGGTAGGGGGTCGAGTTGGGAGGAGGCATCGAAAGGCATGGATGCTTGCTCCCCACTGTTTATTGTGGTTGATTTGGTTGGAACGTAATAGGTGGGTTTTTCAAGGGGTGGTTCATTCATTTTCTTGGCTTCAAAGACATCTTATGGTTCTGTATAGTTGGGTTATTAGTCTAGTTGATCCGGATGTTTTGGCCTTTGTAGATTTTGTTGAGGATTTGATATCTTAGTCTTTGGGCCTTTTTGGGGCGTCTTTCATTGTATTCTTTGCATCACCTTGATGTTTTTTTAATAAAATTTGTTTATTTATAAAAATAAAATAAAATAATATAGCGTGAAAAAAGGAGAGATCAGTTGCAGTACAAATTTGGAATAGGAAGGTAATTTAAAAATAAAGAATTTGAAACACAAACCAAACTAGAAGGGAAATATAAAAGGAGATCTAGCTTGCAATTATTAATTTGTATAACTCTTTGACATGTAACTTACTTTCTTTGTATGCGTTTTTGTAAAAGGGCAACTTCAGCTCGTTTTGGTCTGAGGGAAATCTACATTGGGCAAAAGTTTGCAGAAACTCACATTATTATCGTGACATATTTCATTGGGTGAGATTCATGTGTCTATTCGGTGGTTAATATTCTAGTACCAGACTCCACATTTCTCTAGCACCAAATTTTATAACCCGGTGGCATGCATGCAAGGTGGCCTCTCTTGCTATATCTCATTCATCTCTTATTACCCCTGATATTTTCTAGACTGAGTTTTGCTTGCCTATTGAAATTTAAGAGTAAAAGGAAAAAAAATAAAAAACATGAAACAAGAATGAAAAATTAAATGTCTTGAAGTACCTCAATCCATGGGAGAATAATATGAGTGACTGAGATCTCTTTTACTTATTTTTATCTTAAAGGTTTTGATTCGATAGTTGTCTCCTGGAGATGTGGAATCAAGTGAAGTGTTGGAGTTATCAGAGTTGATGGATTCAAGACAGTAGAAATTGAATATCGGAGGAAATTCTCAAGCAGTCAGAGAACAACGTAAGAAATAAACTCAATTTATCCTGTTCTTGTATGCCAGAGCTAGGTCAAACCAAAAGGTGAGGCGACCAACCTCCTAATAGTAGGCTGAAATGCAAAGGCCTCATGGTTCAGGCTGTTTGTGGCAGTGGGTATCTGTCATATATTATGGCATATTCATTTAGTGTCCCACACAGCTTTTTATGACATGTGGATTCAGTGCATGAAACATGAAGGATTGTTTTTTTAAATTATTATTATTTTTTTCTAAGCACATGAAATGTTAAGATTGAATAGGCCCCTTGATTGGCCATGCCTAAGGAAAACTTACAATCGTAAATTTTTTTTTGAAATTAACATTGAACAGAAGGAATGACTTTTACATCTGCCTTTGAACAATAGGTGAATTTAAATCGTCACCTGTAACTGCATGTGCATAGATCAAGACACTTTGAGATTTGCAGGGATAGAAATAGGAGAAAAAAGAAAGTAAGAGATGCACAACAGACATAGTATGACTTGACACAGTGAAAATGAGATTATACGGTTATCTTGTTAATGATATGTTATTTGTGGATGACAGTACATTACTTCCATAAGTTTGTTCACTTTTCAAAAGCTACCTCCTTGAGAGGTCCAAATCCTTCCTCACATTTCACTGTTAGATCTGCACGGGCAAATGCACTACTCCCTCCCACCAACTCTTTAGCCTTTATTGACTCTCTGTTCCAATCCATCTTGTATATCACTGTGAAGATTGAGATTACACATGCCACCTGAGCTGCTAAAAGCCCATAACAAAGGCCGGGAAACCCAAGTCTCCCAAAAAATGCCAAAACAATAGCCACTGGTGTACCCACCATGTAGAAGGAGTAGAAGTTTATACCTACACCAACACTGGGCCTAGCACTTCCACGTAAAACACCACAACATGTGGTTTGTGGACAGTTTGCGAGCTCGCATAGCCCAATTATGGGTAGCACTGCCATTGTTAACTCTAGAACCTCATTATCCATTGTGAAAACTCTCCCCCATGCTTGTCTGCCCAAGGTGGTCAATAACAAGCCAAAACTAGAGGTTAAAAGGGCCAATCCTATGGCTACCACTGTTGCCAAACTGGCCTGACTTGGCCTGCCTGCTCCAAGCTCATTGCCTACTCTGGTTGACACTGATGCACTAAGTGCTGAAGGCAATGTATACATGAGAGAGGTGGTTTGGATTACTATTGCTGATGTTGCGAGGGCAACGTGAGGTTTGTTAAGATAACCAGCTAAAAGTGTCATGAACTCGTACCACCACCACTCCAAACAAACAGCTAGACAACTTGGTATAGCAAGTCGAAGAAGCATTCCCCACTCCTCCCCTGGCGAAGATGAAGAAAGTGGTATCATTTTTGTTACTAATGGTTGACACATAGGCTCCTTTGGCGTGCGAGTGTAAATTTTGTAGCCAAGAAGGAAGAATAAGGTATTCATGTTGGTGACAAAGGTTGAAATTGCAATCCCAGGGATCCCAAGACTAAGAGTGAAGGTAAAGAAAATCGTGATGGGAAGGTGGAGAAGTATTGCGAACGAAGTGCACCACATCAGTGGCCATGTTGTCCCTTTACTACGTAAGTAGATACGTAGTGGGTGAAGAAGGCTATTAGCAATGAGATCTGGTATAGCATAGCGACAGTACAGGCTTGCAATATGTGTTATATCTGGGTTTTGATGGAGCCTAAGCATGAAAGGCTCTAGGTTAAACCATAACAATCCAATTGGTATTGAGGCTAATAGTAACATTACAATTGTTCTTTGAAGAGTGAGTGACACTAAAGTTAAGTTTCTAGAACCAAAAGCCTGGCTGCAAAGGGGCTCCATCCCCATGGCTAGACCTGATAGAACTGAGTATCCAGTGATATTGGTGAATCCAATGGCTAGTGCACCACCAGCTAGCTCAAGGCTCCCTAGCCTTCCCATGCACACAACTAAAATCATGTTTTTGAGATAGCCCACCAGGCCCATGGCCAATATAGGGAAGCCTATGTCAGTCATTCTCTTCAACTCATCCACAACCTGGAAAAATCATGGAACAAAAAAGGGTTATCACAATGTAATATTACACATTTAAATGGAAAGAAGATTCTTGAAGTTTTTAAAATTTTGTAGTCAGTACCTCTGGCATTGTCGGGTACTTTTGTGTTTGCTCTGCAGCCATCTGTTTTTTTTTCTTTCTTTTTTGCTGATTCTTCTTTTTCTTGTCTGCTTGTGTTATTAGAGTCAGAGAGTTAATGGTAGGGATATTCGCTTGCTTACACATGGACAGAGTAGAGTGTCATTTTGAGAGAGAGGGAGAGAAGAGCTGCCAGTGTCAGAAAAGAATGAGTAGAGCTTTATAATGGTGGGAGGTGGTGGGGTTGGAAATTTCCGTTGTTAAAAGTTTTCAAACAGAAGGCAGAGTGCTGTAATTTTTTTTAATAAAAAATTAACCTTTTGAGGTCTGGGGTCCCCCTACTGTGCTAACTATATTTTGTCAATTGTCCAAATAAATGAGAACATATCCACTTCCTTTTTGAAAAGAGTCATGCTCAATGTTAAAATACCTAAACCTATATTCAAATGAAGAAATTTGGGTGGCAATAGATTGCTGTTGTTGTCATTATTAATATTAGGGTAAATTACAAATACACCCCCTGAGGTTTTATTAAAATATGAATCACCCCCTGTGGTTTTGAAAATTACATTCCACCCTTTGAGGTTTCTAATTTCATAACAAATTATCCTTTTTATTAATAAATCATTAAGTTAATTAACAGTTTTTAATGGTATTAAAAATATGTTTCAATTAATAATTTAGGTAATTTTATTATTGTATAGGAGAACAATTATGAATTTTATTTTTTCAGTTAATTCTGTTAAGTAAAAAATTCTAATAAGGAGGTATTTGTAATTTTTCAAACCACAAGGGCTAATCTGTATTTTAAGTAAACCTTGGGAGGTGTATTTATAATTTACCCCTTAATATTATTATTCTCATAACTGCTACTACTTTGAGGTGTGATTTTATTGCCTTACTGGTGGTGACTGGTCACTAGTTCCATATTGTGCTCTTGGCCTCTCCCTTGATATTCAGTATGTGATGTTTCGTTGCCTTGGAAAAAAACAAGCTTTGTTATTTCACCTTTGAAGTGTAAATATATATAAAGGGTCAGATTTAAGGTTACAGGTGTTCATTTTCAAACCGAGGAAATCAAGGAAAATGTTAATCTAGCAACATTCTCCCTTGTTCAGACTTATTTTTTCATTGATTTTTTCCTATTTCATCTTCAAAAGTCATATGTGGTATGTGAAATATTTTATTTAACAACTATTGGTGTCAGGTGATGTACGGTGGGGTTGGTTTCAAAATGCGCCTCCCATTTTCTATTAGGTACGCGCCTACTCCATTGATACTAAAAATGATGTGTTTAGTTGAGTTAAAATTAAAGATTTCAATTTGTGCTAAAATTAGGGATTTTGACTTCTTATGAATTGTGTTAAAATTAAGTGATTTTAATTGTGTATATATGGGAAAAAAAATCAAGGCATTAATAATGATACTACTATGGAAAGTTTTTGAAAGATGAAAATTTGTAAAAGAACTCAAGCATATCTCAAGTGGTTGTATTTTTAAGTTTCTAGAGGGAGGTTTTGGGGTTCAAGCTTTAAGAGAAGCATCGAATGTTTAGTAGTACTAACTTCCTAATCTGCTAATATTTTAAAACTTTTGTAATGAATATTTAGATTTTTATGCTTAATATTAGCTCAAAAAATTAGTATTATCTTATCGTTGTTGATTTTGGACAGAAAACTTTTGCGAGTGTAATATATAGTGACCCGCTGAATTAATTTCTTGACTCCACCATTGATTGTTGTGATGTTATTTGATGCACCTTTTGGTTGTAGGGTCTTCAATATAATGAGTGGAGGTTTGGCAAAAACTCCCGTACCTTTCCTTAAGCTTAAATCATTAATTTAGAACCATATAAAAATCACTATTTTTTGCTGATATATGTGATTTTTATAAAGTCATTGAATTATTAGCATGCTAGGCAAAACACTTATGTCACATTTTTTTGTTAGATTCCTTCAATGGGACATAAAGTCCATGACCCAATCCCTCCCTTACCCCACATTTCCAATACCAGCACAGAGCTTTTCCATGACAGATAATACAACTAACCTTCTCTCGATATCAGATATTTTTTCTTTTTCTTTTTTATGAGCCTGGTTTCAATCAAGAACTATCACACGTTCTCTCTGTTTTGGTTTATTTTTATTGGAATATAATATAATCATGGTAATAGTTGATGTTCTGCTTTGCTTGAAGTTGATAACATGAGATGGGGATTTCATTTGTTAGTTATTTTTGGACATCAAATTGCAAGTGTCTACTGCACATAATGTCTTTAGTTGGTGGTATATGCACATTGATGTGTTTGTGTTACATCCTTGCATGTGTTAGGAATCCGAAACTCATTTCTAGGATTGGTGAGATGCGAAAAATAGAGAACAACAAAAATTCAAGAATTGTAAAACACGCCCACACGCAAGAATTTTGTTGTTCACTTCAAAGCTAGGGTTATGTCCATGGTCAATGCAGTTTCACTATGATCACTAAAGGTTACAAGAGAGATACAAAGATAGCCACCTTCTCTCAACTACATAGACATAGAATTAGGGAACAAGTTACAAGTGCATAAAGACTAAAAATACCTTTACTTTAAATTCATGATTCTACCCCAACAATATGCACATTACAATACTTGTGTGTGTAATATACATATTTAAATGTACGCTAGCTAGCAATTACTTAGCATACATTTGACTATGCATGCTTATGTTTGTGGGATTTTCTTGTCAACATCACAAGAGTTTTACTAGTTTATGTCAATTTATATTTTCAAATAACATTACAATAGCTCAACTATATTTGGGTGTAATATGTGACATATCTATCATTAGTGACATCTTAACATGTATTTATTGAATTTTTCCTCTTAATTTTTTGAAATGACTGTAAACGTGTCGTCTGTAGGCCTTGAATTGCTTCGAATATAATATCCGAGTATTTTTTGTGTCATGTTAATAGATAGTTAAAATGAGACAGTTGGACTGAATTCTAGGACTAAAGTAGCACCAAGTCAAAAGATTGGCATCATTTTGAAGCCATTGTTATTTTTCAAGAACTTTATTTTTGTTTATCTTCTCTCCAAATAGGAACTCTGACCCTCTTCAAAGACATATCACCCCCTTTCCTACTTTCTTTTCATGAAACAACGTTCTATTGATACATATGTATATATATCTTTCCTCCGTAATTTCTCAATTCCTTCTTCGATGCGCCAAAAAACTTCCAGTTTCTTTATTTGAGAAGCCTTGTGTCCCCTCTTTCAATAATCTGCTTCATAGTTTCCTATTCATAATCAATCACTTGCAATGAAAATAACCAACCTGTCACACTTCCATGAAACCATGCATGTGGCATTTGGTTACACCAAATGACCAACAAATCAATCCTTATCAACAATAATTATCCCCACACTCCTCATAATCTTGTACACAAATTGCACTTCAATTAACTTTTTTTTTTCTTCTTCCCCAACAATGTCAAATGTTATCATTCCTCCCCCACCCAATAGCCCTTTCAACAACCACCATGGGTATGGTTGTTAAAGAGGAAAAGGTAACCCATCTCCAAGGGTCACATCTCTCATTGTGTTGATGAGGTTTGTCCCAAAGTCTCAAAGCATTGGAAAAACCGACATATTTCTCACCTCCCCACTGTAGTAATATATGGGTAAATTATTCTGCAGTCTGGGATCACCATGCCATTTTGATCCTGATCATTCATGGGGCTGCTTATAGGCTTTTTAAAAAAAATTAATGTAGATGCAACTTTTACTTGCAGCTTATGAGGCACAAATAATTTAAACTTCTGCTTTATGATTATTATTAGTTTTTAGCTTGAAACAAGCTTCACTAAACATGCTTAATGCTACGTACCTAAAAAAATTACCTCGAAAAGTATTTAGAAAATTACATCAATGGATCACATTCATTTTAGGTGTGGTTCACATCACACTAACTTTAAATTTACACAGAGTACCTTACTTTTGGATTAATTTTCATAGTACAAATTCTGTGTGCATAGGTAGCCGATTATGAGTGGTTGGAATAAAAAATGATGTGATAGTCTAGAACTATAAAATAATTAAAATAATTTATAAACAAAAAATTTATGCATAAAACTCAACTAAAATGATGTGGTGATGTGCTAGTCATGTTTTTATTTATTTATTTATTTTTAAAATTATAAGACACTAATAGGTATTTTAGTTTGAGATGAAACGATCACAAAAATCACTTCATGTGTGAATTTTATAAAAAAATTATGTTTATATATCATTAATCTAAAATAATTTATTGAGAAAGTCTGGGATTTGAAAAACCTATTTGTAGGGGTGAGGAGGTTATCATTCACTAACCACCAATCACAGTACAGATCTCATTATCTTAGTCTAAAAAGCTTGGGCAATTGAACCACAAGTTGGACCAAGGTTGGCATAAGATGCTTGTTCTATGCCCCACATATATGTTGGTTGGTTGTTTAGTGTCTTTTGTTGACAAGTAAAAGATGGTTTAAGCTTAAAAAATATCAAAAATTATATATATATATATATAAAGAACTACTCTAGAAGCTTAGTTTTTTTTAATCAATGAACACCAATTATAGTCAAAAACCAAACTCAATAAAGAGATTTTGTGGATCTCTAAGCATGAGTTTTGAAAATTTCTTACTAGATGTAGCACTTATTTTTCCTTTGTTCTACTTAGTCAACAAGCTTTCATTTATTTTTAGCCTTAACTATGATTGTAGTACCTCCATAATTGGAGTTGTTAGTGGACAGAATCGCCTTCTATTTGATCATCCACATTGCTTAGTCTCTTTGCCTCATCAAGTACCACAGTAGCATATCCGAGTTAGTAAGTGGGTATACTTTCTATGTTATTCATGGCGGTTCGAATTCCCTTTTCATTGTCATGTTTACTAACTTAAGGAGTGACTATTGAATCTTGAGTTTACCTTCCTAGGATGGGTCTAAAAGACTTTGTTTAGGATGAATTCTCGTTCATACAAATGAAAAGAAAAGGAAAATGTTATAGTAGGCATGTTCATTGAGTCTAAACAAAAATATCAAAATTTGACCGTTTAACTTTATTTACCATATAATATAATACAATATATTCATAAGGGTTGAATTTTTAAGCAGATTATGTACTGTCTGTTATAATAATGAGTGTGCATGTGTCATATTAAATGGTCAATAAAATCGTACAAAAAATAATAAATATAATAATAATTATTTTTTCACGCATGATGCATGCTTTGCGCATACATGGGTCTGTGAAAAAAAAAATTAAAAATTAAGAAAGTAGATCACTCTTTTGCAACTTTTAAGATAGTAATCTAGATCTACTGTGTTTGACCTTTGATGGCTGATTATTCACATGGTTAAACTCAAGTGTTTTTGCTATTATTTTGTGTATGTTCTTCATTAAAAAAAAAAAAAAAATGGTTGCCAATTCTAAAAACATGAAAGAAAATTTTAGTGACTAAGAGCAACCAGCTGTACTTATCAAAATTTGACTAGAACTTAACCCCAAAAAAAAAAAAAAAAAAAAAAAAAAAAAAAACTCAATGCCAAATGAGTTGTCAAGCCAAATGAGTTGTTATAATTTAGCAAAGTTGAGATTTTCAATCCATACTTTCTGTCTCCCTCTTTTGATGGCCCACATAATTACAAGAGATGCTAAAATGACAAAATGAGTTTGATAATGTTAAAATAGCAATTATAAGAGATGTTAATATACATGTCTTCAAGTCATGTATTAAAATGAAGAGTGATCAGAACTTCTATGTTGAGAGTTTGATGTACATAACACTACCTTCTTATGCAAAGGATTTAGTTTTATATTCATAATAGAACAATCTGATTGTTATCATTGATACACCGAGTCCCCAAATACTCTTTATCTATCATGCTATTGTAATCTAATGTGAAACAACTTGCAAAATGAGAAACTAACTTAAAAGGACTTCTAATTATTTGGTGGAATAGTGAATTCAGTTCGGTGGGTATATATACACAGTTCAGTACCATGCAGTACGAGTTGGGATCCCCTCCTTGCAACTCCTGAGATCAGCTGTTACAACATCCAACAGTTGATTTCAATTTTTTTATTTTTTTTATGGCTGTTAGATGTTGCAACGGCTGATATCAGCTGTTGCAAGGAGTTGCAAGAGGGGATCCGGACTCATGCAGTACATGGTCTTTATTGACATTCCCATCTAAAGTATTGATTAGTCTTCAAAACTTTGTTGTCAAATATGTCCCCTTCAAAGTGTTGTAAAGGTCAATAAATGCAATCTAAGCCCATAGATTTGTTTTTGAATAAATCTTATGTCAGATTAGAATCACCGTGAAACTTTAGCTTGATCTATGTTATTATATTTATTTTTTAATAATTTAAACTTTTTTAATCAGTAATGATCTAATATGTTATCAGGTTCTGATTTCATCAGACCAAGAGGGGCTAGTGCCCCTTCTTAATTTTTGGAACTCATTATTTTGAATCAATTTTCCTAAACCAAATCGAAATCCAAAGTTAGATTGGTTTAGGATTTTTGAAAACTCATTGAAACTCATTATTTGAGCTATGGTTTTTAATATATATTGCTTTTAGTTTACCCCTTCTAAAATTTTATATAAGCCCCTTACATTTTTTTTTTCTTTTTGCATATAAAGCCTTGTAATTTGACCCTTTAAAATATTTATTTTTTATATAATAGCCCTTTGATATATTATATATTACTAACAACTTCCCTCTTTTTTCTTTAGTCTCTCTTCTTGTGTATATATATATATGGCATTTTTATCCTTATATTTTGTCTCACTTGGATCAATTTTCTGACTCCCACACTAGTTTTTGGAGATCTTAGATTTGAGTTTTGTCGCTTTTGTTATCTCTGTTATTGTGCACTTTGTTTTGTCTGTCTTTATGTGCCTTATTTCTCGGTCTGTTGCATACATAGAGGAATGTCAGCTCAATATATATTATTTGAGTAATTTCTCAATAGTTTAAGCTTTTGAAACTAGTGATCCAACATGCAAATGTAGGGAGTGCACTTGATCAGATTATGGATACATGTCTCAGTTATGCCATTAAATTGGTTTTTTGAATGATGGTTTTTATTATCAGTAATGAGCCTACTGGACTTTATGTTGGTCTTTTCATAATCCCAATTCTATATGGACATATATGATCTCTTACTTGAAAGACCTTTATACTGTGTTTGGTTGAGGGATTTGAGTAGGGATTTGGAAAGAGAAATGGAAAAAGTAGGTGAAATGTAAAAAAAATATACTTACATTTTACATAGTTTCACACACATTTTTTTCCTTTCCTTTCTAAATCCCTCCTCAAATCCTCAAACAAAATACAGTATTAATGGTTTTGGCAAGTTTTATTGTTCAAGCATTTATCTCTAAAGAGTGATTGATGAACCCTCCTATTACTAGCTAAACATGATTATGGACATGTTTGGTGTACATTATTGCCAGTTAAAAAAAAAAAAAAATCTAATTCAAAAAAATCTCATCTTTTTAGATGCAATTTAGTAACGCTGTTAGTTCTTTATTATCTATAAATAGGAAATATGTAACAAAAATACAAAAATTGTGTGGTACACAATTTTTTGAAAAAAGAAAAAAAAACTTGCCAAAAATAGAAAAAGAAGAAAAAGAAAAAGAAAAAAAAGACACATGTTTGACGAGTAGTCGTTCATAGGCGATGGTAGGAGATGCAAAGTGGCCAAAGGTGGAAGTGGTTGGTGGCGGTGGCCAATGAGGGTGGTTTGTAGCTGTTGATTGGAGGTGATGGATTGCATGTGGGAAGATCAAGAAATGAAAACATCACGATCTTGATTTTGTTATCACTTTTTTTAAACACAAAAAAAAAAAAAAAAATCTAATAATAAGTTTTTCAATTTTTTTATTAAATACTTTAAATGACTCAAAAAAAAAAAAAAAATTGTCACAATTATGTCATAAACTGTATCAAATGCGTTATGTGAGTTTTGTAGTTGTTTTTGTTGGAAATGATAATAAAATTCTGGGTAAAATCAGAAATTTTTTTCATGTTTGGTCTAATTTTTAGGTGGGTCCTGTGCATCAATTTACACGGGTCAAAGTGGTAACGCGTTCTATGTCGCGTTGTGATTCACATGGTATATTTGGTTGCTCAAAACCATTACCTAGTGAATGAGAAATGGAAGCCAAAGTATGCTCCATGGAAATAGAGTTTTGATAGAAATTCCTTAAAGGTGTGAATAAGGCTTGTCCCACATTGATTTGGTGGGAGGTTTTGAAAGGATTTATAAGACATGGGTTTGGTACTTGGGGCGTGCCCCAAGGGGTACCCAAGTGTTTTAGAGGGAGAGGTTATGGGCAAAATGGGCTAGACTAAAAAATCATCACACACGCGCCGCCGCCCGTTCGAGCTGGGCCTGGGCGCGTGGTGTGAGGTTGGGTTGGGCTTGTTCGGCCCAATACTAATCTTTTTGGGCAAAAAACATTTAAAATAAATTGGTTTGGATTTACTGTTCATCCAAACAGGGCCCTTCCCGTTTTTGAACCCAACAGCTTTAAATCTGTTTGAATTTCAAACCAAACAGTGCCTAAACAGTATGTATCTGTTTAATTCAAATTGAACAGGTACAGTACCTGTTCAATTCAAAACCAAGAGCCACCTTTACATCTATAAATAGACTAAGCTTCTCATTTGGATTTTAACTCCAATTTTCGTATTCCATCCTCTTCTTTAAATCTTTACATTTTGTTGCATTTTATTTCTGAAAGAAAGAGTCTAAACACTTAGTGTGTTCGACGAACGATTAAATTGTAGTGCTGCTTTTATTCGTTGATAAGATCATTTTATCCTGGGAGATAGACGTCCAAATTCTGAAAGCACCGTGGAGAGGACGAATCTGTCTTAAGGACACAGTGTTAAACACTGGACTTGATCAGAAAAGTTATTCAAAGAAATTAACCAAGTAAGTTGTTTAATTTTATTCTGTTTTTATTTGTTTATTTAATCAGATTTTAATTTTGTTTTTGTAACAAAATAAAATCTGTTATTTATTTATTATTTCGAGTTTGATTTTTGTAATCAAACAAATTCTCTCATTTTCTTTATTTCTTTAAATTCTAGTTGTTGTTTTGTACACAATAGAATTAAATCTTTTAAATACAGTGAAGATTGTACCAACAATCTTAAGACAGATTAATTTTTTGGTATCTTCATTGTATTTAATTTTCTGTTTTCATAAAGACATATTCTGGTTGGAAAAACAAATAGTGTTTATGCTATTTGACAAATAGTAGTAATATACTGTCTCTTTTCTTTGACAGCTAGTAGTAATATACTGGTGTCATTAACAATTGCAGAATATTAATTGTGTTAATAGAAAATTATTGTACTATTTTATTTTTCTAGTTTTAGTAACAAGAAAAATAAAATTATTTTTGTGTTATAATTTATTTTCTGGTTTTAGTAACTAGAAAATTAATTTGTGTTTTAATTTTTCTGATTTTTGTAATCAGATATTATGGCTACTACAACTGAAACTGCATCTGGCAGTGGTACTCCTATTGTTACACCAACATCGGTCCCTATCTAGAACCATGTTCATTTACCTATCAATCATGGAGAAAAATTGGAAAAATTTAACGGTACCGAGTTTAAGAGATGGCAGCAGAAGATGCTGTTCTATCTTACAATTCTTAATTTGGTCCGATTTCTCCATAAAGAGGCTCCAGCACTTAAAGAAGGTGAAAGTGATCGGCAAGTTGTTGCCGCTGTAGATGCTTGGAAACATTCAGATTTCCTGTGCAGAAACTACATCCTCAATGGCCTTGACAACATGCTGTATAATGTTTACAGTCCTCTGAAGTCAGCAAAAGAATTATGGGATTCTTTGGAGAAGAAATACAAGACAGAAGATGCCGGTACGAAGAAATTTGTCGTCGGTAAATTTCTGGATTTTGTTATGGTACACTCCCAAACGGTAATATTTCAAGTTCAAAGTTTTCAAATAATTTTGCATGATATTCATTCAGAAGGTATGTCTCTTAGCGAATCTTTTCAAGTCGCTATTTTGGTGGAAAAGTTACCACCGGCTTGGAAATATTTCAAAAATTATTTAAAACATAAACGCAAAGAGATGACTATGGATGAGTTGATTGTAAGATTAAGAATTGAGGAGGATAACTGAAAGGTTGAAAAGAGGAATGGGAAAAATCCCATTGAGTCCAAGGCTAATGTGGTTGAACAAGTTCATAAACCACATAACAAAAAGAGAAAGTTTACTGGAGATGGTCCTAAACAAGGCAACAACGTTGGCAACAAGAAGTTCAAAGGAAAATGCTATAACTGTGGCAAGACTGGACATCGAGCTTCTGACTGCCACCACCCTAAGAAGGATCATGGAAGTACAAGTAAGAAAACCACCAATCAGGCCAATGTAACAGAATTGGATTACATCTTTGATGGAGTGAATGACATCAACTTCTCTGCTGTGGTGTCTGAGGCTAACTTGGTTAGAAATCCCAAAGAGTGGTGGGTTGACACTAGAGCAACTCGTCACATATGTGCGGACAAGAAGATGTTCACTACCTACAATGAGGCTGCAAAAGGTGAACAACTTTTCATGGGAAATTCTTCTACTTCTACTGTGGCTGGACAAGGAAAAGTGATCTTGAAGATGACATCAGGAAAAGAACTGACCCTCAACAACGTACTGCATGTACCTGACATCCGGAAAAATTTAGTTTCTGGTTCTTTGTTAAGTAAAAATGGTTTTAGGCTTGTCTTTGAGTATGATAAATTTGTATTAACAAAGAGTGGTATGTATGTTGGTAAGGGATACATGAGTGATGGTCTCTTTAAACTAAATGTAATGACAGTTATACCAAAAGTTGCTATGAATGAGAATAACACATCTTTTGCTTATATTCTTGAGTCGAATTTATGGCATGGTAGATTAGGTCATGTAAATTATGATGCTTTACGTAGATTAATTGGTTTGGATTATATACCAAAGTTTGAAATTAATCCTAATCATAAATGTGAAGTTTGTGTAGAAGCAAAACTAACTAAGGTTCCATTTAAATCAGTTGAAAGGAAAACTGAACCTTTAGAATTAATTCATACTGATATATGTGATCTAAAATTTATTCAAACTAGATGAGGCAAAAAGTATTTCATAACATTTATCGATGATTGCACAAGATATTGTTATATTTATTTATTTAGAAGTAAAGATGAAACCTTAGAAATGTTTAAACTCTACAAAACAGAAGTTGAAAATCAATTTGGTAAAACCATTAAAATGGTTAGAAGTGATAGGGGTGGTGAATATGATGCACCATTAAATGAATTTTGTGCACAACATGGCATTATTCACCAAACAACAGTCCTTTATTCTCCACAGCAAAATGGAATTGCTGAAAGAAAGAATAGAACCCTTAAAGAAATGATGAATGCCATTTTACTAAGTTCAGGCTTACCACAGAACTTGTGGAGGGAAGCAATATTGTCTGCAAATTATGTTCGTAATAGAATACCCCACAAGAAAACCAAAAGCATTCCTTATGAATTATGGAAAGGTCGACCACCTTCCTACAAATACTTAAAAGTGTGGGGGTGTTTGGCAAAAGTGGAAGTTCCTGTTCCTAAAAAGACTAAGATTGGACCAAAAACAGTAGATTGTGTGTTTATTGGTTATGCTCAGAATAGTAGTGCATATCGGTTTTTGACTTATAAATCAGCAATACCTGATATAAATGTGAACACTATTATAGAGTCAAGAAATGCTGTGTTTTTTGAACATGTCTTTCCTTACAAGAAATGACAGGAATTAAGTTCACAGAAAAGAACTTATGATTGTACACAAAGTCAAGAGACTAATGACAATCAAACACAAGAGACTAGTAATGGTCTCAACCAACATGATTTAACTGATGATGAACCAAGAAGAAATAAGAGAGCGAGAACATCAAAATCCTTTGGTCTAGATTTTCTGACATACTTGTTAGAAAATGAACCTCAAAGCTTTAAGGCAGCAATGATAGGTACTGAAGCACCTTTGTGGAAAGAGGCTGTTAATAATGAAATTGAATCCATTATGCAAAATCATACTTGAGAATTGGTGGATCTTTCACCAGGTTCTAAACCTCTTGGATATAAATGGATATTCAAGAGAAAAATGAAAGCAGATGGTTCAATTGACAAGTATAAAGCAAGACTTGTAGTTAAAGGTTACAGACAAAAGGAAGGTCTGGACTATTTTGACACATATTCCCCTGTGACAAGAATAACATCTGTTAGGTCCTTTTATTGTCAAAACCGGAGACAAAACTTTGTGCTTCATCAAATTGTAAATTTTGTATTTTTGTACTGTCCGCTCGAGTGGGGACATGTGCGCTCGAGCGGAGAATGGTGGCACTCAGTATCTCGACAGGGTTGCAGAAGTACTGAAGGATGTAATCTTACGCTCGAGCGGAAGAGGAAGCGCTCGAGCGTACATCAGTTTAGTAACACACAGTTTTTGGCTTGTCCGCTCGAGCGGAGAGTGGAGCGCTTCGGCGGATCGCGGATGACAAATTCGCAGATTGGCTTCGAGTTGGATTTCTTCGGATCTAGGACTCCTTTGGTTCTCTATAAGTAGATGGTTTTCTCCTAAAACCAATCTACCTTTTCTAGATCGATTCAACAATTCTAGAGTTCTGTTTGAAGTTTTCTTACGAGAGTTTGTTTAGTTTTCTTTGATGTTCTTGAGAGAGTTCTAAAACTCATGAGTTGATATTCATACATCAAAGAGATTGATACTTAATATTCAAGAGTGTTCTCTTGATTGTGATCCGAAGATCTTTACGTAAAGTTTCAAAAGGTGTTTGTTCTTTACGTGATCGTTAATCGACAAGTGAAGTTGAGAGTGGAACCAACTTGAGAATCGATTCGTGCGGCGTGGTGAAAGAGTTCTGAAGATTGAGAGACAAATTGGTGTGTGGGTAATTTGTATGGTTTCTTTGTAACCTTGTAGTCCTTCTATAGTGGATTGATTAGTGGCGGTTCGCCGTGGTTTTGATTACAATTGAAGGTTCTTCAATTGTGATTTTCCAATAAAAATCGTTTGTGTCGATTTATTATTTATTCCTAAAACAAACAAACTAAAATCACTCTCGTAAGTGCTTGTTGATTTTAGTTTGAGTGTTTGGAATTTTTAAGGATTTGGAATATTTTTTATCTTTAGCTAATCACGAATCGCTTAGGATTTTCAATTGGTATCAGAGCAGGTCACTCTTTGTTTTTTCAAAACTATAGGAGTGTGATTTTGTGTGACTAGCATTATGGATTCGATTCGTGAAGGTAACTCGACTCATAGACCCCCTTTACTAGACGGTACAAACTATTCTTATTGGAAAGCTCGTATGCGAGCATTTTTAAAATCCATCGATGAGAAAGTTTGGCACTGCGTAGTCTTTGGGTGGAGTGAACCTCGTCACTATAGATGGCATTGATATTCCTAAACCCTTGATAAATGGGACTGGCGATTACGGAACTCGAGTTGGAGCAACAAGGCTCTCAACTCCCTCTTTTGCTCTGTCACTGAAGAATTCCGTCGAATTTGCGTGTGAAATAGCAAAAGGCGTGGGACATTCTTGAAACAATTCACGAAGGAACTACCTCTGTCAAAAGGTCAAAACTTCAACGTCTCATATCTGCTTTTGAAACCCTTTTTATGCTTGTGACGATGAGGCGTTTGATGATTTCTATGCAAAACTTCGGTGATATCGTGAATTCTGTTTCACTCTCGGTGAAAAAATCCCGAAGCTAAAGTTGTGGGAAAAATTTTGAGGTCCCTTCAGAGGTTCAATCAAAGGTGGCTGACCATTGAGGAGGCTCAAAATGTTGATACCCTCAAGCTCGATCAATTGGTTGGAAATTTGCGGACTTATGAGGCACACCAAATTTCTAAGAAAAAGCAAAAAAAAGTATGGCTTTCACTAGTACTCATGAGATCGCAAAACCTCAGGATGAATTTGATTTAGAGTCCGAGATAGCGGCTATGCTTACAAAAGCAGTTTAAAAATTTTTAAAAAGAAGCCTAATTTGAGCCCCTATTTCAAAAGAGAAGAGTAATGACAAACCCAAAACTTTTTCCACCAAAATTAGCTCAAACTCTGAAAAAAGAAAATTTGTTAGGGGCTAGGGTCAAGTGCTTTGAATGTCGGGGTTTGGCCATATATCTCTTGAATGCCCTCTGAAAAAGAATCGGAAGAAAGTCTACCGTAACTTGGGATAATGGCCGGGTGAACATGAACCGAAGAACTGAATCTGGTGAAGATGGGGATAGTGCTTTCATGGCATTTTGGGCCACGGTTTCTCAACCTCTTCCAAAGCCTTGAATCGGCCGTGGTCGAACTTGCATCGTGCTCCCACCTTTGATGGGACCAACTACTGTATTGGAAAATCGAATGAGGGCTTTTACGAGAGCCTTTGAACGGAAGGTTGGCAAACCATTGAAGAAGATCTGGAAAGTCTGCAGAGAATCCAAGATCAGAGAGCCCTAATCATCATTCGTGAAGCAATTTCTAATGAAGAACAACGAATTCGCCCATTGCACAAAGGCTAAAGATGCATGGGAAATTCGAGCCAATTCCATGAAAGAGGAGATTCACCTCCACCTTCATCCAACAACTTGTCTTCCTTGGTTGCCAGATTGGATGAGGTTAAGGAGAATGAGAAGCAAAGAGAGGATGATGAACTATCTGAAGACATTGATGAGATCAATGGTGAAGAACTACAACAAGCTTACGAGAAGCTGTATGAGGAATCTCTGAATTTGTCTAAAACCAACGACAAACTCTCTCTCAAGCTCAAAACATGCGAGAGTGAGAATGTCCGACCCAAAGGAGAACCCTTGACAGCAAAGCAGAATGTCATCAAGATCACAAGTGAAAGGCAAGACTTATGTGGAAAACTTACATCTGTGGCTGAAAGGAATGAACTTCTGAGGGTGTATTCCACTTATGAAGAAAAGCTTGAAAGTCTTGAGTTATCACAAACCGCATTGGAAGAAAAAGTCAGTCAGAAAGATGAAGAGCTCCGTATTGCTAGAGCAACAATTGCCATGTGGAACAAAGGTTCCAGATCTCTAGAAGACATACTCGGATCTCAACAAATGGGTTCGGACAAAAGCGGGCTAGGCTATGGTGCGACAGCTCATAAAGGACAGGCCTCTACCTCACATAACTTGAAGACTCAGGCAAAGGGAAAATTGAAGGTAGATCAAGATGACTCTTTTCTTCATCAAGCAAAAGCAGGCAAGACCAACAAAAGGAGGTAAAACTGTTTTTATTTGTCATTCTTGTGGTAGGTATGGCCACATTCGTCCTTATTGTTTTGAACTGTTTGGTAAGGTGTCTCAAAAGCGAAATTCTAATACTTTTTGGGTTAGAGACAACCTTATATGTCTAGCGGAACACCAAGACCAAAAAATTTGGGTTAGAAAAGATGATTTGACTTGTTTTGTTGCCCATGCTGCTCTGAAAGCACGTGACTCACACATGTGGTATCTTGATAGTGGGTGCTCTCGTCACATGTCCGGTAACAAATCCTACTTCACCTCCCTTGAAAAATATGAAGGAGGAATTGTTACTTTTGGAGATGGCGGCACTTCTAGAGTCATTGGTAAGGGCTCTATAAGCGTTGCTGGTCTTCCTAAGCTTGATAATGCCTTACTTGTCGATGGCCTTAAAGCTAATCTTTTGAGCATTAGTCAAATGTGTGATTCCCATCATGAAGTATTGTTTTCAAAAGATAAATGTGAAATTTTGGATAAAAAGAAATCTTGTTTTACATGGGGTTCGCACATCGATAAGCTGCTATGGGATTCTTACTACTAATGATCTCACTTGTCATTACGCCATCATAAGTAACATTGATCTGTGGCATCAAAGATTAGGTCACATGAATTTCAAAGACCTAACTAAGATAGCCAACAAAGAACTTGTGAGAGAGTACCTAAACTAGGTAAGAATTTGAGCCATGTGTGTGGACCATGTCACTCGGCAAGCAAACCCGTGCTCTCGCATAAAAAGGTGAAACGACCTTACAACCAAACGTCCTCTTGAATTAGTTCACATGGATTTAATGGGTCCTACTACTTGCGAAAGCATTGGAGGTAAAAGATACATTTTTTAAGCTGCTGATGATTTTACTCGTTTCTCATGGGTAAATTTTTTAAGGAAAAATCGTCGTTTGATGCTTTCCGGGCTTTAGTCCTTAAAATCCAAAATGAACAGGTGTTCCCATTAGGCGTATCATAAGAATCCGAACCGATCATGGTCGTGAATTTGAAAATAGTTCGTTTTAGGATTTTTGTGATATGCATGGAATTAAGCATGAGTTTTACACCTATTACTCCACAACAAAATGAAGTGGTTGAGAGGAAGAACGAGTTGTTCAAGAAATGGCTAGGGTCATGCTCCTTAGTAAGAGTCTTCCTCCAAAGTTTTGGGCGAAGCCTTAAATCTTCTTGTTTATGTCATAAATCGTGTGTATTTAAGGCCCGGCACTTCTAAACTCCTTATGAATTGTGGAAGGGTATGAAACCTAATGTAAAATACTTCAAAACTTTTGGGAGTAAGTGTTACATCTTCAAAGATAGAGAGCCCTTGGGCAAATTTGACTCAGTGATGAAGGTATTTTTCTAGGGTATTCAACCAACATGGGGCTTTTCGAGTCTATAACTGCGAACTTCATCATTAATGGAATCTATCAATGTGGTTATAGATGACGGGTTCACCTACTTGAGAACAAATGAGGATGACAATGGTGAGCTTCCAATCTTGGATCTTGAACCACAAAATCAAGGAGATCTTTGCGGCTCAATCACAAGAAATTGTTCTGACACCATCCTCACGGGTAAGTTCAAGTCCAAGAGTGCTCAAAAGAACAACACTCTGTTTCTCCAGTCACCCAAAGTCCTGAACTTAAACCATCGGCAAGGGTGGCCCAGAACCATCCAGTTCAACAGTAATTGGGAGTGTTTGGATCGAATGAAAACCGAAAAGATTCGGGATGAGGTATCACATATGTGTTATGTTTCTTTGATTGAACCTAAGAATGTTAAAGAGTCCTTGGTAGATGATAGTTGCCATAATGCTATGCATGAAGAATTAGGTCAATTTGAACGTAACAGAGTTTGGACTCTTGTTCCCGGCACTAGAGACATGAATGTGATAGGTACCAAGTGGATCTTTAAAAATAAATCGATGAGAATGAATGCTTGTTGTGAGAAATAAAGCCGGTTGGTTGCTCAAGGCTACACACAAGTAGAGGTATTGACTATGATGAGGCGTTTGCCCAGTTGCGTCTCGAATCCATTCGCATTTTACTTGGTGTTGCATGTTTTCTTGGCTTTAAATTGTTTCAAATGGATGTGAAAAGTGCTTTCCAGAATGGGTACATAAAAGAAGAGGCATATGTTGAGCAACCAAAGGGGTTTGAGGACCCTAAATGTCCTACTCATGTCTACAAGTTAGACATGGCTTTGTATGGGTTGAAACAAGCCCCTCGGGCTTGGTATGATAGGCTTACTACCTTTCTTCTTGATAATGATTTTCAAAGGTGTAGTGTGGATAAGACATTATTTGTGAAACATACTAAGTCTCATATTCTTGTTGCTCTGATATATGTTGTTGATATTGTGTTTGGTTCCAATTGATCATCTTGTGAAATATTTTTGGATTGCATGACACATGAGTTTGAGAGCAGCATGATGGGGGAGTTGTCTTATTCTTTGGGTCTCCAAATTAAACAGTCTCCGTCGGGTATATTTGTTTCTCAGTCTAAGTATGCTAAAAATCTTGTGACAAAGTTTGGTCTTGAGTCTGCCAAACATGCACGCACTCCATGAGCACCACTCTTCACCTTTCCAAAGATTCCTCTGGTATTGATGTTGATCCTACCCTTTATAGGAGTATGATAGGAGTCTTTTGTATCTCACGACCGATCGTCTGATATTTCCTTCGGTGTTGGTGTCGTGCCCGTTACCAAGCCAATCCTAAAGAGTCTCACCTTCTTGCGGTAACGCATCATCAAGTATGTTAATGGGACCTTGGGGTTTGGGGTTTGGTTTTCCAACGATACTACGGTGAAATTCTTGGTTTTTCGATCTTGTTGGGCGGTGTCTTGATGATAGGAAAAGTACATCCGGGGTGTTTTTACCTTGGGAATAATCTGGTTTCTTGGCATAGTAAAAAGCAAAATGCTATCTCTCTCTCTTCATGAGGTTGAATACATTCTTTGCGAGGAGTTGTTGTGCCCAAATGTTGTGGATGAAGCAAATGCTTCATGATTATGGAATTGAACGAACACTCTCACTCTTTTTGTGATAACACAAGTGCCATAAACATTTCAAAAATCTGTCAACACTCTCGCACCAAACACATTGACATCCGTCATCATTTTATTCGAGAGTTAGTGGATGAAGGCCTTGTTGTTTTGGAACATGTTTCTCTTGAGCATCAAAAACGATATTTTTACAAAACCCTTGATCTTCTTGATTTGAGTTTCTTAGAAAGACCTTGGGTGTCATGTCTCAAGAACTAAGCGGTTTCTTGTGGGGTGAGTGTGAGTGGTTGGCTTCTTGTTCTTGAATGTGATTATCTGTTTGAGTTACGATATCTTTTCATCAAAATTTATATGAACACTGCTCATGCTACATACATGATCTTTATAATCCTAGTTCATAGCTCATAATGAACTCCCATACTCATTTACTTCATGATCTCATTCATACACATCCTTGAGATAAATCATTCAGGGTTTCCGCACAAGTGATCAAAGTTCTCTATGGACCAGCGACGGTGTTTCTTGTACTTTTTGGAGGAATTGACCTATCTTGGTATATCATGGGTGATGTTAAGTCTCTTAACCATCTACCATCTTACTTCACTTCCATGGTTTCTCCCTCGACATGATTTTCGGGCATTAGGAAAAAGGCTACCTTAGAGGCACCAACGGGCCATCATTATAATTTCATTCTTCTCTGGTTTGGACTCCATACTCTTGGCGTGTATGCCACCGTGAGTGCCCACAAGAAAGAAAAGTTGAAAAAAGGGGATCATTGTGCGAGGGAGCTTCGCATTTACTCAACAAATACCCGTGATTCCCGATGGTTTGACTTTTCTCTGTATTGGTCGATTACTCTTGTTGGAGGTCCGACCATCGATCACTATCGGGATTAACTCTAGCTCTGTGGATCTCAAGGATTGCACACACACACACTTTTATATGAGCTCTCATGTGTGTTTTTGAGTTATGCATTCTCATGATGCGTGTGGCTTTGGTTTAATATTATCTGTTTTATTCATGATTTGTTGTTTCACTTTTTTCTCAAATTTTGGGACTCGTAATTGATGGATACTCTTGTTCTTGGAATAGTCTGTCACCGGTCACCTTGCTTTTTACAAAAATATCCTAGGTGTTTTTATTTAAAAAAAAAAAAAAAATTGTTTTCACTCGGCGAATGTTCTCTACCTTCGGCGTAGTTTTCACTCTTCTGGCCGATTTTGCGATTCGAGGATGGTTTTCGAGCTCGAGCGGTCCTCTTAGCGCTTCGGCGAGCGTCGATTTGCTTTGCCTTTCGGCGGTACTATGTACGCTCGAGCGGACAAATTTCATATATCTTCCCTCTCTCGACTCTTCAGGTCCTATTTTTTCCCTCTTTGCCTTCTCTCCATCTAGGTTTTTTTTCAGTGGTTTGCTTTTTGATTCGATTTATCGATTTTGGTCTCTCCCGTCCTCATTCTTGCCGATTTGGTTGTTGGTAAGTTTATTCTTCTCTTCTTTTTCTTTTTCCCCTGTTTTTTTTTGTTTCGGCTCTTGGGTGTTGTTTTTGTTTGGGTTTTGATGTCGTGTTTGAGTCTAGGTTTTGTGGGTGTTTCACACACACATTCTCATTGCTTTATTTTGTCTTTTCATTTGAATTTCTCCATGGTTTTTGTGTTATCTGTCTTTTGTCTTAGGGTTTGTCTTTGTCATTGTTAGTGTTATCTGTCTTTTTGAGTGTGTCATTCCTGAATTGTTCATGCCTATTCTGTTTAGCATTGGTTTTGCATTCTCACAAATCTTATGCCATTCATCATATTCTTCTATGATTACCCTGTTTCATGTCAACATTTTTATACATTGTGTTTGTGGCATTTTTCTGTTTTGATTAGTTGTCCTATTTCATCACCTGTTTAGCTTTAGTTCTCCTGTTTATTTTTTATTTTGTCATTATTTTTATCTATCTACTAATCGTTTGTTGCTTTTGGTTTGTGATGTTTGTTGTGTTTGGGGTTGTGGTTGTCTTAGTCTGTTTTGTAGTCATGTCTTCCTCGGCACCTAAGCGTAAAAGTCCATCAAGTCCGTCCTTCTTTTGACTCTGCCCGGTTCCAAACAGCTAAGCACTCTAAGTCTTTTTACAAATCATTTGAGTCGCGTACTGTTCACCTGGAAAGAACTGTCCAACCTGACACCTTTGAGTCTATTCAAATTCGTCCCTTATTTGATCCTCTCGGTGGTGATCTTGTGTTGTCCTTTTAGGCGTCGAGAACCTTGGCTGGGTTCGTGAGTTTCTTGCAATATGGAGGGCATTCTAGAGTATGAGCCTTCCTTTACTACTTGGGTTCGGTCAAAGCCAATCTCTGTCACCCTGCATTGATTCGCTCCTTCTTCACATTGAGCGGGGCTCTCCGAATTCTACCCTTTCCGATTCGATCGCCCTACTTGCAATTTCGATGATGTGGCGAGAATTATGTGGTGTTGCTGCATCGCCTAAAAGCGGCCTCATTAAGCAGTTTGAACTTCTTCGAGTTGATGCTTAATTTGATCGTCTGTGCCAACATACTTGTGACTACTCATTCTTCTGAGGTCAAACAGGACCAAGGTTTTATTTTATCCTGCATTGCTCGACACCGATCCATTGATTTTGCTTCCCTTATCATTCGAAAGATGATTGGTGTGTCTGGGCATAAGCAGCTAGGTCTGCCCTATGGTTGCTTGATTAACCGTCTTTTGTCCTCCCTTAGGGTGTCTGTTCTAGAGGATGATGAGTTTGCTACCCCTTCTCGTCCTTTCACTAAGAAAACTGTGTCACAGAGTCGGGCACATATTAAGGGGGAGTCCTCGAGGGTTGGTCCATCTGCAGGCTAGGCTTCTGGGCTTGAGGAGAGGTGAATATGATCTTTGATCTTTGGTCTTGATGATGAGGCTCCTGTTCCTCCTTCAGATTTTTCTCTTGAGTTTCAGCGGTTCACCGAGACTGTGACCCGGCGTTTGGACTTTCTTGATGCTCGGTTTGATGCCTTTGATGGACGGCTTGGTCACGTGGAGCAGACTCTTGATCAGCTTGTTTATCTACTTGATCCCCGAGACTCCACCTCCACCGATCGTGATTTGATTCCTGACAAAAAGGAGAAGTTTTTGCACGTTACACTTCCTCTTGGACAGTTCTTGCTTTTGGATATTTGGAGTTTTTGCACAGTTGGAGATTGCACAGATAGTAGCACAGTTGGAGATTGCATGAGATAGTAGCTTTTGGCTTTTGGTACGAGATAGTAGCTTTTGGCTTTTGGACGGAATAGTAGCTTTTGGGAGATGTTCCTTGGATGTTTGTGGTTTCCTATTGGACATGTTGGTATATTTTCTCATTTTGTTATTCTCGTCCATATTACTTTGTGATACTTGTTAGTCTAAAGATTTTGGATATTATGTTGATATATGGATATGATGTTTTATCTATGTTCATTTTATGTTTTTCCAGTTTTGTTTTGTATGTTGAAGGTTAGTCCACAGTCTGAGTTGAAGATGTGTGTTCTTTGAATTGGGTGTTGATGATCTAGTTGTGTGTATTTTGAGAGGTTATTTGTTTTTGTTTCTTGGTTTTTGTCTGTCTAGTCGTGTGTTTTGAGGAATAATGTTTAGATAAGTTTTGTCCGGAATTGACAAAGGGGGGTGTTAGGTCCTTTTATTGTCAAACCGGAGACAAAACTTTTGCTTCATCAAATTGTAAATTTTGTATTTTTTGTCTTGTCGCTCGGCGAGACATGTCTTCGAGCGGAGAATGGTGGAACTCGATATCTCGGCAGGTTGCGAAATCTTGAAGGATGTAATCTTACGCCGGCGGAAGAGAAGCGCTTCAGCGTACATCGGTTTAGTAACACACGCTTTTGGCTTGTCCGCTCGGCGGAGTGGAAGCGCTTCGGCGGAGATCGCGGATGACAAATTCGCAGATTGGCTTCAGGAGTTGGATTTCTTTCAGATCTAGGACTCCTTTGGTTCTCTATAAGTAGATGGTTTTCTCCTAAAACCAATCTACCTTTGTCTAGATCAGATTCAACAATTCTAGAGTTCTGTTTGAAGTTTTCTTCTGAGAGTTTGTTTAGTTTTCTTTGATGTTCTTGAGAGAGTTCTAAAACTCATGAGTTGATATTCATACATCAAAGAGATTGATACTTAATATTCAAGTGTGTTCTCTTGATTGTGATCTGAAGATCTTTACGTAAAGTTTCAAAAGGTGTTTGTTCTTTACGTAGTCGTTAATTCGACAAGTGAAGTTGAGAGTGGAACCAACTTGAGAATCGATTCCGTGGCGTGGTGAAAGAGTTCTGAAGATTGAGAGACAAATTGGTCGTGTGGGTAATTTGTATGGTTTCTTTGTAACCTTGTAGTCCTTCTATAGTGGATTGATTAGTGGCGGTTACTTAGTGGTTTTTGATTACAATTGAAGGTTCTTCAATTGTGGTTTTTCCACGTAAAAAATCGTTTGTGTCGATTTATTATTTATTCCTAAAAACAAACAAACTAAAATCACTCTCGTAAGTGCTTGTTGATTTTAGTTTGAGTGTTTTGGAATTTTTGGGATTTGGAATATTTTTTATCTTTAGCTAATCACGAATCGCTTAGGATTTTCAACATCCATTCACATGCTTATTTTTTTTAATTTAGAAATACATCAAATGGATGTTAAAACAACTTTCTTAAACGGTGATCTAAATGAAGAGATTTATATGGAGCAACCCGAAGGGTTTGTTGTATCAGGGCAAGAAAAGAAAGTTTGTCGACTTGTAAAATCCCTTTATGGATTAAAACAAGCACCTAAGCAATGGCATGAAAAATTTGATCATGCAATGCTTACTAATGGGTTTAAAATAAACGAATGTGACAAATGCGTTTATGTTAAAACACTAACCAAGGATATGTCATAGTTTGTCTTTATGTGGATGACATACTTATCATTGGAAGCAGTCAAAACGTGATCAAATCAACTAAGTAAATGCTTAACAAAAGATTTGATATGAAAGATATGGGGGTCGCAGATGTTATATTAGGAATGAAAATTACTAAAACATCTGACGGATGTGCATTATCTCAATCTCATTACATTGAGAAAATACTTGATAAATTTATCAAGGATGATTTGAATTTAGCTAGAACACCTGTAGACATCAGTCTTTATTTATCGAAAAATAAAGGTGATGCAGTGTCTCAGTTAAAATACTCCAAAATCATTGGAAGCCTAATGTATCTAATGAATTGTACTCGTCCTGATATAGCTTACGCTATCAGTAAATTGAGTAGGTACACTAGTAACCCCAGAGAAGACCATTGGAAAGCTATCATTCGGGTTCTTAGATATCTAAGATTCACCCGTGATCATGGTTTGAACTTTACTCGATATTCAGCAGTACTTGAAGGTTATTGTGATGCAAATTGGATATCGGATACTAAAGATTCAAAATCCACAAGTGGATATGTCTTTACTCTGGAAGCTATTCTTGGAAGTCCACGAAACAAACTTGCATCGCACGATCCACAATGGAATCCGAGTTCATTGCTTTAGATAAAGTAGGTGAAGAAGCAGAATGGCTTCGTCACTTCTTAGAAGACATTCCAATGTGGCCAAACCCTGTGCCAGCTATTTGCATTCATTGTGATAGTCAACCTGTAATAGGTAGGGCACAGAATTATATGTATAACGGTAAGTCACGACATATTCGTCGTCGACATAATACCGTAAGGCAATTGTTGTCAAACGGGATAATCTCAATAGATTATATAAAATCTAAAAAGAATATTGCGGATCCGTTAACAAAAAGTTTGACAAAAGAGCTAGTGTATAGTTTATCAAAGGGGATGGGATTAAAGCCTATTACATAAGAGTCGTCATAATGGTAACCCTACTTATATGACTGGAGATCCCAAGAACTAAGTTTAAAGGGACAACTAAGTTATGTATGGCTCTCCAGAAATCACCAAGGGATTAAAATTCCCTACCCATTCTTATGGTGAGAGTGATATCTGCAACATATGTTGTCTGCAGGGGTATAAGGATAAACTTTGCTTTTAATAGTTACTTATATCTTGATTAGAGGCATAAAATCAAGACGAGCATAAGAAAATACTCACAATAAGAATCACCTATATGAGTGTTGAACTGGGGCCGGTTCTATGAGAATGAAAGAGGTTACATTCTCTAGAAACACTCATGAAAACCAGGAGCGTTTAAGGCCAAAATGAATACAACAGTGAGAACCACGATGTGTTAGAAGATATTTTGTGTGAAATCTATTGTCTTGGCTTACACAAACGGCTGAACAGTTCAAGGCATCGTGTCCATTGGTTAGCCAGTAAGTCCGATAGGTTATCACTAGGGAAGGTTCAAGGTCGAAAACTACTTATCCTGATGCAAGATGTTTTCGACTTATACTCTTTCGTTAAGTCTGCATATTGTTGCATTTCTGTTGTCATCAAATTCCATTCATGTGGGGGATTGTTGGAAATGGTTATAACATTCTGGGTAAAACCAGAATTTTTTCCCATGTTTGGTCTAATTTTTAGGTGGGCCCTGTGTATCGATTTATACAGGTCAAAGTGGTAACGCGTTCTATGCCGCGTTGTGATTCACGTGGTATATTTGGTTGCTCAAAACCATTACTGAGTGAATGGGAAATTGAAGCCAAAGTATGCTCCATGGAAATGGAGTTTTGGTAGAAATTCCTTAAAGGTTTGAATAAGGCTTGTCCCACATTGATTTGGTGGGAGGTTTTGGAAGGGTTTATAAGGCATGGGTTTGGTACTTGGGGTGTGCCCCAAGGGGTACCCAAGTGTCTTAGAGGGAGAGGTTATGGGCAAAATGGGCTAGACCCATTGGACCCAAAAACCATCACACACGCCAAGACGCCGTCTGGCCCAGCAGCGGGCTTCGTGCTCATGGGTATCGGTGTGAGGTTGGGCTTATTCGGCCCAATACTAATCTTTTTGGGCCAAAAACATTTGAATTAAATCGGAAATAAACTGGTTTGGATTTACTGTTCATCCAAACAGGGTCCTTCCTGTTTTCAAACAGAATTAAACTGATTTGGATTTACTGTTCATCCAAACAGGGCCCTTCCCGTTTTTGAACCCAACAGCTTTAAATCTGTTTGAATTTCAAACCAAACAGTGTCTAAACAGTATGTATCTGTTTAATTCAAATTGAATAGGTACAGTACCTGTTCAATTCAAAACCAAGAGCCACCTTTACATCTATAAATAGACTAAGCCTCTCATTTAGATTTTAACTCCAATTTTCGTATTCCATCATCTGCTTTAAATCTCTACATTTTGCTGCATTTTATTTCTGAAAGAAAGAGTGTAAACACTTAGTGTGTTCGACGAACGATTAAATTGTAGTGCTGCTTTTATTCGTTGATAAGATCATTTTATCCTGGGAGATAGATGTCTAAATTCTGAAAGTACCGTGGAGAGGACGAATCTGTCTTAAAGACATAGTGTTAAACACTGGACTTGATCATAAAAGTTATTCAAAGAAATTAATCAAGTAAGTTGTTTAATTTTATTCTGTTTTTATTTGTTTATTTAATCAGATTTTAATTTTGTTTTTGTAACAAAATAAAATCTGTTATTTATTTATTTATTTATTATTTCGAGTTTGATTTTTGTAATCAAACAAATTCTCTCATTTTCTTTATTTCTTTAAATTTTAGTTGTTGTTTTGTACACAATAGAATTAAATTTTTTAAATACAGTGAAGATTGTACCAACAGTTTTTATGCGATAACAAGCATTGCTCATAATATATGACCTAACCTTTTTTTATTGGGTAATTTTACATAAATGAAAGAACACAATCTGATCATGGGATTGAACAGAAAAAAAAGGAGGACTAGAAAGTTTGGACCGTGCCAAAAGAATCTCTGGAATCCTAATATCTTAATAATTGAGTGAATTATTACTCAATTTTAAAATATTTTGTGATATTATTTAGGTGGCGTTTTTAATAAATGAGAAATTATAAAATACATTAGGTGAGTTATTCATGTTGCTCGACTACTAGTAACAGTGGATTAGTATTGTTCTATTCGTAAAATTTTTTACTGTATCATTAATTAAGAAAACAACATGAATAATATTAAATAATATTTCAGAACTAATGAATAATTATTTATAACATAGAGTTGGTTTATGGGTCCCAAATCCCAACATGGCATTTGGTTTTAGGTGAAAGATGGAGGATTTCTAAATGTGATGACTTAGATTATCCCAATTTAGCTAAACATGTATGCAAGCGCTTGAAAGTCTGTGGAGAAGAAGATAGTTGTTAAGAGAAAGAAACATATTATAATGTGAAGAATGGGCTTTTTAGGTCCCATAAACATGTGACTTGACATTATCGCCACCTTCCCTTTTTGTACCTAACTCAATTCGAACTACTGAAATGTCCAAAAGCCCACTGGGGAACATGGGTTGGCGGGGTCACAAGTTAGTTGAAGTTGGCATTTGGCACAGCTTATGAATTGGATTTTGTATTTTATGTAACAGATCTATCATGCTGGTGTGTGTGTCCTTCTGAAGTGTGCCCTTCTGGAGGCATTCAAGCTCTTCATTTTGCATAGTTAGTTGAGTAGATTATTTATATAAAAAATTAGAATGATCAAATATCGATAATCACATAATCACATGTGTATTTTTTTTTTATAAAAAAAAAAACAAAGTATGATTTTGGCAACAAATTATCAAATTTTTAAATACAAATATAATTTGATCACATGAATACTGATATTCAATCAATTTGATTTTTTGCATGAATACTTTTCTCATCGAGTCATCATTAAATTGGGCCTGGAATAAGGCCCACCAAGGCACAACAGACCTGTTTCCCTCTCACGTACAAGTGGGTTTAATGTGAGCTCAGTAAGTGTGGGCTTCATAAATGTATGGGAGACGGGTACACTGCCCTACTACAGAGTTACACAAAGTACTAAAATTGGGCCAAAAGGCTTCTCAGCATTGGGCCATTATATTGATGGGCCTTCTTAAATTGTGTATGTCCTTTTGTTGTGGGTCTGATCACTATGTTCTGCATGACGCTAGCTTGGGCTTTTGGGCCTCTTCCAGGCTTGTCCTTTTTGCCAATTGACTTTGCATAAGGGAAAAGGTAACATAAAATAATAATTACCACTAATAGATCTTATTAATTAAACTTATTCATTCAAAAGCTTTGAGTGAATTTTATTTGTTCATTATTATTTTTTTTAAACCCATTTACTCCTTGTTTTGATAATGAAATTTTTTTGAGACTTACCACATGTGTTTGTATTTGTAGAATAATAATTTGAGACTGGTAATGAAACTAAAAAAATTATCAAAGTGATACATGATTAGGATAATTTGACTTTTGTTTGTTAGTTTTGATTTATTTTTAGTTTATTTGTATTAATTTTATTAAAATATAAATATAATGTAGAAGTGTAAGTAGTTGAATTATATATATTTTTAAATATTTTTACAATAATAAAAGTTAGAGTAGAACATTTGATAAATAAGTTTCGATCGATGCACGTTTTTGTAAGTATATGTGACAGATTATCTTGAAATTTTTTTGCTCTTACCACTTCTCTAATTTTTTCAACTCCAATAACAACAAGCAGATATAGGAGTGTATATTTGGCCTGGCCCAGCCCATGGGCCTCGTAGGCTCTTGCCAAAATTTGGGCTTGGCTGAGTCGGCCTACGGGCCAAAACATTAGGCTCAAGCCTAGGGGTATTCAAGCTTTGGACAGACCGGAGGGCTGACTCGGTGGGCCTGGGCTTGGGCCTGGCCTCTGACTTGGGCGGGTTTGACCATTTTTTTTTGTTTTTTAAAATTTTTTACACCAAAAAATTATTATTTTTCATTAAAAAAGACATTGGGCCTCGGGGTTAAGCCTTGAGTGGGTCTTAAGTGAGCTGATGGGTTAGGCCACGGGCCGGGCCTCGGGGTTGTGCCTTGAGTGGGTCTTAAGCGGGTCGATAGGCTGGGCCACGAGCCGAACTTAAAAAATGATGGTCCAGGCCCAAGCCTAGGCCTAGAGCTCGTGCCTGGGCCTAACTAGGCCGGGCCCACCCCGGGCAGTGGGTGGGTTTCGTGCCACCCACGGGTCACGTCACGTGCCATTTTTACACTCCTAGGTAGATACATAAACAAAGACAGAAACAAGAGATTACAAACTTGACCTTGTTTTGCCCATTTGTTGCCATTTCTATTTCCAAGGAAACATGTAACCAAAAAAAAAGGGAATTATATTGAAATTTTATCAGTGAAAAATATTTACAAAAAAAATTAAAAATTTTTAGGTTAAACTATTAATAGATCTTAATAGTTGGACTTATTTCATCAAGTCTTATTGAAAATAAGTGCTAGTAAAATCGTCGTTAAAAATAATTTTTTGTGACGATTTTTTACATGTCGCTAAAAATTGATAAGTAGTAATTTTTTTGTCACGATTTTTATTAAATGTTACTAAAACTTATAATTAGTAACTTTTTTTGTGACGATTTTTTTAAATTGTCGTTAAAATTTATAATTAGTGACATTTTTTGTGACAATTTTTAAACTGCCTTTGAAAATTAACAATTAGTGATATTTTTTAATAATGTTTGATGACTTATTGGACAATAAGTCTATCTATTATGATCTATACATAAGTTTCCCAAAGTATTATAAATATTAATAATTAATATCATAAATTTTTTCAATAATATGTAATAATTTTTTAAAAACCACCTTTTGAACAATAATTTCCCCAATAAAAAAAAATAGGCACACGATTGTGATGGTTTGGGGTGATCGCGAATTGGATTTAGTCGGGTGGCATCTCATTAGCCATACGTTCAAAATTAAGTGGATTAGAAAAAATTAATCTGCATCTGTCCATCGGTTTAGCGAATGAATATGATCGGTTTGGCAGTATGAATTTTACAAAATTTGGACATCTTTTTGAATTATAATTCATAACTTTTGCAATCTCCAATAACTAATAATCTAAAAAAATATGTATTATTTATTTATAATAGACCATGGCGAATCTATTTTCACAAAACATATATGTTATTATTTTTATTCTATGTTGTTAGCAGTTTCTTTTGTTTTTTTGAATTTCATCTACGTATAGATCGGGTTCATGCGGCGGGCGGGCGGGCGGGGGAGGGGGGATGATTGATCCGCCATCCAAATTGTATCCACTGATTTTGAAATATTTGATCTGCATTCGTTCATCGGAAGACATGCATTCGCCCAAAATCAGTAGGATTGGATCGGTTCGGTCGAGTTGGGTGGATATTAGGAGGTGTTCGCAGTTCGATTGAGGTCGGAAAACCTCTAATCCGCCATCCGTCTGCCAAATTGGCTGATTAAAAAAATCAATCCGCATCTGTTTGTCGAATTGAGAGATGTAGATCGAGCGGATTGACGGATGGATGCGAATCAGTTTGACAGTTTAAACTTTTACAAATTTTAAATATAATATAACAATTTGTCAACATTTTTTTTTTTATAACAATCCAACTTAACATAACCAAAAGATTATCAAGTAAATTGTCAAATGCCAATAATAAATACATATAAGAAAATCATATATTATTAAAACTATGTCATTATTATTTTTTATTTAAAAACTATTTAATTTGATTTTAAAGAAAAATGACAAAATTAAGTCTTATATTTTCTACACAAAAATACTAAATATCAACCTTTACCATTTGATAAAAGAATTTCCAAATTAAAAACACAACAGAATATCTAAATTATTTTTTAATTGAAAACACAAACAGAATATTTAAATAAATTGAAAACACAAAATTTTACAAATTATTAGAGATACTTACGATTTGAAGATTCGATTATGGTTAAAAGAATTTCAAATCCATCATTCGTCCAAAATTAAATTAAAAAAAATCAATCCATAATTGCCTACTCATCACCATATATCCGTCTAAAATAGGACGGATTGAAAAATCCGCGGCTCACCCAGCCGATATATGATGACCCTAGTGATGCTACATTAACCTGGCAGCGGTTAAAACTGGCATGGCAATAGCCACAAACTTATGCTGAATTCTACTGTATATATATAAGTACATGTCTACATGCATACAAGTTTACTGCTCCGATTTAGACGACGATCATGGCGAACTCATCGTCGAACTCGGCAACGCCGTCCCCAAGGTCTCCTCCTTTCTCTCTCCTCTTTCTGTCTCCAAAAACTTCCTCTTCGACCTCGAATTTTGACCTAGAAAACTATCAATTCTTCATATATGTGTATATGCATCAATCAATGCGTGTGTTGTTTTTGTATTCTTTGATTTGAACTGTACTGCTAATTGAATTTCTCATTCGATCTTATAAATCACACTCAATTGCTTAATTATGATTTTTTCTAGTTTTTGTGAGCTTTGGTTACTTGATTTCATTGTAGCATACTTGCAAATTTTGTACATAATTTCTTTGATGGAAGTGTACTGCTAATTGAATTTCTCATTCAATCTTAAAAATCAATGTTTGGTTTGGAGTGTTTAAAAAAAAAAAAAAAAGTTTTATGAGTTTTCAATTTGTATTTTTATATTTTTAGTGATTTTTTAAAAATATTTAATTATTTTTTTTCACTGTTTAGATCTACTTGATATATTTAAAAAAATATAAAATTTATATAAAAATCTTTAACAAATTTATTGAATATAACAAAATATGAAAATGTATCAAATTTTTATATTTTTTGTATTTGATAAATTTTTTGAAGTTTTTTTTTTTTTTTTCCTAAAAATATTATAGGTGCATTAAAAAAAGTTACAACTTGTGCTTGCAAACTGGACAAAGCCCGAAACTTGCCCAGTTTCTACTCTCTGGTCGTCAAGCTTCCACGCAACACATATGATATTATTCGAACTCAACTCGTGTTCATCTCGTTAAAACTTGTTTGAATGGACTCGTTATATAAACAAATTAAGTTCATTTGATCCATATCATTGTTTGCTTCAGATGATGTGACCATCTTGTCAGCTCAATCGTGTGTGTTGGAGAGAGAGGAGAGAGTCAAAACTCAGCAAAGAGTGAATAATACATGCATTGAAGATTTAGACCAGGCCAATGGGTTTCTAGCCTAGCAGCATCTTCCTGCCTCTCACGTATGAGAGGTCGGGAATTTGATTCTTGCCAGAGGCGAGATTGGGTGGCAGTTCTCCTTTAGCTTATGTTTGTTTGTACGACTTGCAACTGCTGCTTAGTGTCTCTCTTTCCCCTCATCTTCAAGAGTAGGCTAGATATATAACCTGTATTTTGAATCCTTAGTCAATCTCAAAATCAATAATTTAGTGTAGATATCATCCCATGGTGGCCAACAAGTGGAGAACCCATTAGAGATGAATGGGGTTGTTGAATCCACTACACTAATGGAGCACTTTGGAGAGAGTGGTATGGGGTTGGTGGCAACAAATCACCCTTCTTCATTGTGGCTATAAAATGAAGGCTTGAGGCTTAGAGAAAAAGGTGAGAGAGGAAGAAAACCGAGAGAGAGAGCAAGAGGGTGAGAGATGTGAGAAACCGTCTCCCTCGGGTGAGCGAGGGAGACGGGTGAATGGGTGAGTGAGAATGGTGTGAGTTTCTCCTCTGTAATATTCTGTAATCTCTCCATTGCTATAAACGGTTACTCTCCCGTGGACATAGGCCGGATTGCCGAACCACGTTAAATATTGTGTCTCCGTGTGTGTGGGTGTGTATTTCTGCTTGGTTTAATTTCCGCAAAGGTCTTGGGGGGATCCCGGATCCCAACAATTGGTATCAGAGCCTCGTCGGCGGCGTTTCGGCACAAAAACAGTGCGATGTCCGAATCTGCCCAGAAATCGGATTGCTCGAAATCGAGTTTTGAGCATACCAGGAGCAAGGGCTCGACGAGAGGAGTCCAGAACCATAAAGCAGAGCCCAAACGGAGCCCAGACGTGCTCTCACGCGCCCTTAGAAGGTGGCGCGTGAGGCCCACTCTCAACACGCGCCCCACGCGCCGAAGGGGCTTACCGGCGCGTCAGATCACGCGCTCGCACGCGCGCTACGCGCGCGCAGAGGAGGAAGACGAGTGGGGGAGCCGCGCGTGGAGGACACGCGCCATGCCCACGCGCAGGCCGGGTTAGTGCAGCGTCAGTGCCACGTGTCCAATCAGCGAGCGGCACGTGGCGTCCAGTCAGAGGACACGTCATCAGACACGTGGCAGGACACGTCAGCGAAGGTGGGCCGTGTCTGCCACGGCATCCAGCCACGTCAGCGCCACATGGCGTGCACGCCGATGACACGGGCACCGCTGGGCGATGAGCCATCGGTGGGTTGACCGGTCAACCAGAGGTTGGAGGCGTTCTGTTGCCACAGCAAGCGAACCGGGCAGGAAAGGGCAGATCCAAGGGTCGCGGTGGCGTCGCAAAGAGCAAAAAAGGCGATGGCTTGATCTAAGCCATTTGAGTCCGTTTTGGCGATCCAATAGTGGTTTCAGACTATTTGGAGTATTAGGACACATCAGACGGTCGATTTTGGAGACGGAGTTTCGTAAAAGAAGGCAGATTGAAGACGGGCAAGATCGCCAGTGCGATGGGACGGAATATCTTTGTTGGTACAGAATATTCCTGAACTTCAAAATTGTAATGTGGCCCGAAATTTCGTAATATTGTGGTGTGGCCAACTTTCGGTTAGTTTTCGATGAGGTCCCCGAATGCAATAAGGTTGGTCCTAGCTAATTGGACCGTTCCGACGCCGAATCGAGGTCGTAATGGTGAAATTAACGGTTTTAAAGATTGTTACAACATCGAGTTTGTCATCTTTAATACTCGGAGGAGGTTACGGATATTGTGGAATGTTGCGGTGTCAGAAGAGGTTAGAATGGGATGATTCGACAGATTGAACAACGTGTACAACTCGAGATAGATCATTGAAGACCGGAGGATCAGCTTGATGGCGGATCGAGGAGATCAGATTGGTCGAGGCGATCGAGGATTGCAGGTATGATTATCTCAAGATCAACAATGTCTAGGAAAGTTCATCAAAAGAGCGGTGTCTAAGGAGACCGGTTCTTAAGTGGGACCAGTGTGACCCCACCGGTCTTTCCTGGGAACTTTCACGGTTGTTGACGCGTCATCGGAGGGTTTGGTTCAATCGAGAGAAGACTATTCATCGACGGATAGATGATTTGGCAACCAGTTCAGGCTCAGGGAAATGTTGTGGCTGTTGGAGCTACTGTATACGAGTAAGTACTGGTGGTATGTGGACCTGTAGAACAATAGTTGCAGATGAGCATACTAAGCGCAGGGGCACAAATGCAGACGTCTTGATAGTGCAAGTGCAGAGAGTATCGCATGAGGCCCAAGAAGAGTGTGCGGCAATGGGTTGTTGAAAGTTCACAGAACTTCCGAACGAGAGAAATTGAGACAAACGCAAGAGTGCGCGCCAACGAGTGGCAAGTCTTTTTTCTTCTATGGCAGTTTCTTCCATGGCAGCGGAGGATAGAGTTGATGTGGATCTCTCAGGCGAGCTCGACGCAGGGAGACCAGAAGCCATGTGTGCGGGCACTATGCAGGGAATTGCATAGCTGACGATGCTTTGACAGATGGAGCTATCGCAACCATCAATCTACCGATGACATTAAGGATTGCACAGTACGCATAACGGCGATGGAGACGCTAGGAGGTTGTTCAGCAGTGCAGAAGGCAAAGGCCGATAGTTCAGAGGAAAAGCTCCGAGCAAAGAAGACAGAGGACGTTGATGGGATAAACAACGAGTTTTCTATTGCTCCAATGACTGGTCCTGCAAGGTAATGCATGACAGTCAAGGGCATTCCAGCAGGGGGTGCAGGACATCCAATCAGGGGGTGTCGGATATCTTGGTTGCGCAAGTTCAAGTATAGCAGGTATAGACATCCGAGACAGGAAGCGTGGAAGAGATCCGTGGGAGATGGGAGCAGAGGCTCTCTCCAAATCAGAGAGTGGTGTGAGTTGAGTTGAGGATGTAGGATTCCCTCCTCCTCTTGTATCTCTGGTATTTTATCTCTAGCTTTCAGGGGATGCAGCGTCTCAGTGAAGAGATGAAGACTATGTTGAAATTTGGGCGTGACAAGTATAGCAGCAGTGAGTGCAGTGGATCACCTCACATGGGCTGAGGGGGTGATTTGTAGATATCATCCCATGGTGGCCAACAAGTGGAGAACCCATTAGAGATGAATGGGGTTGTTGAATCCACTACACTAATGGAGCACTTTGGAGAGAGTGGTATGGGGTTGGTGGCAACCAATCACCCTTCTTCATTGTGGCTATAAAATGAAGGCTTGAGGCTTAGAGAAAAAGGTGAGAGAGGAAGAAAACCGAGAGAGAGAGCAAGAGGGTGAGAGATGTGAGAAACCGTCTCCCTCGGGTGAGCGAGGGAGACGGGTGAATGGGTGAGTGAGAATGGTGTGAGTTTCTCCTCTGTAATATTCTGTAATCTCTCCATTGCTATAAACGGTTACTCTCCCGTGGACGTAGGCCGGATTGCCGAACCACGTTAAATATTGTGTCTCCGTGTGTGTGGGTGTGTATTTCTGCTTGGTTTAATTTCCGCAAAGGTCTTGGGGGGATCCCGGATCCCAACATTTAGAAGCCAAATTACTTGAAAATTTCTATATAGAAGCTAATTCATTAGCTCATGACACCACCACCAGTGGGCACCAGCAGAAAAACTGTGTTCCATAGGTTGTCAAACTTATTGCAAGAAACAACAAGAAGAAGGGGTAAGAAAATCAGAACTTCTTGATGAACTCAAGAATGTGTTTGTTGATCTCCTCCGGCTTTTCTTGGTTGAGAAAATGTGCTACACCTTCCATGACAACAACTTCATCCAATAGTGGCACATCTTTCTTGAATTCGCCATTATGTATGTATTCCTTTGCGCCCGGGATGTTATAGACCAAGTCCAAGTCACCCACAACAAACTTCACAGGCACTTTCACTTGGGACCCTGTCCAGGGTGCTGTGAGTTCCCAGTTTCTGCAATGTATAGGGGGAAAAGGAGGGGAAATAGGTAAATCAACCACATGAATTGAACCTAGAAATAAAATCAAGGGTAACAGTCCATTTGTTTCAGTAGAGAATATTTTCTAGAATAAAGTTTTGGAGAACGTTTTCAAACTAATGTGCTAGTCCTTGTATTAGTGGTGGGGTGGTGGAGGAGGAAGTGGTGGTGGTGATGGTATTGGTGGAGTGGTGGTGGCGGCGGCATTGGTAAGACTTCGTCCAAAAAATGTTTTTTACCTTTCAAAAATAGAAAATGTTTTCCACCCTAATAAACTTGTTTTCTATTGAATATGGAAATGTTTTCCATTGACTTTCATTTTCCGTTGTACCAAATGTTAAAAAATAGGTAAAATATTTTTCAAAAAAAAGTTTTTCACCGAAACAAACGGAGCAGAAGATTGACATAATTTATGGTAGGCCTAATTTAAAACCAATCGATCCCCAACTCATAAACTAATTGCACACGCAAGATTTTAGATGTCATTGCATAACCACACCCTTGGATTTAAAAGTTTGGAAGGTAACTTACTGATGTATAACTCGGTAGTAATTAATTCCTCCGGTGAATCCATTCTTCTCAAATTTGCTAGTATAGTAATCGACATCTTCTTCCGACAACCAAGAAGGCAGGATAACTTGGGTATCAGGTGAATTGCCATCCCCAAATCCTTTACCTTTAGGGAAAAGAAATGGAGCAGGATCGCGGTATGTTAGGAATTTCTTGACCACCTTTCTAACACCAATCTGGGCAAACTCAGCTTCAATTTCCCCAGGTACCTACAACATAATTTAATTTAGCCAAGACCTTGTGTGTGTGTTCGCGCGCGCGCGCGCATGTGCATATACTCAGATAGAGGACAGAGGGGAGATAAGTTGAAACACATTGGGTATGGATTCAAGGGGTGAGACTCATTTGGCCAAATAATCCGATTTGATGGATGGGGCTATTTAAGTAGTTGGGTTGAAATAGAAAAACTGAACCCAATCCGAACTGAACGTCATCCTTCTGTTTGGTTTGGATTTGATCGAGTAAGTCGTTTGTCAATTTGGCTTGGTAGGGTTCTTTCACTTGCTTGGTTTGGTTGGATGCTAGGTCGAAAAACTTGGAACACAATTTGGTTGCAAATCGAATCAACCTCAACCGCATACAACCCTCCCATGATCACATGAATTGTTGCTATCTACATCAATTCAATTATGTCAATGCAACATAGTCAAATAACCCAAAGCAAAAACAAATAAATAGATAGATAGATGGTGTTAAATTTATCGAAGTTAATTCCACCAAATTCCTAAACAAATTGTCTAAATTTTGACCACAATAAATAATTGTACTAATAGTGATGTTTACAAATAGAGCTAAACTTAAATTTTACATGAACTTGACATGGGATCTAATGCGAATCCAAGTTTCATCAATTCTTATATTCAACAATCAACCATTGAAAATATGGTTCTAATATAATAATGGATAAAACTATGCACAAATCAAAGAGTACAGATCATCCAATCAATTCTTATATTCAGAAATCAACCATTGAAAACATAAACTATGCACCAACCAAAGAGTACAGATCAAATGAACAAGGCTTCACACATATAGACGCTATTTGTGTGTGGAAGTAATCAATTCCACAGGAAAAAAAAAAAAGCAGACAAAAAAGATTTTATAAACCAAATTAATGAACATGGATTCAAAACTTAAAATGAAAAGACAAGAAAACCTGAAATCTGTAAATGTAGTGGTCATCGCCATACAATCCTCGAAAGATATCTACAAAGTTCATTGTAGGGCTTCTGGGAAGGAAATGAACACTCAAATTCACCATAGCCTTGACTCTATCAGGTCTGAACAGACACAAGTGCCAGGCTATGTATGCTCCCCAGTCATGCCCAACCACAAACACCTTGTCTTCATCGGGTGCGATTTTGTCAAGGAGCGCCATGATGTCTCCAAGCACATGGAGGATGGTGAATTTAGTGAAGTCATTGACAGGAGGCCCCGTTGTGTCACCGTAGCCACGGAGATCTGGGGCCACAGCTCGGTACCCTTGAGCTGCCATGTAGAGGATTTGGTGGCGCCAAGAGTACCAGAGCTCGGGGAAGCCGTGGAGGAATAGGACCATTGGGCCCTTGCCTTTTTCTGCTATGTGCATGTTTATGCCATTGACGCTAATCATCTTATGCTCTATCCCCTCCATCTCTAACAGAGTGTTTGTGGTATTTCTCAGTGTGTTACCTTGAGATGTTTATGGCAGTCTAGAGATTGTTTCTCAGGAAAGGGACAAAGTAAAAGCTGTGAATTAAAAAACAAAATGAAATGATTAGCCGGCCATAGCAATATAAAAAATATACAGGACATTAGGAAAGTTAAAGAAAGAAAGAGCATCACCACCCAATGCCATATGAAGCTGCCAAAAATATTTGTTAACCCAACCATATGCATTTTTGGATAAAATTTTGCTGCTGTAATGGCAGATGGGAAAGAGAAGAGAGAGTGGATTGTGGTGAAACTCAATGAATCATAATTATATTGGTGAAAATGAAATGTTTAGCCGACCATAGCAATATAAAAAATATACAGGACATTAGGAAAGTTAAAGAAAGAAAGAGCATCACCACCCAATGCCATATGAAGCTGCCAAAAATATTTCTTAACCCAACCATATGCATTTTTGGATAAAATTTTGCTGCTGTAATGGCAGATGGGAAAGAGAAGAGAGTGGTTTGTGGTGAAACTCAAATGAATTATAATTATATTGGTAAAAATGAAATACAATACAACATGTAATTCAATATAAAGAAACTCTCAAAATAGGAGAGAAAGTCCTAATAAATATATGGGGAATAAGATCCACTTAGATGGAGAATTTGAACCATGGACCTTCTAATGAGAGTCCGAAGTTTTGACCAATCGCCCTGTTGGTTGGAGAGCCACTTTTACTGTAGCAAAATTGGAAGAGGCATTTATAGTATATAAATATAGATAGATATATTTTCTTGAGATTTTTTCAATGATTTTTTTTTTTTAAAGGAAAATTGCAAATCTGTGGTCTTTTCAAAAAAATATTTACAAATTTATAAAAATGTTTATAACTTTAGTTATTAAAGTTGATAAAGTTTACCACTGATTTGTAATTTTTTTTGAAAACATGCCCTGAAATGCAATTTTTTTTTTCTTTTGTTTTTTTTCACTGATCTTCAGATGAGATGCATAGCGGTTGGCCAAGAATTTAGCCTTATCTTCTTCTTCTTCTTAGTTTATAATTGTTTGAAGGTTATTTACACGTAAACTTTCTAAACTATCAAGAAGTATCATTTGAACTCTTTAAATTACTGAGAAATATCACTTTATCTCCTAAACTATAAAAGCGTAAAATGAACTTCCCAAATTGTAAAAATGTACAAATTGAACCACTTAACGGAAGGGGCCAAAATGAAACATGCTGATAGTTTAAAGAGTTCATTTGTACCCTATTATAGTTTAAGGGACAATGTAATATTTTTTAATAGTTTATGAGGTCTATTTGTACGCTTTTATAATTTAGGATGTCAAAGTAATATTTTTCAATAGTTTAGGAGGTCTTCATGTAAATAACCGGATAAATTTAGCACTTGTAGGCATAATAAAATATTGGATAAATTACACTTACATTTCCTAAGATTTGGGTTTAATATAGATATCACTCTTGATGTTTGAAAAATTACATTGACCCCTTGTCATTGTAATTATTTAGACAGAATTAACGTTAGTATTAAAAAGATATTGAATTCATACACTTTATCTTTTCTTGCTTTGCTTTACTTCTTCTGTCTTTTTTTTTTCCTTTGCTTTACTTTTTTTTAAAAATGTAATTCTCTATATTTCTACCAGGAGTTATTACCTTTTATATAAGCAGGGGTTTGTGAAATGAGACTATTAACCATAAGAGTGAGAATGTAATTTCTATAACATTAGGGGATGGAATATAATCGGACCAAATCTTGGGGGGTGTCAGTGTAATTTATCCTAAAATTTTGAATCTCTCTAACAAATCTCATTTCCATTTTAGCCCAAATATGTTAATTAATAGTACGGTTCAATTTCTCGAACCCCCTCAAAATTACTTTATACTTCACATTTCTCTTTATTTGTACATTTTTGTGTCGAGTGAATAAAACAACATTATTAACAAATGAAATGAGAGTATGTAAGAGCAACAACAAACTGTTTCTTCTATTTCAGACAGAAAAATCAATCCTCAAGGAAAAAAATAATTGAAAAGAGGAAAAAAAAAAAAAAATGATTTCAATTGAAATAAATTACAAGTTATCGTGTTCAATAACTTGAGCAGCTCTCCATTCTTCACCAGGGTTGACAAGCACAGGAACCAGCATTGAAGCAGAGCCGGTGCAGATAAAATAACCCTCATTTCCAAATTTGCGTGACAAGGAACCAGGGCTCGATACATAGATGTCCTCAAAACCAATCTTGATTATCCTGAAGAATAGCTCTCTCCCCTGATCAATGGTTTCATATTTAGAAGGTGCAGTATTATAAAAATGTTTACGTCTTTCTTCTGGAGGAGCAGTGTAGACTCTACTGAGCTTATTCTTCAAAACAGTAATGGGCACGTCTTGAAGGCTCCACACTCCAGGTTTCTTTTCAGGCTCGTACCCAAAAGAGAACCAAGCAGGGTTTTCTTCATATTTCATGGCTTCGGATGGAGATAAAACTTGGAATGGAGACGGTAGGGGAGGGTGGGTGCAGTAAGAGCAGGATCGAAGTCCTTTGATTGATGTCCCGTCTCTCTTCTTGAACTTGAAGTGGTTGAGTATAGCACCCGTCAGTTTGACAGGTTTGCGGCCATTGTTTTTCACTATCACTGCTGTTGCCATGCTCACCGGGTACAATGACACTACATAGCTTATGTCAAGATTTCCACTCTTGCAGCTCAATTCAACCTACAACAACAACAATGGAATTTTCTCCATAATTATTACAATTCTGCTTCCATTTCATATGATTTCTATTTCTATTGATTTGAAATTTACAGTTAGAAGGAAGCATCACTTTGTTTGGTTTGAAATTTTCAAAAACACATTTTTGAATTTTCAGTCCTCATTCCCTATTTTCAGTGATTTAAAAAAAAAAAATATTTTATCTTCTATTTATTTATACATTGTAGATCCACTTCAACTAGAAACATTTAATAAAAAAAAATCACCCAATACAAAAAAATATGAAAATTCAATATTCAATTTTTTGGGTGAATTTATATTGATCTTTTTTCTATAACTATAATCCTTAAAGAGTATGAAATATTTCAAAATAACTACTTTTATATTGTTCTTTCTTCTTCTTCGAAACCATCATAATTCATCACTGAAAAACTTCATATTTAATCTTAGAAATTCATATATAATTAAATTTTGTGCTTATCCTCCTTAAAAATGACTATTAATGCTCAAAATTTGTAAAATTCAAAACACAAATAATTCAAGTATACCTGGAGAGCATCAATGGAATCAGAATCCACATCCTTAAGGGTCCATTGCGAAGTGATGACAGGTTTGGAATTCGCTTCAGACTCAGACACGTCATTTATCACCAAACCAATCCCTCCTTTGGCTTTGGCTTTATCTTCGGCTTCTTGACCAGGAATGGTGTACAAAACCTCCTCAAAACCATCAGGTTTCCAGTAGACATTGGGCTTGTAAGAAGTGACATGGCCGTCTGGTATTCGAAGCCTCAGTGAGCTTCCATTTCTCACTGTCAGCTCAACCTCCTCCCCCGACAACGGCCCTGAAAATTTAATCCCTTTCCGGCCAAACCGCTGCTCAAGACTACTCTCCTCCGCCGGGGAAAGGGTGGTTGCACCACCAGCAGCAGCAGCACAGGCCTTTGTTAAGCTTAAGGTTGGTTTTGGAAGAAGAATACTGGTACTAGTATTAAAAAAGGATAGTAGAGAAGCCATGAGTTGAAAGATAATAGCTAATTAACTTAATTATGCAGCAGCCTCTCCTCCATACACTCTACACACTCATTATACGCCAACCACTCACCCCTCTATCCTTTTGTCCCTACTGTTTCTTCTTTCATTTTGTATTTGGATAAATTACACTCACCGCCCATAGAGTTTGAAAAAAATAGAATTAACCTTATATTTTTGACATAATTATGCTGACCTCTCTTAATTCACATAACAATTAGGTGTTTTTAAATATGTAATTTATTAGTCATATTAATGAAAAAATAATATTCCTATATATTTTTAATTAAAATTATCTTTGTTTATTTTAGTGTCTACCCATCTTTTGCATTAGCGTTTATGGAAAATTTACCCATAAGTCCTAGTTTTTGAAACGTTGAACCATTTAGTCCTAAAAGTTTTCTTATGCTCCATTTAGTCCCATTTTTACATCAGCATGATGTAAATGATGTAAATAATCTGATGTTTCATTCTATAATTTCAAAATTTATTGAAATCTGATGAACATTAGATGTTTTTCATCCTATATTTTCAAACATTATTAAAATTTGATGAACATTAGATGTTTGAAATATAATGTTTGTAATATGACTCTGATGTTATTAACATTGTATCTGATATTATTAATATTGTAATGAGACCTTTCAGTCTATAAGAAAATTTTTAGGACTAAACAGTGCATAAGTTATTAATTTGGGATTTATTGGTGCATCCCCCCTTAGTTTAAATCATTTTAGTTATATTAAAGAGAAGTCAATGTAATTATGTTAAAAGTATGGAAACTAACTGTATTTTTTTCAAATCTCAAAGGAGGTGAGTATAATTTGCCCTTTATATTTTGGCATTTTTCTATTTTTTAAAATACTTTTAGATTAGATAAATTATATAAATAGTTCCTATACTTTAGACGCTGTATCATTTTAATCCTTATACTTTTAATTGATTTGACATTGTCCATGAATTTATGATTTTGTTTCAAAACAAATTTTTTTATTTGTGTCACTTTTTCAATCCCTCTTTCATTCAGATCAAAGCCAACTAATGTGAGAGAGAGAGAGAGAGAGAGAGAGAGAGAGAGAGAGATTGTATGAACAAATGCATTGAAGATTTAGACTAGTCGATCTTAAAATAAATAATACATGCACTGAACATTTACGCTGTGTTTGATTGGAGAATTTGGGATGGAAAAGGAAAATGTAGGTGAAACATTCTCTAACCAAACACAGCGTTAGGAGTCAAGTTACTCGAAAATCTATTGAAGAAACTTTTTACTCGCACCAACAGAAACACAACAGTTTGTGCTCTGCAGCCCTCCCAGCTACTTGCAAGAAACACAACAAGAAGAAGGGGTAAGAAAATCAGAACTTCTTGATAAACTCAAGGATGTGTTTGTTGATCTCATCTGGCTTTTCTTGGTTGAGAAAATGTGCTACACCTTCCATGACCACAACTTCATCCAACAGCGGGACATCTTTCTTGAATCCACCATTATTTATGTATTCCTCGGCGGCCCGGATGTTATAGACCAAGTCCAAGTCACGACAATAAACTTCACAGGCACTTTCACTTGGGACTCGTCCAAGGTGTTGTGAGTTCCCAGTTTCTGCAATGAAGTGGGAAACAAAAGGAAAATAGATAAGATCTCAGGAGAATTGTAATAACCACTTTTGGCTTTCTTGAGTATCGGTAACTCAACGACATGTTTGAACCTAGTAGGCATAACTAAAACTATCCAATCCACAAAGTGTCAGTGTATAACCATCCTAGGACTTGTAGAGAACTCCTAAGGGTGATAGCTGGAGCTCGACTCATGTTTGGCTCGTTAAAAGCTCGTTTAAATTCAATTTGTTAAATAAACAAATCAATCTTGAACACATTTGGAGCTTGTTAAAGTTTTCAAACCAAGGTCGAACAATCAATTGTTCATTTAGTTTGGTTTGATAAGCCTAAAACTATATAAAAATACCAAACTATTCAAGCTTGACTCGCCAAAAGCAAATTTTGAAACTCATTAAAGTTTTCAAACCAAATTTGAATAGTTAACTCGGCTTGTATATCAAAATAAAGAAAAAAAGAAGTTGGGGATGATTTGAAATCTACATGAAAAGAAGCTGCACTATCTCTAAAAATTTAGAATTTCACCATGGTGATAGAAGATTTTGTCTTCTGAGAAATTATCATGATTAAGACATTAATAAATCTCAAAGTCATAAAAAACTAGAAAGTAACTCATAAGCAAAAGCTCGGTAGTAGTTAATTCCTTCGGTGAAGCCATCCTTTTCAAATTTGCTAGCATAGAAATCAACGTCTTCTTCTGACAACCAAGAAGGCAAGATAACTGGCGTATCAGGTGAATTGCCATCGCCAAATCCTTCACATTTATGCTATGTTTGGTTGGAGAATTTGAAGAGAGATTTGGACATAGAAAGGAAAAAGGTATGTCAAACTAGGTGAAATGCAAGTATATTTTATTTTCATTTCACCTATCTTTTCTCTTTCTTTTTTCAAATTTCTTTCCAAATCTCCCAACCGAACAAAGCGTTAGGAAAAAAAAAAAAAATGGAGCAGGATTGCAGTATGTTAGGAATTTCTTGACCACTTTTCTAACACCAATTTGGGCGAACTCAGCTTCAATATCTCCAGGGACCTGCAACATAATTTAGATAAGACCTTAATGCTCTTTCTTTCACTCCACAAATTCAAACAAAAACTCAAATATAATAAATAAATAAGAATCCTGATCAAGGCTAAAAGTTCACTTGAAATCTGCAAATGTAGTGATCATCGCCATGCAAGAGTCGAAACATCTCAACAGGCTTCATCGTAGGGTTTATAGGAAGGTAATGAATGCTCAAATTGACCAAAGCCTTGACTCTATCAGGTCTGTATAGACACAAATACCAAGCTGCATATGCTCCCCAATCATGCCCAACCACAAACACCTTGTCTTCATCAGGAGCGATTTTGTTAGGGAGACCAATGTTGTCTCCGATCACATGGAGAATGGTGAATTTGGTGGAGTCGTTGACTGGTGCTCCGGTGGTGTGCCGTAGCCGCGGAGGTCTGGCGCCACTGCTTTGTAGCCGTGCGTTGCCATGTAGAGGATCTCGTGCCGCCATGAGTACTAGAGCTGCGAGAAGCCGTGAAGGAAGAGGACCACTGGTCCTTTGCCTTTTTTTTGCTACGTGCATGTTTATGCCATTGACAATGATCATCTTGTGTTCTATTCCCTCCATCTCTCTCTCTCTCTAGCAAAGTGTGTGTGTGGGGGTGGGGTGGGATGGGGTGGGGAGGATGAGTGGTTTAGAACTTTTTCTATGACTTAACCTTGTTTGGGAACAGTTTTTTTTAGTAATTTTTTGACTTTTTAGCTAAAATATGATATAAAAAAAATTAGTATGTTTGGGATGACTTTTTAGTTTTTTAGAGCATCTCCAACGCACGAAGCAAATGGAGAGAATTAGGCATTTTGCCTACTGAAGTTGCATTTCTAGGGCTCTAATGCATGAGGCAAATGGTGAGGCATTTTGCCTATTCTCGTTTTGGCTCTCCACATGTAGCCAGCCTCCATTACTAGGCAAAATGTGTTCCCGCCAACTCAGGTGACTCTTGTCACGCCCCAAACTTGCCCCTATGGGTTTAGCACCATAATCGGCCAGTAATCCGAGATTACCGAAGGCCTGCTTAACAGTAATACAGTAATACAGAGTACAGGGGCATGATGGAAGCCAAAACAGTAATTAAAGGATGTCCAATGAGCTGTGACAGTCTGTATGCAAAAAAAGACTTTTCATACATATATACAATCAGTACGAAACAGTATGTACAACATTTACAATCGTTCAGGACAGGGACTTAATCCCTATTAAAACAATACAGTAACAGTCTATATAGTTATACAAAACAGATACAGAGACAGATGGGGGAAATTAAACACCCCAAAGCCATAGCTTGAACAGTTCTGGAACCTCAAGTGAGGCACAAAGGTTGGCTTGACAAAACTGGAGTTTACCTTGACATTTCTAGCAACGGTCCGGTGCCTGTACACCTACATATATATATGAGCAGTGAGCTAAAGCCCAGTGAATAACATAATGCATAAAGAGGTTAAGAATGAATGTCCTTACAGTAATGAAAACAGTTCATTAAATCAGTATTTCAGTCATTCAGTCATAACAGTCATGTGTGGTACATCCATTAGCATAGCAGTATAGTAAACAGTAGGTCTTAAAAGACCGAACAGTCAATGATGGCCATCATAACAGTAAACAGAAGTTCCAAGATAGGAACTGACAGAGATCTCTGTAACAGTAACAGTAACAGTAACAGTAACAGTAACAGTAACAGTAGTTGCTAAGGATGCCACAATACAGTTCAGAATAGAGGACATACATTCGTTCGCCATTAAAGAATAATTGTAAAGCGATTCGCTTAACGATGAAAATATTCATCTTTGAACATATCTTTACGACATCGTTACTCACAGAGTTCTGGGCTACAGATAAGCTAAAGCACGTCCCCAGATGCTAACCCTACACAGTTACAGATTGAACACACACTAAGCTAAACAGTTGGGAAAATAATAACTTAATCCCTAATTTGCCTCGGTGTGGTTCTACATCTATATCCTCATTGAGATGTCTTAAACTAGGCCTAAGAATGCCTAGGATGGGATGAGGATGCAAAGATGCATTCAGAAAATATTTTCAGAATTTTCAGAAAACAGAGGTCCCGTTCGAGCGGACATGTAACAAAGGCTTACGTTCGAACGTCAACTCCCACGCTCGAGCGTACTGCAAAAGTACTGGATAGGTGAAATTCACGCTCAATGGGTGCTTGACACGCGCTCGCGCGTGTGACACACTTCTCTACTCGAGCGTACATTCCTCCGCTCGAGCGGACTGTAAAACAGTGCAGAGTGCTGGGAGCACGAATTCCCCGCTCGAGCGCCACTCTCCCCGCTCGAGTGGAAGACCAAAATTTGGAAAATCCAGATTTGAGTTCCAAGTTCAAAATCAAGTTTTGTTACATAAATTTCGATCCTCTTGGGATAATTTTCTGGAAACACTTCAAAACCCATAATATTACATGTTTCAAAGATCAATTTAGGAAATCAAAGCCCAAGGGTAGTTCAATTAAATCCAATTTCAAACCAATTTTCATGAATATGACCTCAATTGGACATGCAAGACTTTAAACAACTTTCAAGCTTCAAATAATTGCTCTAATGAGCCAATTGTTCCAAAAACAAGATGAATTCATGGTCCATTGTAAAAATATGAACATGCATGAGTAATTCCATGAACAAACACCTCAAAACTCATGAATGGCAACATGCATGCATGGAATGAGCTTCAATACAACATTATAAGCCATGTCTTGGCTCTAATCTTCGACAATCCTCTAAATCATGCTAGAGTAACTCAAATTAAACACAAGAAGGTAAAAGCTCTACCTTATGTCCTCAATTTCAAGTTGAGAAGCTCAAACTTGCTATCAATCTCCAATTCTTCCACAATTCAAGCCAATCTCCTAGTTGATTCCACAATTCTCCTATTCCTCTCACTCTAGCCAGTTCTTACTTCTCAAAATGGCTGATGAAAATGTTTTGGTCAAGTGTGTATGAACCTCAAAGTGTTTAGTTAGTTGGCCACTAGGCATGGCAAAGTGGTAATTAGTCCAATCCATGCAATTTAGCTTATTTAATCTAATTTAACCATACCAAATCAATTTTCAATAAATTTTACCATAAAATCACATAAATTCTAATGATCATAAAACATCAATCGATTTCAGATTCAGCCGCCGATAATGCCTTCAATTCGTAATTTAAAACATAAAACATGGACAGATAAGTTTAACAGTCAACAGATAGATATGCATTTAAACTAGCGCATTCAATCAGTCAGTTCAGTATTTCAATCAATTCAATTACTAATCATGTTTAGTCTCAGTTTAGCAGTAATCAGTAGTGTTATCAGTGATCAGTGGTGAGGGTTATTACAACTCTCTTTCTATTTCTCTCTCTTTCTCCCTTTCTTGTTTTTCCCCATCAACGATCTCTCTCAACCCACCTCTTGCACTACGAAACCCTTCCCCTTCTGTTTGATCTAGTTAAGCTTAGTTTACTTCTTGCGATTTAGGAAGATTCAAGAGGTCTGGACATTGGATTTCAAGGTCAGAACTCTTTGAACCCTAAATCAATACCTTTGCTTCACTTTGATTTCTTTCCTGGTATGTTTGTCCTCAATTGGGTTCTATTTGATTTTTCATTCTCTTCCTCTTACTATGATGATTGTACAGAGCACATGAAAGTTTGTTTGTTGTTCTTTAATATGCTTTTTTCATCTATATATTATTAGTTTCAATCCTTTATATTTGACCTGTTATTCTTTTTATTGTTTTTCTTTCTTTCTTTTATTTATTTATTAATAACTTGATTTTTGCCTTTGGGTTTTGAATTCAAGCCCTTGTTGTTTGTTTTGAATTTATAATTGTTTTTACTTCAAGATTTTGATCAATTGTAACTGAAGGAAAATTCAAGTTTTGTTCTGGAATTTTTGAGAGAGAGAGAGAGAGAGAATGGATTTATAGGTTGTTGCAGCAGCAGTTGGAGCTGGGTATTTAGCCAAGTTTTGGCAAAACTTGTTTGGGGAAAATGGGTTATCAGATGGGAATTCAATTTGCAAGCAATCCAAATCCCAATATTTGCTTCAGCAGATGTAGGACCAAAATAGTCCATGCTTGATGAATCTAATTATGCAGAAATAAAATTAAAAGTTATTTTTTAACAGCTTTAAGCTTTATTAGGCTTTAGGGTTTGGTGGTTGCAGTAGCAGAGAGCTGCTACTCTATTTTTGATTTGTAGAATTTGAGTGCTTTGCCTTGGATTTAGAGTTGGGTTTGTTTCAAATTTTGCTGGTTGAAATCTGAAATAGAGAGAGACTTCTTGGGTTTGAATTCTAAAGATTTTGTAGTTATTGTGAAGGAAGAGGCTGTTGAAGGATGTAAAGATTCAGGTACTTGTAGACATACAAAACATATGTTTTTTTTGTGCCTAAATATCATTGATTTGTATTTCTCAGTGTCTAAGAATTCAGTTTTCTTTTAACTTTGTGTTAATGTAAATTTGGGTTATGATTGAATTTCACTTTTCATGGCATAACAGTGAGTTGTTGAAAATTATTGTTATTGTTTTGCATATTCTCTGTACTAATTTTGCTTGATGTGTTGTATCTTGTGCTAGAGTTGTGGACTGGGTATTCTTTAAATTTAAAGCAGGTGCTCTTCTAAGTTAGTTTAGACTTGTTGTGTTTGTTAAGGGTGAGGTCAATTTGTGGTAGGAAAATAAAATTGAACAAATAAATGGGGTATTAAATCAATATTCTAATTAACAAGTGTTTCTATAGAAAATTTATACAACTAATTATGGTTACTTCAATTTTTTCTCTTTATATTTTGGATGTCCATTCAAGTCATGGATTTCAAAATTCATGAGAGATGTAAAGAAAGATTAAGAATTCTCCATATTCAACTTAATGGGATCTTTCATTCACTTATTCTTTTGTTATTTTTATGGCCAATAATAAGTTTGACTGTATTCCAAAAATAAGTTAGGGATTTATTGATAGAAAAAATTTATTCTAAGTATCACTAAAGATCATAGATTAAAAACAAATCACTAGTGATATATTATTGAAAGCACATAAAGTAGTACAAATATTTTTGAAAACACACTCACTAAAGCATATAAACTAGTATAGAAATCAATAAGAACCAACTAGTACTTCTCACAAGGAGTCTCCATGTAGTGTCCACAAGTGTTCGACCAAGTCCTATTTGAGTTTGGAGTGAGTTCCTCTATCTCTGATGTGATGATGATTTTGAATGAATTCAAAAAGTTCTGGTGTACGCTCATGAGATATTGGTGGAAGACTTTCACTAATTGTATCATAATTAAAGTCTAATCCATTGGCATCCCTCTCATCTTCAACAATCATGTTTTGAATTATTATGCATGCCATCATAATATCTTCCATTATTTCCGTTTTCCAAAAATGTGCAGGTCCTTGCACAATCGCGAACGTGCTTGGAGCACACTGAATGCTTGCTCAACATCCTTCCTTGCCGATTCTTGAGCTTTTGCAAAATATATTTGCTTATTCCCTTGTGGAGATGAGTTTGTTTTGACAAATGTTGCCCATTGCGGATATATACTATCGGCAAGATAGTATCCTATTGTATAATTATTTCCATCGATTGAGTAATTGACTGGAGGAGCACGACCTTGAGTAAGGAGTGAAAATACAGAAGAACGATCTAATACATTGATGTCGTTATGAGATCCAGGCATCCCAAAAAAGGCATGCCATATCCATAAATCTTGAGAAGCCACAGCCTCTAAAATAATAGCTGGTTCATGGATGTGACTAGAATACATACCTTTCCGTGCAGTAGGACAATTTTTCCACTTCCAATGCATACAATCAATGCTTCCTAACATACCAGGAAACCTGCGATTGCTTCGCATCGCTAATAATCTTGAAATATCATCGTTGTTAGGGCTCCTCAAGTACCTCTTAGAAAACATTGCAACCATCGCCTTAACAAAGTGTTTTAGACTCTCTATGGTGGTGCTTTCACCAATTCTCACATAATCATTCATTGAATTTGCTGCTACTCTATAAGCGAGCATCCTCATAGCAGCTGTCATTTTTTGAAGGGAAGACAAACCAATGATTCCAACAGCATCTGTTTTCTGGACAAAATATGGATTGTATGCTTCCACAACAGATAGAATATGAAGAAGGAGAGATTGATTCATCCGGAATCTCCTCCTGAATAAATGGGCAGGATATATAGCTGTTTCTGAGAAGTAGTCTCGATAAAGTCTCTCATGGCCTTGAACTCGATTGCGATAAATAACTGCTTGGCCTTTAATGGAACCGCTATGTCTTCTCGAACATCTTTCTCTATTGAGTCACTCTTTTTCCATTGCAGCTATCGTTATTAGCTGCAATTTGTCATCACCGTCAAAGTCGTTAAGAATCATTTTCATGGTATTGCAAACCATGGTAATTAAAAAATGAATGAAGTTGAGAAATATAGTTCAAATTGATAAAAATGAAAGAGTAAATCCTTTTTATAAACAAAAATATATGACCGTTAGGAATATGTCCGTTAGAGAATATTACCATTAGAGAATAATACCATTTCAAAATATGACCGTTGAGAGAATATTACCGTTTCAAAATATGACCGTTGAGAGAATATTACCGTTTGAAAATATGATCGTTGAGATAATATGATTGTTTGAAAATATATATTTTTTTATAAATAATTTAATTATATATTTTAAATAAATAAATATTTACAAATGCCACGTCAATATATGTAACATGTCATAAAAAGATTATTTATTTATTTATTAATGTTTATGGCAGTTTTCTTTTAAAAATTAGTTAAGTTAGTTTGATTGATTAGCTAAAATAAAGAGTATGGTTGGAGTGTACACTAGCTAAACTAGTTAGGCAAAATGAAGAAGGTAGTTTTTTGTGTACTTTGAGAAGCCATTTTAGAGAGCATGGTTGGAGATGCTCTTACGAAAAGATGTGCAAAAAGTAGAGAGAAAAAGAAATCTTTGAATTTTTGGCATAGGCTGTTGGCTTTTTGATTTTTTTAGTGACTTTTTAACTTTTTGGCTAAAATTATCACTTGCCAAACGAGGCCTTAGTGCTTGTTTGGAATCATCTAAAATAGATAAAAAGTCAAAAAGTTATTAAAAAAGTAAAAAAGTTAACATTATTCACTAATCAATTGTTTAGTTAAAAAGTCAGCATACACAGAGGGCAAAAAGAATAAAAAGCCTTTGCTGATATGCACAGAAATTAAATATAAAAAAAAAAACAGCGCCGCACAGTGCATTGATGCAGCTCAGTGCATTGACGCAACATAGTGTATGTCAGTGCTTAGAAGGGTACTTCGGTAATTTTTCTAGTTGATATAATATTTTAATACACATTTTTTTCGTAAAAGGTTAAAAAGTTATCGTAAACATACATTTTTTTTTCCTCTACTTTTTTAGTAAAAAAGTTAAAAAGTGCATGTTCATCCCAAACAATCCCTTAGTTTTGAAAAGTTTGTTAATTTTTTTTGTTTTTAAAATATAAAAAAAATGAGAAGTGATATGATTTAAGATAAGTCAAAAGTTAAAATATAAGGTGTGTTTGGTTTGTGTTTTGAGATAAATTTTTGAAAAAAAAAAAATTGGGGAAAGAGTTTAGAAATTTTTTTAGTTTATTTGGTTGTATATTTTGAAAATAGTTTTAGAGTTTGGGATGATTTGATATTTTGTAGTAGTTGAGTAGATGTGTGTGAGAGAAAAAGTGATTGAGAATGAGAAAAGATAGAGAAAAAGTGATTGATTGATGTATAGGAAAGAGAAAGCGATTTTGAAATTTTTTTTCAAAAAATTTGAACCAAACAAAATTTTGAATTTTTTTTTCAAAACTTGTGGGTGTGTTTGGTTTGTGTTTTGTGATAAATTAAAAAAAAAAAAAAATTAGGGAAAGAGTTTAGAAATTTTTTTTGTTTATTTGGTTGTATATTTTGAAAATAGTTTTGGAGTTTGGGATGATTTGATATTTTGTTGTAGTTGAGTAGATGTGTGTGAGAGAAAAAGTGATTGATTGATGTGTCAGAGAGAGAAAATGATTTTGAATTTTTTTTTTCACAAAATTTGAACCAAATAAAATTTTGAAAATTCTTTTCAAAAATTGTATTTTGAGATACAAACTAAATAAGCCCAGTATCTTGAGATAAAACCAAACAAGCCCATAACTTTTTACCCATTTGCCAAACAAAAATAATTGAGAGCTCTAATTTTGAAACTCTAAGAAGAGTTTTAATGGTGAGACCCACCACCATATAATGTGACATTTATATTTACTTGTTCATTTTTATTTAATTCTTTTATTATTTTTTTTTTCTATACCACATTGAAACTCAAATTAAAATTTTAACTTTAGAACCCTTACTCTTTGCCAAAACAAGCCTATATGTTCATGAATCATACTTGTTAAGAGATTTGTTTGTTTCTTGGGAAGGGGACAAAAAGTTTTTTTTTTTTTCATCTTTGGTGGCTTTTATATTATTATTATTATTATTATTATTATTATTATTATTATTATTATTTGTCTATTTATATATTTTTTATAGGATAAATTACAAATAAATCCCAAGTTTCCTTAAAATACAGATTGATACATGTAATTTAAAAAATTACTAATGCCTCTTTATCAGAATTTTTTGTTTAATATAATTAATTAAAAATGTAAATTCCTAACTAGTTTTCTATACAATAATAAAATTACTTAATTTTTTAGTTAAAATAAAATTTTGACATTATTAAAAACTATTAATTGAATTTGATGATTTATTAATAAAAATAGACGTTTTTTTATGAAATTAAAATTTTCAAGGAGTGAGATGTAATTTCCAAAATCACATGAGGCAATTTATATTTTAAGCAAATCTCAGAAAGTGTATTTAAAATTTATCCTATTTTATATTTGATTATGTAAACAATTTACATGTTTGTTGCAGAATTGTTAAAATTCATACCTTTCAAAAAAGAGAGAATTTAAAAATAGTGGAGTGTAGATAAAATAATTTTAAAAAGATGAAAGTACAAGTGATTCATGCATAAATTTATGCGATAAAGATTTGTACGATATCATTTTAAAATTATTTTTTCTACCATCTATTTTCTTAATATTTCCACTTCAAAAAATAAGATTGAATTAACAATTCGATAGAACACGCGTAAATCATATTTAGTTGGCAAAAATGACATGGGATTATGAGGCTTATGGATTGCTAGTCCCCTAATGGTGAGATTAACATTCTAACGGGGATGGTTTACAATCTAATGGGTGTCTCTAAATGCAATTTGAAAATTTTAGTTGGATATTGTATTTCTTAAGAAATCTTATCTTTAATTTTGAATTTTTGTCTTCTTTTTTAAACACTCCAAGTAATACTGACCTACAATCCACTCACCTCTACTGCCAATGAATCTATGTGGTCGCTCATAACCCGTTCATTTCCCTCTTTAGTCCCTTCCTTTCATTGTCACTTGCAGCTCCCTTCTCTACCATTTCTTTTCTTCCTTGTAGCTCCTTGCTCCCTCCTCTACCCTTCGGCAACACCTCCAATCCCTTACTACCTGCAAACCCCTTTCTCTTCGTTGCCTCCTCCCTATCCTCCAGTGCTACCTCTCTTCCAACCCTCTTCCCTCCTCACGACCCCCATCCATATCCATAACCTCACGACCTCTTTGCTTCACAATTTCTCACTCTCTCACTCTGTTACAATTCTTTCTTTTCACACTTTACTCATAATCTAGATAACCTAATATGATAATCAAACATGGCCAAAAAGTTTTAAATGAAAAATGAATCTAAATCATACCGTAAAAGGTAGTGGTGTTTGTTTCATGGGATTGAGGTATATGATTGGATATTCCATGTCTAATAGATTTATTAGTCAATCGTTTGGTTAAAAAGCAAAGATTAGACTAGTAGTTAAATACACATCTGTTAGGTTTTTATTCTTGGCAATTCCGTTTGACAAAATTCCTTTCAGTTGTACTTGTTTTCGCACTTTTATTTCACTGAGGCTATGAGTTTGTTAGATGCGAATCCAACCCGAATTGTGCCTTGCAGAGAAGTTTGTGATGTTAATACTTTCAAGATTGCCACTTCGCTGATTATAACGGGGATCGAGTTGCCCGGTCATTGAGGTTGAGGGAGGCTTGACCAGTAGGTCGAGGGCCCATCGCTAATGCAAAATTGCATTTGAAGTTGCATGTCCGCCCTTGCTCGCTTGAGCGAAGGAGTCCTCGCTCGAGCGAAGATTGCGTCTGGCAAAAAACTTGAAAGAGATAAATGTGCACTCGAGCGAAGCTTGTGTGGCTCGAGCGAAGTCACTTATGAAAAACACGCGTTTTTGGTTCCTCGCTTGAGCAAGAGAGTCTTCGCTCGAGCGAGCTTCGCAATCCCAGATTTCTATAAGTATTTGTTTTAGTCCAAAACTAGGATTACTCCTCCAGATCTTCTTCTTGGATATTAAGGTTTATATCTGAGGATATTTTGCTAGTTTTCTTTGATGTTTTTTTGAGTATTCAACTCATGGTTTAAAGAGTATACATCAAAGGATTATTTGTTTGTTCTACACAAAAGAGAGAGTTGTTCTTCAGTAGATTCTGGGGAATTCGAGCCTGAAGCTTTGGTGGATTCTGGAGTGGCTCATCGTCAAGACAATTCCGAGGTGAAGACGGGGTTGGAAGAGATACATAGGGGTTGGTTCAATTTGGGCGTGGATTCGCTAGGTAATTGAGAGTATACCTGTGTAATTCCTTTATATCTTCTTAGTAGATTGTTTTGTGGCTATTGCCCGTGGTTTTTTTTTTTATCACAATTGGAGGTGTCCAATTGTGGTTTTTTCACGTAAAATCGTTGTGTCGATTTGTCTTGATTGTTTGATTGGGATTGTTGCTTACTGCTTAAAATTGATACATAATCACAAATCAACATTTAGGGGATTTCTAGATTTTTCAACATCATTTCTAACCAAATAGTCTAGAAACTATTTATCTTCAAACTAATAGTGCATTTTACAATCTTACTTATTTAGGCTCCGTTTGTTTTGAAATAAAATATATTTTTCAAAAATATTTTACTCATTTTTTGTTGTTTGGTTAAACAAAAAGCAAGTAAAATATTTTTTAAGAAAAATATTTGTTCATTATTTTCCCCAAAATAACTTACCTATAAAAATTTTGCAAGTCAATTTTTACAAAATTGACTCTCACTCACTACCTTTTCAACACATTTAGCATTTTCAAATAAGTATATAAACTCACTAAAAAGTCATAAATGACACTTTATTGAATAAGTGTCAACCAAATACCGAAAAACAAAAACAAAAACATTTTTCTATGTAAAATCAATTTACAAGAAAAATATATATTTTTTTGTGTAAAATATTTTATGCCAAAACAAATAGAGTCTTAGTTCGTCCAAACAAACACGACACAAATATAAGTTGCCTGGTCATTTTGAGTAAATTTAGAGAATTTTTTGAGATTTCAATTTATTTTCATACAAAATGATGTAATTTCTTTTATTTTTATTGTATGAATTTTTTATATACTAATTTTGTTTGTATAATATTATCATTTTTGGTGTTATGAGTCATAATAACAGTAAATATACACCTATAAAAATTAAAATAATACAATATGCACCAATTGGTGTACTAACAGATGATATGACATAATTTTAGAAATTTTGGGTATTTGTAATTTGTATAATGAGTGGGATTATTAATGATATCATAACATATATTGGTATACTAATTGATATACCAATTGGTGCATGTAGCACTACCATAAAAATTATATTGAAAACTTATACCGAAAAGTGATGAATGATTCAAATTTAATTTTATAGGAATTGGCTACGGACTGAAGGGTGATGTTGGGCCCGTGAGGGCCCACCAGGGGTCTCATTTTGATAATCCGAACTGTTCAATGTATAGAACTTATTGAGTACTATATGCCTGTAAAAAATCACGTTGATCAGATATCGATCTCAATTTCATTGGATCAAGTTTTTGTCAACCGTTTATTTTTTCACTATCCATTTTTTAATTTATTTATACAAGACTGGTTTGATCACGTAGTTATCGATATCCAATCTACGTTATATTTTATAGATATAGATTACTCGATGAGTTCTACATATTAAGCAATTCAGATTATCAAAATGAGACCTGTGGTGGATCCTCACTAATCCAACAATACCCTCAAATTCGATCACAGATTGAAGGGAAGCCAAACCCATTTTTATATAATAGGACCTTCGCTTGAACTGAATCTTCACCACATTGGGTTTTTTTGAATAATTTTTTGATAAGTTTTCTAAATTCCTAGCATCACTGGTCACAATAATAATCATTGTGAATGAGGTTAAATCATGGTTGATGTATAAAATGTTAACAATACTTTTTACGGTCAATAATTTGGGTGAATATGTAACAAATATATATATATATATATAACATATATAAAAAGAAGGTAAGAGTGGTGTAACGTATGGTGTAGCACTGGTGGTTCTTGTGTAAGTCTGTCGTTTTTTGTTTGCAAAGTAGATTTGGGCTGGCTACGTGGCTTTCACCTTAGCCACACACACGATAGTAGAAACAATGAGCTATCTTCAGAGTGTGTTCCTTCCATCCTGATCCTGCCAATCGCCCAACCAACCAACCAAAGCCCACCATTTATCCCTCTCATAAGTTTCTTGTATGCTGAGAAGAAAGCTGTAACAACCCAGATTTTTAATTATTTTGTAAAAATTATACTAATATTATTTAATCACAGTTAAGAAAATATATAATTTATTTTGTATTATTATGTATAATTTTGTAAAATAATATAAAGAACTTTGGGGGTCAAAGCATAAATAAGTCACTAATTTATACTTACATTTCTAAGGGATAAGATTAAAAGCTACGGATGATGATGACAACTATATATATAGAGGGGTATGTGACATGCCCATGTGTCACTAAGCTTGGTGGGCAAGCATTTCCCCTAGTATAAAAAAAGTGATTTAGTTGGGTGGAAAAACAAAAAGAGAAAGGAAAAGAAAGAAAATGAGAGAAAGAAAGGAAGAAAAGAGAGGAAAAATAATGGAAGCTGAAAGGGTCTTTGGTGGTATAAAGAAAGAGTGAGGTATTAAAGTTAAGGTGGGTTATATTATACCTTGATTCACCAAAATGTATTTTACGTATGTTTTGACGTACTAAAATCTATTTTATACAAGTTATGTTTTATTAGTATATTAATAAAAATTATGTTTTATAAAGGTTTCAGTTACGTGGTTTTATTTCTGAACCCTATTTGCTTAAAAGGAAACCCATAGATATGTTTGTTTTACTTTTAAAGAATATTTGACTATAACCTTATAAACAATTATGTTTTGTAAGTACCACCACGGGAGTCCCATGCCTTGGGGGACTTAAATAACCATTGGCTCCTGTTTGACCACTTTGTGGTCCCCTGTTTGTCATGGATCTATTGACCTCTATTCTGATTGTCACTCTAGTGACCCCTGTTTGACCACTTTGTGGTCCCCTGTTTGTCATGGATCCTTTGACCCCTGTTCTGATTGTCACTCTAGTGACCCCTGTTCTGTTACATACCGTGGTTATAATTATTTACGTAATTTATGTAGTATATGTCAAATGATTTCTGTATGATATGTATTCTGTATTTTAATATCAAGCTCTTTTTAGCCAATAATTATACATGGTGAATTTTATGCCCTTACGCTCTTAGTATAATATTTCTCACTCTACCATGTGCTTATAGTTGTTTATCACTTTCAGGTGACATGTCAGGGCCAGCATGTGGGGTAGGCACAAAGCACTTATAGACTTAGTTCAGCTCTGACAATTTAATTAAATAGAAGCTCCAATGATTATTTTGGTACCCTCATTTAAATATTTCTTCTGCTCGCGTTTATTAATTTGTTTATAAATTAGCCGGAGGTAACCTCAGTTACTGGCCATCACGATGCTTAACCCTTGGGTACGGGGAGCGGGTCGTGACAAAAGCGGTGCTCTTTGTTTGCTTGTTCAGCTGATCTCACCCTTGGTTGCCTTCACATTGTTTGCACTGGTGTAAATTTCAATGGCTTCTACAAGCTCCCTCTGTTCAGTGTACAATCTTGAAGCACTTCTTTGTAGAAGAATTGGTTTGGCAACATTTAAATTTCGTACCACCATCTTCTTGCTCTACTGTTGGCGATATTCCTGCTCATTGTTTGTCTTCTACTGAGATGTTCATGCCTGATTTGTGTGTGTTTTCGAGCTTGTTCATGTGTGAAAAAATTATGCATACCAATTGTTTGACAATATGCCTGACTAAAATAACCCATAAATTCTCTTCATGGCAAAGCCTCTTCCTAAGATTGCAACAAAATTTCAAGGAAAAGGCCTGGCTTATTTCTTACAATTTAGTTTGTTTCAATTAATTTTTCATATTCATTTGTTCTTGGGTAGATAGAGTTTCTAATGTGTTTTGATATTTGGTTCCTCTACAGATAAAAAACAATTGAGAAGCACCTTGAAAGTGGCCAAGTCAAAGAGCTCATCAAAGACGCCCAGGACAAGCTCAAACCCATGGCTAAGATGTTCCGTATGTATATTTCAATACTCTCAGTCTTCATTTGCTTTCTCTTTGCTTTTGAATACATGGGTATCATTGCAAGCAGAACCAATATCAAATATTGAGCTTCAAATTTTATGCAGGTGTTCAAGAGAACATGATTTGAATCCTCTAATTTTAGATTAGGTTGTTCTTCGTGTAAAAGGGAAAAGAAATTTTAAAGTGTTGTAAGAAAAAGTTAGTTTGAAGATTTTTTATTTGTTTCAATTTTGCCAGTTAAATATATCTAACTAGCTATATATAAAATATTCAATTCTAAAATTATTTGATTCTTATTTTCAGACAACCAAGCTCTTGATTTTTCATTGCATAGAACTTGAATTAAACAAGATTGAATATGTTCTTATTTTCTTTTAGTTAATGGTATTACTTGAATGATTGCCTTCTCTATTTTTGATTATTTAATAAATCGAATACAATATACAACTAGACAATATGATACGATATACATATATAAAAAATAAGCACTCTTAATTTCAATGTGACCCACTAGACAATATGATACGATATACATATACACAAAATAAGCACTCTAACTTTAATGCGACCCTACGTGCTATACGCGTGAGGTCCAACTAGTAACATATATAAAAAGAAGGTAAGAGTGGTGTAACAGATGATGTAATGCTAGGGCTTCTTGGCTACACGGCCTTCAGCTTAGCTACACACACGATGGTAGATACAAACAAGTTAGTTCCAAAGCTCCTCATATAAATTTCCCAAAACGGTGGTCTACTCTTTGCCTATTTCCTAAAGCTACTCCATGCCAAATTTGGTTGCAGAATTTGGGTTAGTCACGTGGAATTCAGATTAGCCACGCCGACAATGAAGAAGAAAATAAATGTTACCCCATTGAATAGCATATATATATACATATCATGTGGATGGAGTTGCTGTTATCCTGTTCTTCCTATCACTGTCGGTGTTGTTGCTGCCGTAATGCTGTCAAAATTGGGCATCCAAAGCTTCGCTCTTGCTGTTGCAAATCTTGGTAATTATATCTGTATTTTCATGCCTACTATTTACAAGTGTGTTGAACAATATTTACCCACACTGTTTTTTATCCCTGCCCACATGTTTGTGGCCTCTTTGTTTTCACCCCTGCCCCTGCACACCATGTGTTTGTCAATATGTCTCAATAAACAAAGACTTTGCCAGGAATCATAAAGAAAGTGGAAAATTCCAACATTTCCAAACCAGCCAATTTCCAACCCCACTCAAACAAAGACAATAATTCCCAAGTTTTGAAATTTTTATAGCTAATAAGACAGTTTTATTTTTCCAAAGTCCACATCCTAGAAGGTTTACTGATGCTTGGTCTGATAACAACGATGAGGAGAAGATTGAGAACAAATTAGTAGAAATTCCTGATTGAAGAAATAGAAGAGGGAAAATTTAACCACCTATTCATATAGACTAGAAATTCCTAATTAAAGAATAGCTTAACAATTCGTTATTTCATGCTAAATATTGTAAATCATAAATTGACAGAAATCAAACATAAGTTAAATTAAAAACAAATTTATAAGAAGAAGAAAAAAAAGAAAGAAGTCTTTATCACTTGAATGAAGCCAAAAAAAAAAAAAAAAATCATAAGAAATAAAATCGTAAGAGATAAAATCTGATATCCCATCACAATTTATTCATTGAAATCTTAGAAATCCAATATACTCTATTAGAGTCTTCAATTTAGGTGAAAGAAAAAGGCAACAACAAGAAAGAAATTCTAGAATTAAAGATTTTGATAGAAACTAAGATCATGATTTGGAAGGGGAAATAACAAGGCAGCTAAAGGCATGGTCAATCATAAAGAAGGGGAAAAATTCCAACATTTCCAAACTATCCAATTTCCAACCCCACTCAAACAAAGACAATAATTCCTAATTTATGAAATTTTTATAGCTAATAAGGCAGTTTTATTTTTCCAAAGTCCACATCCTGGAAGGTTAACTGATGCTTGGTCTGATAACAACTATGAGGACAAGACAATTGAGAACAAATTAGTAGAAGGCACAAAGTAAACAGTTACATAATACATTTACTACTACAGGATCATACACAATAAGAATTGTCGTAAAAGGTTTAAAGAAATAGAAGAGGGAAAATTTAACCACCTAATCATACAGACTAGAAATTCCTAATTAAAGAATAGCTTAACAATTCTTTATTTCATGCTAAATCATGTAAATCATAAATTGACAAAAATCAAACCTAACTTAAATTAAAAACAAATTTATAAGAAGAAGAAAAAAGAAAGAAGTCTTTATTACTCGAGTGAGGCCCAAAAAAAAAATCTAGAGTCTTGAATTTGGGTGAAAGAAAAAGGCAACAGCAAGACATAAATTATAGAGCATGGTTCAGGTGCTTTCAGGGTTATATGAACACTTAAAAAAAAGCTTTGGATTAAGGCAGAGCTGCGAAGTGTTTAGACACAGAAAATGATGTTTTCTCGAGTGAAAAGTCCAACACCCAACAATGAAAGAAATTCTAGAATTAAAGATTCTGATAGAAACTAAGATCACGATTTGGAAGGGGAAAAAGCAAGGCAGCTAAAGGCATGGTCTTCATAAAACCAAACATGTTTGTTGATTCACAAATCAAACTTTATATGAACACAATAATGCAAAAAACTGTTTAATTCGAGCAGAACATCAATGAAAGCTTTGAAATCATCACAACAGTAACGAAGAATAAAGCAAAAACAACTTTTTTATATTAAAAAATAAGACAAATCACAAGCCATTACAAAAATAAAATAAAAAGAAATTCTCTAGATGTACTCTGTAACATAAGGGAATTGAAATTGACACAAAAGAATGAATTCATAAAATCTTCTTTCATTGTTGTTATTCGATCTTAACACTTTGAAGGCCTATGAAGCCCAAAATTTTTGTAAAACTGAAGAAGATTGAATCCCAAAAAACAATCTTCCAAGCAATCAAATTTGATTCCCTTGTTTATGTTAGTTCATAAATTCGGACTCACTTTGAAAGACTCACATCGTCTCTTTAGCCCCGAAGTTTTTTAGGTATATAAAAACCCGAAGCATAGCTCAAGTTAGCATTATTATTTAAGCAACTTGGAACTATTTATGGAGCCAAAGATATTAAAACAAAGAAGATAAAAGGAAAGCAACATGAAAACTTGCAACAATAAAAGCCTGAAGGGTAAATTATGCAAATAGTCCCTGTAGTTTACACGATGTGTCAATTTGGTCCCTGTAGTTTCAATTTGCTCAATTTTGCCCCTTAATTTAATGGATCGTGTCATTTTAGTCCAATAAATAACGGTTGTTAAGTTAACTTAACGGAATGTCAAACAATATGTTAATTTGGTCACTGTACTTTACATGATGTGTCACTTTCGTCCCTGTAGTTTCAATTTTCTCAATTTTGATAGGGTCTAAATTGATAGATTGTGGAAAATACAGGGACCAAATTGACACATTGTTTGACTTTTCATTAAATTAACTTAACAACCATTATTTATTTGACTAAAATGACACAATCCGTTAAATTAAGGGGCAAAATTGAGCAAATTGAAACTACAGGGACCAAATTGACACATTGTATAAACTACAACGACTATTTGCATAATTTTCCCAAGCCTAAATAACAAGAAGAAGATTACTTATTTATAAAGAAAACAAGAAAAATAACCCAAAAGCAAATTTGATTACAAGTAACCCATGCATGAAACTCCATTGCTATGCAATTCTCTCTAAAAATTTGGGGCCAAAAAGGGTTCCCAATGTAGAAATTGAGAGAACATCATTTAAAATTCAAAACACAAATTGTTTAAGTCATGAAACTGTGTAATTGCTGAGTGGGTATTGTGGATTGAATCGTACAATCAAATTAAGGATTATAAAATAAATCTGCTCACTCTCTTCAATGGGGTGTAAGTTTTCTTTGAGTAAATGGATTAGATTTGTTTTGATTCTAATAGCAATTTCTGGAACTACATTAAGTTTTCATCTGAGAGAATGATTTTCATTTGGGTTAACAAATAGTATTACTAAATCTATCAATAATATTTACACGTCTCCTTGACAGCAAATAAAGTTAGCACACACATACAAATTAAGAAAAATGGCAAGTTAGGCTAATAGGCTTAATCCATTGTATTAGCTAAAGAAATGCCAATCACCCATTACCCAATATATGTATCATTTTCACCAAAAAAAAAAACTAACCTGTAAAGGAGCATTCCTTCTGGTATTTTAATTGAAATGATTCCCAAATGGACAACTCAAAGAGCACAAGTTTGGAATCATAAAGAAGGCAACCAACTCAAAAACAGAGCAATCAAGTTTTATTCTTCTGTTTATGTCAGTTCAATTCAACTTAAAACTACCAACATAGAAACTAAAAAAAAAATAGCAACCCAAAAAGCCTAATAAAAATGATCAAAAGATTCATCTCCTTCTCTCTATTTTATATGACCAACCAATAACTACGTATCATAATTCTTTGGCAAATTGGAGTTACTCTCAAATGAGTTTTCATCTAAAGTGGTTCTAGTGTGGAGTTTGATGTCTATATGTTTGGAGTTTGGATTTGGGTTTGGGTTGTTGTCTTTGGTGTGATTTTTTTTTTGGTTATGGTTAGAAGTGTAGTGTCTCGCAAAAATTATTTTAAAACCCAAATGATGAAGAAGATGCAATTAAAAACCCTATACAAATTCCTGAAGAAATCATAAATTTAGACTCACTTTGTAAAACTCCTATCGTCTCATTAGCCCTGAAGTTTTTTACCTATATAAAAACCAGGAGCACAACTCCAGTTAGCATTATTATTTAAGCAGCTTCGAACTATTTATAGAGCCAAAGATATTAAAAGAAAGAAGATAAAGGAAAGGAACATGAAAACTTGCAACAATAAAAGCCTGAATAACAGCTGCTAAAATTCAAAGCACAATTGTTCAAATCATGAAACTGTGTAATCGCTGAGTGGGTATCGTGGAATGAATCATAGAATCAAATTTAGGATCATAAAATAAATGTGCTCCCTGTCTTTAACGGCGTGTAAGTTTTCTTTGGGAAAATGGATTAGATTTGTTTTGATTCTAATAGCAATTTCTGGAAGTAGATTAGGTTTTCATTTGAGAAAATGATCTTCATTTAGCTTGAAAAATGGTATTACTAAATCTATCAATAATATTAGTAGATCCCCTTGATAGCAAATAAAGCTAGCACACACATATACAAATTAAGAAAAACAGCAGGTTAGGCTAATAGGATGAATCCATTGTATTCAATTTATGTGAATAGAAAATGTATTAAGACATGCTCAATAGGTTCATTGAATTGAGTTTAGACCACATTCAAGCTAAAGAAATCCCAATCACCAAATCCCACTTATATGTCTATCTTGAGATTTAAAAATAAAAACAAAAGCAAGAGCATTATTTGCATGAACATACCTTTAGGAGCCATTGACATGCTTAATTCAATACACATTTAAAGCCATCAAAAGAAAAATAAAGTGCACATTAATCTTCCACTTGATATCATGTCCATTTTGCACAGGAAAACTACATTAGCTACACAGGCAAAAAGACACTACATTTCTAAGCCCAATCGCTGTGTGGAAGTTAAAAAAACGCAAGTGGATAAAAAATTGTGAGACATACAGGAACAACAATATTAATTCGATTTACCCTAATAATCACCCATTCAAATATTCTAAAAGATTGAGTTAAGTGTATGTGTATCATTTTCAGCCAAAAAAAAACTAATATCTAAAAGAGCTTTCCTTCTAGTATTTTAATTGAAATGATTCCCAAAAGGACAATTCAAAGAGCACAAGTTTGGAATCATAAAGAAGGCAACCAACCCAAAAACAGAGCAATCAAATTTGATTCCCCCGTTTATGTCAGTTCAATTCACCTTAAAACTACCGACATAGAAATTTGCAACTAAACTAACAAAATTTCAATCATATGATGACAAGACTTTACCACGCAAAATTAAAAATATTGTACATTACGAAAGACAAGGATGTATTTATATACATTGTTAATAATCACACTAACACAGTATTTCTTCCTCTTCTTATCTTTTGTAAATAAATCCTGCTATACATATCTACTATAATGCATAATGTTATGAAAACAACGGACTATATGGAGTGATATAAAGAACATATTTTTTTGATCAATTATTTTTTGGTTAAATTTATGTTATAAGATGTATACCGTATGCATATTATTATCAAACCATCAACATAAATATGTTTGTATGTAACGTTTGGACAAGATCACATCGAATACTTATTATCAACAACAGTGTTATAACTATACAATTTCCTCCTAAAATACATACAAGGAAACTTTGAAGAAATATTTGAATGTAGATTTTTAAATTTCACTTGCCATGTTATTCACAAAAATTACACAGTTGAATCATTTTTCTATTATGAAATAAATGTACTGCTTTTCTCTGTAGTTTTGTCGACTAATCAAAAATATTTTTTTTTTACCTACAAATGTAAAGGTATATTTACATCTGATATGACATATAGCTATGTTCATATTTCTATTAATTTGAGAAAAAATTGGCAAAGAGAAACAGAAAAGATAGACAAATTAGATACAAAATATGACTACATTTCACTTCTCAAATTCATAAACCAAACACAATTTGAAAAAAATATTTATATTGAAACTGTAGCACAACCCCCACATCTAATAGATATTCTATCTTTTCACCAATAAGAGATGAAGAAATAATGTTAAGTGGCCTTAGAGAAAGTGAAATATGATCTTCTATTTTGCTTTACACTAGAGGAGATTGAAATCATGTTGTCGATTAGGATGTTTAGCAACATTCTATCCAAGAAATAAACAACATACAAAATTGACAATTGATTTTTTCCTACTTGGAAGCATCACATTTCTAACAATGGAAATCATAGCTATAAAAATATAAAACAATTAAAAAAAATGAAAATGCAAAAAAAACAAGTCATTAATATGACCCCAAACATTGAAGACGAATAGATCCTATATTACAAGTTAAACATTTAATAAGTTCACATGGTATAATTAACATAGTACACTATAATTAACACACTACACTACAAAGAATCCATTAAATGAAATTTAAACATATTAAACATGTTGCATGTTTTCTTTTCATGACCCTTTGGCTTGCTATTGGTATGTGTTTATTTCTCCAATTGAAATTGTAGTTCTTGGTTTAGCTTCTGATTGTTTACTAGCTTAAGAATTTCATTATTGATTTATTGTAAATGTATGCTATACAATTTATAATTAAATGTAGGTATAGTTGAGAATTTAGCTCAAACAATATGAATAATCGTTTAGTCAAAACTTGAGAAAGCCTATTTGAAGAACAACAAGGTATGCTAAATAACTAGAGCTACTTACTTTGTGTCACCAATATGTTCACAATTAACTAGTCGATATTTCCCATCTCGTAAACGTGAACAAAATCACCAACGTTAGCGCGCATACAGTTCAAGACTAACAAGTGAACGCAAGCAACAACTATTACAACAGCGAAGAGAAAATCGTTAACGAGCAAAAGAACAGTAATTATGCAACAAAATCTTTGACAATGATAAAGGTATACAATATGTTGTCAGATGTAATAGGATAAACAAACTTACAAACCTATTGTTTGACTAGCCTTTGCAAGGAAGAACCAAACATATTTGCAGTCCTGCTTTATAGTAATCCAGGTTTTACCCCGACCTTTATTGTGTTCCGGACTCGGGTTCCGTGGTTGTATGTTGTTATCTATGTCTTGTTTCTTCCCTTTAATTCTTTGAATTTGAGTTTTGGGTCTTGTCGGGCGTGTTTGGAATAGGTTAGTTGTCTTTTGGTGCAAATGGTTGCTGTCCAGGTTTTGGCTTCTTCGCTCGAGCGAGGCTTTTTGCGCTTGAGCGAGCCCTGGGTATTTGCTTCTTTGCTTGAGCGAGGGTTCTTGCGCTCGAGCGAGGATTGAGAGTCCTCAGGTTTCTTTTTTACACATAGCTTTTGCTTGAGCGAGAACTTTTGCGCTCGAGTGAGATGTGTGTTCTTTGTTCCTTCGCTTGAGCGAGAACTGTTGCACTCGAGCGTGCGTCTACGTTGGTGGTAGACCTGAAGCATTGCATTGTGCGCTCGAGCGATGCTTCTTGCACTCGAGCGAGGCCACTTGTTGTGTCTGGTTGCTTGAGCGACAACTCCTTCACTCGAGCGAGCCTCGCATATATCAGTTTGGAGCAGCATGATGTTATATCACTTTTTGACCTTTTCTTCACTCAAAACCCTCATTCGGCTGCCTCTCTCTCTAAAACACCCTTTCTCTCTTCAAATACTCCATGATTTAGGGTCTTTTTACCCTACTCCCTTTGTTAAAAAGCTAGAGTTTGGCATGGGCTTCCTTTTGATTCGGAAAAGCTCAAGTTTGGAGCATCTTCAAGTTTCTCCTTCTTCCTCTTTGAGCTTCTCCATTTGAGGTAGGGATGTTCTACTCTTTATTATGAGTTTTAACCTAGATGTGTGTTATCTTTGCATAAATGGTGGAGTTTGGAAGTTTGGGTGAAGTTAGGGTCTGGGATTGAATTTGTGAAAGAGAGGTTTTCTACTTTGGACTCCATATGTGTATGTGAGGTCTTGAAAATGGGTTTGTTTGTGTATAATGGGTGAAATTTAACCTTGGGTGCAATATTTGGGAAAGGGGGAAAAATGCCCTAGTTTGAATTAAATAAACTATTTTGTATACATAATGAAATCAATGTGGAAATATGAAATTGGTTTGGGAATTATGAAATTGGGGGAATATGTGTTTACATGGTGTATTTAGATTGATAAATCACTCACCTATGAAAAATTTGATAAATTATCTATTGATAGATTTATTTATCTGCTTAGAAATATCTGTTTTGGGCTATCGATGGAGGATAACTATGATTATTGTAGAAAATGCATGAGGATTAGAAAAAAAATTGAAACTAATCAATTGAATTATGTCATTGAATAAGACGGTTTGAGTAAACCATTGAATATGTGAATTGATGAGTCATTGTATATGACAACGTGTTTAAATACATTGTATATGTATCATTGTTTGGGAGGAGATAGGGGATGTACTCCATTATTTGGGAGGAGATAGGGGATGGACTCCATTGAGAATTAAGTTGGCCGGAGTGTCCAGGGTGAAAGTTCTGAAATCTTATTTATTTATGGGTGCCGGTTCCCTCAGACGTAGTTCCGTAAAATGGCAAGAAATAGAAGTGTTGGATTGATGAATGCATTGAATTGTGAACCAGTGAGTTGAAATCTCATTTTGGTTGTTTTGATAATTATGGACTTGGTAAATGGATTTACCCAAAATGGATGATTGGAAATGAATTGAGACATGGTTATGTAAATTGAATGGTCATGGAATAATGTGTTGGTTAAGAAATATCCCACATTTATCTGATGCTTATGTTTTAGTTATTTCTCATATATTGTGATGCATATCTCTACTGGACTTTGGCCCACCCTACTTAGGAAACCATTTTCAGGTACAGGTGTAGACACCCCATTTTTGACCGCCCTTAAGACTTGGACGCGACTAATGGTTTACATGGTAGAGAAAGGTGTGCAGGGGAAAGGTTCAGTTTCTTCGGCAAGGAGAGAGTCCAATCTCAACTTCATACCCCTTTTTGAACCAAAACAATCTTGATCAAAAGATTTTAGACCTTAAAACCCTCTCTTTCAAAACGTTTTTGAACTAAAGTTTTTACGATGTTCCGAGACTCGCATTTTGTCAAATGTTGCGCTTTTCGGCAAACCGAGCAAGGACAAAGTGGAAATGAATGAAAGAGAGATAAAATCTTTGAAAAATATTTCAAGACACCTTGTCTAGGGGTTTGGAGTTGAAGAAAAGAGGAGAAGAGAGAGGAAAACTAGTTTGGGAGAAGTTCGGCATGAATCCGGGTAGGACCGAAACTGCGCGGCTTCACCGAAATGGGCATAACTCTTTGCACAAGAGGAATTTTGATGCAAGGTTGGCGCCATTGGAAAGCTAACTTCTGGGGCTTCAATGTGGCCACATGGAAGACCATAAAATCAGATGGCCGACCACTTAGGTGGTCAAAAGTGGTTCGGTATGAATCCAGGAAGGAGAGAAAAAGTCGAGCGGTCCTCGCTAAATTAGGCTTATCTGTCTATGCACTTGGAGTTAAGCTATGAGGCCACCACCGTTGGAAAGCTTACCTCCGGGGCTTCATTTTGTACTCAAGAATCTCCTAAAGCTGAGTCCGGGTGGGGGAGATATGGTTGGTTGAAGTAGGGTATCAATCCGGTTGGACCGAATCTGCGCGGCTTCACCAAAACATGCATAACTTTCTGCACAGGAGGAATTTTAATGCAAGGTTTATGGCATTGGAAAGCTAACTTCAAGGGCTTTATGGACGACCAGCTTTGGAGTTTGAACCTTTTGACCCCTAGTCGGCCGACCAGGGAAAGTGGTTGGCCGACCACTTCAACTGGTCGGCCAGCTCTCAGTTTGTTTGTCTCAGTGAGTGTGTTCCAGCTGTGCCAGCTGGGAGGCATTTGCTGCATCCTCCATACGCGTGTATGGAGGATCTTTGAGCTTAGTTTTAAGCTTCTTGAAGAAGCTTTAGCCCCTCTCCTCTATAAAGGAAAGGCCCCTCTTCACTTGCAAGGGTTCAGAATTTCCAGAGGCTCATACAAACACACTCCTCCATATCTCTCTATTCCAAGCTCCAAAAACCCTTGTTCTTGGTCCCATTGCACCACACCTCCTAGCATAACACCTCCACCATCCATCCAAGCACCTTGGAACTGATTTACAGAGGCTAAGGAGGCACATTGTTGGTCCAAAGCTGCTGGAGTTGCTGTGCTACAAGGGTAACACATTTATTCCCTTTTAAGCGCTCTTTTTGATTCATTGTTTAGCCATACTTGCAAGAATATTTAGGCTTTGTCATAAACTGAAAAAGTTTTTTTTTGAGTTTATAAACATGTTTGTTTAAGGTCATTTCTTTGTTGGGGGTCATCTACCCGCTTACATGCTTCATTTCCCCTTGTTTTGAGCTATGCTTTAGGGCCTTTGTTGTGAGTTTTGTTGGACCTTTTAACCAATGAAATCCAATGGATTTTTAGTGGTTATTATGTGTTTTTGAGCCTCAAAATCAGAGAGGGGTGACCCTCTCACCCCTTGTTCTCTTTACTAGCTTTGTTGGCCTTCCAAAGGGGCCCCTATTTGCATGTTTCAAAGCCACATTTTAGGCCCAATTTGGTGGGTTTTAAGGTCTACCTTAACTCTGTCCAGAGCCCATTTTGCCATATAAAGTGTCTATTTTGCATGTGTAGAGATATCCTCTTCAAGGCCTTTCAAAGAGGCTTTCACTTGCATGCTTCCTAGACCAATTTAAGGGCCTTTTTGGTGGGTTTTAGGACCCTCATAACCTCTTTCTAGAGGCCATTTTTCCATTTTATATGTCTGTCATATACGTGTGGAACAACCCCTTGCATGGCCCTCCAAAGGAGCCTATCATTTTTGCATGCGTTGGCTGAGTTTCAGTGGTTATTCGGGCATATTTTAGCATGGAATACTTCTATTTTTGGCTGGTTTGGTGAGCCCTCATGTGCTTCATATAGCTGTAGTGAAAACTATGCTTACTAGCCTATGTTGCATGTTGTTTTGGCCCTTCATGTTAGCACCTTTTGTCCTTGCCCTAAACTGATTTTGTGCATATTTTGGACTGCCCTAGCTCTGTTTTTGGGTCTCATGGTTGAATGGTGTTTGTTTTGCATGCTTGTGGTTCAATACACTTGCTTAGCTTTGGGTTTCGGGGTCCATTACATGCATATACTGAGGTATTCCTTGTTTTGGGTCCATTATACATCATATTTCAGAGCTTGTATCAATGCCATATTGCCATGTTTTGTACTCTTTAAATGCGTTTGAGAGTCGAGCTTGTATGCCTCATTTACCGACCATTGAATAAGCTCCATTTCATTGCATTCCGAGCCATCATTTTAGGCCATTTCCCCACTGTTTCAGACCTTCCTAGGGTCTGTTTGGGGTTGATTTGTCCATTAGTGCATTGTTTTGGGTACCTCTAGAGCAACGCACTTCACTAGTTTCGGTACCCGGGCCCCCTAGCTTGCATTGTGTGCCATGTTTGCATGTTTCGGGACCATTTTGTGTCATGTTTCAGAGCTGGAATTTGTGTGTTTGTATGCCATTTTGCATCCTTTTCCATGCTTTGGTAGAGAGGCATTCGATGCCTTAGGATCGATCCCTTGCATCGTGCATGTTTGCATGTGTTTCGGTTGTCTCATTTCCATCATATGGCCACTGATGTGAGTGTGGCTGAGGTCCACTCATGTTGGTGTAAGTCCATCGTGCATTGTGTATGCCATTTCAGTCCATAGCATTGCGTATGCTAGGTTGCATGTTAGAGCATTGTGTATGCCATGTTACATCACGTGCATTGTGTATGCCATTTTAGTCCATAGCATTGCGTATGGTAAGTTAGCCCAAGCACGGGAAACGAGGGACGTTTCATACTCCAAGTGATGGAACGTGTCTCAATTCCCGGTCGCCGACACTCCGGATTAACCATGATGGAGTCTAGGCCTTGTTGTGTTTATATGTGCATTCATTTCACATCGAGTCGTGCAATTCGACTCTTTGGCCATCACGCATCGAGATGCATGATTGGTGGCACGAGGATCGAAGAATACACTCCCTAGAGCTTGTGCAATGATGGGGAGAGTGGTCGTTCACACATGTGTTGCAAATACCTTGCTTTCTCTTTCTCTTGCCTTTGTTGCAGAAAAACCAGAAACTGGAGGCAGGAACTGGTCAGCCGACCAGCTTTTCTGGCAGGCTGACCACTCCTTTTGGTTTTTCCCACATAAACTGGTCGGTGGGTGTTCTCCAAGCCCAATAGCTGGTCGGTGGCCCTCCCACAGCCTCCCAGAGTGGAGTTTCAACCTCTCGGAGCTTTGTGCAAGTTTCTGGATTCAATTGCAAACAAAGGCGAGTCAAGGTATCGCGATGGAATTTACCGACAAGGCAAATTGAGCATGCATACACCCTCCATCATTCCAAGCAGAGCTGAGGCAGTCCATTGCACGTAGCATAGCATGCTAGTTTACTTTGCTTACCTAGTTCATTTGTTAAGTAATTAGTGTTGTGTAATAATTCGTTATTTATTTTGGTTGTGTAATATTCATTCGGACCCTCCGAGCGAGGGCATAACTGTAATAAGTGTGCGTGTGTGTGTGTGATGTATGTCTCCCAACCCCACGTCTTTCTCCCTTTTATTTACCAGCTTATGATGGTTAGATTAGGGCATGTTTCAATTAGCATACTTATGATAGCATGTTTTCATCATTCATTTGTATCGCATGCACCGGGCTCAGCACATCATACTAACTGCATTTGTATTTCAATTCCAAACTGAATACGTGTTAGCTGTAGCATCATCATATGTCATCTTAGAATAGCCGAGCCTAACTTAGTTACATTCATGTATGTGTTGCATTAGGCATTTCAGCACAGTTAGGATTCATGTATGATTTCTAATTAGCTTCTTTCTTTGGCTACTCGGTAAGTGTTTATGCTTTAGCATCCTTGCATGCGTGTGAGTGACTGCCATGACATCATGCTTACCATCAGGCTACGTGCTTATATGATATAACTGCCTGAATGCCTGTGGGTGAAGGTTGGATTATCTGAATTGGAATAATGCATTGATTGTGAGTTTTAAGCCCACTAGATAGTGGCAAAGCCATCTTTTCTAAGCCCATCCAAGGGTGGCAAATCCACGTCTTAGCCTACTTACAAGTAACACCATCAAACCGTTTTCAAAATAAACAAACATGAAATGTTTTGTTCCAATTCAGGCGATCTGGTCTATACTTGTATGTTGTGCGCATCACGTAGTAAATCTAGGCTAATAACAGAATAAGAGCACATAATATTTTCAAAACTCGATATCATGGTTAGTAGAGGCCGATCTCTGATCGGACGAGCGGGGGTGCTCACGAAGTGACCTTCCCCAATCGTACCCAAGTTCCCGAGCCGAGGCAACTTTGGTGATGACAGCCACGTGGCCTTAGGCAACAAGTTAGGGTTTCCTAAATTTCCCAAAATAAAATATTTAGGTGGCGACTCGGTATCTGGCAAAGCAGTCCATGTTTGGCACTTCTTTCAAAAAATATGTTTTCAAAAACGATTTGCCGGATTTGGACTCTTTGATGATTCATCGGTCTTGCATTGCACTCTGCGAGATTAGATACAGGACCGTGACATTGAGTCTTGAATTGTAGTGAGCTGAAATGAACGAAACGGGATCTCCTCCCGGGGCGTTCGGGGACGTCTACAGTTTCTGGCGACTCTGCTGGGGAGTTAGAGATCTTGACTCGAACTCATGATATCTTGTTTTGATTACACTTATGTGTTTCTTTGCATTGCATTTGCATTGGTGCGCCTAGGACACCGTGTTTGCCGTATGCTATTCCTGAACGGTTTGCCGGAGGCTCGCTTCGAGAAGCGTGCCATAAGGCTGACTGGTTGCAGGCTCTGCCACGACAGGAACACAAACCTCGATTTTTACCGGGACACCCTTTTTGACCGTTCGACCTAGTGCATATTCGGAATCCATAGTGACCATTCCAAGCTAGGACAGGTTGCTTACCCGATTATAGGTTGTTTGAAACCGTTGCGTGCGTAGTGAAACCCTAGCTCCTGACAAAATAGGACAGGGAAACCCTACCCCAACATAAGGGTGTTTTGGCTCTCGCTTCCTTGTTATGTGCTTTTAGAGTGCGTCTCTACAGGAATGCATGTATCAGTTTGCAAGTTTGGGCATCAGGCCTGCGGGCACCAATTCAGTATTTTGGGATTCAATTCACCTGAGGGTATCAGTTTACGGGCAGAATTTTGGGCAGAATTCTGTAGGGGGCACAGTCATTCAGCTCTGCTCATATGGGTTATCGTGAAATCAGGCTGAGATGCTCTCTGTTTTCCCTTTTGCTAGGTAGTCTTGGAACCATAGCTCCAGAAGGCTCTGAGATCCCCAAGATTCATTGGACTTGTGTTGATAGACTTTGGCGGATCAGAGATTCAATTCAAGGGCAATCAGTGTTCCTTTGCCAGAGGCAGGGTAAAAGGGCCATCGAGCCTGAATCACCGATTCAGGCGATTACTAGATCAGTGGCCCTTATCCACCCCACCAGTGAACAGTCAGGTTGAGGCCTCAGTTTTTATCACAGAGATAGATAAACCAGTTAGTTAGCCAAAACAATAGAACGTGGCAGGGATGGAGGAAATGATGCGCTAACTCCAAGAAAGTATGAAACTCATGCAACAAGATGCTGTCCGCCAAGCGGAATTTGCCAAACAGCAGGCTGCGGTCATGGCCCAGTAGGTAGAGCTAATCACCAGGTTGCAACAGCAAAACGGAGCATCTGCTTCGAATCAAGCTCCCCCCCACCAGTAGATCCAATACCCGGGGAGACGCCAAATGTCCAGGAAGGTACGGACATTCCGACAGGGCCAGCTCCGCCCACAATCTTACCCCAGCTGTCTAAAGCACAAATCAACCTACCGGACTCTCCCTTTAAGTTCGAGATAGACCCTATAGTGTTGAAGTTGAGCAAGCTTGAAAAGATGTTCAAGAAATCTTAGGGAGTAAAGTCCATCTCGGACATCGAGAATGGGTATACCGACGCAGCTGTGACGCTGCCGGACAGATTTAAAATGCCGCATATCGACCGCTTTGACGGCTCTGGAGACCCAAGGGTGCACCTCCACTTGTTTTCTAAATCTTGAGGCCAATGGGTTTGACCACAGCTCAGAAGTTATCTCTTTTTGGCCGAACCATGTTTGGGATAGCCGCAATCTGGTATGCGAAATTGGAGGACTCCGTGAAACGGAACTGGGAAGAGCTGGCTGAGGCGTTTATTGCTCAATACTCCTACAACACACAGATCGAGGTCACAACTCGTGATCTCAAAGTCACCCGCCAAGAACCTAAGGAGAGTTTCTCAAAGTTTGTGATGAGATTGAGAGCAAAAGCCTCAATGATGACTACAAGGCCTTCCGACAAAGATCAGATCAGGATGATTGTTCAGAATCTACATGGCATGTTGCTGCAGAAAATGATCGTTCTACCACTGTTTACCTTTCCAGACCTTCATGGAATAAGGATTCAGATCGAGGATGCCATCCGACAAGGGATCTTTGCAGAAGATAATGAGCCGTTGAAGAGAAATGTTGTTCACAATTCCAATGCTACTACTAAAGGTATCACAGCTGTGAAATGCTTAGAAGTGGACACTATCACCACTTCCCTCAATGGCCAAAAACCAACCACCTCAAATCGGCCCCAATCCCAAAAGTTCAATCCTCTTTATATGAGTTTCTCCCAAGCTTTGAAAAAGCTACAAGAAGAATGGCACCTAGAACTCCTAGAACCCCAACCCCTTCCAAATCCTCTTCCACCAAGGTATGACCCAGCTAAATACTGTGCCTATCATTAACAACACGGTCATGATACGAACCGTTGCATCCGCCTCCGTCATAAGATTCAGGATCTTATTGACGAAGAGACCCTAGCTCCACCCAAAGGACCTCAGGTTAGTACTGACTCGTCATCTCCCCACCTCAACCTCATCCATACACTACCATCCACCTTCGACCCTAGCATATACATCACCCTAGCCCATCTACCCAAGCCTGAGGTGTTCATTCCAGAAAGCATGGACTTATACATGATGGATACACCTGGACCTCAATTATCTCAAGCCCGTGAGCCCACTACTTCTGAGCTGAAGAGAATGATCGAAGATCTTCAGAGAACTGTGACAGATCTGGCCTCTGGGACATTGGCTCGGTCATCGACCACACCACATACCGGGAATTTCATGACAAAAGGCTCCCCAATCTTGGGACTGGCTGCATTTGAAGAAGGCCAATCCCTTGGCATAGTGGAGGCCAGCGGTAAGAACAGGGTAGGGGCAGGAATTGGTCCCCATGAACACCTTCAGTGGGCTGTTGAGGCTTTGAAAGCCGAGGGACTGAACAAACAGCAAGTGCTCGCAGTGATCGCAAAAACTGTGGATGATACTTTTGCCACTCAAGTTGGGGGCAGTCTGAATCAAGGGGCAAGCCGAGACAAAGGATGTTGTACCAAAAATGATCCTGTTAGCTCTAATCCTCCACTTGGAAGAGATCAGCAAACCAAAGCAAGACTGCCAATCCTCTGCAAAGGCCCAAAGAAGATCCACAAACCTTGAAGTACTAACCCCGAGGTCAAAGGGTCTTCCATGCCCTCTATATGCCTTTGTCCACAGCGCTCCAAATCCTTGTTGGACAAGGCCATCTCAAACCTCTTGAGCCTCAGCCCCTCTCGAATACTCCTCCGGCTACGTATGATGCCACCCAGTATTGTGCCTTCCATCAACAAACCGGTCATGGCACTGACAATTGCTCTCGTCTTCGCCACGAAGTGCAAGATCTGATTGACGACAGGGTCATTGCCGCACCAAGCTCTGCAAAGTCTATCGGCACTGGATCGGTGAACTTGGGGGATAATGTGATGTGATTAGGGGGGATAAACCACCTGCGGGCAGCGCTCAGTTTACTCTGGATGTAGCGTTTGGCACGCACTGTTTTGAGCATTTACGAATGCTAGTTTTGTAGTTTCTGACTTGGGTGTTGAGTCAGTTCTGTAGTTTTGTTTTGAGTCTGTCTCTTTGTCTTGAGTCAGTCTTTTTGATTAAGGGTCTGTCTTGTTGTATCGAGTCGATCCTGTTGTACAAAGGTCGGGTGATTCCGGGGGTGTTACCTCGTGTATCACCATTTTGTTTTGCATTTGTCTTTTTTGCTTTCTTTTGGAGCCGTTTGTCGGCGACAGATCTGATTGAAACAACAGTGATTTTCACACTCTCGTGTTCGCTTCTGCCTTAGGCCAGTTATGCCAAAAGTTGGAATGAAACGGCAATGCTTTTCGCCTACTTTTCTGTGCCTCGAACTCATTGCATTGACCTAAGTTTTTCAAAAAATTTTTGAACATTGTGATGAAAACAAAGAAGAAGGAATTCCTCGGGATTTGTAAAAAAATTTTGATCAACTGAGAGAAAGAGAGGCGTGCTAAGCCCTTAATGATTGAGATCATGCTTGTTAACGTAAGTACTGAGAAGGACCCTGGCTTTGATCCAGATTGGTTCTACACTATCTTCGGCGCGAGCAATTTGTCACTTTCTTAAAAACTTTCAAAAAAATATTTTGCGCTGTCTTGCGAAGACTTGTGTGGAATCGCTCTTGAGATTGTGCAGCCTAGGATCGCTCTCAGCCTCGAGACTCGACCCCTTGCTTTCGAACCTCAAACTTAGATTCAGAATGTTCAATGGTCAACCACGATGTGAGGCTTGTGTGGCCAGATTTGAAGCAGCTCGCGAACTAGGGGCAAGAAAAGTCAGACCAAGAAACTTGTGAAGCTAGATCAAGAGCACCCCTCAAACTAGGGGCAAAAATGTCAGATGTGCTCGAAGAGTCAAAGACGAAGACTGGCAAGAATGCCAAATCCCAGAAGGGAGGAAAGAAGACAGTTTCTGCTGAAGAACAACAGAGTTCCTATCCGCAACACTAGGGGCAAAATCAGGCCCCCGTTGGATGGACTCTTGCATCGTCAGCGAACAATAGCCATTCTCCTAGATTCAAATGACTTTAGGATCCTAAAACCATTTGACATGGACAAAGCTACACTTTTACCCTTGAGAGGCTTGTTGGGCCGAAAACCCGGAAGGACGGTCCAATCAAAAGCTAGAGCAAGAAAAAGAAGAAAAACAAAAAAAAAGAGAAAAAATGCAAAGAACAAAAAAGAAATGAAGAGCAATCAAAATTGAAAAAAAAAAAAGAAAAAAAGAAAAAAGATGAAAAGAATTGAAAAGAACAGAAGAAAAACATAGCTCGCAAGGTTGAAAACTCGGAAGGGCGGCCTTGGCAAAAGTTAGAGCATAAAAGGAGAGGTTAATACCCGAGTGTACCTTAACCTCGAACTATGTATGGCTTGATTCCCATCTTTGGGATACGTAGGCAACTTCATTCTGAAGTCCAGCTGTAAAACACTTCAAATTCAACTGTGTCCATGTGATGGTTCTGGTCATCTTTGTCTTTTCTGTATCCGGGAGTTCGGTTGTGATCATCACCCTGAGGATTGATTGCAATGCGCTGCAGTGCCATTCAGACAAGGGGCAACTTTCTGTTGCCATACAACGCGCTGCGGCGTTATTCAAACAAGGGGCAACTTTCCGTTGCCATGTAACTTTCCTCGAGCAAGGGGTAATTTTCCATCAGATCTGAGGTTGTGCATCTCAAGAGTAAGTTCCATGTTGGTCGAGCAGTGGCCATTTGCAAAAATAGTTTTTGAGAATTTTTACTGAGGTTGACTGATTCTCTTGAAAATTATTCCACTTTTTTTCAAAAACTGGATCCTTTCTTGGACCCGAAAAAGGAAAATTTTCAGTGCTCATGACCTAACTTGCATGATTTTCAAAATCAAAAAAGCGAACAAGCATGTTAATCTAACTCTCATATTGGTCAAAAATTGTTTTAGTAGAAAACCAAAACAAAAAAAATGGTCAAATGATGAACTAGGGGTACAGTTGAGTCAGGTATTTTGTCTTTTCCCCATGGTCAACATACCTGCCAAAAAGGGCACTCTACCTGCCAGAAATGGCATTCTACCTGCCAGAAAGAGGCACCACTGAAGCTGACCACAAAAGGGCAGAAAGCTCTCACACCCTCCAAGCAACGAGGTATCAACCCAAGTGCGAAGCACGAACTGGAATCGGGCAAGGTATTCCAATCAATCATCCGGATAGATCTAATCACGTCCAAACTCCCTAGCAGAGCATCGTCAATCGATGTCAGCTGCAGATTTGCTACACACCTAGTTGTAGTGCAGCCCCTCTGTGGGAGAGACTCACTGTTGTGAACAAGAATAAGAAGCTGGTAGAATACCAAGGGCAAGAGCCCACAACTTCCTGCTTATCCATCAACCACCCAGTGGAGGGATAAAAAAATGAGAGATTGAAGAATAGAGAGATGTGCGCTGAGAGAAAAAGTGAGGAAAGGGCTTTTTCAGAAGAACAGAGCTTAAGGGCCGAGTGATGTGAGAATCACAAATGAGAAATGGTGGGAAACAATACCCAGAGAAACTGGCTCCTCATGCACTGAGAGGTCTCTCGTCTTTGTAACACGTCTGAGTGTCATGTCTCTTGTTTTTGTTTGTCTCGATTCTTGTTTTTTTTGAGTCGTTTCAAGTGTCTGTGTTTGTGTTTAGGTTGTTTTCCTTTTGTTTTTCTTTGTTGAGTCGTATTGCGTTGTGTTTAGTCATAAGTTCAATACCCAGTTAAGAATTCATTTCTCAATTTCAAAATGAATCGTTTTGTGCTAAGGAGTGCCGTGTCATTCTCCACATTTGTGCAAAACAAGATTTTGTTCTTTCAAAAAACCGCAGGGTTCGACCCAGGTCATGTGAGAACAGTAAAACTAGGACCTATCTGAAGTTATATGGATTCCAGATTGCAAAGCAAAAGAAAAGAGGGAAAATTTGGAGCATCCGAGTTTGTTTCAACTTCTACAGGTTCCGTTTTTGCATCCCGTCTTTTCAGATCGGACTGTTTGTTCAGACTGAGCCGTGTGCAGAATGAATCGAGTACTGTGTTATGAGCTGTATGTTCAGAAATGAGCAGTGTGCTGATATGAGCTGTGTGTTCAAAGTGAACAGAATACTGTGTTGACTGTTTCACTGTTGCAAGCCAGAATGGCGATCAGAAGTGCTTTCCCTGAGTACCATTCCCCGTCAGAGTAAAGTGGTTTATCGCCACTCACTCCATGAGGTGCTTTCTAGAGTGCCGCTTTGTCTGTTTATTGCATTCCCTTAGCATCATGCTCCACATTACTTGCAACATGTACTGTATCATCGCACTTATTGCGTTTATTTGCATCTTGTGTTATCTTGTATCATTTATCCTTTTACGCCGAGCTGCGTTTAGGATCGTTGTCCTCTGGGACTTTCTCAGGTGGCGCCGAGCACGCGACTGATAGTTTGTTGGACCTCCTCTCACGATTTCAGCGTGGTTTGAGTGTCCCGTTTCTTACACGATTTTAGCGTGTTTGGAATTTATCCCAGGTTGCGTTATAGACGCGCTGGGCGGGTTGTTGGACCTCCTCTCATGATTTCAGCGTGGTTTGAGTGTCCCGTTCCTTATGCGATTTCAGCGTGTTTAGAATTTATCCCAGGTTGCGTTGTAGATATGCTGGGTGGGTTGTTGGGCCTCCTCTCACGATTTCAGCGTGGTTTGAGTGTCCCGTTCCTTACGCGATTTCAGCATGTTTGGAATTTATCCCAGGTTGCATTGTAGACGCGCTGGGCGGATTGTTGGACCTCCTCTCATGATTTCAGCGTGGTTTGAGTGTCTCGTTCCTTACGCGATTTCAGCATGTTTGGAATTTATCTCAAGTTGTGTTGTGTACGCATTTGGGCGGTTTTTTTTAGGCCTCCTCTCACGATTTCAGTGTGGTTTGGGTGTCCCGTTCCTTACGCGATTTCAGCGTGTTTGGAATTTATCCCAGGTTACGTTGTAGACGCGCGGGGCGGATTGTTGGACCTCCTCTCACGATTTCAACGTAGTTTGAGTGTCTCGTTCCTTAAGCGATTTCAGCGTGTTTGGAATTTATCTCAGGTTGCGTTGTGTACGCACCTGGGCGGTTTTTTTCAAGCCTCCTCTCACGATTTCAGCGTGGTTTGAGTGTCCCGTTCCTTACGCGATTTTAGCGTGTTTGGAATTTATCCCAGGTTGCGTTGTAGACGTACTGGGCGGATTGTTGGACCTCCTCTCACGATTTCAGCGTGGTTTGAGTGTCCCGTTCCTTACGCGATTCCAGCGTGTTTGGAATTTATCTTGGGACGTGTGAAGCGTGAGCCCGAGCGGTTATTTTCGCACCTCTTCTCACGATTTTAGCGTGGTTAGAGTGCCTCCATTTCCTCACACGATTTCAGCTTGTTTGGAATTTGTTTACCTCTTCTCGTGATTTCAGCGTGATTGGAGCCTCCATTTCCTCACACAATTTCAGCTTGTTTGGAATTTGTTTACCTCTTCTCACGATTTCAGCGTGATTGGAGCCTCCCCTTCCTCACACGATTTTCAGCGTATTTGGAATTTATCTTAGGTTGCGTGGAACGCTCTCTTGATTAATTTTCTTTGTTCTGCCTCCATTCACGAGTCCAGCGTGGTTGAAGTATGTCACCCTTTGCATCTATTGTACTCTTTGTTGCATCGCATCTATTATCTATTGCATCACATCTGTTACATCCATTGCATTATATCTATTTTATCGTCTGGTCTAGGAGACCTTAAATCCCGTATCTTCATTCGCACTATCTTGTGCCCTCGTCTGGTCTAGGAGACCTTAAATCCTCTAAAAGTGCAATTCTTTTGGTGTTTGTCGTGCCTGAATGACTTCCGGTGGTCTGGTATAGCCACCTACCTGTGTTTGCGGTGAGTTCCTAGGAGACCAATTGAGACGGTGAAAACTAGAGTTCGAATGACTCTTGCCTAGAACGCAAAGGTTCGGGATTTCTGAGACTAAAGTCTGGTTTAAATACCTAGGGATATATCCTCGGCTTGAAATCTGTATGGCAGCCCCATAGATTGAGATAGTATATGTATGCGCCTCAATTCTGGATACCAAATCAACCTAGTCTGTCACCCTGTTGGAGAATAGGGAAAGCTGCAACCATAGTCAGGAAGAAAAGTAGTACCTGTGATTCAACTGAGAAGAAGATGAAGATTCCCACATCAGCATGAGGTAGAACATTGCCGAGGTAAGTCATTGCCAATTACCCCTGTAAGGTACCTTCCCTTCCTAGCTATTACATTGCATTTTAGCTACTACATTGCATTGTATATAGTATCTATCGCATGCATCTACTGCATAACCGTTGTATCGCCTGCATTATTTCCATGTTGAGCTTGGTCTGGTATGTGCTCATACTTTTCATGTCAAAGCATGGTTATGAGATTTTGTGTACGCACCTATTCTACTAATGGGATTGTGGTTTGAGGGTGACGGCACCATTTCCGTGTTAGACATGGTTTGTTTGTGTCCATGCCTTTCCTAGGCAAAATTTGGTTTGGCTGCGCGCCTTATCCGTTGTATCCATTGCATTATAGTGTAGTATGTTGCATCTAGCATTTAGGATCACGCTCTTTCCTGAGCAGATCATGCCTCACTTATATCATGCCACCCAATTACTTGTATTTCTGTTCTGTCTACGCACACATAGTTCTGCATGTGTACGTGCCTATTCCACTGATGGAATTGTGGTTTGAGGGTGTCGACACCTTTTCTATGGTAGACGGAGTTTGATTTTGCATCTCCATCCCTTTATGATATTTGTGTGGTTTTGCACTACTTGTGGTTTGATTATTTCGATACATTGCATATCATTTGCACTGTTTCATTCCATTGCATTACATAAATCCTGAATTTTCAAACCGGCTTCGCTTGACGTATAAGTCCAATCTTCAAACCGGCTTCGCTTAGCGTATAAGTCCAATCTTCAAACCAGCTTCGCGTAGCGTATAAGTCTAATTTTCAAACTGGCTTCACGTAGCGTATAAGTCCAATTTTTAAACCGGCTTCGCGTTAGCGTATAGGTCCAATTATCGAAATCTTCCTGCATAACATTTTGCATCCTGCCCCTGAACTACGCTGGTTTGATTTCTTGCAAAGGGATACGAAGGCAGCCTGCGGGCGCAACCATTTATTTGTCTGTACTCTGTTTGTTTGTCCAAGTCTTCGGCCTTGTCAAAAATGGATCGTCTCTGGACTTTGACATTTACTCCCGTCACTTCTTGACTTCCAAGTTCTGTCAAAGAGGGGCAACTGTAGACACCCCATTTTTGACCGCCCTTAAGACTTGGACGCGATTGATGGTTTACATGGTGGAGCAAAGTGTGCAGGGGAAAGGTTCAGTTTCTTTGGCAAGGAAAGAGTCAAATCTCAACTTCATACCCCTTTTTGGACCAAAACAATCTTGATCAAAATATTTTAGACCTTAAAACCCTTTCTTTCAAAACGTTTTTGAACTAAAGTTTTTACAATGTTCCGAGGTTCGCATTTTGTCAAATGTTGCGCTTTTCGGTAAACCGAGCAAGGACAAAGTGGAAATGAATGAAAGAGAGATGAAATCTTTGAAAAATCTTTCAAAACACCTTGTCTAGGGGTTTGGAGTTGAAGAAAAGAGGAGAAGAGAGAGGAAAACTAGTTTGGGAGAAGTTCGGCATGAATTCGGGTAGGATCGAAACTGCGCGGCTTCACCGAAACGGGCATAACTCTTTGCACAAGAGGAATTTTGATGCAAGGTTGGCGCCATTGGAAAGCTAACTTCTGGGGCTTCAATGTGGCCACATGGAATACTAGAAAATCAGATAGCCGACCACTTAGGTGGTCAAAAGTGGTTCGGCATGAATCCGGGAAGGAGAGAAAAAGTCGAGCAGTCCTCGCTAAATTAGGCTTATTTGTCTATGCACTTAGAGTTAAGCTATGAGGCCACCACCATTGGAAATATTACTTCTGGGGCTTCATTTTTCACTCAAGAATCTCCTAAAGCCGAGTCCGGGTGGAGGAGATATGGTTGGTTGAAGTAGGGTATCAATCCAATTGGATCGAATCTGCGCGGCTTCACCAAAACAGGCATAACTTTCTGCACAGGAGGAATTTCAATGCAAGGTTTGTGGCATTGGAAAGCTCACTTCAAGGGCTTCATGGATGACCAACTTTGGAGTTTGAACCTTTTGACCCCTGGTCGGCCGACCAGGGAAAGTGGTTGGCCGACCACTTGAACTGGTCGGCCAGCTCTCAGTTTGTTTGTCTCAGTGAGTGTGTTCCAACTGTGCCAGCTGGGAGGCATTTGCTGCATCCTCCATACACGTGTATGGAGGATCTTTGAGCTTAGTTTTAAGCTTCTTGAAGAAGCTTTAGCCCCTCTCCTCTATAAAGGAAAGGCCCCTCTTCACTTGCAAGGGTTCAGAATTTCCAGAGGCTCATACAAACACACTCCTCCATATCTCTCTATTCCAAGCTCCAAAAACCCTTGTTCTTGGTCCCATTGCACCACACCTCCTAGCATAACACCTCCACCATCCATCCAAGCACCTTGGAACTGATTTACAGAGGCTAAGGAGTCACATTGTTGGTCTAGAGCTGCTGGAGTTGCTGTGCTACAAGGGTAACACATTTCTTCCTTTTTAAGCACTCTTTTTGATTCATTGTTTAGCCATACTTGCAAGCATATTTAGGCTTTGTCATAAACTAATTTTTTTTTTCTTTGAGCTTATAAACATGTTTGTTTAAGGTCATTTCTCTGTTGGGGGTTATCTACCCCCTTGCATGCTTCATTTCCCCTTATTTTGAGCTATGCTTTAGGGCCTTTGTTGTGAGTTTTGTTGGACCTTTTAACCACTGAAATCCAATGTATTTTCAGTGGTTATTATGTGTGTTTGAGCCTCAAAATCAGAGAGGGGTGACCCTCTCACCCCTTGTTCTCTTTACTAGCTTTGTTGGCCTTCCAAAGGGGCCCCTATTTGCATGTTTCAAAGCCACATTTCAGGCCCAATTTGGTGAGTTTTAACGTCTGCCTTAGCTCTGTCTAGAGCCCATTTTTCCATATAAAGTGTCTATTTTGCATGTGTAGAGATATCCTCTTCAAGGCCTTTCAAAGAGGCTTTCACTTGCATGCTTCCTAGACCAATTTAAGGGCCTTTTTGGTGGGTTTTAGGACCCTCATAACCTCTTTCCAGAGGCCATTTTTCCATTTTATATGTTTGTCATATACGTGTGGAACAACCCCTTGCATGGCCCTCCAAAGGAGCCTATCATTTTTGCATGCGTTGACTGAGTTTCAGTGGTTATTTGGGCATATTCTAGCATGGCATACTTCTATTTTTGGCTGGTTTGGTGAGCCCTCATGTGCTTCATATAGCTGTAGTGAAAACCATGCCTACTAGCCTATGTTGCATGTTGTTTTGGCCCTTCATGTTAGCACCTTTTGGCCTTGCCTTAAACTGATTTTGTGCACATTTTGGACTGCCCTAGCTCTGTTTTTGGGTCTCATGGTTGAATGGTGTTTGTTTTGCATGCTTGTGGTTCAATACACTTGCTTAGCTTTGGGTTTCGGGGTCCATTACATGCATATACTGAGGTATTTCCTTGTTTTGGGTCCATTATACATCATATTTCAGAACTTGTATCAATTCCATATTGCCATGTTTTGTACTCTTTAAATGCGTTTGAGAGTCGAGCTTGTATGCCTCATTTACCGACCATTGAATGAGCTCCATTTCATTGCATTCCGAGCCATCATTTTAGGCCATTTCCCCACTGTTTCAGACCTACCTAGGGTCTTTTTGGGGTTGATTTTGCCATTAGTGCATTGTTTTGGGTACCTCTAAAGCAACGCACTTCACTAGTTTCGGTACCCGGGCCCCGTAGCTTGCATTGTGTGCCATGTTTGCATGTTTCGGGACCATTTTGTGTCATGTTTCAGAGCTGGAATTTGTGTGTTTGTATGCCATATTGTATCCTTTTCCATGCTTTGGTAGAGAGGCATTTGATGCTTTAGGATCGATCCCTTGCATCGTACATGTTTGCATGTGTTTCGATTGTCTCATTTCCATCATATGGCCACTGATGTGAGTGTGGTTGAGGTCCACTCATGTTGGTGTAAGTCCATCGTGCATTGTGTATGCCATTTCAATCCATAGCATTGCGTATGCTAGGTTGCATGTTAGAGCATTGTGTATGCCATATTACATCACGTGCATTGTGTATGCCATTTTAGTCCATAGCATTGCGTATGGTAGGTTACATGTTAGTCGCATTGTGTATGCCATCTCATTTGCATTGTGTTTGGGATAGGAGTTAGCCCAAGCATGGGAAACGAGGGACGTTTCATACTCCAAGTGACGGAACGTGTCTCAATTCCCGGTCGCCGACACTCCGGATTAACCATGATGGAGTCTAGGCCTTGTTGTGTTTATATGTGCATTCATTTCACATCGAGTCGTGCAATTCGACTCCTCGGCCATCACGCATCGAGATGCATGATTGGTAGCACGAGGATCGAGGACTACACTCCCTAGAGCTTGTGCAATGACGGGGAGAGTGGTCGTGCACACATGTGTTGCAAATACCTTGCTTTCTCTTTCTCTTGCCTTTGTTGCAGAAAAACCAGAAACTAAAGGCAGGAACTGGTCGGCCGACCAGCTTTTCTGGCAGGCCGACCACCCATTTTGGTTTTTCCCACATAAACTGGTCGGTGGGTGGTCTCCAAGCCTAATACTTGGTTGGTGGCCCTCCCACAGCCTCCCAGAGTGGAGTTTCAGCCTCTCAGAGCTTTGTGCAAGTTTCTGGATTCAATTGCAAACAAAGGTGCGTCAAGGCATCACGATGGAATTTACTGACAAGGCAAATTGAGCATGCATACACCCTCCATCATTCCGAGCAGAGCTGAGGCAGTCTATTACACGTAGCATAGCATGCTAGTTTACTTTGCTTACCTAGTTCATTTGTTAAGTAATTAGTATTGTGTAATAATTCGTTATTTATTTTGGTTGTGTAATATTCATTCGGACCCTCCGAGTGAGGGCATAACTGTAATAAGTGTGCGTGTGTGTGATGTATGTCTCCCAACTCCACGTCTTTCTCCCTTTTATTTACCAGCTTATGATGGTTAGATTAAGGCATGTTTCAATTAGCATACTTATGATAGCATGTTTGCATCATTCATTTGTATCGCATGCACCGGGCTCGGCACATCATACTAACTGCATTTGTATTTCAGTTCCAAATTGAATACGTGTTAGCTGTAGCATCATCATATGTCATCTTAGAATAGCCAAGCCTAACTTAGTTGCATTCATGTATGTGTTGTATTAGGCATTTCAGCATAGTTAGGATTCATGCATGATTTCTAATTAGTTTTTTTCTTTGGCTCGGAGTACTCGGTGAGTGTTTATGCTTTAGCAACCTTGCATGCGTGTGAGTGACTGCCATGACAGCATGCTTACCATCAGGCTACGTGCTTATATGATATAACTGCCTGAATGTCTGTCGGTGAAGGTTGGATTATCTGAATTGGAATAATGCATTGACTGTGAGTTTTAAGCCCACTAGATAGTGGCAAAGCCATTTTTTCTAAGCCCACCTGAGGGTGGCAAATCCACATCTTAGCCTACTTACGAGTAGCACCATCAAACCGTTTTCAAAATAAACAAACATGAAATGTTTTGTTCCAATTCAGGCGATCTGGTCTATACTTGTATGTTGTGCGCATCATGTAGTAAATCTAGGCTAATAACCGGAATAAGGGCACATAATGTTTTCAAAACTCGATATCATGGTTAGTACAGGCCAATCTTTGATCGGGCGAACGGGGGTGGTCACGAAGTGACCTTCCCCAATCGTACCCAAGTTTCCGAGCCGAGGCAACTTTGGTGATGACGGACACGTGGCCTTAGGCAACGAGTCAGGGTTTCCTAAATTTTCCAAAATAAAATATTTAGGTGGCGACTCTGTATCTGGCAAAGCAGTCCATGTTTGGCACTTCTTTCAAAAAATCTGTTTTCAAAAACGATTTGCTGGATTTGGACTCTTTGATGATTCATCGGTCTTGCATTGCACTCTGCGAGATTAGATACAGGACCGTGACATTGAGTCCTGAACTGTAGTGAGCTGAAATGAACGAAACGGGATCTCCTCCCGGGACGTTCGGGGACATCTACAACAGGCGACATGCCGCCTCCAAGGGCATAACTTGAAAGGTTTAGGGGCTGAAGGCTCCATTTTTGGTATTTCCTTTTGTGTTGGATGTTTTCCTTTTAAGCCGAGGGCTTTACTTGTATAGAGACTAAACTCCTCTTTTGTTGTAACCAAGTGATAACTTGGAAAGATGTAAGCCCGTAGGGCATCTATTTTTTTGTTATCAATTAGAGTTACATGCTATAGTTTCAGGAAGAATATTTATGAAAGTGTAATGCATGTAATATCTTTTGTAATACAGACCCTGATAAATGAAAATGCAACATTTCTATTATGATTATGGATCTTATGAATGGTTGATTTGTACGATATTTTGAGGGCGTTACAACTTGGTTATAGAGCGTACTGGGTTTTGAATACTTTGGATACGTGGGAAGTGGTTAGTACCACAATGGGTTTGTCTCGCTTGTTATGATAACATGCTTACATGACTATATGGGTATGGAATTTAGTTTCTAGGATGTTGATTGGGTCCATGGGTTTCTAGGAGTCCTGTTGGAAAGGCACTTGATCACTGCCATTTCTAACTGGAACTCTAGCGACGCCACGGGACGGTCATTATCCGAAAATGAAATTCGTATGTGTTTATATGATTATGTGCTTATGTGGAGTGAATTACAGTTGTCCATTGTATTAGGACGCGAGTGAGATAGCTTCGACACATTTGTGAATGTGCTAATCTTTTTGTTACCTTTATTAAGATGTCAGGACAAGGTCGTGGTGATAGGTGTGGTAGGCCTAGGAGGCATGAGATGACTATATCAGATGAGATTCCGGCACAGAAGGAAGGAGTTGGTCAGGCCAATGTGGCCGAACCGGTTGGTTAGCAAGCCATGGGCGCCTTAGCCCGTGAAATGGTCGGAGCATTGAGGGAATCTATGGACATTCTCAGGGTTGAGAATCAAGTCCAGACCTAAGTAGCTGAGGCAGGGCCGTCTTTTCTGAAGAGGGAGTTCTTCCAGTCGAATCCGGATGAATTTTTGGGTGATCCTAAGGAGCCACTGAAGGCAGATGAGTGGCTTGAGCAGATGACAAAGATGTTTGAGATGCTCGGCATCGAAGATGGAGGTTTGAGGGTGACCTTGGCGTCCTTCCAGCTGAAGGGAGACGCGGGTCAGTAGTGGAAGTATGTGCAGGGGCGCATTGAAAGGACTTGAGAGGCCTTTGTTGAAGCTTTCCAAGACAAGTTCTTGCCTGCTACAGTAAGGGAGAAGCTGATGGATCAGTTTTTTTAGCTCAAACAGTTGAACACACCAGTGGCTGAGTTTGAGGCCACCTTTACTAGCTTGTCTAGGTTTGCACCGGAGTTAGTGGCGATTGAGAAACGCCGTTGTCTGGAGTTCGAGAAGAAACTAAGGACCAGACTCATGTTCAGAGTTGTCGGGTCCATGATTAGAGACTATAGGCGTCTTGTGGAGGCTGCAACCCATCTTGAGACCATCATGCATGCAGAGGAGGAGAGGATGAGGGGCTCCAGGAGGAGTTAGGATGACCAGGGGGACGGTAAGAGGTAGAGGGGTTTTAACCCTCAGCAGTCCTAGTGTTACACCCCAAACTCGCCCCTAAAAGTTTGGGCATGAGCTATTCAGAAACAGACATAAAATTTGACTTGTATAACATATGGGGCCTGAACGGAAGCATTTATCAACATAACAGTCTCCATTGAGCTCTCACTAACATGCCAGGATCACAAGTATTATACTAGACTAACAACCATACCGTGAAAATACATATGAGAAGCAGTTATGTACTTATATATATATATATATGAATACAAGCCTGGCCCCATAACTGGGCGTATAACAAAGGTATCGGTTAAAGAGGTTATATACATTTCAACGTTAGGCAGACAATTAGAGTACAAAGCCAAAAGCTTAGCAAAACTCCACAAAAATGAACAGGTTCATCTAAGTGCCTGGACGCACTGAGGTTGACAAAAAAGAAATGAGCATCATGGGTTAAGACTGACCTCTAGGCTGATTACCTACAGAAGCAGACATAACACAGAGTGAACAAGGCTCAATGAATAATAGTACATAAACAATTTACCGAACAAACTCGAAGTGTAATGTATGTAAGTGTAGAGAACATATGTATAAACTTATTTTGTAAACATGTTCAGAACGGCCTTGGGCCAAACCTTTGTAGAGCGGCTTCAAGCCTAGTAACACACAGATCGGCCTTAGGCCCAATAAACTTTACAGATCGGCCTTTGGCCTAACGGACATTACAGATCGGCCTCTGGCCTAACAGATTTCACAGATTGGCCTCTAGCCCAGATATCAACAAAGCCAAATGTTTCCACAGTTGTACAAATGTATACAGATTTTCCAAACGTTTATAAATGTTAGCATAATAAACTTGCGAATAGCAAAGCGTTAATAATAATAATTATTAACGATAAGCAAATGTACAACTGTAGAACTATTACTCACTGTGCTGTAGTGGAGCGATAGTTCATCCCGGATTGTGACCTACACACATGCACAACTCACAAATTAGTTCCTTTCCTTTTTTAAATCATTTTTTGATTCGTTTCGTTTCACATGAATTTACAAACATTTTAAGGCATCAAATACAGATTTCAATAACATCAGAGGGTCAAACACGTAAAACAGTGCAGATAAAATTTTCCAAAGATGGGCCGCGCGTCGGTTGTGAGCCTCAGACGTGTAGTCAGTGAAGCCCTCGACGCGTGCCTTTTTTTCCAATAGCCAAAGACCCAAAATTCTGTTTTTTCGCATGCCATGACCTCCAGATATGCATGTGCGGCCATGACCCCCGCAAGTGCGGCGATTCTACCCAGTTTGCAGTCCGAAATTCAAGCAAAAACCCATCTTGGTAAATCTATGGCAAGGCCCAAAATAGGTAAATTTCATACAAGGACATGGCTCAAAATCACATAAGGATGAATCAAAAACTTACTTGAGTCCTTAACTACTTTGAATTCACAATCACAATCAATTACAATCCAATTCTTTCATGTTGAAGGCCACCATTAATATATGAACAATATATATGTATCACTATGTGAACATGGAAAACTAAGAATAAAGTATAATTTTCCCTATATAGCTCAAATTAACCTTTAAAACAAATACAATTTTCCAATTGAGTAAATATCACATACAAAACTTCCACCACAAACCCTGTTCTCACAATTAAAAGGGGATTCTTACACATGTTCAAGAAAGGGCTTATGTAAAGTAATTCTTACATACCTTGGTTCAACCCTCTACAATTTTCCTTAATTTTCCTATCTTCTCTTGTTGAAGTCTTTCCCTTTTGCTCTCAAACTTCTTTCTCCTCTAACTCTCTCTCTCAGGAGATATTTATGAAATTGCTTCCAAGCCAAAATAGATATATATATATATATATATAAGGTAGATAAAGACGAAATCCAATCAGTGTAATCACTCCAAATTAAATTTTTACAGAAAATCATATTATGCTCTAAAAATCATGTTGATCACATGTATAAAGTCAATTTTGGATTATCAAGCCTCTAAGGGCTTCAATTTCTGATCTAAACATTAAAATTATAACAGATATTTCTCTTAAGAGACAGATATGAATCTCTAATCATAAGATTCGCTCAATTAAATTTAATTTCCACATGAAATTTCACAATAAGCATATAAATGCACAGAGTAAGGGACTAAAAGTATACCAAAACATGTACGAGCGTTGGATTATTACACCCAGGGAGTACATTCGAGATCTACCTTTCCAGTACCGATTTCGGGTTCTAGGAGAGGCGGTCAGGGAGACATCACTTGTTATAGGTATGGTCAGTTAGGCCACAAGTCTCCAATTTGCCCATAAAGGGAAGGAGGGCAGTGAGCAACTTCATCTTCAGCTCGTTCTCAAGGTCAGAGTCAAGGCAGAGGCTAGTCGCTCACTTGTTATCAGTGTGGGCAAGTGGGGCACTTGAAAAGGTTTTGCCCACAGTTAGGTGGCACACCTGGTACGTCTGGTTCGAGGCAGACACAGAGTCACCAGCCAGCGCAGTCAGTACAGGCCTCGAGGGCCAATCAGAGAGCCTCTTCATCTCAGTCAGTGCAGCAATCTTATGCTCCGAGAGGTGAGCAGGTAGATCAGAGACCTACAGGGCGTGTCTATGCTTCCAGATCTTGTACCGGCTCCATCAGTAGTGAGAGGTACCTTTTTGTTTTGCAACTTGGTTGCTAATGTGTTGATTGATACGGGTGCATCCTATTCCTTTATATCTTCTACTTTTGCATCAGTTTTGGGGTTAGAGTTGGCATAGTTAGCATCTCCTTTATGTGTTGTATCACCTGTTGGGGGTGAGATGATTTTGAAACAGGGGTGTTGGGGTTGTGATATAAAGGTCGCCGATCATCGACTTCCCTTTTCTTTTGTATTAATGGATATGACTAGTTTTGATGTTATTATGGGTATGGACTGGTTATCGTCATACCGGGCTATCATAGATTGCTATCGTCAAAGCGTTACTATATGTACCTTGAGCGGCGATTATTTTCATTTCTTGGGGGATTGGGTCGGTAGAGTTTTACCACCGGTGTATGATCCGTGTGGGCGGAATGAGCTTAGTTACCTTCTAACTAGCTTTATGAGTAGTAAGTGTGATGAGGTCTAGAGTGAGTTGCCAAGAGTGGTTTGTGAGTACTCGAATGTCTTTCCTGAGGATCTTATTAGTTTACCACCTCACCGAGAGATCGAGTTCTCTATTGATTTAGTGCCTGGCATGGCATCGATTTCCATGGCACCATATCGCTTTGCCTCAGTTGAGTTGAATAAGTCGAATGTTCAGCTCCAGAAATTACTAGATAAGGGTTTTATTCTCTCTAGTACTTTGCCTTGGCGAGCACCGGTCCTCTTTGCTAAGAAGAAAGATGGGGCCTTGAGACTTTGGATTGATTATCAAAAATTGAACCGAGTTACGGTTAAGAACAAGTACCCTATGCCTCGTATAGATGATCTGTTTGACCAGTTGGAAGGATCCCGTTGTTTCTCTAAGATAGATTTGAGATCAGGCTACCATCAGTTGAGAGTCAGGGAGGAGGATATCCCGAAGACGGCATTCCGTACACGGTATAGCCATTATGAGTTTCTGGTAATGCCTTTTGGGCTAACCAATGCCCCAGTTGTGTTTATGGACTTGATGAATCGAATCTTCTGAGAGTTCTTAGACCGTTTTGTGGTCGTCTTTGTGGATGACATTCTGATTTACTCACCCTCTAAGGAGGAGCACGATGAACACTTGCGAGTGGTGCTTGAGTTACTTAGAGCCCATAAGTTATATGCCAAGTTCGGGAAGTGTGAGTTTTGGCTGAAAGAAGTGAAGTTTCTAGGCTATGTAGTTTTCGGGGAAGGGGTGACTGTATATTCATCTAAAATTAACGTAGTACAAGATTGGGTATAGCCTAAGAATGCCTTTGAGACCCGTAGTTTTCTGGGATTGGCCGGGTATTACCGTCGGTTTGTGAAAGATTTCTCCAGACTAGCTTCGCCTTTGACTAGATTGACGCGGAAATGGGTCAAATTTTTGTGGAGTGAGACTTGTGAAAAGTTGTTCCAAGAACTTAAGGTTAGACTTACCACTGCTCCAGTCTTGATTATTCTTGAGAGAGGTTTGGGTTATTCAGTGTATTGTGATGCCTCGCGAGAAAGTTTGGGTTGTGTATTGATGCAAGAGGGGAAAGCAGTAGCCTATGGTTCGTGGCAGTTGAAAACACACGAGAGAAACTACCCCACTTACGATTTAGAGTTAGCAGCTGTAATCTTTGCCTTGAAGATTTGGAGGCACTATCTGTATGGTGAGAGATTTGAGGTATTTTCTGATCATAAGAGCCTGAAGTATCTGTTTACACAAAAGGACTTAAATTTGAGGCAGAGAAGGTGGATGGAGTTCATAGAGGATTATGACTTCGAGTTGCACGATCATTCGAGAAAGGCCAATGTTGTGGTCGATGCCCTAAGTAGGAAGTCCATCAGTAGTGTAGCTTGTATAGCTATCCGGGAATGGGAGATGTTGGGTGCCCTTGGTGAATTTGACTTGCGTCTGGGTGAGTCTGTTGAGTCCGTAGCCTTGCTTTCTATAGTTGCAACACCTACACTTGTGAACCAAGTGTTAGAAGCACAAAAAGGTGACTTTGAGGTAGAATCCCTTCGGGAGAAGATCTCTAGTGGGAAGGTAGAGAAGGGTTTGTCTGTGTATCCCGACCTGAGTGTGAGATACCTAGACCACTTGTTTGTGCCGGAGTCTTGCCGAGAGGAAGTACTCTGAGAGTTTCACCATTCACGCCTTGCGGTGCATCTGGGAGGCAAAAAGATGTATCATGATCTAAGTCACCAGTTTTGGTGGAGGGGTGTGAAGAAGGATGTGGCAGTATTTGTATCGAGGTGCCTTACTTGCCAGCGAGTGAAGGCCGAACACCAGAGGCCAGCGGGTTTATTGCAACCCTTGCCTATCGCTGAGTGGAAGTGGGAGCATGTCACGATGGACTTTGTTGTGGGTCTTCCGAGGACTCAACAGCGTAATGATGCCATTTAGGTGGTAATTGACCAGTTGACCAAGTCGGCGCACTTTATTCCTATGTGCGTAAGAGATTCGGTAGATTACCTTACTGACTTGTATATTCGGGACATAGTGAGGTTGCACGGGGTCCCAGTGACGATTGTCTCAAATAGAGACCCGCGTTTCACTACTCGGTTGTGGCAAAGTTTGTAGAGTGCCTTAGGCACTAGATTGACTTTTAACATGGTTTACCATCTTCAGGCTGATGAGCAGTCTGAGCTTACTATTCAAATCCTTGAGGATATGCTTAGAGGCTGCGTCCTTGATTTTAAGGGGTCGTGGGAGAGACACTTACCCTTAGTGGAGTTTGCCTACAATAACAGTTTCCAATCGAGTATTGGCATGGCACCGTTTGAGGCCTTGTATGGCTAACCGTGTAGATCTCTAGTGTGTTAGGCCGAGGTGGGTGATGCACTTTTGTTAGGTCTAAAGTTGGTTCGGGAAATGATGGAGAAGGTGACACTTATCCGTAAGAGGTTGGTTACAGCCCAAAGTCGCTAAAAGAGTTATGCCGACTGTAGGAGGAGACCTTTGTCATTCGAGGTTGGTGATCACGTCTGTTTGAAAATATCACCTAGAGAGGGTTTGATGAGGTTTGGGAAGAATGGGAAGTTGTCCCCTCGGTTTATTGGCCCTTTTGAGATCTTTGAGCGGATTGGGGAGGCTACCTATCGTTTAGCATTGTCGCCACAACTTTCCGGAGTGCATGACGTATTTCATGTTAGTATGCTTCGGAAGTATGAGCTGGATGCATTACATGTGTTGGATTGGACTGACTTAGAGGTAGATGAGGATGCCTCATATGAGGAGAGACCGGGGCGAGTCTTAGATAGACGAGACCAAGTCTTGCGAGGCAAGATGATTCCCTTGGTCAAAGTATTGTGAAAACATCACGGGGTTGAGGAAGCAACTTGGGAACGTGAAATGGAGGTCCGAGAGAAATATCCGGACCTATTTGTTGATGTTTGAGTATAAGTTGAGATTTTAGTTTTGTTTAAGAACTATAAAAACATTGTATATGTTTTGAGATTGTAACACATTGTGAATGTTGAGTATGTTTCGGAAACACAAGTTAAATTTGAACATTGCATATGTTATTTAATTTTTGGAAATATAAACTTGTTATAAACATTGAATATGTTTTGGAAACATGAGATGTATGTGTTGAAATTTGTTAAATCTTGGAATATGCATATTGGTAATATATGTTGAGCTGTACATGCTGTGGATTTGTTCTCTTGTGAAGAGATGGAACAACCGGTGGGTAGGTCATGATAGTGAATGTTGAATTGTAATCACGTTGGGAATTGAATAACCATAATTTTAAAAATTGTATAAAATTTCGGGGACGAAATTCTTTAAGGAGGGGAGGTTATAGCGATCCAGGTTTTATCCCAACCTTTATTGTGTTCCGGACTCGGGTTTTGTGGTTGTATGTTGTTGTCTATGTCTTGTTTCCTTCCTTTAATTCTTTGAATTTGAGTTTTGGGTCTTGTTGGGCGTGTTTGGAATAGGTTAGTTGTCTTTTGGTGCAAATGGATGCTGCCTAGGTTTTGGCTTCTTCGCTCGAGCGAGGTTTTTTATGCTCGAGTGAGCCTTGGGTAGTTGCTCATTCGCTTGAGTGAGGGTTCTTGCGCTCGAGCAAGGATTGAGAGTCCTCAGGTTTCTTTCTTAGACGCAGCTTTCACTTGAGCGAGAACTTTTGCGCCCAAGCGAGACGTGTGTTTTTGTTCCTTCGCTCGAGCAAGAACTGTTACGCTTGAGTGTGCGTCTATGTTGGTGGCAGACTTGAAGTTTTGTATTGTGTGCTCAATCGACACTTCTTGCGCTCGAGCGAGGCCACTTGTTGTGTTTGGTCGCTCAAGCGACAACTCCTTCACTCGAGCGAGCCTCGCATATATCAGTTCGCAGTGGCGTGATTTTATATCACTTTTTGACCTTTTCGTCACTCAAAACCCTAATGCGGCTGCCTCTCTCTCTAAAACACCATTTCTCTCTTCAAATTCTCCATGATTTAGGGTCTTTCTACCCTACTCCCTTTGTTAAAAAGCTAGAGTTTGGCGTGGGCTTCCTTTTGATCTGGAAAAGTTCAAGTTTGGAGCATCTTCAAGTTTCTCCTTCTTCCTTTTTGAGCATCTCCATTTGAGATAGGGATGTTCTACTCTTTATTATGAGTTTTAACCTAGATGTGTGTCATCTTTGCATAAATGGTGGAGTTTGGAAGTTAGGGTGAAGTTAGGGTCTGGGATTGAATTTGTGAAAGAGAGGTTTTCTACTTTGGACTCCATATGTGTATGTGAGGTCTTGAAAATGGGTTTGTTTGTGTATAATGGGTGAAATTTAGCCTTAGGTGCAATATTTGGAAAGGGGGGAAAAATGCCCTAGTTTGAATTAAATAAACTATTTTGTATAAATAATGAAATCAATGTGTAAACATGAAATTGGTTTGGGAATTATGAAATTAGGGGAATATAAGTTTAAATGGTGTAGCTGGATTTATAAATCACTCACCTATGAAAATTTTGATAAATTATCTGTTAATAGATTTATTTATCTGCTTAGAAATATCTGTTTTGGGCTATCAGTGGAGGATAACTGTGATTGTTGTAGAAAATGCATGAGGATTAGAAAAAAAATTGAAACTAATCAATTGAATTATGTCATTGAATATGACGGTTTGAGTAAACCATTGAATATGTGAATTGATGAGTCATTGTATATGACAACGTGTTTAAATACATTGTATATGTATCATTGTTTGGGAGGAGATAAGGAATGTACTCCATTGTTTGGGAAGACATAGGAGATGGACTCCATTGAGAATTAAGTTGGTAGAAGTGTCCAGGGTGAAAGTCCCAAAATCTTATTTATTTATAGGTGCCGGTTCCCTCGGACGTAGTTCCTTAAAATGGCAAGAAATAGAAGTGTTGGATTGATGAATGCATTGAATTGTGAACCAGTGAGTTGAAATCTCATTTTGGTTGTTTTTGATAATTATGAACTTGGTAAATGGATTTACCCAAAATGGATGATTGGAAATGAATTGAGACATGGTTATGTAAATTGAATGGTCATGGAAATAATATGTGTCGGTTAAGAAATATCCCACATTTATCTGATACTTATGTCTTAGTTATTTCTCATATATTGTGTTGCATATCTCTACTGGACTTTAGCTGACCCTACTTGGGACACCATTTTCAGATACAGGCTGTAATGCCCTCAAAATAATACATAAATCAATCATTTATAAGATTCCAAAATCATAAAAGAGATATTATTTCCATTCATCAGAGTATTTTCTACAAAAGGTATTACATGTTGACAACAAAAGTAAATGTCTTATGGGCTTACAACTTTCCAAGTCAACACTTGGTTACAAGAAAAGAGGGTCAGAAGCCCTTTTACAATTAAAGCCCTCGGCTTGGAAATAAAACATGTAATACATAAAAGTAATAACAAAAGGGAGCCTGCAGCCTTTAAACTATCTAAGCTAGATCCTTGGAGGCGGCATATCACTTGAACCTGAAAATGATGTCCCATATAGGGTGAGTCAAAGCCCAGTAGAGATATGCTAAACATAATATGAGAAATAACTAAATATTGGCATTTGATAAATGTTTAATAGTTTGAAACTATCCGTACCCCTTTTTCCATATTCGATCAACATAGATTTCCATACATCCATTTACATTTACAACTGTGTTTCAATTCATTCCCATTTCTTTATCTCAATCAAATCAACAACATAGTACATTATTTATCCAAACAATTCAAAATGAGACTACAACTCATATTATCAACACTTCTATCATCAACAATTTCAAATGAGACTACAACTCATAAAGACAACACTTCAATTCATCAACATCATTCAGATGTATATAAGATTTCGGGACTTTCACCCTGGACACTCCGGCCAACGTAATTATCAATAGAGTCCATCCCCTATCTCCTCACAAACCATGGAGTACATCCCCTATCTCCTCCCAAACAAAGATACATATGCAATGTATTTGAATACTTTATCATACACAATGATCATTTAATGCACATATTGAATGTGTTATTCCAACCGTCATATTCAATGACATATTCCAGGTGATTAGTTTCAGTTTACCTAATCATCATGCAGTGTCTACAACAATCAAAACTATCCTCCACCGATAGCCCAAAACAATTATTTCTAAACAGATAATAAATTTATCAACAAATAAATTATCAACATTTTCATAGGTGAATGATTAATCAATCCAACTACACCATTTAATCCCAATTCCATCCAGTTTCATGATTTTCAAATCAATTTCATATTCCCACAATTACCAAATTAATTATACAAACTTAATTAATTACATTTAATTAGGGCACTTTCCCCATTTTCTCAACTTTAGCCCTAAGGCTCAATTTCCTCAATTTTATACCAATAATCCCATTTTCCAAGATCTCACATAGACATGGAGCTCAACAATTGAAAACCCCCTTTCTATAATTTCAAATTCAAACCCTAACCTTCCAAAATCTCCATATTTCACCATTTATACAAGATGACTAAAATTTATGTTAAAACTTATAAAGACGAGTAGTTTATCCCTACCTCAAAGTTAGGAGCTCAAAGGAGAAAGAGAGGAAATTCGAAGATGCTCCAAACACAAGCTTTTTTAGATCAAAATGTAGCCCACGTGATACTCCACCTTTTTAACAAAGGGACTAGGGTAGAAACACTCTAGATTAAGTGTATTTGTAGAGAGAATGAGTGTATAGAGAGAGAGTGCAATGAATTTAGGGTTTGAGAAGAAAAGAAGATCAAAAAGTGTAGAAGGAACCAGCTGCTGCGATCTGATATACTTGAGGCTCGCTCGAGCGAAGAAGTGATCACTCGAGCAACCAGACACAAAAGGACCTCACTCAAGCGCAAGAAGCGTCGCTCGAGTGAACAATGTGAAACTTCAGGTCTGCAACCCAGAAGCACGCTCGAGCGCAGGAGTCCTCGCTTGAGCGAAGAAACACAAAACATAAAGCTAGCTCGCTCGCTCGAGCGAAGATTACCAACCTTTAGGTCCAATCTAGACGCAGACGCACGCTCAAGTGTAGGAGTTCTCGCTCGAGCCAAGAGACACACCACTTAAAGCTCGCTCGAGCGAAGGAACCCTGGCTCGAGCGAAGGAACTAAAACACAAAGCTCGCTCAAGCGACAAAAGCCTCGCTCGAGTGAAGAAACCAAAATCTAGACAACAACCATTTGTTCTAACACCCAACCAACCTGTTTCAAGCCTGCCAAACACATCCCAAAACTCAAATACAAAGAATGAAATGATGGAAACGAGAATAATACAACAACATACAACCACTAAACCCGAGTTAGGAACACAATACATGACGGGAAAAATCGGGATCGCTATACAGGCGACATGCCACCTCTAAGGGCATAGCTCGAAAGGTTTAGGGGCTGAAGGCTCCATTTTTGCTATTTCCTTTGTGTTGGATGTTTTCCTTTTAAGTCGAGGGCTTTACTTGTATAGAGACTAGACTCTTCTTTTATTGTAACCAAGTGATAACTTGGAAAGATGTAAGCCCGTAGAGCATCTATTTTGTTGTTATCAATTAGAGTTACATGCTATAGTTTCAGGAAGAATATTTATGAAAGTGTAATGCATGTAATATCTTTTGTAATACAGACCCTGATAAATGAAAATGCAACATTTCTATTATGATTATGGATCTTATGAATGGTTGATTTGTATGATATTTTGAGGGTGTTACATGCTTTATGATATTTTTTCTTATCTATAACATCTAATTCAAATTTTATATTGTGCCTTCAACTGTTGCGGCCCCAACTGAAGCTTTTTGCTATGGGAGTTGCTCAACTGGTGGCATTGGAGCTTCTTCGGAATTAAATGACTTTCCAATCCGTATGACTCTATAACTTCATATTTCCATATCAATGTGTAAAGACTATTTACCATTTGTCAAAATACACCTTACTTGTACATTCCACTTACTATCATAATTGTAGGAATGCTTTCTTCATATGCTGACCATTCGAGAGATTCATTAAACTATCAGTTGAGCAAATTTGATAGCAAGATAATCGCAACTTGTACAAAAAAGTGTAAGCGTATGTTCCCATAATAAAAAACTTTACCTACAATGTATTCTACAACATTTTGATCAAGACTTGACATACTAACAATTATTGCTATTGATTGGTTGTGAACGAACACAAAGAAATGTAAATAGGATGCCATTTCCTCCAACTTCTGCTTCTTGTCTTCCTCCAATATTTGCTTCCTATCTTTCTCCAACATCTTCTTGTAGATTTTGTGGCGCAACACTTTTTTCGTATGAGCCTAAAAGGTTATGCTGTTTGCAAGGTGAAATACAACTTGCTTGCAACCAAGCAGCACAAGCCTTATATCACCTAATGACATCCAAAGATGAGGACAACTAGTATTTCCGTGCAAATATTCGAACATTCAACAACTTATTCACCTTCACATCTATGGGTGTCAAACTTGATAGCAAGGTTGCAACAAGGAAAAATGGCACATATACTTTTCGAGCTCAAGGTCAAATATATCACTACATCAATAGTTTACAACCATCTAACACAAGACCCAATGCCTCTAACTTTATTTCTATGACACTGACCATGAATTGCAACATCGTTCTGAAAATGCCTCACAATTACGTGTAGATATCATCAAGTCAATAATTGGCATTTTGTTAAAAAATCCCTATGCAAAATTATTGCGCAGCTTAAAAGATGTCGATATCGACATCAACGAGAAATGTAGTATTGCCATTTGAACAGATCCTTGCCCAAATCAAAGAATCTACAATGCACCGTCAGCTTCACAAGTTGCAACAATATGGGTTGAAGATGAGTCCACAAACAATAAGACTCGCAACATTCTTGTACATAAAAAATCAGGTGGTAACCAATGAGTTATGTATTACCATGGTTGCTATGACCCTCTTCAATACCCTCTATTATTTCCTTATGGTGAAATAGGCTGGCATCGTAACGTGAAAAAAAAAAAGAAAAAATATTCCACTAGACAGCACAAGCATTTTCGCCGACACATCAGAATTGTTGGCCTTACAAAATGAAGGTAAAAATTCTTTTACTCATTGAAATTATATTATCATTTCATTGAGAAAAAAAACCTAAAACCTCAAAAGCACCCTACATCCATTCTAACTATCTTTTTCCTTATAGCTTCACATGCTGTCACAAGTGTTGCATCAGGAATTTCCTATCGCCAATATTATTGTTATCTGTTACAAATTAGGCCTTCACAAATATCGACAATATTACTTTCAAGCAAGTTGCTACAACAATTTATTGTTGACATGTACATAAAAATTGAAAGCACTCGGTTAGACTACATACGAGCTAACCAAGTCACTATTCGTGCCTACTTGTATCAAGGAATAGTCGACGTAATGTTGGTGAAACAAGAGCATCAAACATTGGTAAGCGCATAGTCCTTCCAACGTCCTTCATTGGTGGCCCCCGAGATATGAAGCAAAGATATTTGGATGCCATGACATTAGTACAACGATATGGAAAGCTTGATATATTCCTAACAATGACATGCAACCCTTTTTTGCCTGAAATCAAAGCAGAGCTTCATGAAACAGAAAAAGCACAAAATCGACCAGATCTTATCACTCGTGTTTTCCGTGCAAAAATTATGGAACTAAAAAATGAGTTAATAAAAAAAAAACTCTTCGGCCTCGTAGCAGCTTACACATAGGTGATTGAATATCAAAAGCATGGTCTTCCACAGGTCTATTTTTTGTTGGTTTTGAAATCTCATGCAAAGATTATCCTCCCTGGAGAATATAATACATATATTTTTGCTGAAATACCTAATAAAGATGACAACCCATATTTTTATAAGGTAGTTGTCAAGCATATGATGCATAGCCCATATGGCACATTGAAGCCAACAAACCCTTGCATGACCAAGAAAGGTGAATGTAAGAACAAATACCCTCGAGAATTCTCATAAGTGACCAAGTGTGGTGAGAACTCCTACCCAATCTTTAGACATCGAAACGACGGCAAGTGTGTGAATGTTCAAGGTAGCCTTCTAGACAATAAGTGGGTTGTTCCTTATAACTCGTACTTACTTGCAAAGTTCGATTGCCAGCTAAATGTTGAAATCTGCTCCACGATCAAAGCTGTAAAATATTTGTATAAATATGTATACAAAGGGCGTGATCGCGTTTCTTTTCATTTCCTTGCTAATGATAGGAAAAAATGAATGGCCAAAGATATAGGCATAATTCAAATATGGTACATCAAGAAAGACAAAAATGTATCTATATTTCTTTTTAGATATAAATATGGTTATGAATATATATATGTATATATATATATTTAATGCAAAAGCGAAAATATATTTACATCCGATATTACACAGCTATGTTTATATTTCTATCAATTTGAGAAGAAATTTGCAAAGAGAAAAACAAAAGATAGACAAATTAAATATAAAATATAATTACATTTCGCTTCTCAAATTCATAAACCAAACAAAATTTGAAAACTATTTTTATTGAAACTGTAGCACGACCTCCACGCGTAATGCGGGTGGGGGGCCAACTAGTTTTTTTTTTAAATATATTCAAAAATAGATAACACAGGTCCAAGTTAAGTGTAGAGGGCCATTTCTGATATAATTTTGCTAATGTAATTCTTGTGTCTACTCAGCACCTATGAAACATGGGTACTTCGAAAAACATGCCGCATCTGCACTTAACCGCGTATGGTATCTTGTATGGTATTTCTACATACGTACTGGTTACACGAAATATGTACCCAAAAGTTTTCTTCTTAATTTTTGGCATACCCAGACGTACACCCAAGCCGTATTGTATCTAAATTGAAACAATATTTTCTTATACTACACAGATAAAACTCCTTTCACTAGATTTATTTTTTATTTTTTGTTTTATGGTTAACATGATTTTAAAATTAAACTATGGTTTATAAGTTATTAAATATATTGACATTTAATTTTGATTTATACTTTTACTTTTGACATTAAATATTAATTGTAGGTTGGACCTTAACAAATTAAACCATTTAATTATTTTTTGCATTAATCTAAATTAAAAACAAATATTTTTTTATAAGCGTACCAAAACGTACTCGTACCTTATTATGTTTTTAGAATTTTATCATATCGATGTACCAGTATCGTATCAGTATCAGTACTTGTATTCATACCTGTGCTTCATAGCTCAACAGTTACTCTATTTAGGGATGACAATGGATAACCTAACCTATGAGTACCCATGGAGACGCAACCCAAATACATGGATTTTCTCTTGTTTCTTATCCGTCAGGTCGGGTAAATGGTGTTCTTTAAATCTCCATCAGAGATGGGTCAAAGATGGATACTCGTCCATTTTACCATATCTATCTATATATATATAAGGAAAAGAGACTTTTTAGTGAGAAGCCTTCTAGGAGTTCCAAACCCTCATTCTAATTTTCTTGATTTTCTTAATTTTAAATAATTACTTTTATTTAATAATCTCACATCGGGAAAAAGAAGAAAAAAATGAGTTATTTTACTCATATAAAGAGAATCTTATACTCCCATTCCATTTAGTGAGGAACATTGTGAGAGTTTCAATATCTCATACTAATTTTCTTGATTTTATTAATTTTAAAAAATTAAGAAAATTTCCATTGGCTAACTTTTATTTGAAAATCACACATCGAAAAAAGAAAGAAAAAGTGAATTGTTTAGGTTGGAATAGAGTGAATTGTTTAGGTTGTGATAGTTTAGGTTGGAAGTTTTTATCATAGTTTTGGTTGATGGTTCACTAAACTGTACAGTGAAAATATGTCTCTATAATATGAGGCGAACTTATAATTTAAAGGTTTTTTTTAATAATTAATGTTATTATTATTATAATAGAATGTTTCAAAATTTGGAGGCCGTCACCCATCTCTCCCAATTGAATCCATCTTGCTTGCATGACTACAATCAATTATATTTTTAAAACAATATTTTCTTCCAAATGCAATGATGCAAGTTAATTCCACGATTATGACCATATAGATGACAATGTAACAAGACACATGTCAGAGAGAAAAAAGAGGTCAGTTGATTGATTTTGATTTATTTTCAGTTTTTATTACCAACATTCTGAACAAGTTAAAGTTTGATTTACTTTGAGCGAGACTATCATTTTTAATCACATAATTTTATCATATTTAATTTTTAAAAATAAATAATATATATAATTTTATAAATAGATCATATATTTTTATTAAAGATAAATACATTGAAATCACATGAACATGGCTTTAGAATGAATTTGATTTTTTTTTTATTTTAATATGCATATGAGTCTACAAAATGATCAAGTATGATAAATCTACCAACCTAAACTATGCCTCTCTAATTCCTGTTGATTAGCTTTCATTTATCTTTTATTTTACAATCCCACATCGAAAAAAGAAAGAAAAAATGAATTGTTTCACTTAAATAAAGTGAATTTTATACTCTTATTTATATAAGCAAAAATAGATTTTTAGTGAGAAGCCTTATGATCAATATCTCATACTCATTTTTTTGATTTTCTTAATTTTAAACAATTAAGAAAATCCCCATTTACTATCTACATTTAACTTTTATTTTACAATCCCACATAGTTTTGATTTTAAAAATAATTTTGTATGAGATTTTGAAACTCTTATAATATTTAACTTTAAAATAATTACAATTTCACATTGAGAAAAGAAAGAAAAAATGAGTTATTTCACTTATATAAAGTGTTACAATCCCACATCAGGAAAAGAACGAAAAAGTAAGTTGTTTTACTTATATAAAATGAATCTTATAAAATGAGTTTAAGGAAGAAGCCTTTTAGAAGGTCCAAACCCTCATTCTAAAATTATTGAATTTTCTTAATTTTAAACAATTAAGAAAATTTCTATTGGCTTGCTTCCATTTACCCTTATTTTACAATCCCAAATTGGAGAAAAAAGGGAAAAAAGTGAATTGTTTCATTTATATAAAGTAAATCTAATGCTCTAATTTATATAAATTATTGAAATTTCTTAATTTTAAACAATTGCCATTGGTTAGATTTCATTTAACTTTTATTTTACAATCTCACATCGAAAAAAGAAGGAAAAAGTGAATTGTTTCACTTATTTAAAGTGAATCTTATGCTCCCATTTATATAAGCAAAATAAGATTTTTAGTGAGAAACCTTATAATAAATACCATTTTTTTTGTTTGTGTGTTTAAGAACACATGTAGAATACTTCTAGCATATCACTCGTGCTATGTGAAGGTGCAATGTGAAGGTGTTTTTGTAAACACAGTTTCAATCTGCAACCCAATGTGCACATCCATTTAACTTTTATTTTGCAATCCCACATCGGGAAAAGAAAGAAAAAGTAAATTATTTCACCTATATAAAGTGAATCTTATGCACCCATTTATATAATCAAAATAAGATTTTTAGTAAGAAGCCCTACAATTAATATCAATTTTTTTAAAAATTTTTAATTTTTTTTATTTTCTTAATTTTAAACAATTAAGAAAAATCTCTATTGGTTAGCTTTCATTTAACTTTTATTGTACAATCCTACATAAACGTTTTGATTTTAAAAATAGTTTTGTATGAGATTTTGAAACTCTCATAATATTTAATTTTAAAATAATTACAATCCCACATCTAGAAAAGAAATAAAAAGTGAGTTGTTTCACTTATATAAAGTGAATCTTATATTCTTATTTAATATTATAGTATTGTGTGTGTTTCAGTTCAAGATGGTTTAAATTTTAAAATAAAACTTAAAGGTTTTAATTAATTAATTTTGTTATAAATTAGCTGGTCTTTTGACTTAGCTAATCAGGCTGAATTGTTTTCAGTTTGACTGATTCACTGGTTTAACCATTGCTTTAGTTGTTTTATCAAAATATATTGCTTAGATTTGTTTGATTTGAAATAAACTAAGATTGATCTTATTAAAAATTAAACAACTGAGATTGCTTGATTAGAAATGAACTTCCTGTCCAAACTAGGGGTGTAACTCGGGCGGGTTCGGTCGGGTTGAAGTGCCTGCCAAGCAGGCGAATTGCCTGCAGCTTAGCCCGAACATGAACCCGAGCTTTGCTGCCCAAGCCCGGCCCAAGCTTTGTATTTTGAACTCGGGTTAGCCCGAATTGCCCGAATTGCCCAGAAACTTGTAGGTAAATTTGTTTTGAAACCTGTAGGTAGAATTGATAATTAACAAAGAATTGAGAATTATTCAAAGTTATATTCTGGTCACCAAAAAATAAAAATTAAAAATTAAGACTAACTCTTTTACTTAATTTATATATATTATATAATTTATATAATATATTAAATTTAATTCGGGTTCGGGTTGCTCGGGTTGGCCATTGGTTCTGCCCAAGCCCGGCCCAAATTACAATTTGGGCATCAAAATCTGCTCAGACATAAGATATAGTTGCCCAAGCCCTAAAAAAACTCGGGCTGGGCTCGGGTTGCTCGGGTTGAGCCCGCCCGAGTTGCACCCCTAGTCCAAACAACTGTTAACTTTTATTTTACAATCCCACATCAGGAAAAGGAGGGGAAAAAATGAGTTGTTTTACTATATAAACCTTATGCTCCCATTTAATATTATAGTGTTATATATGTTTCAGTTTAAGACAGTTTAAATTTTAAAATTAAAATCAAATTTAAAAGTTTTAATTAATTAATTTTTGTATAAGTTGGTTAGTCCTTTGACCTAGCCGATAGAGTGAACCGTTTTTGGTTTGACTGATTCGCTGATTTAACTGCGATTTTAGCAGTTTTATCAAAATATATTGGTTAAATTTGTTTGATTCGAAATAAATTAAAGATTGACCTCATTAAAGATTAAATGGCTAAGATTGTATGATTCGAAATGAACTTCCCGTCCAAACAATTGTTAACATTTAAACAATTAGAAAAATTCTCATTGGTTAGCTTTCATTTAATTTTTATTTTATAGTTTCACATCGTGAAAAGAAGAAAAAAGTGAATTGTTTCATTTACATAAAGTGAATCTTATACTCCCATTTATATAAGCAAAATGAGATTTTTAGTGAGAATTCTTATGATCAATATCTCATACTAATTTTTTTGATTTTCTTAATTTTAAACAATTAAGAAAATCTCGATTGGCGAGCTTTCATTTATCATTTATTTTACATAATATAAAAAAATTAAATATAATTATCATATTTTTATTAAATAATATATTATTTTATCCCCTACATAGCATGAGTGATATGCTGATATATATATATATATATACATACATGTATACCCACACCAAGATGTTCTCATGTTTTTATGAACTCGGGATATTGCTGTGCCTTGAACACAATAGTTACTAGCAGTTACTATTGTACCCTTTGTGGGAGGTCGTCTCGCGTATTTTTTGATGATCTGAACTATTCATATTGTAGGGTTCGTCGAGTAGATCACTCATATAAAAAATCACGTTGATTGGATATTTGTAGCCCTATAACCAAAGTACATTTATTTTTATAAAAATTAACGGTTAACATAACTTTCATAAATTTTTAAAAATAATTAGGACCTAATCATGGGGTTATGAATATCCAATTAATTTAATTTTTTACTTCAGCAATATTATTGACAAACATTACAATATGAACAGTTTAGATTATCGAAAAATACTCAGAACGACCTCCCACAAAGGACATAGCAGTAACTACTGTACATCCCTATTTTATTCCTGACTTCTTCCCATATATATGCAAACATAGCTATATATATATATATAATCGTAAATGCAAAACTTTTCATTTTTTGAAATCCCTAAAAGCTGCCAAAGCCTCACGGGCAGTGATCACAAATCCGAAGAATTCTCTTTCTTTTTCTCTCTCTTTTGTGACATTGGGAATGATGTTTGCTATCTCCAAAGTTGAATTCAAGGCATTTGACTGTTTTACTTGTTCGGATTTTGAAAACTTTTCCAAAGCTATATATATATTGAAGTAAATTTTCTATCTCTTTGATTTACTTGTTTGGATTTTGAAATCTCTTCCAATTCAATAATTTCTTCATTTCTATACATAATTAATTAATGTATATTTAATTTTATTGTTGAACCAAAAAAATAAAATAAAATGTATATTTAGCTTTGATTGTTAACCTTAAAAAAAAAGAAAAAGAAAAAAGAAAGTCAAATTAGGTTGGAAAAAATCCAAACCCATTAGGGGATGGAAGGGTAGTATCCATGGGGATGGGGAATGGGGGAAAATTATTATAAGAGAATAGAGATGGAGAATTAATATCCGCTCTATTGCTCTCCATTGCCATCCTAACTCCATTAAAAAGTAAAATATTACTGTGACAAATAGACAATGGAGATTTTTTAAGTAGTCGATCTCAAATTTTCATTTCTAAGTTTCCAAAAAGAACAAAAACAAAAATAGAAGCGTGAACAAATGACCCTTAAGTTGTGTTCTGCAGCCTGCCAAGCTTATTATTTCAAGAAACACAACATGACGAAGGGGTAAGAAAATTAGAACTTGTTGATGAACTCAACAATGTGTTTGTTGATCTCATCTGGTTTTTCTTGGTTGAGAAAGTGCGCTACACCTTCCATGACGACAACTTCATCCAACAGCGGAACTTCTTTCTTGAATCCATCCTTATGTATGTATTCCTTGGCGCCTGGGACGTTATAGACCAAGTCCAAGTCACCCACAATAAACTTCACAGGCACTTTCACTTGGCAGCCTGCCCATGGTGCCATGAGTTCCCAATTTCTGCAATGAAGAGGGAAAGAAAAAGAAAATAGCTAAGATCTTTGGAGAATTGTAATAACCATTCTTGAATATAGGTAACTCAACAATAATGTCTAAACTTTGGAACAAGAAGAAGGCTAGATTGACATCAATTTATGATAGGCCTAATTGCACTACATGAAATTCTTCATTTTTTTGGACCTTGAAAACAATATGGAATTCTATAATGAGAGGATGCTGTTTTTTGTCTTTGCTTTGGTTTATTGTGTTCTGTTTCTTTCATTTCTGTTTTCTATTTTTGTTCCTTTGCTTTGGTCTCTGTCTGTTGTGGGTCTGCTGGTTGAGTTTTCAACTAGCTTTTGGAAAGTGTAAGCACATGATTGGGTGGCTTTTCTTATGCCAACCTAGTTGAGATGAGTAGGGCTCACTATGATGCTATTAGCACTATTTTTGTCTATCTTTATTGATATAAGATGTAAAGGATTTATCCTTAGTTCTGATTCAATAAAGTTTATTTTTGTCGATGAAAAAAAAAAAATGGAATTCTATAATATTTCATTAAACATATTTTAAGTGTCACAATCTTAATTAAAAACTATCACAAACATTCAAATTGTGATACATAAGGTTGGAACATACATATCAATAAGTTTTTTGGCATTTGTTAGTTCTTGAAAAAATTCACAAGTTCAGTTTTCGATTCATGATATACATTGGCCAACCGCTACACGTTCATAAGCATCACACTGTCCAATACTCTGATTTAAAACCATGTGCATAACCTAGGGTCATTACATATGCATCCTTGGACTTAAAATGTTGGAGAGAACCCCTATTGGAGATGAGTTTGAAAATGTACATGAAAAGAAGATGCAAAATCTCTGAAATTATGATAATTTCACAATGGCGAGAGAAAATTATTAGGACTTCCATAAATTATCATGACTAAGACATTACTAAATCTCAAAGTTAAGAAAAATTGAAAGGTAGCTTACAGATCTAAAGCTCGGTAGTAGTTAACTCCTCCGGTGAATCCATGCTTCTCAAATTTGCTAGCATAGTAATCGACATCTTCTTCCGACAACCAGGAAGGCAAGATAATTGGAGTATCAGGTGAATCGCCATCTCCAAATCCTTTACCTTTAGGGAAAAAAAATGGAGTGGGATCACGGTATGTTAGGAATTTCTTGATAGATCTTCTAATGCCAACTTGTGCAAACTCGGCTTCAATTTCTCCAGGGACCTACAACAATTTTTTTTTAATTTAGATAAGACCTCAAATTCTCTAATTCTTTTATGATGTATGACAATTTCTTACCTAAACAACAACTTAAGAATCTGAGCTTTAGATAAATATATTTATCAAATCCAAGTTCTTTAGGGCATCTCTAATGATTCACTAAATATTTCATCAAATTTGAGTAAAAAATTTGACGAATTCCTCTATTTGATATCAAACTCTCCAACAGTGATTTTTAGCTTTCAGCAAAACACAGGTCGTCCGACCGGCCGGCCGACTGGCAAGTGCACAGATGTGAGGATTAGCGGAGAATTCAATCTTTTTTTACAAAAGTGGGTGTGGGTGTCCTAACGGGTTTAGAGATTTTGTGAGATCAAAAGTGGGTGGTGAACTTGATGGTGATGATCAAATGTGGGTGTGGGTCTCCTAATGGGTTTAGAGATTTTGTGAGATCAAAAGTGGGTGGTGAACTTGATGGTGATAATCAAAAGTCGGTGTGGGGCTCCTAATGGGTTTAGAGATTTTGTGAGAAATTTTGTTGAGGTGATTCAGATATTGATCTCTGTTGTTGTTGTTGTTGTTGTTGTTATTGTTGTTGTTGGTGGTGGTGGTGGTGGTGTTGGTGATGCTAGTGCTACTTGAAGTACCAGTAGTGGTAGAAGAATCCCCAGAAGAGTGACAGCTTTTATCCATCTCTCTCTTCCTCCCTCTCCTCCTCTTCTTTCTCTCTCTGTAATTGATTACTTGGTTTTTTTCTATCTAAATATCTCTCTATATGTATATATATGCATGTGGGTATAAGTTTTGTCTATGGTGGGGAGGTCTTATTCTATTGAAGCTTCTACAGCATATGAACATAAATGTAAAGGTTGCTGGTGAGCACATGTCATCTCTATTGCAAATGGTGAGCATTGTCCCTGCACTAGCTGGTGGTGAACAGGTGAACAAAAAAAAAAAAAAAAAAAAAAAAAACAGAATTGATCATCTGGGGAGTCGACCGGGCGGTCGACCGATCAATGTAAATTTTTCATAAATTTTTGCCTTGAGGTGGTCATCCAGGAGACATCCGACCAGACGTCCAGCCGGTCATCCAATGGGTCACCACTCAATGGCTATGCATAGTACATTACTAAAAGGTGCAAGACATTCTCAGTTTAGTAAAAATTTTGGAGCATTCTCAATTTGATATCATTTTAATAAAACCATTGGAGACAAAAAAAAATGTGCACTTTTTCACCAAATTCAAATTTGGTGATGATTCTGGTGAACAATTAGAAATAACCTTAGAAAACTATTTGCCAAAAGTTGTTCTAAACTTATTTTTCAAATTTTAGTTTTTAAAAACACTATCTTAAATAGTTTTATAATAAATTAATTGAAATCGTGTTTTCAAAAAACAACATAGTATTATAAAATAAATTCAAAAAGTCCTTGAATTTGCAATTTTGGTTTTAAAAGAGAGGAATTTGGTCAAAACTCCCTCATAATAAACTTTAAATGCATTAAGGACAAACACAAAAAGTTTTCCTTGAAAAGTCCAATACAGACCATTATTATCAAAATATTAAATTTTAAAATAATATAACTTTTGATATAGATGTCGGTTTTTAATAAAATTAGTATTTTTAAAATTCTCTCATCAAAATCTATCAAATAAGATTCACGTTGACTATGAAATTCTTTAAAAAAAGATAAATTATTACCGTCGAAATTGATATAAACAGTAACAATAACATATTACTGCTTGGCAAGAATTGTTACTCGTCTCACAAGAATAAACATGTTACTTTGTCTCACAGTAATATGTAATTCAATCTCACAGTAACATGTTACTCTAGTAATATTGCCTAAGAAAAAAAAGAAGATATTTTACTTTATCCTTACTCAATTATATATTTTCTCTTCAAGAGGTTTATGAAGAAAAATAAATTAAGCTGTCCTTTTCACCAAATAATGGTCCAATAGAGAGGTTTTGGCTAAATTTCCCTTTAAAAAAGGGGATTGGTAATATAAAAAAAATGGGACGACCAACTGGTCCTCTAGACTTATTTATCAAAAAAAAAAAAAAAAAAAAATCTTATTTAAAATCTCGTTTGGGAATAGTTATTTTAATAATTTTTTTGATTTTTTACAAAAAAAAAATATATATATATATATGCAGAAAAGTAAAAAAAGTGATATGATAATTGATAATAACTTTTTGACTAAAATATATAGTTGACAAATAAGGCTTTATTAATAAATTTATCATTATAAGGATACCACAAAAAAAAAAAAAAAAATTATCATTATACAAATATTTTTAAAAAATTACAATTCAATTATTTATACTTCTCACATCATATTTCAATAGAAATTAATGCAAATAAACTAAAAAATTAAACAAAAGTCAATATCCCAATCATTTTTTAGTTCAAAAAAAATTATTTATTATTTTAATAAATTTATCAGTATTCACTTGAATATTAAAGTAATATTAAACATATAAATACAAGAAAACCTCACCTTAATAGCTAATTTTTTAAGTGAGTTCTACTGAAAATCATATAACTACTAGTCTAGTATCACCAAATCACCATTCCAAAATAAAAAACACATCTAAAAGGTTACATGTGAAATTCTACTATACAAACTCCTTCATATGCCTTTAGTAATGAGATATTTGATTAGGATTTTTCTTTTATAATTATGACTAAAAATTATGTCATTTTATTTTTTCAATATAGAATTATTTTGAGAAATAGATTAAAAATTAATTTTTTTAACATTTTAAAACTTTTTTTTTATAAAAATATAAAAAAAAAAATAAAGACGTAATAAAAAAAAATACCTTCAAGCTTTTCCAAGTCACAAAATTTTCACTTTTTTGATCTTTTTAATTTTCCTCTCCCTCCCCAAATTTTTAATCAAATCTCAAAATCCAAACAGAGTGAAAACGAGAACCTGAAATCTGCAGACGTAGTGATCATCGCCGTAAATTCCTCGACACACATCGACCACGCTCATCGTAGGGTTTCTAGGAAGGTAATGAACGCTCAAATTCACCAAAGCCTTGACTCGATCAGGTCTGAAAAGACACAAATACCAAGCCAAAATTGCTCCCCAGTCATGCCCCACAACAAACACCTTGTCTTCATCAGGTGCGAGTTTGTCAAGGACAGCAACGATGTCTCCGATCAGATGGAGAGCGGTGAATTTGGTGGAGTCGTTGAGTGGTGCTCCGGTGGTGTCGCCGTAGCCTCGGAGGTCCGGCGCCACCGCTCTATAGCCGTGCGCCGCCGTGTAGAGGATCTGGTGGCGCCATGAGTACCAGAGCTCCGGGAAGCCGTGGAGGAAGAGGACCACTGGACCTTTGCCCTTTTCTGCTATGTGCATGTTTATGCCATTTACACTGATTGTCTTGTGCTCTATTCCCTCCATCTCACTCTGTCTAGCAATAGCACAGTGTGTGGGAATGGGATTGCTTTGATGATGGTTTATATGCTTGAAAATGATATTCATGTTTTATACAGAAATTTTTGATAAGATTATTTGAATTGTTTAGTATTTCATTTGACTATATAAATAGGTTAGTTATATAAGAAAATAAAATAAGATTAGTTACATAATCATAACCTATCAAATTTATATGTAAAAAGGAAAAAAAATTAACACTTTATTTTTAAGGTGTCTGACAATAAATATTATCAAAACATGTTTTGTAGGATTAATTTAATTGTTTTACGTGAACAATTTATACATATAATCAAATGAAACAAATAATTTAAGGGTATATTATATTTATCTCTCTTGAGATTTCTCTTTAATACAGATCCTTCTTCACGTTTGAAAAATTACACTTATTCCCTGTTAAATTAAAATGACATATTTGTCTATTAGCCTTTATATATATAAAATAATACTAATATTTTATTCATGTCATTTCAAGAAAAATAACAATTATTTTTTTTGGTTTAACTTACAAAAAATTGAAATTTTTTATTTTTCGTATTTTTTTATTTTTACTGATTTTTTTTTAATAATTTAAGCATTTTTTTAAAAAAAATTTAGATACCCCTAATTTAGATATACTTAAAAAGTATAATATTTTTTAATTTTTTTTTAAATTCACCAAATACAAAAAAATATAAAAATATAAAAATTCAGTAATACTGTAATAAATGTGAATGACGTTATTTCATAATACTATAATAAACATGGGTGAATAGACGAGAAATAAAAAAGGATAAATTACAAATATACCCCTGAGCTTTGATTAAAATATGAATTGCCCCTTATGGTTTTAAAAAATTACATTTCACCTCTTGAAGTTTCTAATTGCATAACAAATTGCTATTTTTATTAATAAATCATTAAGTCAATTAATAATTTTTAATGATGTTAAAAATATGTTTCAATTAATAATTTAGGTAATTTTATTATTTTATAGGAGAGCAATTATGAATTTCATTTTTTTAGTTAATTCTGTTAAATAAAAAATTCTAATAAAAGGGTATTTTTAATTTTTGAAACCATAGGGGCAATCTGTATTTTAAGCAAATCTTAGGATGTGTATTTGTAATTTAGCCAGATAGTGGAAATAAAAATGAAAAATTCTATTCATATAAAAATTTATACAAAAAATATCATAAAAATATTGTGATAGTGATATTGTTGTAAATATAAATAATGTTTATGGATGTTTTGTCTTAAAGTGAAAGGTCATTACTAAACTATGTCATTGTGTTTGCAAATTTAATATAAAATTTATGTTTGTATATTATCACTTAATAAGAATATGTTCCACTAAAATTTAATGATAAAAAGCTGTAGAATGTAGAAGAAGAAAATGGTAGGGAAAATGACAAAATGGTCATTTAAAAAATTTTGGAGCATGATATCAGCAATTCAAGAATAATTTGTAATAAGATTACAAACCTAAAAAAAAAAAAAAAGTAATTTTTCAAACGTGAAAGGAGAGTCTATATTAAACAAAAATCTCAAAATGTGTTAATATAATTTACCCATAATTTAAATTATCAAAATAAGATTCGTAATAGACCCACATAACCTAACTGCGCCTTTAAGGGAAATTATTCAATAATCTCAAAACACCACGTGATCATATTCCAAGCCAGTCACCAATTACTTAGCCTTGTATTGTTCCCTCATCTCCAACATAAATCGTAGTCTCCTATCTCTCTCTATCAATCAAAATCTTATGGAGTATCACGTGTCCATACTCTAAGAATACTGAATAATCACCCATCCTTTAAAGTAGTTTGAAGAGAAGTCTGGTGGTTGGATAATATAAACTATCTTGATAGATTTTTTTATTTAACAATAATAATAGAGATTCCCACAAAATACAACTTTCATAATCTTTAAAATAATCTGAACTATTTATGTCATTGTTAAAAATATAAAAAAAAAATTAAACACATCAGTAATCAATATATCAAAAAAATTATAAGGATCCTCTTTTATGGGTCCAAATATTTTCCCTTTGATTTTTATGTACCACTGCTTTGATAAGTTTACACGTTGTAGAGCGATTTCAACCGTGAAAATTAAAATGGTGATGCTACTAGAATGGCGGGTGATAATTGGAGGAGTAGGAAAAAAAAGAAAAAGAAAAAGAAAATGTAACCAATGAGAGAGAGAGAGGGGGTCAAAGGGAGTGGGAGGAAAAGGGGGGATGAATCATTGCTCCAGAATGGTATGTTACAGTACGTTACGTTGTCTTACTGATGTGATGTATTTATGTATTGATTATGGAGTGTTTTGGGAAGTTGGTAAAAAGTTGACTTTTAGTTTTTTACCAAGCTTTTTGGCTTTTTTTGGAAGTGATTTGAGAAATTGGTAAAAAGCTGACTTTTTTACTTTTTGGTTTAATATTTTTTAAAAGTGTCACATAACTCTAAAATGACCAAAATATCATCACTTTTTGCATGTCAACATTTTTTTGAATTAATTAATTATAATGTTCCAGAGGATAATTTGATAAATTTGTAAGTAACTTTTTTGGGTCTTCCCAAATGGGTATAGTGGCGTTTTTGCAAGGGTGGCGTTTTGAAAAAATTGCTCAAAACGTGACGTTTTTGGGAAGTTGCCAAAACGGCACTATGAAAAATGTTAAGGATTTTATAATTTTTATTATAATTTTTATCAAATATTTTACATGACTATAATACTCACATCATATGAGTCTCGTGAGATTCCACATAATTTGGTAAAACTTTTGTAATCCCTTCATCCCAAAATATTAAATTTCTATTCTATTTTTTATTGTTTCAAAATATTAATCTATTTAAAAAATTTAAAGACTAAAATACCATTTTATTTTGTTATTCTTTTAAATTTATTAATTATGACAATTGATGTTCCAATAAAAAGTTAAAGGATAATTTTAAAAATTTAATACTTTTGAAGTGTAATGATTGTATTATAAAAAAAAATTCAAAAGATATTAATATTTTGAGACGGAAGAAGTAAAAGTTTTGGAGTTTCTAGCATTGTTGATTAATTATTTACATCAAATTTTATTGAATTGCTATGTAATATATTTTCTATTTCTATCATTTTATATTTTTCACATTAACATTATTATTTTATATATTTCAAAGTTTAAAATAGTCATGATATACGATATTATAAAGGAAATTTTTTTTTAAGATTTCTAATATTAAGATTTTATAAAATGAAAGACATACAATATTTTCATAATAGTTAAGGTCATTCAACATTTTCACAGAGAAAATTCAACTCAAAGAAATTTTGCTCTGACTCAGAAAGATTTTAATTTTCACAGGGATTTTTTTTTTTTTTTTGATTTCACAGAGAAATCAATGAAAATTGAAATTCCTCTAAATCGGGTAAAATTTCTCTGAATCAAATTTTCTCTATGAAAATGTAGAGAGACCTTAGCTAATAAAAAAAAATTTGGATCTCTCTAAATACACATAGTTAGAGAAGGATGTTTCACTAATTTTTCTTATTTGTGAAAATTGTGCCTCTAATAATTAGTTAAGTTTTCACCCCAAAAAAAAAAAATTTAAAATAAAAAAAATAGTTGTCAAACTTTTTTGACAAATTTAATATAAAATTTGATTTTATCATTTGTTTTTTTTTAATGAATTTTTCTTTAAAAAGGAGGTTTTATGAAATAGTATTTTTTTTTTTAATCATTGGAGTTAGAGTGCTTATGGTTTGGATTTGTTTGATTCAGCCGTAAACCAAAACTAATCCCTTATACCTTGTTTGGACAGGAAGGTTGTGTCTGACAACTCAGACTTTGCAACAAGCAATGACGTCAAACGCACTGTCAAACTTTGCATTGTATTTCCCCGCATGCTGCTCACGTGGCACAATATAAGTCATAAATTCTATTAAAAAAAAATAACAATGATAGAGATTATTAATTTTGGAGCTCTAAAAACATCACTAATGACATGGCACACAATAAAAAAAGAAAAAAAATATAACACCAAGGCCAAAACATCAAATCATTCATGGTGAGGCCCACTACCACATCATTAGTGATAGCACTAATTAGTGCTCTTACTCATTTTTCAAAAAAAAAAATCGAAATACACGGAAAGCTTAACCGTGCTGCTGCATGTGTCAGAAGGAACAACGGTAATTTTGATATTTGTTATAATATTTTATTATATATTTTTTTTATAAAAAGGTAAAAAAAAATTATTCTAAAAATAATTTGAAATTTTGGAGAGAGAGAGTTTTATTTGGTTGTATATTTTGGGGGAGTTATTTTTTTGAGAATTTAGAATTATTTGATATTTTTAGAGAATTTGAGTACATGTGTGTAAGAGAAAAAGTGATTGAGAAGGAGAGAGGAGAGAGAAAAAGTGATTGATTGATATGTAAGAGAGAGACAGTGATTTTGAAATTTTTTTTAGAAAAACTCAAACCAAACAATTTTTTAGAATTTTTTTTTTTTAAAACTCATCTCTCAAATGCAAACCAAAAATACCCACATTTTTTTCCTCTCTACTTTTTTAAACAAAAAGTTAAAAAGTACACTTATATAGCACATCCCAAACAACCCATAAGTATATTTTTTATATAGTGATAGAATTATTTTTAAACAATTATGTAAATAATTTTTAGATTGTTAAAAATATTTTATGATCATATTGTGAATAATGATAATATTTTTAAAATTCATGTTTTCAAACTATACCAAAGTGTGGCTTAATGGTTCTGTTTGGATTGATTTTAAGATTTTCATAAATTAATTAAGGTTCCAATGTGATAGAATCGTAACTAATGAATTGATTTTGGTTTACGGTTAAATCAAACCAATCCAAACCATGTGCACGCTAATTCCAATGATTAACACACACACACACACACACAAATTATTTCATAAAACTTCCTTTTTAAAAGCAAAATTCATTAAAAAAGCAAATGATAAAATCAAATTTTATATTAAAATTGTCAAAAAAGTTTGACAACTATTTTTTTTATTAATTTTTTTTTTTTGGTGAAAACTTAACTAATTATTAGAGGCACAATTTTCACAAATCAAAATTAGATATTTTAAAATTATAAAAAATTATAATTTATAAAACTCAACAACCAATAACCATAGTTTAGCCATCTTCAAAAAACAAAAAATTAAAAATTCATAATAAGGAAAATTAGTGAAACATCCCTCCCTAATTTTGTGTAGTAGGAGAGATCCAAAATATTTTTTTTATTAGCTAAGGTCTCTCAATATTTTCACAAAAAAAAAAAATTGATTCAGAGAAATTTTGCCCGACTCAGAGAAATTTTGGCCCCAACTCAAAAAAAATTCAATTTTACAGAGAAATTTCAAAATTTCTCTGTAAAATCAAAGAAATTTCTATGTGAAAATTAAAATTTCTCTGAGTCGGGACAAAAATTTTATGAGTCAGGGAAAAATTTATTTGAGTAGAATTTTATCTGTGAAAATGTTGAGAGACTTTAACTATTATGAAAATATTATATGTCTTTTATCTTATAAAATCTTAATATTAAAGACCTTAAAAAGAATTCTCTTGATAATATCATAGATCATGACTATTTAAAAATTTGAAATATATAAAATTATAATGTTAATGTAAAAAATATAAAATGATAGAAACAGAAAATATATTACATAGCAATCCAATAAAAATTGATGTAAATAATAAATCAACAATGCTAGAAACTCTAAAACTTTTACTTCTTCTCTCTCAAAATATTACTCTCAAACTTTTACTCCAAAACTTTACAATTATTACACTTCAAAAATATTAAACTTTTAAAATTTTTCTTTGACTTTTTATTGGAACATCAATTGTCATAATTAATAAATTTAAAAGAATAACAAAATAAAATGGTATTTTAGTGTTTAATATTTGAAAATAGACTAATATTTTGAAACAATAAAAAATAGAATAGAAAATTAATATTTTGGGATGAAGGGATTACAAATTTTTTATCAAATTATGTGGAATCTTATAAGACTCATATGATGTGAATCTCACGTTTATATAAAATATTCGATAAAAATTATAAAATCTTTAACATTTTTCATAATCAATACGTAGATACATCACACCAGTAAGACAACGTAACATACCGTAACATACCAACCTCGCAGCAACACCATTTTTGATTTTCACGGTTGAAATTGCACTGAAACGTGTAAACTTATCAAAGTAGTGGTACATAAACATAAATATTTAAATAAAAAAAAATACAAAATGATATGAATGCGTTGGTTTTCTCTTTAAAAATATAAAAAAAAATCTATCAAGATAGTTTCATAATATTTTGTTTGTATTTGGAAGATGAGTTTTAAAAAAAAAATTTAAAACATTGTTTGGTTTGAATTTTTCTCAAAAAATTTTCAAAATTATTTTCTCTTTCTTACACATCAATCAATCACTTTTTCTCTCTCTTCTCTCATTCTTAATCACTTTTTTTCTCACACATATCTACTCAAATTCTCCCAAAATATCAAATCATCCCAAACTCCCAAAAAAATAACTCTCCCAAAATGTACAACCAAACAAACCAAAAAAATTTCTACATTCTCTCCTCAAATTTTTTTTCAAAAATAACTCTCCCAAAAACAAACCAAACAAGTCCAAAATTTCTAAATTCTCTCCCAATTTTTTTTTTTATATTTTCCAACTAGGGGACTTCTCACTTTAAAGATGAGGTTAGGTCATGTGGGCCTACTAGGAGTTTTATTTTAATAATTTAAATTATAGATAAATTATATTGAGAGTTTTTGAAATTTTTGTTTAATATAAAATTTTCTTTTACGTTTGAAAAATTACATTCTTTTTTTTAAGATTTGTAATCGTATTACAAATTATTCTTAAATTGCTGATATCATACTCTAAAATTTTTTAAATGATCATTTTGTCATTTTTTTTTACCATTTCTTCTTCCTATTATCATGATTACATTTTATAACTTTTCATCATTAAATTCTACCTAAACATATTCTTATTAAATGATGATATATAAACATAAATTTTATATAAAATTTGCAAACATAATGACATAATTTAATGGTGACCTTTCACTTTAAAACAAAACACCCATAAACATGATTTATATTTACAACAATATCACTATACAACATTTTTATGATTTTTTTGTATAAATTTTATATATGAATATAATTTTTTATTTTTATTTTCACCATCATTTTTCTTTCATGTCTATTCACTCATATTTATTATAGTATTACCAAACACCATCATTCACATTTATTACAATATTATTGAATTTTTATTTTTTATTTTTTATTTTTTTTTTGTATTTGGTGAATTTTTTAAAAAAATCCCAAAATATGATATTCCTTAGGTATATCTTGATTAGGTGTATCTAGAAATAAAAATAAAAAATTTCTTAAAATATTATAAAATTCAGTAAAAATAAAATAAAAATCAATTTTTTGTGTGAATTAAACTAAAGAAGATGATTGTTATTTCTCTTGAAATGACATGAACAAAATATCAATATTATTTTATTATTTTATATGTATAAAGGTTAAGAGACAAATATGTTATTTTAATTTGACAAGGGGTAAGTGTAATTTTTCAAACGTGAAGGAAGATCTGTATTAAAGAGAAATCTCAAGAGAGGTAAATGTAATTTATCCTTAAATTATTTATTTCATTGATTATACGTATAAATTGTTCACGTAAAACAATTAAATTAACCATAACAAAATGTGTTTTGATAATATTTAGAAATTGTTTGAAATGAATTATATAAGTGTACTTTTTAATTTTTTGAGTAAAAAAATAAAGAAAAAAAAGATGATTACTTAGGATAATTTTTTGACTTTTTTAAAAAATATATATATATATATATTAAAATATTATATAAAATAACAAAATTATTTTTTCACCCATCCAAATACCGACATGCAATCCATGCAATTGATATTAAGGGGTTGTTTGGGATGACCTAAATAAGTATATTTTTTGTCTTTTTACGAAAAGATATGCAGAACAGTAGTGAGGACCGACATGCAATCCGTGCAATTGATATTAAGGGGTTATTTCTCTTGAAATAACTTAAAAAGATAAATTATTTTGTGTATGTCAAACTTGACCCAAGTGTACAATGGTTTTGTTGGAATTTTTTATTTTTATTTATTTATTTATTTATATTTTTTTTGGCACCCGTGAGTATATTGTTTTGAATAGAACCATAGGCCGCCCTTTTTGGGCAAAATGTTTGACCCAAAACGACGCTGCTTTTGGGGGAAAATTTTCAAAAAAAACGCAGAGGAAGAGGAAGGGAGGAGGAAGGAGGAGGAGGAGGAGGCGGTGGAGGGCCATAACCACCGGGAGGAGGAGGCGGGCGGACGGCGAGCTCCTGAGTCGCGACCATGGGGTGGGCCAGCGAGCTCGGAGATGCGACAAGAAGTCATGACGACGAAGCGACGGCGACGAAGCCTCTCCCTCCTCCCCCTGGTTCTGTTGTCGGCGACGAGAAGAGAGAGAACGAACCAGTGAAGAAGAAAAGAAAAAAAAAAACCCCAAAACGACGCTGCTTTGGGGGCTGGGATGGCTGCGGTAGAGGGCGTGTGGATCCGAATTCGAACTTTTGAACAAAAGGACAATTGTGTTTTTTTCCTCTGACTAGTCAACTTTTTATTCACCGACACTTTTGTAAACAGTGTTAATTTTTTTTTTATTTCTTTAATAATTATTTAATTTCTTATCTTTTTTAAGAGATTTCAAACAAACACTTATATGTAATTGATATTAAAGGGTTGTTTGGAATGACTTAAATAAATATATTTTTTATCTTTTTACGAAAAGATATGCAGAACAGTAAAGAGGACCGACATGCAATCCGTGCAATTGATATTAAGGGGTTATTTCTCTTGAAATAACCTAAAAAGATGAATTATTTTGTGTATGTCAAACTTGACCCAAGTATACAATAGTTTTGTTGGAATTTTTTATTTTTATTTATTTATTTATTTATATTTTTTTTGGCACCCGTGAGTATATTGTTTTGAACAGAACCATATGGCAGTGAACTTTTTGGACAAAAGGACAATTGTGTTTTTTTCCTCTACCTAGTCAACTTTTTATTCACCGACACTTCTGTGAACAGTGTTAATTTTTTTTTTCTTTAATAATTATTTAATTTCTTATCTTTATTTAAGAGATTCCAAACAAACACTTATATTCAGACAACTTAGGTCTAGTTTGAGATACCAGAAAAAATTTAAAAAGTTAAAAAATTATTACTATTCACAAATTAAAAATATATAAAAAAATTAATTTCTATAATATTTTAATATGAACAACGAGTGGACAACATTGGTGATTGATAATTTAATACTTAATGGTCTGTTCAAATGAACTAAAAAAAAAAATAGATGTATATATTTATTAAGTTTGAGGGTAATGTTGGGCCCGTGGAGGCCCACCACGGATCCGTTTTTGATAATCCAAACCGTTAAATGTGTAGAACTCATCGAGTACTATATGTCTATAAAAAATTATATTGATCGGATATGGATAGCTATGTGATCGAATCAGATTTGTTTTCAACGTTTATTTTTCACCATCCATTAATTTCATAATAAACTATTTTGATCACATAGCTATCGATATCCGATTAAAGTGATTTTTCATAAGCATATAGTACTCAACGAGTTCTACACATTCAACGGTTCGGATTATCAAAACGGGACCCTTGGTGGGCTCCATGGCGGAACAATGCCCGTGAAGCCTCATGCACCATTTCAACCTAGCCACACTTCCCTCTGCTGCCTGTCACTGATGATTCTGCCAAGTAGGGGTAAAAATATAATTTTGTCATTTTATATAATATTTTAATACACATATTTTCATAAAAAGATAAAAAGTTATCTTAAACAATCATATTTTTTTCTCAACTTTTTAATTTAAAAAGTCAAAAAGTACACTTACTTAATACACCCTAAACAATCCCTTAAAATGAAGTGTTCATCTTTTCTTTTTACATATAAATTTGATAGGTTAGGAATATGTAACTAATCTTATTTTATTTCCTTATATAACTAACCTATTCATATAGTCAAATGAAACATTAAACAATTCAAATAATCTTATCAAAAATTTCTGTATAAATAACAATGATTCATCCCACTAAAAACATCACCACTAATAGCACTAATGCATTAAAAAAATAGAAAAAAAACAAAAAAAATACAACTTCAAAACCAAAACATCACATCATTTCTGACGGAACCCACTGTCACCTAATTAGTGGGAGCACTAATTAGTGCATTTTTCCTGTATAAAACATGAATATCATTTTTCAGCATATGAACCATCATCAAAACAATCCCACTCCCACCACACACACTGCTATTGCGAGAGAGAGAGAGAGAGAGAGAGATGGAGGGAATAGAGCACAAGACAATCAGTGTAAATGGCATAAACATGCACATAGCAGAAAAAGGCAAAGGTCCAGTGGTCCTCTTCCTCCACGGCTTCCCGGAGCTCTGGTACTCATGGCGCCACCAGATCCTCTACACGGCGGCGCACGGCTACAGAGCGGTGGCGCCAGACCTCCGAGGCTACGGCGACACCACCGGAGCACCACTCAACGACTCCACCAAATACACCGCTCTCCATCTGATCGGAGACATCGTTGCTCTCCTTGACAAAATCGCACCTGATGAAGACAAGGTGTTTGTTGTGGGGCATGACTGGGGAGCAGTTTTGGCTTGGTATTTGTGTCTTTTCAGACCTGATCGAGTCAAGGCTTTGGTGAATTTGAGCGTTCATTACCTTCCTAGAAACCCTACGATGAGCTTGGTCGATGTGTTTCGAGGATTTTATGGCGATGATCACTACATCTGCAGATTTCAGGTTCTCGTTTTCACTCTGTTTGGATTTTGAGAGTTGAGTAAGAATCTGTGGAGGGAGAGGGGAAAAAAATGACCGAAAAAGTGAAAATTATATCATATTTTATATTTTTCGAGTCATAATTAAAAAAAAAAGAAGTCATAATCAAAGATCTTATAAGTAGGGTACCTAAAATTTCCTTCCTAACTTTTTAGTAACTTTTTAAATGTGTTTTGTATTTTGGAATGATTATTTTGATTATAGGAGTTATACGATTTAAGGTAAAACTCACCTCAAAACTAGTTTAAGCGTGCTCTCAAAAATAGAGAGATGATATAACTTTTCCAAAAAAATATTGGGATATTGACTTTTATTTGTGAGTTTTAATTTATTTTCATTAGTTTCTATTGAATATGATGTGAGAAGTATAAATAATTGAATTGTAATTTTTTTTTAAAATATTTGTATAATGATAAATTTTTTTGGTATCCTTGTAATGATAAATTTATCATTCAGAGTTAAGTAAGATTTTTTGGTAAATAAATCCAATCCAAAGGACCAATTGGTAACTGTCCCATTTTTTTCATATTACCAAACTTGTTTTTTTAAAAACAAAAATTTCAAATCCAAGGACTTTTTGAACTTATTTTATAATTCTATGTTGTTTTCTAAAAACACAATTTCAATTAATTTATTATAAAACTATTTAAAATAGTGTTTTAAAAACTTAAATTTGAAAATTAAGTTTAGAACAACTTATAATTGGGAAATAGTTTTCAAAAGAACTTGAATTTGGTAAATATATTTATCTAAAGCTCGGATTCTTACTTAAGTTGTTGTTTGGGTGAGAAATTGTCATACATCATAAAAGAATTGGAGAATTTGAGGTCTTATCTAAATTAAAAAAAATTGTTGTAGGTCCCTGGAGAAATTGAAGCTGAGTTTGCCCAAGTTGGCATTAGAAGATCTATTAAGAAATTCCTAACATACCGTGATCCCACTCCATTTTTTTTTCCTAAAGGTAAAGGATTTGGAGATGGCGATTCACCTGATACTCCAATTATCTTGCCTTCTTGGTTGTCGGAAAAAGATGTCGATTACTATGCTAGCAAATTTGAGAAGCATGGATTCACCGGAGGAGTTAACTACTACCGAGCTTTAGATCTGTAAGTTACCTTTCAATTTTTATTAACTTTGAGATTTAGTAATATCTTAATCATGATAATTTATGGAAGACATAATAATTTTCTATCACCATTGTGAAATTATCATAATTTTAGAGATTTTGCATCTTCTTTTCATGTACATTTTCAGAGTCATCCCCAACAGGGGTTCTCTCCAACCATATATGTCCAAGAATGCTTATGTAATGACCCTAGGTTATGCACATGTTTTTCAAATCACAATATTGGACAGTGCAACGGTTATGAACGTGTAGCGGTTAGCGGGATTATTGGCCAATGTATAACATGAATTGAAAACTGAACTTGTGAATTTTTTCAAGAACTAACAAATGTCAAAAAACTTATTGATATGTATGTTCCAATCTTATGTATCACATTTTGAATGTTTGTGATAGTTTTTAATCAAGATTGTGACACATAAAATATGTTTAATGAAATATTATAGAATTCTATATTTTTTTTTTTTATCAACAAAAATAAACTTTATTGAATCAAAACTAAGGATAAATCATTTACATCTTATATTAAAAAAGAAAGACAAAAACAGTGCTAATAATATCATAATGAGCCCTACTCATCCCAACTAGCCTCGTTTGGGAACCATCATTTTTAGCTAAAAAGCCAAAAAGTTACTAAATTAGCCAAAAAGCCAACAACCCATACCAAAAAGTCAAAGATTCTCTTTTCTCTCTACTTTTTGCACATCTTTTCGTAAAAAGCCAAAAAGTCATCCCAAACATACTAGTTTTTTTTAGCTCATATTTTAGCCAAATAGCCAAAAAATTACTAAATTAGCCTGTTCCCAAACGAGGGAATGATATAAGAAAAGCCACTCAATCATGTACTTACACTTGCCAAAAGCTAGTTGAGAAGAACTCAACCAGGAGACCCACAACAGACAAAAACCAAAGCAAAGGAACAAAAGCAGCAGAAAGAAATAAAAGAAACTAAACACGATAAACCAAAGCAAAGACAAAAAACAGCCACTTCACATTATAGAATTCTATATTGTTTTCAAGGTCCAAAAAATGGAGAATTTCATGTAGTGGAATTAGGCCTATCATAAATTGATGTCAATCTTGCCTTCTTCTTGTTCCCAGGGTTAAACATTATTGTTGAGTTACCTATATTCAAGAGTGGTTGTTACAATTCTCCAGAGATTTTTAGCTATTTTCTTTTTCTTTCCCTCTTCATTGCAGAAACTGGGAACTCATGGCACCGTGGGCAGGGTGCCAAGTGAAAGTGCCTGTGAAGTTTATTGTGGGTGACTTGGACTTGGTCTATAACATCCCGGGCGCCAAGGAATACATACATAACGGTGGATTCAAGAAAGATGTTCCGATGTTGGATGAAGTTGTCGTCATGGAAGGTGTAGCGCACTTTCTCAACCAAGAAAAGCCAGATGAGATCAACAAATACATTGTTGAGTTCATCAACAAGTTCTGATTCTTACCCCTTCTTCATGTTGTGTTTCTTGAAATAATAAGCTTGGCAGGCACAGAACACAACGTAAGGGTCGTTTGTGCACGCTTCTATTTTCTGTTTTTGTCTTTTTCTTTTTTTTTTTGGGAACTCAGAAATGAAAATTTGAGATCGAACTACTCTAAAAATCTCCATTGTCTATTTGTGACAGCAATATTTTACTTTTAATGCTAAGTAGACACAAGAATTATAGTAGCAAAATTATAGCTGAAATGGTCCTCTATACTTAACTTGGAGCTGTGTTACCTATTTTTGTACACATTTTAGAATATATATATATATATATTTCTTACATATTCACCCAAATTATTGACGGTAAAAAGAATTGTTAACATTTTATACATCAACCATGATTTTAACCTCATTGACAACTATTATTATTTCGACCAATAATGCTAGGAATTTAGAAAACTTATCCAGAAAAATATTCAAAAAAACGTAATGTGGTGAAGTTTCAATTCAAGCGCAGGTCCTATTATGTAAAAATTAAATTTGAATCATTCATCACTTTTCAATATAACACTACTAAAAACTTGACTTTTTGCGACAGTCTCAAACGTCGCAAAAGGTCCACATATCGTCGCAAAAGACTTTTTGCGACGGAGCAGCGACGGAAAATGGGGGGTGGCGGAAAGCGACGTGACAAAAAGTATTTGCGACGGTTACAAACCGTCGCATTCTTGTTGCAACGGCTAATCAATAGTTTTTGCGACGGTTTCGCCTGACACTAAAAAAGGGGAAAAAATGGCATTTTTAGTGACGATGTTGATTGCCGTCGCAAAAAACCTTTTTTAGCGATGGTATTTGCCGTTGCAAAAGGTATTATTAGCGACGGTCTAAAACGTCGCCAAAAAAGTAGTATTAAGTTAATACTGTATTGGCAACAGTTTAAACCGTCGCAAAAGATTTATTTGTGACAGTTGAAACCATCGCAAAAGATTGGAACTATTACGTATATGCGACAGGTTAACCCGTCGCTAATAAAATATAAGAAAATAAGAATTACATTAGCGACGGTTTATTATTGTCGCAACAAAATTATTTTTTATAAAATCAATATATATTTTATTAATTCATTCCCTGTATAAATTATTAATATTTTTTAAAATAAAATATATTTACATCCACATTCACATTCATATTCACAAAATCATCTATATATATGTACCCTATAACAATTATCAACCAAATATTCTTTACAAAAATATATAAAATATCCTCCAATAATACTAATAATTTTTTATATTCAAGAACTTAAATTTTTGTATCTAAAGCAAAACAAAAGTATTGAAAATACAAATGTAAAAAAAAACATATATATTATAGTTTGTTTTAATATCAACAGTAAACTCCAACATCGATATGCGAAGATATCATTACGTAATCAAAAGGGGTTGCATCTGCAAAAAGAAACAAAAAAAGACATCATTTACAATATAATTAATTTCAAGCTTAGAAAATGTAAAACATTTGATATTTATTTCAATAAATAAATAAATACAAAAAAGATTATAAGTTGCAATATCGACATGGGAACTGAAATAAAATGGTGAAAAAAAAAATCTAGTGATAAATAGCATTTCTCTATCAGAAAAACATTAAATATATAGATATATGCCATTAGGGTGCACTGTAAGAGAATTTCTCAGAAGAATTTCAGACGTGAAGGAAAAGAATTTCTTAATGTCAAAGACTATCACTGAGCAAACACAGAACTTTGACTTCATACTGATGAGACATTTTACCGCTAACATAACCACAAATCGAAATTAACTAACTTAGTCACTCTAGCCTGAACATGTTCTGATGCATTCCTCACTCCTTACACATCTACCATTCAAGAATGAGAATTCATTAATTATAAATAAATAAAAAAAATTATGTATAACATATTCTATAAAGTTTCAATTTTACAATTGTTTAGAATCCATTGTAAAAGAATCATCGTCTAAAACACTAAATGCCACCTCAAACCCATCACCCATCATCTATCTATATCTTTAATTTCAATTTTCCTGGTCGAAACTAGCATATAAAATACTAGTTCTATTGAATTAAGTAATTTGCTTGAGTCTAAAATGAAAAAAGAATAAACAATGATAAATTACATTTTTGGGCCTCTGGCCTCCCATACTATAAGCCTGTACCATACTAATGTCCTCATTGCATATGCAATAATGTAATTCAACTAAGATTCATAGTCTAGTCTTGCCACAGTTCTTGTGCCCAGGCTATACACTAACTAAGGTGATGAAATAACAATGTTTTAAGTTTGTAGAATTGTGATCTTATATATCAATCTAGCATCAATTCAAGTAGTCATACAAAATGGCCAACCTGATAACATGAGTCAAATATAAAGTGACAATGACTTGAAACAGATACATTTAAATTGGATAAAACAAATACCTGGTGGGGCAGGGGGCTGTGAACCATAAACTAAGAATGTTCTGTTTTTAGCATGCACACTATAGATTGAAATCAAAAGTTGTTGTCTTTTTTAAGTGGCCCCATGGTGCAGAAAACTTGTGTGGAAAACACAATCAATGTTTGACATTGTCATTAGTTAGAAAGAAAAATATTAGTTAAGTACCTTCTCCTCTATCTTAATTCCTAGACGTTGATAAACTCTTTGATATCCCCTTCGGCTGATTTCACAGATTTGTGCCCATGCCTTCCAATACTTCTCTTCCCCACCCTGTGATACAAGTTATGCCATAGGAAATGAAAACAAATAAGATAAATGATAAGACATGATGAAACCTTGAGATAAAATCATTAACCAGACTTTCTTCCAAAACAAAGAAACAAAATTTATAGTTTATAAATTAGATTTCCTCCAAAATAGAAAATTGAAATTTATATCTTTTAAGTTTTTTTACAAATGAGAAATTTAATTATTACTATAATCAATCTCACACGTCTTTAAGGCATAAAGGTAAATGATTCACCTGGAGACTGACCACCGCTTGTTGTGCCCTCTCCTTGAATTCAGGATCACTGTCAAATCTTTGCTTTGATGCCTTCTCGAATGCCTAATGACAGCTGAGGACCTGCATGAACAAACAGTTAGAAAGAAATTTGAGGGCTCACATACTCAATCCTCAAAGAAACTCACTATATCACTCACTAACTTATTTTAGGACTCCTATCAGTCAACCCTCTTCCTTACAATGTACCAGCAAAACCTGCCACAGTTAGCTAACAAATTCAAAAAAAAAAAAAAAAAAACATTAGCCAACTTCAGTGTAGGTTCATCAGATTTCTTAGCTGGCTTTGGAGCCTGCTTCACTGTTAACTGACTCAAACCAGGCTCAACCTGTCCAGGGTCATGTACAAATAGGCTGAGTATGCACTTTCTCCACTGTCTGGATGTCCTGCTCATGGACCACCACAGTCCTAACCTGGGCATGGACCTCCTCTTTCTGATAGCTCTTCTCCTCAGGATTACACGCTCTAGCTTCTGCAGCACCCATGCCAACCACCTCTGCATGACTTACCACTTCAGATTCTGCAGCAGCCATAATAGCCACCTCAAGAGGGTCTCCCATTTTCCTTTTACCTCGAGCAACATTAAGCCTCCAGTCTTCTTCCCTTTCTTGGTTCACATTTTGCTGTTTTTCTTTGGACAAATTCTCCACTTGAGTTTTGATGCATTTGTCTTCCATATACCCAAAGACTTTACATTTTGAGCACTTGGATGGAGTCCACATCACATTTGATTAGAAAATCAGTAGGAAGAGAATAATCCAATCCTATTTCCATACATGTTTTAGCAAATGAAATTCTGGCACTAACAATCCTACTAAGCCCATCATCATCCCAATATTCTAAAGGAATGTTAAACAACTTAATCCAAATCAGAATTCTATCAAGCCTTTCCTTAGATAATTTCATCATATTGTGCCACTTTTTCAGTACAAGAAAGTGCCCCCCAAAAAACCAGGGTCCATCCTCAACAACATTAGTACTACTTTCCACACAATCAAATAAGAAAAATATAAAACCAGTGGTAGTAGACAGTACCTCCCTCAATCCCTTGTTCTTCCAAAAATTAAAAGCATGGTTCCTCACATGGTTAAAAATAACTAACTAGAACCATGTAACTGAGGCACAGAGATAAATTGCAAATGGTTGGAAATAGGATTATATCTTATTTTTATCAGGATGTATCTTCTAATCATTAAAGGTAACCTTTATTTGTCCTTAAATGGCCAATAATAACTGCATCGCTAATATCAATATCTATCCTGATATTATTATTTAAAACCATGACAAGGACCAACAGGAACTGTTTGAACCTAGGGCAACCGTGTTGGAGAGACAGATATGATCAGGATTGGTATGTATGTATGTATGCAATCAATGAAACTTTCAATGCAAGAACCATGGTAAAAAGTGCAAATCAGTAATCTTTATGTCAAGTTTGGATGTCATATAAAGCCTTATATGAGGCACAAATCCATCGCTAGGATAGAATCATTATAGAACAGAAATTTAAGTTACAGAAAACTGTAACACCAACAAAGTAAGTAAAAATCTTGATATCACAGAACAAGAGCAAAAGAGTTTTGCAGATAATAGAGAAATGATGATGTTCAGTATTGCCAATCTAAAAAAAAAATGAAAACCATAATATTTAAGGAGAAACAAAGTTCAAGCCAATGGTATAGGAAGACGGAAAATTTAAAAAAGAGTATCCTGGAAAGTGAACAAAGAACATAAAATTGTCTCAAGATTTGAAGCACACTTACATAGGTAAATAGTATGAAAATGCTTGAAACAAGTATTTAGATGGGCCTCCTCTTTAAGACTTACGATCTTCTGAAAGTGAGAGTGGTAAATATGAGCATAAACGTGGAACAGGCGTTTGAATATAGTTTTCACTACTTCCCTGAAATTCAGAGGAAAAGGGGCACCTACAAAATTTAGAATAAAGAATAAGCATAAGTTCTGAAGGGAACATAACAAACCCCCAACTGGGCAAAATACAAATATCAACAATTTTGTTCAACATACAACCGGGCAAAATATCAGAACATAATATGAGGCATTTATTACCAATCTTTTGAGGAAATATGGATTCATCATCTAATTGACCTTCAATCTAGTCCATCAAATATTCAACATATTTTGGAGCTGAAACTTCAATTAGTTTCTTGATTTGTACACCATTTGCCCATTTGTGCTCATACCTGCAAATCAGGAACTGGAAATTTATAGAACTGTGCAATGTTGGTAACCATTCAATTGTCACACTAAGTTGTTCAAGAAATCATGGAAAAGTAGAATAAGGTTCTCCATGCCCATGAAGGTTCAAGGCTCAAGGCTTAATGTTGTGTTTTCTGGATAACAATCAGAAAACAAAGAAACTGTCTGAAACAAGAGAATATGACCCTTTACATTTTCACTTTTTTCATTGTTTCCTTGGGATGTCCTGGACTCGGATAGTTTCTAAAAAAAACAACATTTTTTTTCATGATTCCTAATCATGCAAAGTCCTCAAAAAACCATATTCCAGCTCATGTTTTCCCCTTCATCTTCAGATTCTTCACCAACTCTTCTATGTTCAATGAAACCTTGAAAAGGTGTGGAAATGCCTTCATTAAAGGGACCTTCACCACTATGCTGGAGCAGGTCCTCCCTATTCTCACTTTAAACCAAACCTCTTCCATAAAACACATCATTTTTTATTGCTTTCAAAAAGGCCCATGAAGTTTCTACCTAAACTTAAATTTTTCTACCACTCACCAAAACAAATCTATAAAAAAAAATTGCTACCCAATATACCAATCTTTTTGAGGCAAAGATATTGCTTCCCATTCAATAAAATTGACGCTTCAAACATGCTAATAAAAAAAAAATTAAAAAAATTGGTGCTTGAATTTATTCTCGTCTCCACCCAAAGAAAACTCTTTTTTGTAACTTTTCAAACTTTCGGCAACCAAGATCAAGTTCTTGAAAAAAGGCATAGTGGCAAATGAAGTATTGTGCACCGAATCAGTGTTTTCTACTTAGGAAAGACCATTTTTCCTGTGAGTCTAGAAGGTATGGTTTTGGTATCGCAAAATAAAACGTTGCAACCATATAACGAAAACATAGGGAAACAAATTACAGAACTTAAAATGCATGAAAGGCCTCATTGATAACATAATAGTGGTAGTTGAACTCGTGTACGACATGTATAAATATTCAATAATTTATTTCCTTCAATCTGAATGTCCAAAACTGATTTTCTGTAAAGTTGAAATAAAGCAGATGATTACTAAGACGTACTTGGGGCCTGCAGTCATTGTAGGACAGTTTTCTGGAGTGCAGAACTCTGTGAGGGTACCATACAGCAAGTTCACCTGGGTGAAGAAGTCCACAGCTGAAAATTTAAAAATCAGCAACCTTAGTTCAATCGATCATCAGATAAAACCTTATTATAGTATTTATGATTTTCTTTTGGGGGGTTGGGGTTAGGAAGTAAGTCAAGTGTTGGTTATATGAGAGCTACACCATGATGGTATGAGTCAAACACATATATGCTTGAACAATTCAACATGTGCCCCATAAGCTCCCAATGTGTTTAGAATAATATACACTTTTAATATTAGACCAGTGGTCAACACTTCTAAGACAACGCAATCCAAATGGCATGCACCCACATAGAGAGGAACCCTTACGCCGCCCTCTCTCTAAAAAACCTCTCTCTTTCTCTCTCTAAAAAACCTCCCTCCCCGGGCCTCTCTTTGGGCCGGCTGGCCGCCGCCTTTGGCTATGGCGGTCGGCTGGGCTAGCGTCTCCCGTGTTTGATCGTTGTTCTTTTCCGTTAATAAACTAGAGTCCCCTTTATTTTCCCACCTAGGAGTGTTTGATGTGCTGCAGTGTGCGTGTTTTGTTAGTGTTTTTTCTGGGCCGTGTTAACTGATTCTTCACTCGAGCGCTTTTTCTACAAGTAGGAGCTTGAGGGTGTTCTCTGGTTCAGTCGTTTGGTGATTCAAACCTGTCTAGTTTTCATCGAGCATTCCTCTTAGTGAGAGAGTTTGAGGGGTGTTAGAATAAGATCTGGAATGGATGTTTGAATTTCTGGTTAGTACTTGGACCGGCAGTGGGTGGTGTACCAATGGTGGATGTGGAGGTGATAATCAGAAGTGGCAGTGGATTCGGGAGTTGCAGTAGTGGCAGTGGGTCCGGGTGTCTTCCGGTGGTGGCTGTGGAGGTGAGGATATGCCGTGGGTTTTCCGGTAGTGGTGTGTAGCAAAGATAGGTGTTTGGTTTATGGAAGGTTGTTCTTCCGGTTGGTTTTGGACCGGCAGCTTATGTTTTTGGGTCAAGCCGTGGTTCCTCTTTGGATGGGTTGCTTCGTAATACCAAGGCCATGAGGGCATCTGTAGGTGTATTTCGGCAAGGAGTTTTGAGTGTGAGAGTAGTTGGCTTTGGTGGTGGTGTTCTAGGCAAGTGGGTGTGTTCCCAGCGGTGAAAGTGGTGTCTTCGGCAGCGGTGGTGTTCAAGTGGGTGTGTTCCCGGCGGTGCAAGTAGGTGTCTTCGGCTGCAGTGGTGTTCCCGGAGGTGGCCTTGGAGTCTCCTCGGCAGAGGCGTGCTTTGTTGATGGCGTGGGTAGCAACTCCTAGTGTAGCTGTGGCGTGTAGTGTTTAGTGCTTTGAGCTTTTTTGGGAGTTGGGTTAGTTGATCTAGTTTGATTTGGGTGTTTTGGTGGGTTAATTATGTGGGGATTCTAGTATCTTTTATTTTCTAGTTAAGTTCTTCTTAGCTGTTTTGGTTTTAAAAAAAAAATCGAGAGGCTTAGGGGTTGGTTGTTTGAATGCGAGTAGCAGTAGTAGGGGTATTTTTATACTTTCGAATCTCTCTCAATGCATGTCATCTTCTTGTACCTTTAATTTCATGCTTTTAATGAAATTTTTCTTTACTGATCAAAAAAAAAAAAACACTTCTAAGACAACCCTTAATATGTAGATATCAGGACAACATAGATTCTGTAGGAATAAATGAAAAAAGAAACACAAAACCGTTTATACAAAATATATCACAAAACAGATCCCTAATCTTAAAAAAGAAGAAAAGAATATATAAATAGTGAAGGTTTTAGTAAAGAATTGATTGTTTGGGGGAAGAGGTAAAGAGAATGGGCATGGAATTCAAACCTCATACAATAAACCCTAAGTGTGCTTTACACAAGAACTAAAATTTGTGGCTCCTTTTTTAACATTTTATAGATGAACATCTATGTTTTATGCTTAGAAGACAACATGAAAGAGAGGTATAACTTTTAATCTGTTTTCGTGAACGAATGTTCCATGTTTGAAATCTATTATGGCATCCATAGATAGTCCCAAGTCATGGAGAACGGCATGTTAATGCGGGTCCATGACTTACATGTGATTACGAGATCTCGTTAGCTACTTCATTGTGGTGATATGTGTTTAATCAGTATCTGGAACCGATTACTCTAGTTAGAAGACGATATGTGATGTGTTCTATTGGATGTACCATTATTATGTTCTGATACGAGAATGATTATGCTATGATCTGTTTTACGCTTATGATATGTTCGGATTTCGTTCACTAACCTCTTTACCTTAATGTTATTCATTGGGCTATAGCTCATTATGTGTATATATATGTATAGGTGGGCATTTTGGAGATCGAGTCCGAAGGCTTTTGTCTGGATCTCTGTCCTGTTGTCAGCCAACCATTGCGCCTCATATGGAGGTTCCTGAAGTGTCATGTGTTAAAGTTGTACTGTTTCTGTATATGAGAGTACCTTATTTTGTTGGCTGTACTTGAGATGTTATTGCTAAGTGTGTGGGTATAATGAGAAAATGATTTTTGGTTATGTATATAAAGTTTTAAATATTCTGTTTCATGTAAGTCTAAACAGCTCATTGGACAACTATATTTATGTCATTACTTCCGCTAGACCCTCAATTTTGCTAATCAGTTATGAGGCCTTCGGTAATCTAAGGATTACTGGCCGGTTACGATACTAAACCTATAGGGGCGGGTTTGGGTCGTGGCAGGTATGAATTTTAACAATTTTGCTACAAACATATAAATTGTTTATAATCAAATATAAAATATGGTAAATTATAAATTCACTTTCTGAGATTTACTTAAAATATAAATTGTCTCATGTAATTTTGGAAATTACATCTCATCCCTGAAATTTTTAATTTCCAAAAAAATGTACTTTTTTATTAATAAATTATCAAATCAATTAATAGATTTTAATAATGTCAGAAATTTATTTTAACTAAGAATTTAAGTAATTTTATTATTGTATAGGAAACTAGTTAAGAATTTACATTTTTAATTAATTCTATTAAATAAAAAATTTCAATAAAAAGATATTTGTAATTTTTCAAATTACATGTGTCAATCTGTATTTTAAGGAAACTTGGGATTTGTTTGTAATTTATCCTATAAAATATATATATATAGACACACACACAAAATTAATAAAAGCTACAAGGGGGGGTTTAATCTTTTTGTCCCTGTTAGGTTTTTATTGGCAACCCCGTTTGACAAAACTCTTTTGAGTTGTAATTTTATTCGCACTTTTATTTCAGTGAGGCTATGAGTTTATTAGATGCGAATCCAAACCCGAATCGAGCAATGCAGAGAAGTTTGTGATGTTAATGCTTTCAAGATTGCCACTTCGCTGATTATTACGGGGGTCGAATTCAAATTTGCATTTAAAATTGCATGTCAGCCGTTGCTCGCTCGAGCCAAGGAGTGCTCGCTCGAGCTAAGGCTTGCTCGCTCGAGCCAAGGAATGCTCGCTCGAGCCAAGGATTGCGTCCATACAAAAACCTGAAGAAAGTGATTGGTCGCTCGAGCCAAGGATCCGTCGCTCGAGCGAAGGCACTAGTAGAAATCACGAAATTTACTCTCCTCGCTCGAGCCAGGAAATCCTCGCTCGAGCGAGCCTCAGAATCCGAATTTCTCAAGGAGTTTGATTTCTTCCCAATCTTGGATTACTTTTGGTTCTCTATAAATACTTGGTTTTCTCCCAAAACTAAGTAATTGATTGAAGTCCTCCAGATCTTCTTTTTGGTTCTAAAAGGTTTATATCTGGGGATATTTTATTTTTCTTTGATGTCTTATTGAGTATTCAACTCATGATCTGAAAAGGCTACATCAAAGGTTTTGTTTGTTACACAAAAGAGAGTTGTTCTTCAGTTGTGGATTACGAAGAATTGATGCAAGCTTGATTGGTGGAATGCGGAGTGGCTCATCAGAAAGACAATTACTTGGTGAAGATGGGGTTGGAAGAGGCACATAGAGGTTGGTTCAATTAGGCGTTGTGGATTCGCTAGATAATTGAGAGTGATACCTGTGTAATTCCTTTATATCTTCTTAGTGGATTGTTACGTGGTCAGGGTCTGTGGTTTTTGATCACAATTGGAAGGTGTCCAATTGTGGTTTTTCCACGTAAATTCTTTGTGTCTCTTTCTCTTGATTGTTTGATTGGGATTTTTATATTCTGCTTAAAATTGATACATAATCACAAATCAACATCTAGGAGGTTTCTAGATTTTTCAGTCCCTTTCCCTAAAAACAAACAAATCTCTTGGCTACCATGATTCATGAACATATAGAAGCCAAGTTCTAAACCCTCTTGTTTGGATCTCGAATTTCAGTTTTCATTCTGGTAATGCCTACTGGAATGCCTTTGAGCTCTTAATTTTTTTTCTTTTGCCATTTCAATTTTTCTTCTATTCTTGGGCCTTTCAACTTTAGTTTGAGCGATCTCATTTGATTGATTCCTAGTTAAGAATACTTTGATAAGGTTATTTTTACACAGTTTTTAGTACCTAATGTGGTTGTTTTGTTAACTTATGGTCAAAACGGACCTGGTAGTTGAATAGCGGTCATAGTTAGATAGTGGTGACAAGCAGTGGCAATGACAATGATAATGTGTAGTACATTAATGATGGTGGAAATCATGACAGTAGCTATAGTAATGATGATATCTAATAGATGAAATGTTAATAAACACTTTTTTAAATATTTCCATTATAAAATTGAATGTCTTAAGTAATTCTATTACCTTAGTTACCTCACATTTAAACAATCGAAAACTAAGTAATAAAATACGTGAAACTCACGATTGGACAAATTTGTAATAATCTTTTAAAAATTTGAACTCAAAATTTTAAATCTTATTGATTGATTTTGGATGTTGTAACATTAAAAAAACAACTAGGGGCCAAAATACAAATTGGCAAAAGATGCGTATCCCTTTCTTTTCGACTTCCTCAGCTAGGGTCTCACCGGATTTGCCAGATTGTACTCTCTACCGCCTCCACAATCCTTTTCATCTAGATCCACTGAATCCATCGCCAATATGGATCTGCTACAAATCTAGTTTGAGGATGAGTTTCTTTTTTTTTTTTTTTTGCTTGTATTTTGGTTTGGTTTGATTTTGGAGTCCATCAGTGCTTGATGTAGCTTACTCACTTTGTGGTTGTAACCTATGATCTATCCTCGGCATGCTCTATGGTCGTTTTGACCTCTGCTTGCAGTACGAGTACAAGCACATGCTGTGCAGTTGGATATTCTTCATAGAATTACTCCTGTGTATTGTTTGTTTTCATCTTTCCTTTGCTTGGTGTAGGTTTATCTTTTGGATGAATTTCACTTTATATGTGCCGTTTGGCTACATTACTAGATATTTTTATTCTAATCAAATAAAAAATAATAAAAAAAATAGGCTCCAAGGCTTTGGGTCGTTCTCATGCAGGGCATTGTAACGTGATATGTCGCTTCAATTGCCATAGAGAGAGGCTACCCAAGTTTACTCCTTTCTTTTTTGGTTTTTTGGGTAGTTGGAGTGAATCCGAGTGATTATGTTTTATTTTTTTGGTAGGGAAAAAAGAGGATTAAATTAAGTTAAATTCGTATACAAAGGTGTGGTTTGGGATATGGGTTAGATTGATTTTTTGACTAAATTAATCATAAAAAGAAAAAATAAGTCAGTCAATAAGATAAAGTGTCATATGCAAATCATAATCATTTCACTTTTTCACTCACAAAAGTCAAAAAAGTTAATCAAAACGAACTTTTTAGTTGGGACTAGCTTGTTTTGAGAAGTAAGTTAAAAGTTGACTCTTTGATTTTTGATTTTTGATTTTTTTTAAAACATGCAAAAAAATAAAAATAAAGAGGATATATGATCCAAAAAAACTAAAAATGCCAAAAAAAAGCTTTTAATCATGTTCTCCAAACAAGCCAAAGTAGCTAATAAGCCAAAAAATTAAATCAACTTCCCAAACGGTTGTTTTGAGAAATACGTTAAAAATTAATTTTTTGACTTTTTTTAAAAAAATATATAGAAAAATAAAAAGATAATATGACCAATAAAAATTAAAAATCAAAAAAGGACTTTTAATCTCTTTGCCAAAAAGTCCAAAGCCAAAGTCTAGGATATGTAATAGCATCATTAATTAGGAGTTTATAGTTTTATCAATACAAGCAGGAGGCGAAGAAGAAAGTGTTGAACTTCTCTTATGTTAGTTATTTCAATTTCAGAGAGTATTTTGATTTGTTAGGCTCATTTTTTAACCGATGAACAGTTTAATTTTTAGAATTCGTTGACTAAAATATTCATATAAAAAATTAAGATGATTGGATATTGGTAAGTATATGTTTGAATCAAATTTACATTATAAAAAAAATAGATAGCTATTATTAAAATTATACTTGTCGTCCACATTTTTAAAACAAATATGACTCAAACATATAGTTACCGATATCAAATCATCTTTTTTTTTTTTTTTGTATGAATATTATATTCACTGAGTCTTAAAATAAACGGTTCAGATCAACAAATTAATTATAAAATGAGCCTCGTAAACCTAAATAATTTCTCAAATTAATACAAAAAAGTGATGGTGACCATTTGATACTTCCAAACAAGGAGTTGTTTCATCAATTGTGCATCAATTTATGTATCCAGTTGAATCAGATTGAGATCCAGTGCTAATTTGAGGCCATTTCTGAAGGCCCATAACTCTGCAGTAATGGGCCTGGTTTATAATTATGTTCCTATGAACTGACAAATATATATGTATATAAAATTATTAATGAAGCTTTTTATAAAATAAAATGTTGATTCTGTTTAAAGATGTTTGCCTTTTAGCCACCTCACTATTTTACGAGCCAAATCATAAAAATCATAAAAATGCCATTTTATGATTTGAACAAGTGAGATCTTGAAAATTTTATTTTTAGGCTCAACAAATAAACCTTTTTCTAAACTTTGCCTATAACTAAGGACTTTTGCTTAGTAGAATAATATATATAACATTGATGGTGTCAAAAAATTTGGAGACATTCTCAAATCAGACACCTTAGACATTTGCTAATGAATCACCTCTGATTTCACATAACATTTGACATTTGTACTGATACATTTCTCATATTACAATATGACACAACAAATTCAACAATGTGTTTTTTTTATTCAATTAATAAGAGAAAAATTATAAATATAAGAAATATCGTCCACAATGGTTAAAAAGTCAATAAATTTTACTTAACAACTAAGCCTACTAAACCAAGCCCAACAACCACTCCATTACTATTGGCATACAACCCCACAATAAAGGAGAAATAAATACAAATACGAAGGTATCAAACTTCTCTCCATAAATATTTTATACTAAAAGTTGTTTCACACGACCACTATGCCAAATGCTCTGATTAAATTCAACAATGTTGAGTACACAAAAATCAAACATAAATCTGAACACAAAAAATAAATAAATAAAATTTCTCAAAAATCCTATCATTGATTTTTTTTTTATACAATTTTATATTCGGTTTATCTGTTACTAAACTTATTGCAATAATTTGCTTTAAAACTGAAATGTCTTGATTGATGAGCATCTTCCATATGGTCAAATGGAGAAATTATTCAATACTCCAAGAGTAATACTTTATTTTATTTATAAACTGGTAACTAGTATTTTGTTTCTTAAAATTTTAAAATAAAAATGATAAATTTCATAATTTAAACTAATAAAGCACTACATAAACTTATTCCAATAACATCGAGTAGTTTCTCAAGTCAAATATGTCTACGAGACCAAGCCAGGAGAAGAATGTGGACATGATATGTAGGCCATGTTTGATTGGGGGTTTGGGAGGGTGGATTGGATTAGCAATCCGTGGAACTCACCAAATCCTTATTTGGATGCAACACAATGTGATAGGATTAGTAGTGAAGGGGGCTTAGTAATCCCCCTCCATAGGAGGATTAGTTTGGGTGGATTTTAGGTGGGATTAGAAAAATAGTGAGTGGATTGAGTCTATTTTATATAAAAAAATTATTGTTTTAATTTTATTTTTTTTTACCAAGTGCTCCTATTTGTTTTAATATTTGTTTTAATTTTTTTTAATATAGAAATAATTTATTTATTTATTTTATATAAAAATAATTTAACAATCCCATCACTAATCATCTCCCACACTATCATCAAAACAAACACACTTTTACTTAATCCCCTCACTAACAATCCACACATTAACAATCTCTTCACTAACAATCCTCTCACTAATAATCCCATCCAACCTAATCTGCCAAACAAAGGTGGCCGTAATGAGTTCAGTATTAGATTGATTATCCAAAGAGCATTTTATTATTCGGATTCAACTTTGGCTGCCCATGATTGTTCTTTTTAATCCATTACGTCCTGTTTGGGTTGGATTTTTTTTAGATATTTTTAATTAGTTAAGCACAAAATAAATTTTAAATTATTTGGTTATAACTTTTTTAGTTCATGTTTAGGGTTGATTTTTTAAATAATTTTTTATTGATATTTTTAATAATAATTTTGTGAATTCTTTTTAAAAAATTCAAAAAACCTTACACTTTTGGGTAACTTTTTGATAGATCGAAAAAGTAAAAAAATTTAAAAAGTAAAAAAACAAAAAGTCAAAATCAATATTTTCTCAATTTTTAATTATTTATTCATTTTTACATTTTATATTAGTTTGCATAAGTCAAATTTGAAAAGTGATAAAATTTGACATAATTTGGAGAACCCCTCAACTAAGACCCCAAAAAAAAAAAAAAAAAAAATCCTTTTTTAGATGTATATTGAGAACCCCCTCAACTAACAATTGTAAAAAATTATTAAAAAATACGTTTTTTTTAAAAATACGATTTACTCATGTGATTTAAAAAATTACAAATATTTTTTGTCATAATTTTTTTATTTAATAGAGTTAACTAAAAAAATCAAATTTCTAACTGTTCTATTGTACAACAGTAAAATTACCTGTTTCATACTATATTTTATGTTGGCAAAGTATGAACTAATAAAATTACCAATTTCATTCTTATTTCATTACTTCATAGCCTATTTCTTATTTCATTTTGGAAAAAATGAATTTCTAGCTACTCTCTTATACAATAATAGAATTACATATTTCATATTTCTGACAAGGGGTTATGAAATAAGATTGCAAATTTAGTTTTTTTAACGCGAAAGAGAAATTTATATTTTTGAGAAAATAACTTGTTTGGGGAGTTTGCTTATTGGCTAATTAAAAAGGCCACATCTTTTTTTGATTTTTTTTTTTTTTTTTTATCATTAGTGATTTTTTTCAAAATTGTCAATTTTTTTGTTTTTACTATCCACCTTGTATAGACGAATCTAAAAAGTTTTTTTTTAAAAAAAGTAAAAATTTTCAAAAAAAAGTTCACTATTTTTAGCTTATATTGTCTTTTTTGATTTTTTGAATTTTTTTAAAAATTTAATTTCTCTCTTTGTCTCCAACTGAATTTAGACACTTCAAATTTTTTAAAATTTGAAAAAAAATTACTAAAGACTAAAATAAACTCACATGCAAAAAAAAAAAAAAAAAAAAAAAAAACCACAAACTAAGCAAATCCCAAACACCCACCAACTCATTTGGGAACTAGGTGTTTTAGTGATTTTTTAGCTTATATATATATATATATAAATTAATATGTTTTGAATATTAAAAAAAAAAAAAGGATGTACAAAAAGCAAAGTGAATGAAATAATTTTTTTTAACCTTTTTATATTTGTTTGATTTTTGATTTTTTGGATAACTTTTTAACTTTAAAACTTTTTTTTTGGATTACCAAAACATCCAAACCTTTTTATAGTGTAGTAATGTCTTAACAAATTTTGTATTGTGTGCTGTGCTAGTTGTAGGTAGGATTCCAAACGAGTTGAGTCGAGTTTTAATATGTTTAAATTTATTTATTAAGATTTTAATGAATTTAAATTTAAGTTCGAACTCAATAAAAATTTAGCGAATCGAGTTCGAGACGAGTTGGCTTAGGGTTGACCTGAGTTCGATCATATTCATGAACTTTAACGAGTTAAAAAAATTCATAATTGATATTTGTGTATGGATTAAAATTACAATTGAAATTTTGATTATACAATTATATATAAAATATATATAAATATACTAAAAAAAAGATCAATATTTTACCAAAATAATAATATCTACCACTACTATTATATAAATGTATTATTTATAGTTAATTATTATTACATTTATATTATTTAAATTTATAAATAACATATTTATCTTATTTTTTATATATATTTTTATATTATTTAATATATAAATAATATATTTATTTTATTATTTAAATTAAAATTAAACGAATCAGCTAACGAGTACTTGTTTCTTAAAATTTAACGAGTTTAAGTTTAAACTCAAGCATAATAAAAATTTAACTACTTAAGTTTGAATCAGTGCTTACCGAATCAAGTTCGAATGAATGCTTACCGAATCAAGTTCGAAACGGTTGACAAACGGATCAATTCATTACATTTCCCAGCTTTTATTATCTCCCTTTTCCGGGATATAAACAAATCTCTTTTTTTCTTTGCTGCCATACCAGCAGCTCGAATTGAGTATAAAAATTAAACAAATCTCTTTTTTCCTTTCTGCCATTCCAGCAGCTCGAATTTAGTACAAAAATCGAAAAAATATAAGTTGGCCTCTTTAGATTTGAGAATAAGTTATTTTAGTAATTTTTTAATTTTTTGTTTAAAATATAAGGTAAAAAAATTAATATATTTAAAATGACTTTTTGATTTTTTACGAAAAGATGTGCAAAAAATAGAGAGAAAATAGAATCTTTAACTTTTTTGTATAGGTTATAGACTTTTTAATTTTTTTAATAATTTTTTGACTTTTAAGTTAAAACTCTCGCATGCCAAACGAGGCCTAAATGATTTAATTTGATTTTTTTAATGTACAATTTAATTATGATTTTTTAAATAGATGAATCATAATTCACAATTTAATCCATGATTTTATAAATACCAATCTAATAAATCGAATGAATTGTTTATATTATATTATACATATAATATTTTACGAATTGTTTATTTTATATTATATATATAATATTTTATGAATGTAAATATTAAAATATTTTATGAATGTAATTTATATCTATATAATAAGGGATGAAGGTTTTTGAAAATGTATAAAATGTGTGTGACATACATTTTAATTCAATGGCTAAGATTAATTCCAAGTTTATATCAATGGTTCAGATGAAAAGATCTCCCGCCCAAGACTTCTCTCCACCTACCCACATTTGCCTCCCCACCTTCCCTTTCTATCTCTCTCTCCCTCTCCGTCTCCCTCTCTGTTCTTGAATACATCTCTCTCTTTCATAATACATCTCTCTCTTCTCTTGCGATGACCACCGACCACCTCTCCTCTCCCTCGCCAGAGACCCAAACTCGAACCCTCTATTCCTGTCTTCCTTCTTTCATCTCCCGCTCCTTCATCCCCCTTCTCCATTTTAGGCCTTTGTTTTGCAACAAACCCATACCTTCTTCGATTCAGTGAGAGGAGAGAAAGAGGAGGGCATCGTCGTCTTGCCCCGCCGACGCCGACGCCCTACCCCGCCATCCCCGACAAGAAGGTTCGAAATACATGAGGTAAAAGGTCGCAGTCCACCTGATGGCTTCTACTTCCTGTCAATTTTTTTTTTTTTTTTTTTTGCCCAGGAATCTGTGATGGTTTCGATGGCTTCTACTTCCTCTCAATTTTATTTTCATGCTCTGTTTTTTTTTTTTTTTTTAAATTGTATTCGAAGTTAGATTTTTTTGTAATGGAAAAGTATTTGATTGTAATGAAACTTAGAATCTGTTAGGTTCAAAGCATCCCCTAAATCCAAAAATATATTTTCAGCTCCCAAAACTCTCAAACCTATTTTTGAGAACCTGTTTTTGATCACAAAATATATTATTGTAATATATTACTTGATCATAAGTTTTAAAAGTAATTTATAAATGAAAGAAAGGAAAAGATAAATGCATAAGTTTTATGGACCATGATAGTTAGAATCCAATAATCAACTCTTGCAAGAGAGGTAAGGTTCATTAAATTTGAACTAGCTGTTTGAATCCCTTTTAATATCCAGTATTTCTTTGTATTTAACTACATATTTAACCCAGAATAATTTATAATTGAAATAGTTAGTTCTTGCCATGTAAAGCACAATAACTGCTCTACAAATGGCAAGGGCTCTGTTTGAAGGAGAGATAATGTGTATGTACTTTAATTAAATATAGATTCATCAATGTTGAGTCTATGAATATGTTAATTTGGTGAACTTGGAAATTTGTGTGTGGAGTGATGACTATAATCCTGGAAAATGTTATTAGGCTTATACTGATGTTTTATTTCAGGTATCATTTTCTGCCTGCCGATATGCCTTATTATGACAATTGGAAACTCTGCACTAATTTTGGGTCTCTGGTCTGTTCACTTTTTGTGGACAAATTATTGCATTGTAAGGTGTGTTATTGGACTCCTCAATATCCATATATCATTTCTTCACCCAATTATCTTCTCTAGCGTGTAGTGATTGCTTTCTCACTTCTTTGATGACAGATCTAAACAGTTTGGGCCAGTTTTGAAGTTTGTTCTGTGTTTATTCATTTCTGTTTTTTTTTTATTTTGTGGCCATCCATTGGCATTGTTGGAAGTATCATTGGTGGCGCTGCATATGGCTTTCTCGCACCGATGTTTGCCACTTTTAAAGCTGTCGATGAAGGGAAGACTGATAAATTTTATCACTGTATTTATGTATGTTTGAAATGTCCCAACCATTAATGTTTTTAAAATTCGATGTTCTTTGAATCTTTGTTGCCTTTGATGCTGATAAATTCCCTAACTATTAATGCTGTAGGATGGAACTTGACCTTTGTCAAAGCAGAGCTTTACTTTTGTGAGGATTTTATGGATATATGTTACCATTCTTACTTCTCGATTCACGGATGACCTCTGGTCGGGGCATCAAGATGGAAAATATTTTGAGATTAGGTCATTGTTTGTGCTTTTAATGTTTAGAACTATTGTTTGTTTTAGACTCTTATCAATTATCAATTTGTTTGAGACTATAAACACAAGTAGAATTTTTATTCTCATATGGAAATCCTCAAAATGAACAAAATTGGCCTGTTAGAACATTTATAGTATCTTGCAGTCAAATGCTTGATTCAACACATGCCGTTTTGATCCCCAGTCTTGTGGTTGAAAGTCGAAACATCATGGTTGCCACATGTCATTTTATTTCCTAATTTTAGATATTTACTTTTGATAAACAAATAACCTTAGCAGCCAATTCCAAATCATAAAAGTATATACTCTCATGCAGTTGGAAAGAAATAGATCTCTTGATTACTTTTGTAGAGTTGATTAGTTTTTTTTTTGGTAAACCTCGGCGGCACGAGAGGAAATATTGATAATCCAAAACCGAGATGGGGACATAATGAACCTTACCTCTCTTGCAAGAGTTGATTATTGGATTCTAACTATCATGGTCCATAAAACTTATGCATTTATCTTTTCCTTTCTTTCATTACTTTTCCACTTCATCCTCAAAGAAGATTGTTGCCTCCTTTCTTGCTCCTCCTCCGCCTTCGCCGTTCTTCATTGCACCATCCCCCTCATGTGCCTAAACTGATGGATCTGCCGCATGTGAATCGTCAAGTCGGTGTGATTTCGATTTGATTGGTGTGATTTGGGTTTGATATTTTTTCCCCCTCTCTCTGTTCTTCTCCTTCATTTCATGAATACATACATTTTTTGGGTTTAAAATTGGGTTTGTTGGGGCTTACAATTTGTGTAATTTGGGGCTTAATTTGGGGCTTGCCATTTGTTTGTTCTATTTTCTCCTTCTACAAAAAGTTAATTTAATTGCTGACTAATATGATTTATATCAGTCTTACTCAATTAGGCAAGATGCCGGAAAATGCTTTAAAAGATGGGGAAAATGAACGTTCCTCTAATTCTTCTATGCAGAAGGTAGGTTGTTCATATGTTTATCATACAAAGTGCTTATTAAATTATTTATTGAAATTGTCATATATTCATATGTTTATCATACAGAACGTTCCTCTCCTATGGTCATATATTTATTGAAATTGTCATATGTTCATATGTTTATCATACAGAACGTTCCTCTCCTATGGTCTTGAAATTGTCTAATTCGCAGTTTTCTCCCATTGATTGGATTAAGATTACATTTTATTTATTGTAATTTGTATCTAGAACCATCATTTCTGTGCACGACCATATGGTTTCTGGATTCTGTTATTGTTGTTGAAACTATTCTGATGACAAGTAATGCATGATCTTTGTCAAAAATTCTATTGAGACATAAAATTGTTGCTTTGCCTTTTGGCTAACAGAAATAATGTGCTAGCTTATCATTTTGCATTATGGCTCTCTTCAGTCATGCCAATGTAGATCTTTTGGCATTCATGCTGAAGCAAATATCCCAAAGTTTAGGCTGCAAACTTTACATTTGTGAGATACATTTTAGGTTAATTACAATCTATACATTTTATAAAATTAATGGATAATTATATATTAAAGTTAATTCTACATTTTATAATTATACATTTTATAATTTGGGACTTACAATCTGCTTAAGATCAAATTGTGTTTAATAAAATTAATGGATAATTATATATTAAAGTTAATTCTAATCATCAATTAAATTAAACAAATATCTAGAATGTGCAAGTGTGTAGTGTGATGAGTTAATGGGTGTATGTTTGTTGGAGACTTTACTTACTCAAGGGAGAGAATGAAATAAAGAAAGAAATGAAATAAAAAAGGGAGATGCAAGGGTGCTCTGGAAGCAGCCGAAAGAGAGAATGAGAGAGAGCGAGAGAGAGAGCTTCATTACTTATATGTATATGGTGGTCAATCTGCTGGTGCAAACCGTGGGAAAAGAAGAGATGAAGAATAATGAAGAATAATAATTAAGCTGATATTACCCCAATATCCATTGAACGCCACGCCACACCTCACCTCACCTCACTCACTAATGATTTTGAAAGAGTTACTTGTTATGATTGGCAGCACTTATTAACTATCCTATTGGTTCAAAGGGGTTTTTATTATTTGTTTGGATTTGTTTTCTGGGGGTGTAAATTGATACATGGAACAATTGTTAACCAAACATTTCTAACATTTTTTTATTTCTTTTTGTTGCTCACTCACTAATGATTTTAAAAGAGTTATTTGTTATGATTGGCAGCACTAATTAATTGTCTTATTGGTTCAAAGGGGTTTTATTATTTGTTTGGATTTATTTTCTGGGGGTGTAAATTGATACATGGACCAATTGTTAACCAAACATTTCTAACATTTTTTTATTTTCAATAAATCTGTTGATACATATCAAACAAAGAATTTGCTGATCATTTATTTTATTTGATATGTATCAACATCTGATCAAATTTTATCTACTGATACATATCAAACAATAAATCTACTGATACATATCAAAGTTTACATTCAAAGTATAAATAAATTTCATTCAAAGTTATATCAATTTATCTATTGAAATTTTTTCTGTTGATATGTATCAATAAATTTCATTCAAAGTTCTATCAACTGGTTTGTATCTCTATCTGATTGATTAGGGTAAATGATTTCTGTTCATTTTATATTGTTGGGTTTGAATTTTCCAGAATTCTCTCTAAAATTGTCAAATTTACATTTGTCTTTCACACACACGTATGAGCGAGTCTTGCATTCACAATAGCTGGAATTGTTTGTAACACTAATTAACGCCCTTTCTAACATTATCAGTCTATCATCATTAACATGTATACCCAGTGTGTTAGTGTTCCCCTTCAATTACTATGCATTTGTCTACACCATTAACATTTATTGTATACATTTATTTATTTATTTATTATTATTATTATTATGATTTTTTTTTATGGTTAATTGATGGAATGCTTTCAATATATTTCAGGGAGGAATTTAAGGATGAGGAGATGGTTGATGTGAAGTCATTACACATCCGAAACTTTCTCTGAAGTTGAGTTTGTTGGTTACTGTTTTGCTTTGCATTTAACAATTGTTAGGATACTCATATCCAGCAATTGTTTGAAGAAAATAGATTATAACTGTTTAGGTATTTGTTAAAATAAAAGGAAATACTGGATTAATGTTTTGGTCATTTGTATGTGTCCGGTCTATCTTATCTTTAACTCCTTGAATATTGATTGGTTGGCGATCTCCAATCACAGTGAGATTTGAAATTGCAGTTGAAGTGCTGCCTCTTTTGTTTTCAATGGCCAACTTTTGTTTTAAGCTTCTGCTATATTGCAGAAGGATTTTGAAGCTGTCTTCTTTGATTGAAATTTTTATTTTACAATTTTTAAGCTTCTGCTATATTACAATGTTTTTTTTAAACTTGCTCTTATATTTTGATTTGCAATATTGGTAAACATTATAAATCTGATATGTTTATTTTTTAATTTGCATTAAAATTAGAGGAGTTATTTTATTTGAGTTTTATAGAGCATTACTTATGATTCTATCAAATTGGAAACCAAACTAATTTATGAAAATTTTGAAATCAATCCAAACTGAACCACTAAACCACGGTTTGGAAAAACAAATTTTAAAAATATTATTATTGTTCACAATATGACCATAAAATATTATTAACAATCTAAAAATTATTTGCATAATTGTTCAAAAATAATTCTATCACTATAAAAAAAAAATATACTTAATTGTAAAGAGTTATAATTTATATGATAAATTAGAAATACACCCTTTTAAATTTGATTAAAATACAAATCGCCTCCTGTGGTTTTGAAAATTACATTTCACCTCTAAGATTTCTAATTTCATAACAAATCGCGCCCTTTTATTAATGAATCATTAAGTCAATTAATAGTTTTTAATGACATTAAAAATATGTTTCAATTAATAATTTAGGTAATTTTATTATTATATAGGAAAGCACTTATGAATTTCATTTTTTTAGTTAATTATGTTAAATAAAAAATTCTAATAAGGGGGTATTTGTAATTTTTCAAACCACATGGAGCAATCTGTATTTTAAACAAATTTCAGAGGTGTGTTTATAATTTACCCTAATTTATACACATATATATATATATATATATATGATACTAATAAAATATTTTAATATTTACATTGGTAAAATATAATATATATATATATATAATATAAACAATTCAATTCGGTTTCAACCGGATTGGTATTTATAAAGTCACGGACTGAACCGTGAATTGTGATTCGTCTATTTAAAAACAACTTTGATTTGTGCACACAATTTTTGTGGCACTAATAGCACTAATTTCCATATAAGGCAAGAAAAGAAGAAAAAAAAAAAAAACAGTTACCAGAATAGGAAATTAGTGCCATTAGTGCCACAAAAATTGTGTGCACAAATCATTTTTCATTTAAAAAATCATAATTAAATTGTACATTAAACAAATTAAATTAAATCATTTAGGTCTCCTTTGGCATGTGAGAGTTTTAACTTGAAATTCAAAAAATTATTAAAAAAATCAATAAGTTTATAACTTGTACAAAAAAGTCACAGGTTTTTTTTTTTCTTTTACTTTTTGTATATTTTTTCATAAAAAATTAAAAAATCATTTCAAATATATTAATTTTTTTTATCGCATATTTTAATCAAAAAATAAAAAAAAAAATTATTAAAATAACTCATTTCCAAATCTAAAGAGACAAACTTATGATTTTTTCGATTTTTATACTCAATTCGAGCTGCAAATATGACAGCAAATAAAAAAAGAGATTTGTTTATATCTCGGAAAATGGAGGTAATAAAAGCTAGGAAATGTAATGAACTGAGCCGTTTGTAAACACTCGATTAGGTAAGTATTCATTTGAACTCAAGGAGTTAAATTTTAGGAGTAGCTTGCCTTCAGTTCGAGATCGGATTGAAAGGTATTGTTCGGTCTATGAAAACTGACTACAGGTCATGTTTTGATAATCTGAACAATTCAATGTATAGAACTCGTCGAGTATTATATGCTTGTAAAAAATCACGTTGATCGGATATTGATAGCTATCTCATTAATTAATTTTTTGTCAACCGTTAATTTGTTCACAGTCTATTTTTTTTATACAAAACTGATTTGATCACATAGCTATCAATATCCGATCAACGTGATTTTTTATTAGCATATAGTACTTGACGAGTTCTACACATTAAACGGTTCAGATTATTAAAATGAGATCCGTGATGGACCCCATGGGCTGAACAACACTGTCTAGTCCGATCTTGGACCGAAAACAAGCTACATCCTTAATTTTTATTGTGTTCAAGTTCAAACTCGAAATCGTTAAAATCTTAATAAACAAATATGAACGTACTAAAACTCGGCCCGTTAGCTAGTTCGTTTAATCTTTATTTAAATAATAGAATAAATATATTACTTATATATTAAATAATATAAAATATATATATATATATATAAAATAGGATAAACATGTTATTTATATATTTAAATAATATAAATATAAATAATAGCAAAATTTATTTATATGTAAATAATAGCTAATTATAGATAATACATTTATATAATAGTAGTGGTAGATATTATTATTTTGGTAAGATATTAATCTTTTTTTTAGTGTATTTATATATAATTGTGTAATCAAAATTTCAATTGAAATTTTAATTTCATACACAAATATAAATTATTAATTTTTTTAGCTCGTTAAAATTTGTGAATGTGATCGGACTCGAGTCAAGCCTAAGCCAACTCATCTCAAACTCAGTTCATTAAATTTTTATTGAGTTTGAACTCGAATTCTAATTCATTAAAATCTTAATAAATAAATTTAAATATATTAAAACTCGACTTGATTCATTTACAACCATACACAACTAGCACAGTACACAAGACAAAATTTGTTAAGACATTACTACACTATAAATAGGTTTGGATGTTTTGGTAATCCAAAAAAAAAAAAAAAAAAGAAAAAAAAAAGAAAAAGTTTTAAAGTGAAAAAGTTATTAAAAAATCAAAATATAAAAAGGTTAAAAAAATTATTTCATTCACTTTGCTTTTTGCACATTTTTTTTTTATTTTAAATATTCAAAACATATTAATATATAGCTAAAAAATACTAAAACACCTAGTTCCCAAATGAGTCAGTGAGGGTGTGTTTGGTAACGTTTATGTTTTCAGTTTATATTTATAAAAATTTTATAAACTGGTTTTTGTTTATTTTTAGAAAAATATAAACTACAAACGCGTTTGATAATTGACAAAATGTTTAGAAAATTTTAAAAATATAAAAAAGAATAAGAAATAGCAAGTGGCAGCGAAAGACGGTGGTAGAAAGCGGTGACGGTGGGTGGTGGGTAGCTGGTGCTGGTGGGTGGTGGCGGTGGTAGATGGTGGCGGGTGGGTGGTAGTGGCGGCGACGGTGACGGTGGCAGTGGTGGTGGGTGGGTGGGTGACGGTGACGAGTGGTGGATGGTAGCGAGTGGGTGGTGGTGCTGGTGGTGGTGGCAGTGGCGGGTGGTGGCGGGTGGGTAGCGGTAGTGGCAGGGGTGGTGGTGGTGGCGGGTGGTGGGTGGTGGTGGCAGGTGGGTGGCGGATGGTGGCGAGTGGGTGGTGGGGGCGGGTAGGTGGCGGGTGGTGGTGGTGGTGGTTGGATAGGTGACGGTGGCGGGTGGTGGGTGGTAGCGAGTGGGTAGTGGCGGGTGGTGGTGGTAGGTGGGTGACGGATGGCTGGTGGTGGCGGGTGGTGATGGTGTGTGGGTGGCTGGCTGGGTAACGGTGGCGGATGGTGGGTGGTAGCGAGTGGGTGGTTGTGGAGGTGGTGGCGGGTGGTGGGTGGTGGTGGCAGATGGTGGGTGGTGGTGGCAGGTGGGTGGCAGATGGCGGGTGGTGGTGGGTAGTGGCGGGTGGTGGTAGTGGTGGGTGGGTGACAGTGGCGGGTGGCGGGTGGTAGCGAGTGGGTGGTAGTGGTGGTGGTGGTGGTGGGTGGTGGTGGCGGGTGGGTAGCAAGTAGCTGGTGGTGATGGCGGATGGCAGGTGGTGGCGGGTGGGTAGCAAGTAGCTGGTGGTGATGGCGGATGGCAGGTGGTGGATAGTGATGGCAAGTGGGTGGTGAGTGGTGGTGGCAAGTAGGTGGCGAGTGGTGGTGGCGGGTGGTGGGTGGTGGGTGGTGGTAGGTGGATGGCAGGTGGGTGGTGGTGGTGGCGAAGGGTGGGTGGTGGTGGCGAGTGGGTGGCAGGTGAGTGGTGGTGGCTGGTGGGTGGTGGTGGCGGGTGGTGGTGGCAGGTGGGTGGTGAGTGGTGGTGGCAGGTGGTGGTGGCGGAAGACGGTGGTGGAAAATGGTGGCGGGTGGTGATTAGTGTAGGATGGTAAAAAAAAAAAAAAACTAAAAACTCAAAATGGAAACACATATCTTATGGTTTCATTTTTAATAAATTATAAAGCCGAGACCACTGATTTATAAATCAAAAATTTTACCAAACAAGTTTTTATTTGAGTTTTTTAAATTTTTGTAAATATAAACAGAAAACTGAAAACGTAAGTGTTACCAAACGACACCTAAGTGTTTGGGATTTGCTGTTTTTGTGAGTTTTTATTGTGTGTGTGCGCACGCGCGCTTGCTTGCTTATTTTAGTCTTTAGTATTTTTTAAAAATTTTAAAAAATTTTAAGTGTCTAAATTCAGTTGGAGACAAACAGAGAAATTAAATTTTTAAAAAAATCAAAAAATCAGAAAAGACAAATATAAGCTAAAAATAGTGAACTTTTTTTACTTTTTTGATTTTTTTTTGAAATTTTTCACTTTTAAAAAAAAAAAAAAAACTTTTTAGATTTGTCTATACAAGACGGATAGTTAAAAAAAAAAAATTTGACATAATTTTGAAAAAAAATCACGAATGATAAAAAAAAAAAAAATCAAAAAAAGATGTGGCTTCTTTAGCCAATAAGCAAACTCCCCAAACAACTCAAAAATATAAATTTCTCTTTTGCGTTAAAAAAACTAAATTTGCAATCTTATTTCATAACTCCTTGTCAGAAATATGAAACAGTGAAATATGAAATATGAAATAGATAATTCTATTATTGTATAAGAGAGTAGCTAGAAATTCAATTTTTCCAAAATGAAATAAGAAATAGGCTATGAAGTAATGAAATAAGAATAAAATTGGTAATTTTATTATTTCATGTTTTGCCAACATAAAATATAGTATGAAGTTGGTAATTTTACTATTGTACAGTAGAACAATTAGAAATTTGATTTTTTTAGTTAAATCTATTAAATAAAAAAATTATGACAAAAAATATTTGTAATTTTTTAAATCACATAGGCAAATCATATTTTAAGTAAAGATATTTTTTAATAATTTTTTACAATTGTTAGTTGAACGGGTTCTCAATATACATCTAAATTTATTTTTTATTTTATTTTTTTTATTTTTTTATTTTTTTATTTTTTGCGTTACTTCAGGGGTTCTCAAAATTATGTAAAATTTTATCACTTTTCAAATTTGACTTTTGCAAACTAATATAAAATGTAAAAATGAATAAATAATTAAAAATTTAGAAAATATTGATTTTGACTTTTTGTTTTTTTACTTTTTCTTCGATCAAAAAGTAACCCAAAAGTGCAAGGTTTTTTGAATTTTTTAAAAAGAATTCACAAAATTATTATTAAAAATATCAATAAAAAATTATTTAAAAAATCAACCCTAATCACCGACTAAAAAAGTTATACCCAAATAATTTCAAATTTATTTTGTGCTTAAATAATTTAAAATATCTAAAAAAATTCTACCCAAACAGGACGCAATGATTCAAAAAGAACAATACGGGCAGCCAAAGTTGAATCCTAATAATAAAGGAAAATGCCTGATAGCTCGAAGCTACCAGGCTCGAAAATGGCTCGAGAGGAAGAGAGTGAGAGAGAGAGGGAGAGAAAGAGAGGGAGAGGGAGAAAGAAAAGAGAGGGAGAGGAAGAAGGTCGGCGTCGCAGCTCCCCGCCCCGCCGTCATCGCAGCTCCCGCCGTCGTCGTAGCTCCCGCCGCCGCCTCTGCTTCCTCCTCCGTCGCAGCCTCACCGATGTCGCAGCACCATCGTCGTCTGCCCAGTCTCCTCTCCTCCTCAAACCGGTTTTTATGGCCCCCTCCCCTCCCTCTTCCTCCTCCCTTCTCTTCTTCTCCCTTCTTCTTCTTCTTCTTCTTCGTTCTGCAAAACCAGGGAAGAAAAAAAAAAAAACAAAAAACAAAATCGACATCAAAACGACATCGTTTTGGTGTCGAGCCACGTTTCGAGCCGCGACATTCGAGCTACGTAGCATGATCAAATAATAAAATGCTCTTTGGATAATCAATCTAATACCGAACTCATTACATATCATGTCCAGATTCTTCTCCTGGCTTGGTCTCGCAGACATATTTGACTTGAGAAATTACTCAATTTTACCGAAATAAGTTTACGTGGTGCTCTAAATGAGTTGTTACTAGGGTGAGCAGTGGATATATTGATTCATTTAAATCAATTAAATTAGATTGATATGTGTGATGACGCGAATGGTTACGGATTGATTTTTTTCAACCCATCTAGTTTTGGACGGATGGCAGATTTGAGGTTCCTTTGGTCGCAACCGAACCGCCAAACCGCGAGCACCCCCACTAATTTGTATGATTTTGTGTTTTTAATTTGTTTAGATATTCTATTTGTATTTTCAACTACAAAAGAGTTTTCAATTTGAATATATTTTTTCAATTAAAAAAATAAATGTATTATTTATCTATATTTTTTGATTTTTAAATCTAACTCTAAAAATAAAAAAGATGATATATGATGGTTGGTTTTTGTTTTCAAAAACAGATATAGATGTAATAATACAGAGGTATACAATCTCTACTACTGCTTTATTCATGATTTTTGTGGTTTGAATTATTTTTATATTTTAAGAACCATATATTATAATACTTTATGTGAATGAGACATGCTGTGATTGTAATATGTGAATGGGGCATGCAGTGATTGTAATATTCTAAAGTTTCAAACTTTCTTTCTTTGGAGGAGGCATGCAGTGCTTGTAAAACTTTCTTAAGTCATTAACTGTAATACTTTTTTTTTTTAGAGGAAGTGCGTAAGTTGAATTATGTTGAAAATTTATAAAATTTTAAACCGTTAAATCAATTCGCATTCATCCGCCAATCTGCTCAATCCATATTCGCCGAATTGATGGACGAATGCAGATTGATTTTTTTCAATCCACCAATCTGACAGACGGATGATGGATTGAAAATTTTGTGGCCGCAACTGACCCGCACTCACCCTTAGTTATTAGTTTAAATTATGAAATTTATCATTTTTATTTTAAAATTTTAGGAAACAAAATATTAATTATCAGTTTATAAATGAAATAAAGTATTACTCTTAAAGTATTGAATAATTTATCCAGTTGACCATATGGAAGATGCTCATCAATCAAGACATTTCAGTTTTAAAGCAAATTAATGCAATAAGTTTAGTAACAGATAAACCAGATATAAAATTGTATAAAAAAAAAAAAATCAATGATAGGATTCTTGAGAAATTTTATTTATTTATTTATTTATTTATTTTTTGTGTTCAGATTTATGTTTGATTTTAGTGTACTCAACATTGTTGAATTTAATCAGAGCATTCGGTATAGTGGTTGTGTAAAACAATTTTTGGTGTAAGATATTTATGAAAAGAAGTTTGATATCCTTCGTGTTTGTATTTATTTCTCCCTTATTGTGGGGTTGTTTGCCAATAGTAATGGAGTGGTTGTTGGACTTGGCTTTTGTCGGCTTAGTTGTTAGAATTTATTGACTTTTTAACTATTGCGGACAATATTTCTTATGCTTATAATTTTTCTCTAATTAATTGAATAAAAAAAACACAATGTTGAATTTACTGTGTCGTATTGTAATGTCACAAATGTATCAGTACAAATGTTAAATGTTATGCGATTCATTAACAAATGTCTATGGTCTCCGATTTGGGAATGTCTCCAAATTTTTTGACACCATCAATGTTATATATATTGTTCTACTAAGCAAAAATCCTTAGTTATAGGCAAAGTTTAGAAAAAGGTTTATTTGTTGAGCCAAAAAAATAAAATTTTTAAGATCTCACTTGTTCAAATCGTAATTTAAATATGTGTCAAAATATTCTAGATAAAATGGCATTTTTATGATTTGGCTCGTAAAAATACAAGAAAACACCACACACTAATCAAAAGATGAGAAATCTTCATAAGCATTTCATGATATTTTTTTCATGATTCCTAATATTATTCAAAATAGTGAGGTGGCTAAAAGGCAAACATCTTTAAACAAAATCAACATTTTATAAAAGCTTCATTTATAATTATATATATATGTATATATATTTCTCAGTCCATAGGAACATAATTATAAACTTTTGCCAGGCCCATTACTGCAGACTTATGGTCCTTCAGAAATGGCCTCAAACTACCACTGGATCTCAATCTGATTCACCTGGATACATAAATTGATGCACAATTGATGAAACAAGTCCTTGTTTCGAAGTGTCAAATGGTCACCATCACTTTTTAAGTATTCTCATTTTTTAACTATCGATCAATCAGAAGCACGAGAACACGTCTAACAATCATGAATCACAGTTACTCTTAAATTATCATCTTAATTTGAGAAGTATTTAGGTTTATTAGGTTCATTTTACAACTAATTCAGTAATCTGAACTGTTTATTTTTAAGACTCAGTAAATAGAATATTCATACAAAAAATAAGATAGTTTGATATCGATAAGTATATGTTTAAGTCATATTTGTTTTAAAAATATAGATGACAAATATAATTTTAATAATAGCTATTTATTTTTTGTAATGTAAATTTAATTCAAACATTTACCTACCAATATTCAACCATCTTAATTTTTTATGTGAATATTTTACTTAATAAGTCTTAAAAAATAAACGGTTCAGATGATCAAAATCGATTAGAAAATGATCCTAACAAATCAAAATACTCTCTGAAATTGAAATACCAAAAGAAGTTCAATTCAACACTTTCTTCTTCTCCGCCTGCTCGTATTGGTAAAACTATAAACTTCTAATCAATGATGCTATTACATATCCTAGACTTTGGCTTTGGTGTCTTTTGAGGTTAAAAGGTATTTTTTGACTTTAAATTTTTTTTAGGTTATATTATTTTTTTTATATATTTTTTTTAAAAAAAGTAAAAAAATTAATTTTTAACCTATTTCCCTAAATCACCGTTTGGGAAGTTAAGAGATTAGTTTTTTTGACTTTTTAGCTACTTTGACTTGTTTTGAGGTTATGGTTAAAAGCACTGTTTTAGCCTTTTTAGTTTTTTTTTTTTGGATATTTACCAATAAATCCTATCTCACAAACAGTTTTACCGATTGGTCCTAAGGTTATTTCTATTGTTCTGATTAGTCCTATTAGTGGGGAAATATCTTACTAGTTGATCCTATTTTCTTTGTTTAGTAACATTGAGTAGTCAATTATACCCTTCCGTGTGTATGTCACGTGACATATATCATTCAAAGGCAAAAAGTATAAAGAGCCTTAGTGTACTTTGTTGATGTGTGACACCAATTGTGTGTGTCACGTGACACTCCAAGGCCAAAAGCATAAAGAGCCTTAGTGTACTTTGTTAATGTGTGACACTCATTGTGTGTGTCACGTGACACTTCAAGGCAAAAAGCATAAAGAGCCTTAATGTACTTTGTTGATGTGTGACACCCATTGTGCGTGTCACTTCACATATTGTGTGTCACGTGACACACCCTCATAAAGAGCCTTGGTGTACTTTGTTGATGTGTGACACCCATTGTGTGTGTCACGTGACATATTGTGTGTGTCACGTGACACACCCTCATAAAGAGCATGCATCTAATAACATCTAAATTAGGTCATTAAGGTCCCTCAAAATACCCAAGGACTAAACGGTTTATTGGAAAAAAATTGGGACCAATTGGTTCATAAGTTTAATATTTGGGATTTATTGGTAAATCTCCATTTTTTTTTAATCACATATCCTTTCCATTTTTTAGCACATTTAAAAAAAAAAAAGAAAAAAAAGAGAGAGATTAAAAACTAACTTTTAACAAACTTTTCAAAACAAGCTAGTCTCAAATAACTCTCAAGTTTCCTTAAAATACGGATTGACACATGTAATTTGAAAAATTACAACTATGTTATTAAAAGTTATTAATTGATTTAATGATTCATTTATGAAATTAAAAATTTCAAGGAGTGAGATGTAATTTTCAGAATCACATGAGATAATTTATATTTTAAGCAAATCTCAGAAAGTATATTTATAATTTACCTTATTTTATATTTGATTATGTAAACAATTTATATGTTTGTAGCAAAATTGTTAAAATTCATACGCTTCAAAAAAGAGAGAATTTAAAAATAGTAGAGTGTAGATAAAATAATTTCAAAATGATAGAAGTACAAGTGATTCATGCATAAATTTATGCAACAAAGATTTGTACGATATCATTTTAAAATTATTTTTTCTACCATCTGTAGATACCCCATTTTTGATCGACCTTAAGACTCAGACATCACCAATTGAGCGCTCGGTGATGTTGCATATTGTGCTCGTTTTGAGGTTGTGGAATCACGGCTGCGAGCTTTGCCTCTAGACTTCTGGACTTTTTTGTGCCTTGCTTCGGTTTGCGAACCAGGCCCCGTTTTCTCCGTTCTCTCTTCCCGAAGGGAGGGAGAGGTCTCGTAGACCATCTCTCAGTGGCCGTAGGCTACGTTTCGTGGTTGTAGGCCATTTTTCCCGTTTGGAGCCTGGTTTCCGGTTTTTCGAAGCCGTCGGCCGTGTGCCTCGGTTCGGGACCTCCGCTTAACTACCTCTGTTCGGGACCGCTTAACTACCTCCGGTTTTTGGCATACACCTTATTTCCTCCCTTTTGAGGGACACTGTGGCTCGAGAGACCAACTTCGTGGTCAAACGCCACCTCCGGTGTTTAACAGTCCGTTTTCGAGGCCCCAGGCCGTGTGTTTTGGCCCCCGAACCTTCGATTTGCATCGGTTTAGGTTCATTTTTGGTGGAGACCTTATTTTCATTGTTAGGAAGGTTGTAGAAGAGTGGGAGGCCATCAATTGTTCTGAAGACCAGCTCTATTCCTTCATCGCTCTTTATCGCCCGTTTTCTTCACTAGAAAGCTGACTTTTTCCATCCCCGGGCCACTTTTTCTGACTTTCCTCCACACCATTGTGTTGTACACACCTGGGAGGCCACCAATATGGTTAGGCCAGCCATCAACTCTTCCTGACCCTTTTGAACCCCTCTAAAAAGTTAATTTTTCTCTCTCCTGGGTTACATTTCCTGGTTTTTCTCCACATAGCTGTGTTGTACACACATGGAAGGCCACCTTTCTGGGGTGGCTGGCCAACAATCTTGCTTGACCCTTTTGACCCTGGCCGGCCGGCCAGGGGAGGTGGCCAGCGGGCCACTTGAACCCTCTGAACCTGGCTAGCCATGTTTCTCTCTCATGGTTTCTTACAGTTGTACCCTCTGTTTTGACCCAGACCCTTGCCCAGGGATCTGCCCTTTTAGGGGGGAAATTTGAATTTGATTTTTGCGCCCCCCCCCAATTTCTCCACCCCTTTCCTCTATAAAGCCAGCCCCCCAGCTCTATTTTGAGGGGTTAGAAAAATCCATTGGTGCTCTTGCATTAAAGCCTCCCCCTCTCTCTACTCCAAGTCTCAAAATACCCTTGCTCCTACACCATTTCTACACCAACTCATAACCCATCAACCCACACTCCATTCCAGAAACTTGGAGGCCATTTTCAGAGATTAGGAGCACACTTTCTTGGACCAAAAGCTGCTGAAGACTTGTGCTACAAGGGTGAGTCTCCTTTCCCTCTTTTTTTGCCCTATTTTGCATGCTATTTTAGCTTTTGTTGCTGATATTTTTGGGCTCCGACCCAAACTGTAAATAGTCATATTTTAAGCTCCCCTCCATGTTTGATCAAGGACCTCTTGTTTTTTGAGGTCTCCTACTACCTCTTGTCTCTCTATCTCTCTTTTAGGCTTATTTTTGCATGATATATTAGCCTTGTTTTTGAGCATTTTTGGGCTCCAAGCCAAACTGTAAAATGTTTTTTTTTTTGAGCCCCTCTTCAACTTTGTTGAAGGGCTCTCCTCTGTTTGAGGCCATCTACTACCACTTGTCTCCTATCTCTCTTTGTAGGCCCATTTTTGCATGATAGTTTAGCACTACTTGTGCTTATTTTAGAGACTTAATATAAACTGTAAAGTGCCTTTTTTTGAGACCCTCTTCAAATTTATTGAAGGGATCTTTGCTACTTGGGGCCAGCTACTGTCCCTTGTCTCTAATCTCTCTTTTAGGGCCATTTTTGCATGATAGATTAGCCCTACTTGTGTTCATTTTTGAGAGTTTTCATAAACTGAAAAATATCTTTTTTTAATCTCATCTTCAAGTTTGTTTAGGTCCCATTTTTGTTTGAGATCATATGCCTCCTTGTATGCTTGATTGTCTCTTATTTTGAGCCCTACACCTAAGCTCTTGTTTCATGCTTTGTTTGGCCATCTAGCCACTGAAATCTAGTGGATTTTTAGTGGCTTTGATGCATTTTTGAGCCTCAAAATCAGAGGGGGGTGACCCCCTCTCACATTGTTTTGTTTGATGGCCTTTTTGGCCTTCCAAAGGGGCCCTATCTTGCATGCTTAGTTGACTGATTTCAGGGCCAATTTGATGAGTTTTAGGACTATCATATTTGATTTTCAAAGTTTTTTGTGCCATGCTAAGTGTCCTTGATGCATGTGCTTAATAACCCCTTTGTATGCCCTCTAAAAGAACCCACCATTCGTGCATGTGTTGGTTGCATTTCAGATATTATTTGGGCATGTTTTGGCATGTTTTATTCACTGATTTTTTCTGGTTTGATGAGTTCTCACTTGCTTCATATACATGCCATGTAAACCATGTTTGCTAGTCAAAGTTGCATGCTATTTTAGTCCATCTTGCTAGCATCTTTTGGCCATACTTTGAACTAGAAATGTTCATATTTTGGGACTGCCTTGGTTCTGTCTTTATTCTTCATGGTCAAATAATGCATCCTTTGTATAGCTATAGGTCAATGCATGTGCCTAGTTTTGTGTTTCGGGACCATTCCATGCATCGGGTGCCATGTTTCCATGTTTCGGGATCACTTTGCAGCGCATTTCAATGATTGAACTTGCATGTTTTGTATGCCATATTTCATGTCTGGCCATGCCTTGTTAAAGTGGTATTTGTGCCCTAGGATCGGTCCTCGGTTTGCGTACATGTGCGCACGCATCTCAAGTGTCTCATTTCCATCTTATGGCCACTGATGTGAGTGTGGCTGAGGTCCACTCATGTTGGTGTAAGTCCATCATGCATTGTGTATGTCATTTCATATCATAGCATTGCGTATGCTAGGTTGTATGTTAAAGCATCGTGTATGTCATGTCACATCGAGCATTGTGCATGCCATCTCATAGCACTGCTTATGCTAGGTTGTATGTTAGGATTGCATTCATGCATGCCATCTCATTTGCATTGTGTTTGGGATAGGAGTTAGCCCGAGCACGGGAAAAGAAGGACGTTTCGTACTTCGAGTGACGGAACATGTCTCAATTCCCAGTCACCGACACTCCGGATTACCCATGATGGAGTCTCGGTCTTGTGGTGTTTTCATGTGCATTCATTTCATATTAAGTCGTGCAATTCGACTCCTCGGCCATCATGCATCGATATGCGTGATTGGTGGCATGAGGATCGAAGACGACACTCCCTGAAGAGTAGTCAAGCATACATATGTGAAAATACATTGCCATGCCCCTTTCCTGCTCTCTGTTGCAACAAATCAGAAACTGACAATCTCTTGGAACTTCGTGCAATATTCCGAGCTTAATCATAAACAGAGGCTAATCGAGGCATCGCGATGGATTTCCGCACCAAACAACCCGAACATGCATCATTCATCATCCGGAGCAGAGTCGAGGCAGTCCCTAGCTTGCATGCTAATTTACTGCTTTCCTAGATTAATTTGTTAATTAATTAGGATTTTGTATTTATTTGGACTATATTATTTATTCGGGACTGTATATTATTTATTCGGACCCTCTGTGTGAGGACAAAATTGTAATAAGTGTGCGTGCGTGTGATGTATGTCTTCCAACCCCACGTCTTTCTCCCTTTTATTTACCAGCTTATGATGGTTAGAATAGGGCATGTTTCAATTAGCATACAGTATGATAGCATGTTTGCATTCATTCATCTGTTTTGCATGCACCGGGCTCGACGCATCATAACTCACTGCATTGTATTTCAATTCCGAGTTGAATATGTGTTAGCTGTAGTATTCCATATGCCATGTTTAGAATAGCCGAGCCTATCTTAGTTGCATTCCTGCATGTGTTGCATTAGGCATTTCTGTATAGTTAAGATCATACATGGATTTCTAATTAGCTTCTATTTTGGCTTGGAGTACTCGGTAAGTTTTTACGCTTTAGCATCCTTGCATGTGTGTGAGTGACTGTCATGATAGCATGCTTACCATGAGGCTATTTGCTTATGTGATATAACTGCCTGAATGCCTGTAGGTGAAGGTTGGGTTATTTGGATTGGAACAATGCATTGACTGTGAGTTTTTTAAGCCCACTAGATAGTGGCAAAACCATCTTTTCTAAGCCCACCTGAGGGTGGCAAAATCTGCATTTTAAGCCTACTTATGAATAGCAAACCATCTTTCAAAAATAAACATGAAATGTTTTGTTCCAATTCAGGCGACCCGGTCTATACTTGTATGCTGTGCGCATCACATAGTAAACCTAGGCTAATAACTGGAATAAGAATGCATAATGTTTTCAAAACTAGATATCATGGTTAGTAGAGGCCGATCTTTGATCGGGCGAGCGGGGGTGCTCATGAAGTGACCTTCCCCAATCGTACCCAAGTTCCCGAGCCGAGGCAACTTTGGTGATGACGGACACATGGCCTTAGGCACGAGTCAGGGTTTCCTAAATTTCCCAAAAATAAAATATTTAGGTAGCGACTCTGTATTTGGCAAAGCAGTCCATATTTGGCACTTCTTTCAAAAAAATCTGTTTTTCTCAAAAACGATTTGCCGGATTTGGACTCTTTGGTTCAAATTGAGAACCGTGACAATTAGAGTCCTGAACTGTAGTGAGCCCAAAATGAACAGAACGGGACTCACCCTCCCGGGGCGTTCGGGGATGTCTACACCATCTACTTTCTTAATATTTTGCCCTTCAAAAAATAAGATTGAATAAACAATTCGATAGAATATGAGTAAATCATATTTAGTTGGCAAAATTGAAATCGGATTACGAGGCTTATGGATTGTGTAAAATATATTATGTCGAAACAAATAGTCTTAGTTTTTCCAAACAAACACCGTGCAAATATAAGTTGCCTGGTCATTTTGAGTAAATTAGGAGAATTTTTTGAGATTTCAATTTATTTTCATACAAAATGATGTAATTTCTTTTATTTTTATTGTATGAATTTTTTATATATTAATTTTGTTTGTATAATATTATCATTTTTGGTGTTTTAAGTCATAATAACAGTAAATATACACCTATAAAAATTAAAATAATACAATATGCATCAATTGGTATACTAACAGATGATATGACATAATTTTAGAAGTTTTGGATATTTGTAATTTGTATAATGAGTGGGGTCATTAATAATATTATAACAAATATTGGTAAACTAATTGGTATACAAATTTGTCCACCCGGGGGCACTCCGATGATCAAGTCAGTTCTTAGTTATCTCTTAAAGATAGCAAATAGTGCTTAACTCACTAACCAGAATGCAAAAAACGTACCTTAGACCCACGAGGGTGCCTTATTTTTATAGCTAGCACCAACCTGATCCTTGTTGAAGCCTAGCTTCAATGGACTCTGGCTTAATACTCATCTTGGATTCCCAGCATGATAGAGATAAACTCTCTAAGAGCTTTATCTTTATATAAACTGAGGTCCTCCCTTATTCTAGAACTCTTGTCCCTTATCCGCTCATCTCGAATTCTGGTATCTCCAAAGATAACTTCGGCCTAGCTGAGATCATCTCTCACATGACCAAGCCACGTGCACTCTGGTTGACACGTCGGCGTCACCTCGGCCACGTGCTGTCATTCACAAAAATATGCCCCCACAACTGCCCCCTAGGTCCCATTACCTTGGCATCCTGAGGTGATAGAACCTACATCATTTGTCCACATAGCACGTCAGCTAAGACTTACTCCATCCTTCATGACCGAGATCATCACACGCCAGCTTCTTCATAACCAAGACTTTGAAGTCTACTTAATCAATGAACAAGAATCAAGAACCAAGTTCCTCGAGTTCCTTAACTGAAATCGCTCCTCTAGCTGAGGTTTTTGCTTCATTAAATCAAGAACTCCAAGAGTTTTATCTGCGCATGAGCTGTTACGCACAGTTTTTTCAACCGTTTCCGCCACGCATCCTTCTCTCATTGATTCGTACCTGACACGTGCCATCAGGTCGCGTCATTTCTGCACACACCGCTTGACAGACACATCGTCCAAGGCGTATTCATTTCCTTTTGCCGCCTTTTCGAATTTTAACAAAACTCTTTCCCTCTTTCTCTGTCCTTTCACTTCGCATTCTTCCACTTTCTCAAAATTTTCTCTCTCTAAACTTTTCTTTCCAAACCTCCATTTTTGTACCTTCAAAGCTCTCTGCAATCACTCCGTTTACCTTCTCCGACAAAGCATTTACTGTCCTGCTTCACTCGTCATCACCGTCTGACTCCAATGAAACTCAAACCGATGTCCTCGATCTCGGCCCCAAACAGTGAGTTCTTTATTTCTTTTGATTTTAGTTTTAGCCTTTCATTACTCTGTATATATTCCTTGTATGTCTATTCCGTTGCTGTTGAATTTGTTTTTATAGTTGTACTCTGTTTCTTCTTTGATCATGAATCAATTTCTCATTTCTTTGGATTTTTGTGGTACCTTGAGCTTTATTACTGCATTTACTTGTGATTCGTACTGTTCAATCTATCTATGGGTCTACATATGTACATACGAACTGTTCACATGCATGATGTTTTAGCAATTTGTCACTATTTTTTGGCTTTTGCACATCTGCATACGCTTACATAGTGTTTTTGAATTTCTATTTGTCTTCTTGAGTCAGAATCATTGCTCTTTTCTATTTTTCTTGCTTATTTCCAGATCTTTCCCTTGATTTCTTATTTTCGTATAGATCTAGGCCTTGGGTTTTGATAGAAATCACTATCTCTAGGAAAATTGAAACAAATTCCCCTAGATCTTGAAAAACCCTTAACCCAGTTCATGTTTAGGGTTTAGCTGAGATCTTTCAAACCCATACCAACCACTCTCTTCTAAAATCTTGCACCTTCTTCCTTTAGCCGACATCATGGGTATGTTCAGGTGGAGGGTAGATACCTTATAAAAAATAAATTATTTTCGTCGAGAGTTCTCCATCTCAATCGATGTTCATTTTAGGCTAGCTGGGGAGGAGGACCCCATCATGCCTGATAGGGATTCCATGCTCTTCCTAGTAGTTGTTTTTATAGAGTATGGACTTAGGTTCTCTTTAGACACTCTTTTTCGAGAAATCCTTCATTATTACAAGCTCAACCCGATGCAACTGGCCATTAACTCCTATAGAGTCATCAATGGTATAATTGCTCTAGCTAACCGAGAAAAAGCTAGGATAACATTAGCCGATATCCAATACTGTTATACCATGTGTGGCTTGAAATCCAAAAAAGGCTACATCTATTACCTCAAGCCAAGATCCACAGCCTACAAACTCATAGCCGACCTCCCAAACTCTAACAAAGGTGTTGGAGATGATTACTTCATCATCTCAGGCAACTGGGAATTTGCACTTGACAATGACCTTCATCTTTATCCTCTGTGCCGATCGGTGTTTAAAGAGGATGAAGGTAAGAACCAAGTGTCAACTTTTCTACTTTAAGACTTATCACTTTATTCCCCTTATATGTTCTAATGTATGAATTTTGTTCTTGCAGCTCTCTCTCAACCCTCAAAGGATTTTCGCCAGTCCTTCTTTCCCAGCAAGGACTTGAAAAGGCTGCTAGGCTTGCCGATTAACCAACGCAAAGCCTCTCTACTGCTCAACTACATTTCAACTTACAAATCTACCTTGCCCGATGTTCCCAAGAGGAGCTGGACTCCTTCCTCTGCTACAAGTCCAATAGTTGCCTCCTCACCAAGGCCAGACCAGGCCTCATCTTCTGATCCAGTTAAGGTTGCATCAATGTCTGCCTCCCAACTTATCCTGACATCACAGCACTGACGCCGACGTCGAGCTTTGCCGAAGGTAACAGCAGATAGAACTCATAGCCACAAACGTCAAGGTTCTGATGCGTCGGCTTATGATCCTGCAAATCCACCTACCACACTTCCAGCAATCCATTTCGGTACCAAAGTAATTGTCGCGTCCACTGCCGACAAAATGGGTCGTAAACTGGCAGTTGTTGAAGACCTTTTAGCCAACATCCTAGGGGTTATGACGGTACAATCATCGCTTTCTCCATCCCAATCAAAATCAAAGCCAAAAAGATTGAAGAAGGTCAAGGCCAAGGCCAAGGCCACAGTGATTCAGATTGAATCTAAGGACACTGTGCCAATTTCAAAATTGGCTGAGGTTGAGAAGAGTCAAACGGCCGTCGAGAAAAGTCCAGCCGAGGTCGAAGCATCTGAACCCCAACCACCCAAAAGGCCGAGATCTGAGTAGCCTAAAGGTAGTCGCAGTTTCCTTTATAGCATGACTTGGGCTCCCGAGGTCATGGTGGATAACAGGCCCCTGACAGCCGGCGACAGCGGAATGAACCTTGAAGTCGGCGCAGCCCTATTAACGGTTATTCTTCTGCCAGAAGACATGAACCATATGGTCGAGTTGCATGAGTACGAAAACTTTGCCCTTATGATGTAGCACTCAGTCTTGGTAAGTCTCTTTCTTACTCTTTTGTAGTCTTCCTATACTTAGTCAAGTTTCACTAATCTGTTTTTCTTCGTGCAGGCCATCTACCATGCTCATTCATATGCGGTCAAGACCGAGATGACAAGGAAGGAGTTGGCACAGAAGACTAAGGAAGCTACCAAACTCCTTTCCTCACTCAACTGTGTTAAAGCCAACAACTGAGCTCTACTGGATCAGGCCAAGGCTTCCAAAGCTGCACAGGACTTGGCCGAGGAAAAAGCTAAAATGGCTGATGTTAAAGCCAAGGCCGCCAGAGTCGATCTTGAGGCTGCTAAAGCCAAGGCTGCTGATTTAGAGGCCAAGCTTCAAAAGGCCCTACTTAGTTGTATAATGACTCTGGGATATAATACCTTGGATATAAATCTTAAATGTTTTCCTCGACTAACACTTAAAAATATCAAAATATTTTTACAAGTGTTATTCAGTATTGCTCTTTTACTTTCACATGCTATTTTCTTTCAAGACTTCACCATTTCCAAGCTTGGCAACCTGGTTGGCCATCTCGGCCAATATGTATCTCAGATACTTCTTTTGATATTACCTCGACTAATCTTCAGCCTGTAAATTTTCTTGAAATTTCAGAAAGTGTTAAGCCAATTCTAGCTTGTAATTTTTTCTATAAAAATTTCAATAAGTCCCAAACACTTTAAACTTTTACGTATCATTCTCCAACTCTCTGCCCCCTAATGTGAACCTAAGTTTCACTTATGCTCACACTAAGTACGTATAATCTTTCGTCGAAGTCAGTTTCAAACAAAGACTAGCCGAGGTTCTTAATCTTGGTTTCTCTGTTAATCTAACTAAAATGCACTTAGTACCGTTCTAAGTTTAATGGCAAGTCTAGTTTCAATTCAACTTAGCTCAACTCTATTATGTGCAAGTATAATTTAACTCTGTCATATAATAAGTCTAAGTTATTCGTCATGTTTCAATCAGAAACATCACCGACTTAGTTCAACTTTATTATATGCAAGTGTAATTCAACTCTGTCATATAATAAGTCTAAGTTATTCGTCATGTTTCAATCAGAAACATCGCCAACTTAGTTCAACTCTATTATATGCAAGTATAATTCAACTCTGCCATATAATAAGTCTAAGTTATTCGTCATGTTTCAATTAGAAACATCGCCATAGGACTAGTCAGTCCAATCACACAAATTTCAAATTAAAAAAATCAGGCTAAAATTTTATTACTACCTCAGCTAATTATGATATAAACTTCAAAAAACAAAAATTCTAATGATAGAAAAACTTCAAGTTGCAAGTATTCCAGAGTCTTGGCAATTTTTCACCTTTACTGTCCTCAAGTCGATAAGCTCCATTGCCAGCGACCGTGATGATTCTATAAAGCCCCTCCCAATTTGGGCCCAGCTTGCCCTCCATAGGATTCTTCTTGTTGCCGACTACTTTCCTTAGCACCAGGTCCCCAACTTTGAAATCTCTTGGGTTGACCTTCTTGTTATAAACACTAGCAAGTTGCTGTTGGTATGCCCCCAGCCAAATTGCTGCTATCTCCCTTTTCTCCTCAAGTAGGTATAGATCTCGTGCCAAGAATACCTCGTTAGTCTCACTCTCTACTCCTTGGGTTCTGATCCCTGGGATGCCGACTTCCAGTGGGATTACTGCTTCTGTGCCATAAGCCATGGCAAATGGGGATTCTCCAGTTGATCTTCTTGACGTAGTCCGATATGTCCAAAGTACATTGGGTAATTCTTCCATCCATTTTCCTTTTGTTTCCTCCAGCTTCTTTTTGATCCCATCCAAGATAGTCTTATTGGATGCTTCTGCTTGACCATTGCTCTAAGGGAAACTTGGAGTAGAGTAGTAGTTCTTGATTTTGTACTTTGCACAAAAGCTCTTGATTAGCTTACTATCAAACTGTGTGCCACTGTCTGCTATTATTGCCTTTGGGATCCCAAACCTGGTGATGATGTTCTTCCATATGAAGTTCTTTACATCAATATCCCGAATCTTCGCAAGGGGTTCATCTTCTACTCATTTCGTCAAATAATCAGTTGCTACTAGCAAAAACTTCCCTTGCCCAGTTGCTTGGGGCAGTTCTCCAACAAGATCCATGCCCCACTGGGCAAATGGCCAAGGGCTGGATACTGGGTTCAAATCTGCTATTGGTTAATGTATCAAAGGTGCAAACCTTTGACACTTCTCACACTTCTTGACGTAAGCTTCAGCATCCTTTTGCATATAGGGCTACCAATACCCCTGAGTAATGGCCCTATGAGCAAATGATCTGCCCCCAGCATGGCTGCCACATACCCCTTCATGTATTTCATACAAGAAGTCCTCAATCTGGGAGGGGTGTACACACTTCAAAAGGGGGCCAGTAAAGGACCTTCTGTAGAGATGTCCTTCTGTTGTTAGGCTAAACCTTGCCGACTTCAGTCTGGTCTTGTGTGCCTCTTTGCGATTATCCGGTAACTTGCCGTCCCTAAGAAACATCACTATTGTATCCATCCAACTTGGACCCATCTCCACACACATTGCTTCATACTCTATGATTAGTGGTTCCACACTTGCGTCTGACAAGTAATCAACCATTATTGTCCTTGCCTCTCCTGATTTCATTGTACTAGCCAGGTTAGCCAAGGCATCAGTATGGTTGTTGTTATCTCGACTAACTTGTTGTAGTCGGCAGTCCTGAAACAAGGCTAACAATCTAATAACCTCTTTGACATAGGCTATCATTCTTTCATCTCGGGCTGCATATTCGCCTGTTGCCTGGTTCACAATAAGCTGGGAGTCATAGAAGACTACCACATCGTCGGCTTCCATTGCTACTGCCAACTTCAATCCTGCGATCAGTGCTTCATATTCTGCTTCATTGTTTGAAGCCTTAAACCCCAATCAAATAGATTGTTCTAACAGTCGCCCATCTGGCGATACTAGCACTACTCCTATCCCCGCTCCTTGACAATTTGAACTCCTATCAACAAACAGGCAGAAGGAGTTGCCGATATAAATATCGCAGAGCTTGAGTCTGTCTTCTTTTGCTCTGCTGTTGGGTTTTTCATTCCCAACTGGGTCTCTTCTTGTTCCCCTAGACACCCTAAGCCGCGGCTCATCGAAGCCTGATGTGGAATGGCTCCAGGTGTGAACTCGACAACAAAGTCGGCCAAAACCTGGCCCTTAATCACTGTTCTGGGCCTAAATTTCAGGTCGTATTGGCCCAGTACTATTGCCCATTTGGCTACCCTGCTTGTCAAATCTCCTTGTTGTAGTAGGGACTTCAACAGTTAATACCACAATCTTGTGGACTTGGAAATAATGGTTCAACTTCTTGGAGGCCATCATTAAGGCCAATATCAATTTCTCCAGGGGTAAATACCTGGTCTCTGTGTCTGTAACAGTTTTATTCACATAGTATACTGCCCTTTATTCTCTTTTTTCTTCTCTGATTACCACTGCACTTACTGCATGCTCCGAAATCGCCAAGTATAAGAACAGTTCCTCTCCAAGTACTGGATTTGACAGAACTAGAGCTGTGGTTAGGTATTTTTTCAAGGCCAAGGTGACTTTACCTTCCTCTATTCACAAGAAATCTGTGGCCTTTTTCAATAGACTGAAAAATAGTTTACACTTATCTGAACTTCTGCTTATAAATCTGTTCAGGGCCGCGGCCCTTCTAGTCAACATCTGCACTTGTTTTGTCGACATTGGGCTTTTTAAATCCAGGATGGCCTTAATTTGATTTAGGCTTGCCTCAATGCCCCTTTTAGTAACCAAGTATCCCAACAACTTACCAGATCTAACTCTAAATGCACATTTCAAAGCATTGAGTCGGAGCCGATATGTTCTAAGGATGTCAAAAACTACCTTCAAGTCAACTAGATGATCCTCAAGTTCTTTGGTCTTCACGACCATGTCATCAATGAATGCTTCCACTGTTTTTCCAATTAGATGTCTGAACATCTTGGTCACCAATCTCTGGTAAGTTGCTCTTGTATTTTTCAACCCGAAAGGCATCACTTTGTAGCAATACAACTCTTTTGGGGTGATAAATTCAATCTTCTTATCATTAGGGGGTACATTGCTATCTGATGGTACCCACTGTAAGCGTCCAAGAAGCTCATCCTTCCATGCTCTGAAGTGGCATCCACTAATTGATCGATCTTGGGGAGCGGAAAATGTCTTTGGGACAAGCTTTATTCAGGCTAGTGAAGTCCACGCAGACTGTTCGCTTCTCATTCTTCTTTTTCACCACCACAGTGTTAGACAGCCACATAAGGTAGTTTACCCCACAAATGGCTTTGGCCTCTAACAATTTGTCCACTTCTTCTTCGACTGCCTCTACATGGACCAACGTTGACCTCCTTGCTTGCTAAATGATAGGTTTGACCGACTTGTCTACATTTAGTCTGTGGCAAGTGACCTCAGGGTCAATGCCATTCATCTTGTATGGCATCCAGGCAAACACTTCTATGTTTGCTCACAAGAATGACTCTAATGCCTTCTCTTCCTCCTCGGCCAAACCTGAGCCGAGAAGAAAGAAGGGCTCTTTATCCTCTTGTTTGACCAGGATCCTCTTTAAGGCTTCCTCGTTTTTGTCAGCTGGCTCTTTGCCGACGTCATCCAAGACCTCCATGTCCTCGTCCTCAATTTTGACTGTCTCTAACTCTCGTACATTGTAAGTGGATTTCATTGCTATCATGGAGCAATTCTTTACTTGCACTTGATCCCCTCTGAGCTCCTCAATTCCATGCTCTGTTGGGAACCGTAATAGCTGGTGCAGTGTTGAGGGAACAACCCTCATTGCGTGCAACCATGGCCTAACCAAGATAACATTGTAAGGAGAGGGGGGTGTCAATTACTGTAAACTCTGTACTTAACTCTTGGTGCCTGCCTGCACCTCGAAACTTATTGCTCCCAAGGGCCATGTCGGCATTCCATTGAACTCGACCATTGGACTGCTCCAGATTATCTCAGTAAAAGCCAGGCTCCTTGTAACATCTAATATACATGATGTCACAAGAGCTGCCTTGGTCGATCAGAATGCGCCTTACCCGACATTCTCCAATCTTGAGGGATATCACCAGAGTATCGTTTTGTAGATGCTGCACCATGCCTACGTTGGCTTCAATAAAGGACATTATTGGTCCTTGGTACTCGTCTACCCTAGGCCTCTTTCACTGGACCTGATACACATGTTGTAAGTGTTTTACCCTCTGAGCCTCCCCACGTACCTCATTCTCATTGACCTTTGAGTGAATCACATTGATCACTCGAGGTCTATCTGCTTGTGGTTGCAGTGTTGGTGGAGGTGGTGTTGCTGGTGCCTGGGGCAGCCTTGCATGCTCTTCCTTTGTTCTTGCCTCATCTACTAGGTCCCTTAAGTGACCTTGTCTTACCAGATCTTCTAAATATGATTTTAGGGCTTTACAACCCTGTGTTAGGTGTCCATTTTCATTATGGTAAACACAGTGTTTTCTCAGGCTTCTTCCCGTGAATTCGTCAGGAATCTTTTTTGGCGCTCTATAATACGATTGACTCCCTGATTTTTTCCAGAACTTTATAAACCAGAATTTGGAATACGGTGGTGACTGTCTGTGCTTCCCTCAGTCCTGTTTCTTGTCTATTATTTCCAGTATTACCTCGGTCTCGCTTTGGCGAGCCGTTTCTCTTCTCTTGTTTCGATACCTTTGTCCTTAGCGTGTCTTCTTCAGCCCTGGCATATTTCTCGATCTTGGCTATAAGTTCCTCCATACTTTTTGGCAGCGTCTTTGCCAGTGACTTTCGAAGCAAGCAATTATCGTTCAGGCAATTCTTAAAAGATATGACCGCCAACTCTTGGTTGTACCTTGGTATTTGGTTAAAAACCTCATAATACCTTTTGGTATAAGCCTTAAGGCTTTCATCCTTGCTAATTCTCAAAACCATCAGGAAGTCTACTCTCAACGGCTGCAGTTTGTTCGTAACAAACCTGGTCACAAACATCTCAGCCAAGCCTTCCCAACTTTTCACAGTTCCTTTCGGCAATTTGTGATACCAATCTTATGTGATTTCCCCAAGGGTAAGGGGAATACCTTGCAAAGCAACAGTTTGTTCCCAGTATATAGTGCCATCGAGTTCAAATATAAGCTGACGTGGAAGTTCGGATCGGACTTACCGTAATATATTTGGAACCTCAACATGTGAAGCCTTTTTGGGGCCTCAAACTTATCTAGCTCTACTGAGAACGACGTTCTTGGCTTGACCGGGGATGTGACCTCAGTATCTTGTCGCTTCCTCTAGAGTTAGTCCCTCAAATCCTCCATAGTCCGTATAGGAGCTCGCTGTCAACAGATTTCAGCCTTTTTGGTGCGCTGTTCCCGGTGTCGTTATAAGTTCTCTTGGACCTCCCTTCATTCATTATGTCAAAACAAAACTCTTTCCCTTGAACATGCCGATGTTCTTTGACGTAAGTTTCCTTGGCACGGGTATCTTCTAAGACTCTTCTTTCATCGATTCCCCTCGCTCGACCTCCCATGAAGGCTGATGCAAATGCTCCTTTGCCCTGTCATACTGAGGGACAACAGGGATTTCTTTATGTCCCCCTTTTGGGCATCGTTCTTGGCCACTGGAATCGGCGTGTCCTCCAATGGAAACAATGGCTGCATGACGTTGTTCTGCATCATGAAGTTCATAATCGATTATAGGTCTGCCAACTAGTTTTCCATTCCCTTCATCTCGTCGTTCCTCCTCAAGCATCTATCTTTTTATACCTGGAGGTCGCTTTCATTGTAATACCCGCCTTGACATGCTTTCTCTGATGCGTTTCCCTCTTGGGTGACATCTTTTTCCCTGGGATTCTTACCCTAAGGTTCTTCATTACAGTTGTCCTCCTCAACATTAGAAATTGTGTTTTTACTACTCCCATTAGGGATGTCGCCCTCATTCTTTTCTTTCTGCCTGTCGTTGGCCATCTATTCTTCTTACGCTTCCTACAGATGGTGCCAAATTGTGTGCTTTGATTTTTGACCACACTGCCAAACAGGAACTCGGCAAGAGAGCACAGATAGAATAGATCACGCCCGAACAACCTGTCACAGAAAGATAAAACTCCGGTGGTGATTCGTTCACCCGGGGGCACTCCGACGATCAAGTCAGTACTCAGTTATCTCTTAAAGATAACAAATAATGCTTAACTTACTAGCCAGAATAGAAAAAACATACCTTAGACCTACGAGAGTGCCTTTCTTTATAGCCAGCACCAACTTGATCCTTGTAAAAACCTAGTTTCAATGGATTTTGGCTCAATGCTCATCTTGGACTCCCAACCAGATAGAGATAAACTCCCTAAAGAGCTTTATCTTTATCCAGACTGAGGTCCTTCCCCATTCTAGGACTTTTGTCTCTTATTCGCTCATCTCGGATTCCAGTATCTCCAAAGATAACCTTGGCCTAGCCGAGATTATCTCTCACATGACCAAGCCACGTGGCACTCTAGCTGACACGTCGACGTCACCTCGGCCACATGCTGTCATTAACAAAAATATGCCCCCACAAGTACTTTTTATCGTCAATAATTTGGGTGAATATGTAACAAATATATATACAAAAATAGGTAACACAGGTCCAAGTTAAGTGTAAAGGACCATTTCTGATATAATTTTGTTGATGTAATTCTTGTGTCTACTCAACAGCTATGAAACATGGGTACTTCGAAAAATATGCCGTACCAGTACTGGGTACTTACTGGCATATGGTATCTCATATAGTATTTATGCATACGTACTAGTTACACAAAATATTTATCCAAAATTTTTCTTCTTAATTTTTGGCGTACCCAAACGTACACCTAAGCCGTACCGTATCTCAATTGAAACAATATTTTCTTATACTACATAGATAAAACTCCTTTCACTAGATTTCTTTTTTATTTTTTTTTATGGTTAACATGATTTTAAAATTAAACTATGACTTATAAGTTATTAAATATATTGACATTTAATTTTGATTTATACTTTTACTTTTGACATTAAATGTTAATTGTAGGTTGGACCTTAACAAATCAAACCATTTAATTAATTTTTGCATTAATGTAAATTAAAAATAAATATTTTTTTACAAGCATATCAAGGCGTAGGCGTACCTTATGTTTTTTGAATTTTATCGTATCGATGTACCAGTATCGTATCAGTATCAGTACTCGTACCCGTACCTATGCTTCATAGCTCAGCAGTTACTCCATTTAGGGATGGCAATGGATAACCTAACATGTGAGTGCCCATGGAAACCCAACCCAAATACATGGATTTTCTCTTATTTTTTATCCGTCGGGTTGGATAAATGGTGTTCTTTAAATCTCCATCAGAGATGGGTCAAAGATGGATACCCGCCCATTTTACCATATCTATATATATAAGGAAAATGGACTTTTTAGTGAGAAACCTTCCAAGAACTCCGAACCCTCATTCTAATTTTCTTGATTTTCTTAATTTTAAATAATTACTTTTATTTAATAATTTCACATCAGAAAAAGAAGGAAAAAGTGAATTGTTTAGGTTGGTAGCTTTCATACTCTCATCCCATTTAGTGAGGAGCATTGTGAGAGTTTCAATATCTCATACTAATTTTCTTGATCTTCTTAATTTTAAACAATTAAGAAAATCTCAATTGGATAACTTTTATTTGAAAACCTCATATCGAAAAAAGAAAGAAAAAGTGAATTGTTTAGGTTAGAATAGAGTGAATTGTTTAGATTGGAAGCTTTTATCATAATTTAGGTTGATGGTTCACCAAACTGTACGGTGAAAATATGTCTTTCTAATAGGAGGCCAATTTATATAATTTAAAGGCTTTTTTTTAAAATAATTAATGTTGTTGTTATTATTATTATTATTATTATAATAAAAGGGTTTCGAAATTTGGAGGCTGTCACCCATCTCTTCCAATTGGATCCATCTTGCTTGCATGACTATAATTAATTATATTTTTAAAACAATATTTTGTTCCAAATGCAATGATGTAAGTTAATTCCACGATTATGACCACATGGATGACAATGTAACAAGACACATATCGAGGAGAAAGAAGAGGTCAGTTGATTGATTTTGATTTATTTTCTGTTTTTATTACCAACATTCTGAACAAATTAAAGTTCGATTTACTTTGAACGAGACTATCATTTATAATCACGTAATTTTATTATATTTAATTTTTAAAAATAAATAATATATATAATTTTATAAATAGATCATATATTTTTATTAAAGATAAATACATTGAAATCATATGAACATGATTTTAGAATGAATTTAATTTTTTTTTTAATATGCATATGAGTCTAAAACTCTTATAATATTTAACTCTAAAATAACTACAATCCAACATCTCGAAAAAAAAAAAAAAAAAAAAAAAAAGTGAGTTGTTTCACTTATATAAAGTGTTACAATCCTAAATAGGGAAAAGAACGAAAAAGTGAGTTGTTTTACTTATATAAAATGAATCTTATAAAGGGAGTTTTAAGAGAGAAGCCTTTTAGAAAGTCCAAACTCTCATTCTAAAATTATTGAATTTTCTTAATTTTAAACAATTAAGAAAATTATTATTGGCTAGCTTCCATTTATCTTATTTTACAATCCCAAATTGGGAAAAAAGAAAAAAAATAAAAATGTGAATTGTTTCATTTATATAAAGTAAACCTTATGCTCAAATTTATGTAAATTATTGAAATTTCTTAATTTTAAACAATTAAGAAAATTCCCATTAGTTAGTTTCCATTTAATTTTTATTTTACAATTCTATATCGGGAAAAAAAGGAAAAAATGAATTGTTTCACTTATTTAAAGTGAATCTTATGCTCAATTTATATAAGCAACCATATAATCAAAACCTTTTTTTTTTTTTTTTTTTTTGTGTGTTTAATAACACATGTACAAAATTCCTAGCATATCACCCATGCTATATGAAAGTGCAATGTGAAGGTGCTTTTGTAAACACAGTTTCAATCTGCAATCCAATGTACATATTCATTTAACTTTTATTACACAATCTCATATTAGGAAAAGAAAAAAAAAGTAAATTGTTTTACTTATATAAAGTGAATCTTATGCATCCATTTATATATGCAAAAAAAGATTTTCAATAAGAAGCTCTATAATTAATACCATTTTTTTATTTTCTTAATTTTAAACAATTAAGAAATTTTCTATAGGTTATCTTTCATTTAACTTTTATTATACAATCCCACATAGACGTTTTGATTTTAAAAATAATTTTGTATGAGATTTTGAAACTCTCATAATATTTAATTTTAAAATAATTATAATCCCACATCAAGAAAAGAAATAAAAAGTGAGTTGTTTCCCTTGTATAAAGTGAATTTTATACTCTCATTTAATATTATAGTACTGTGCATGTTTCAGTTCAAGATGATTTAAATTTTAAAATAAAATTTAAAGGTTTTAATTAATTAATTTTGTTATAAATTAATTGGTTTTTTAACATAGCCGATTAGGCTGAATCGTTTTCGGTTTGACTGATTCACTGGTTTAACTATTGCTTTAATTGTTTTATTAAAATATATTGCTTATATTTGTTTGATTTGAAATAATTTAAGATTGACCTTATTAAAAATTGAACTACTATGATTGCTTGATTAGAAATGAACTTCTCGTCTAAACAACTGTTAACTTTTATTTTACAATTCCAGATCAGAAAAATGAGGAAAAAATGAGTTGTTTTACTATATAAACCTTATGCTCTCATTTAATATTGTAGTGTTGTGCATGTTTTAGTTCAAGACAGTTTAAATTAATTAATTTTTGTTTAAGTTGATTGGTCCTTTAAACTAGCCGATAGGGTGGACCATTTTCGGTTTGACTAATTCACTGATTTAATGCGATTTTAGCAGTTTTATCAAAATATATTAGCTAAATTTGTTTGATTCGAAATAAATTAAAGATTGACCTAATTAAAGATTAAATGGCTAAGATTGCTTGATTCGAAATAAATTTTTCACCCAAACAATTGTTGACATTTAAACAATTAAGAAAATTTTCATTGGTTAACTTTCATTTAATTTTTATTTTATAATCCCATATCGAGAGAAGAAGAAAAAAGTGAATTGTTTCACTTACATAAAGTGAATCTTATACTCTTATTTATATAAGCAAAATAAGTTTTTTAGTGAAAATTTTTATGATTAATATCTCATAGTAATTTTTTTGATTTTTTTAATTTTAAACAATTAAGAAAATCTCGATTGACTAGTTTCCATTTAACTTTTATTTTACATAATATCAAAAAATTAAATATAATTATCATATTTTTATTAAATAATATATTATTTTATCGCGTGCATAGCACGAGTGATATGTTAATACATATATATATATATATATATAGATACATACATTTATACCCACACCGAGATGTTCTCCTCCATCTGGTTTTATTCTTGATTTCTTCCCATATATATGCAAACATAGCTATATATATATATATAATTGTAAATCACAAAACTTTTCATTTTTTGAAATCGCTAATAGTTGCTAGAGTCTCGCGAGCAGTGATCACAAATCCAAAGAATTCTCTTTCTCTTTCTCTCTCTCATTTGTGACGTTGGGAAGGACGTTCGCTATCTCTGAAGTTGAATTCAAGGGATTTGACTGTTTTACTTGTTCGGATTTTGAAAACTCTTCCATAGCTATATATATATATATTCAAGTCAATTTTCTACCTCTCTGATTTACTTGTTTGGATTTTGAAATCTCTTCCAATTCAATAATTTCTTTATTTCTATACATAATTAATTAATGTGTATTTGATTTTGTTGTTGAACCAAAAAAATAAATTAAAATAAAATTAAATGTATATTTAGCTTTGATTGTGAATCCTTAAAAAAAAAAAAAAAAAATAGTCAAATTAGGTTGGAAAAAATTCGAAACCCATTAGGGGATGGAAGGGCAGTATCCATGGGAATGGGGAACGGAGAGTGGAAAAAAATTATTATAAGGAAATAAAGATAAAAAATTAATATCTACTCTATTGCTCCCCCTTGCCATCCTAAATCCATTAAAAAGTAAAATATTACTGTGACAAATAAACAATGGAGATTTTCTGAGTAGTTGAGTTTCCAAAAAAAAAAAAACGTGAACAAATGACCCTTAAGTTGTGTTCTGTAGCCTGCCAAGCTTATTATTTCAAGAAACACAACATGACGAAGGGGTAAGAAAATCAGAACTTGTTGATGAACTCAACAATATGTTTGTTGATCTCATCTGGTTTTTCTTGGTTGAGAAAGTGAGCTACACCTTCCATGACGACAACTTCATCCAACATCGGAACATCTTTCTTAAACCCACCGTTATGTATGTATTCCTTGGTGCCCGGGATGTTATAGACCAGGTCCAAGTCACCCACAATAAACTTCACAGGCACTTTCACTTGGCACCCTGCCCACGGTGCCATGAGTTCCCAGTTTCTGCAATGAAGAGGGAAAGAAAAAGAAAATAGCTAAAATCTCTGGAGATTTTTAACAACCACTCTTGAATATAGGTAACTCAACAATAATATATTTAAGAAAAATGTTTTGTGCACACAATTTGTGTGCCCCTAATGCACACAATTGCCATTTTGGGTAAATTGTTTTTTTTTTTTTTTTTCTGCCTTGCTTTTTTTTTTTTTTTTTTGCCTTGAAATGGCAATTTCGGGGGATTCGGGACATGCTCTTTCGAGCTCCCAACTGCTGCTGTATATTTAAACCTAGGAACAAGAAGAAGGCAAGATGGACATCAATTTATGATAGGCCTAATTGCACTACATGAAATTCTCCATTTTTTTGGACCTTGAAAACAATATAGAATTCTATAATGAGAAATGGTTGTTTTTTGTCTTTGCTTTGGTTTATTGTGTTTAGTTTCTTTTATTTCTTTCTGCTGTTTTTGTTCCTTTGCTTTGGTCTCTGTTTGTTGTGGGTCTGCTGGTTGAATTCTCCTCAACTAGCTTTTGGCAAGTGTAAGCATATGATTGGGTGGCTTTTCTTGTGTTAACCTAGTTGGGATGAGTAGGGCTCATTATGATGCTATTAGCACTGTTTTTGTCTATCTTTATTGATATAAGATGTAAAGGATTTATCCATAGTTTTGATTCAATAAAGTTTATTTTTGTTGATAAAAAAAAAATATAGAATTCTATAATATTTCATTAAACATATTTTAAGTGTCACAATCTTAATTAAAAACTATCACAAACATTCAAATTGTGATAAATAAGGTTGGTGTGACAATCGAGTCTCATTTTTCTTTCTTTTCATTCTTTTGGCTCCGTTCTCTTTTACTCTTATTGGGCTTGAAACATTCGGAAGATGTTCCTAACTAAAGTTCTATTTCTTGTTTTGTTCGGTGTTGGATTTCACTAAGTTCCGGAGGGTTTTTGGCCGAGTCTAGAGTGCCCGAGAGGTTGGGCCAAAATTTCTGGACTGGTATCCAGGGAGGCCGCACGTACGGGAGAAGGCTGCACGTGTTGAATTCAAGGGCTTGCTCGGTTTGCTCACTGCTATATATGCACGAGCGGAGAGTGGTACGGGAGAGGATCCTCGCACGTACGGGGGTGAGGGTCGCACATGCGGATCTGCATCACAGACGCTGAGGAAGGGGCACTGCACGAAGTCTGCACTCAAACCCTATTTTTTGTATCTTTTTTGTCCGAATGTATCACTCATTTTACACATCTCTCTCTCACTCTAAACCCTAATTTTCTCCCCCTTCTCTCTAGAAAACAATCTCACACATTAAGACTCATTGATTTTGCAAATTTGTGGGTCAAGATCATCATCATCTTCCTCTAATCTTGAAAATCTAGGGCAAGAACTTCACTTGGTGTAGTGGAAATCAAGCTCTCTTTCTTTTGAAGTTAGGGTTTTATCTTTATTCCTTCATCAAACATTGAGGTAGGGAAATTTCCTTGAGTTATATACACATTTATGTTAATTTTGATTGATTTTAAAGCTCCATTAATGAGATTGAAAGTTTAGTCTTGTCTCATAAATGCTAGAGTTCAAGATGGGTTTGGATCTATCTCTTCCTAAACTATCTTCTAGAGGATTTTACTCACACAATAAGAGGATGTCATCTTGAGAGAAAACCCTCTCAAAAGTGAGGAGAAGGTTTGCCTTGGTTTTTGACATAAAACCCTAGAGAATTTTTGGGAATTTTTGATAAATATGAATATGTTTATGAGTATCATGTGTTTTGTATTAAGAAAGTGAATTTTCATCATATGTTTAGCAAGAATGGTAAATTATTTGATACATGAGGAATGAGGTGTTGTTTCAACATTATTGTTAAACCTTTGAATGGGTATTGTTATGAAATAACAAATAATTGTGCATGATGGGAAAGTGTTGTTACTATGAGTTGATAACATGTAAGCTATCTTGTGAAAGAGCATTGAAGAGAAGAAATGAGAAATGTTGTGTGGCATGGAGAAATCTTGATGTTGCATATCCTTTTAATTTAATTTAATTTTATGCATCGTAAACTTGGATTGAAGATGTTTTCTTTTTCCTAAATGAGAAAGGCTTGTAATGAGAACAATGGTAATGTGTACGGGGTAAATACGTGGTAAGTCCGAATATGGGGTGTAGTTGAACTTGATAAGTTGGCCTGAGTGTTCTTGGTGAAAGACCATAAAACTGCGCGGATAGATGTCGAGCCTTCCGGTTAATACCAGTAAAAATGACAGTTTGGTAGTACTCGTAAAGTCTACTTACAGACACCAGCTTAGGGATTATCAATGTCGTATTTACCGTCCCTTGTGATTAAAAAGTTTAATTTTTGAAATTGATAAGATTGTAATTGTAAATGAAGTGCATGGTGTTTCTCAAGAAAGTCATGAATAATATTTTGAAAAGAGTAACATTCGCACTTGCATTCAATTTTGGCCATCTAACATGAATGTATATATTTTGTTTGGTATTTCTCTACTGGGCTTTATGCTCACCCCCATAGGATTTGGTGCAGGTAAGAACATAGTGATCTCGCCAAGTTGAGGGCGCGAATAATTGTAAAGAGCACATGGCTCTTCTTTTGTTGTGATTTCTTTTTGTAAAGTCAAAGGTTAACATGTATGGGTCCGAAAGACCACTTTTGTGTAACCGGGCTATTGCCTTAGAAGATATAAGCCCTTAAGGGCATTTTATTATTTTGAGATTAGGTGCTTCACATGCTATAGATTAATATATTCTCGTGTTGTGAATATATACTATATGTGGAACCTTGTATTAAACCTATTTATTATATATGTGAAGATGGAAGAGTTATTATCATTGTATAGTGAATGTTTGTTCATTTGGAGGTTCATGTTGAATTATTTCGGGGCGTGACAGTTGGAATATACATATCAATAAGTTTTTTGGCATTTGTTAGTTCTTGAAAAAATTCACAAGTTTAGTTTTCAATTAATGTTATACATTGGCTAATAATCCTGCCAACCGCTATATGTTCATAAGCCTTACGCTCTCCAATACTGTGATTTAAAAACCATGTGCATAACCTAGGGTCATTACACAAGCATCCTTGGACTGATAAGGTTGGAGAGAACCCCTATTGGAGATGAGTTTGAAAATGTACATGAAAAGAAGACACAAAATCTCTAAAATTATGATAATTTCACAATGGTGATAGAAAATTATTATGTCTTCCATAAATTATCATAATTAAGACATTACTAAATCTCAAAGTTAAGAAAAATTGAAAGGTAACTTACAGATCTAAAGCTCGGTAATAGTTAACTCCTCCAGTGAATCCATGCTTCTCAAATTTGCCAGCATAGTAATCGACATCTTCTTCTGACAACCAAGAAGGCAAGATAATTGGAGTATCAGGTGAATCACCATCTCCAAATCCTTTACCTTTAGGGAAAAAAAATGGAGCGAGATCACGGTATGTTAGGAATTTCTTGATAGATCTTCTAATGCCAACTTGGGCTAACTCAGCTTCAATTTCTCCAGGGACATACAACAATTCTTTTTAATTTAGATAAGACCTCAAATTCTCCAATTCTTTTATGATGTATGACAATTTCTCACCCAAACAACAACTTAAGAATCCGAGCTTTAGATAAATATATTTACCAAATTCAAGTTCTTTTGAAAACTATTTCCCAATTATAAGTTGTTCTAAACTTAATCTTCAAATTTAAGTTTTTAAAACACTATTTTAAATAGTTTTATAATAAATTAATCGAAATCGTGTTTTTAAAAAACAACATGGAATTATCAAATAAGTTCAAAAAGTCCTTGGATTTGAAATTTTTGTTTTAAAAAAAGGAGTTTGGCATTATAAAAAAATGGGACAATTACCAATTGGTCCTTTGGATTGGATTTATTTACCAAAAAATCTTACTTAACTCTCAATGATAAATTTATCATTATAAGGATACCAAAAAAATTTATCATTATACAAATATTTTAAAAAATTACAATTCAATTATTTATACTTCTCACATCATATTTCAATCGAAACTAATGAAAATAAACTAAAAAAATAAATTAAAACTCACAAATAAAAGTCAATATCCCAATATTTTTTTTAAAAAAGTCACATCATCTCTCTATTTTTTTATACATTTTTTTAAAAAAAAAAAAAAGATCAAAAAATTAATTTTTAATCTACTTTTCAAAATAATTGATAAATTAATCAGTATTAGTGAAGCGAAATTCTACACTGCTTGAATATTAAAATAATATTAAACATATAAAAGTGAAAGCACCCTTAATAGCTAATTTTGAGGCGAGTTTTATCTTAAATCGTATTACTTGTATAATCAAAATAATCATTCTAAAATACAAAACACATATAAAAAGTTACGAAGGAAATTCTATGATACCATATGTATGTACCCCAATTACAAGATCTTTGATTATTATTATTTTTTTAATTATGACTTAAAAAATATAAAAATAAATCATTTTCTTTTTAATTATGAAGTAGCATATGTTACAAAATTTACACTTTTTCAATCATTTTTTTCTCCTCTCCCTCCACAGATTTATACTCAACTCTCAAAATCCAAACAGAGTGAAAACGAGAACCTGAAATCTGCAGATGTAGTGATCATCGCCATAAAATCCTCGAAACACATCGACCAAGCTCATCGTAGGGTTTCTAGGAAGGTAATGAACGCTCAAATTCACCAAGGCCTTGACTCGATCAGGTCTGAAAAGACACAAATACCAAGCCAAAACTGCTCCCCAGTCATGCCCCACAACAAACACCTTGTTTTCATCAGGTGCGATTTTGTCAAGGAGAGCAACGATGTCTCCGATCAGATGGAGAGCGGTGAATTTGGTGGAGTCGTTGAGTGGTGCTCCGGTGGTGTCGCCATAGCCTCGGAGGTCTGGCGCCACCGCTCTGTAGCCGTGCGCCGCCGTGTAGAGGATCTGGTGGCGCCATGAGTACCAGAGCTCCGGGAAGCCGTGGAGGAAGAGGACCACTGGACCTTTGCCTTTTTCTGCTATGTGCATGTTTATGCCATTTACACTGATTGTCTTGTGCTCTATTCCCTCCATCTCTCTCTCTCTCTCTAGCAATAGCAGTGTGTGTGTAGTGGGAGTGGGATTGCTTTGTTTATGGTTTATATGCTGAAAAATGATAGTCATGTTTTATACAGAAATTTTTGATAAGATTATTTGAATTGTTTAATATTTCATTTGACTATGGCTTCTTTTGAGCACATGTTTCAGATTATTACCAACTTCTTTTCTCATAAAAAAAATTATTTATAAGTAATTTTTCATTAAAAAATTGATTATTACTAACTTTTCAAAATAGATCTATTAGGTTAGTTATATAAGAAAATAAAACAAGATTAGTTACATAATCCTAACCTATCAAATTTATATGTAAAAAGAAAGAATGAACACTTCATTTTAAATTGTCTGAGCATAAGTGTTTGTTTGGAATCTTTAAAAAAAGAGAAGGAATTAAAAAATTATTTAAAAAATAAAAAAATTAAAGCTATTCACAAAAGTTTTGGCGAAAAAAAAGTTCACTAGTCAAAGAAAAAAAAACACAATTGCCCTTTTGTTCAAATAGTTCACTGCCATATGGTTCTGTTCAAAACAATATTGGGGTGTTTTGTAAAGATGTTAAAAATTATTATTTTTAATTTATTTTGATTTTTTTAAAAGAAAAAAAAAATAGATTAAAAATTAAAAAGCGACTTCCCAAAATAACTCATACTCACGGGTGAAAAAAAAAAAAAAATCCAACAAAACCAGTGCACACATGATATCAATTGCAAACATGCACGGATGGAGTTCAGATCCTCTCCAACTCTCTCTCCTGTCAATGGCTCTCTCTCCTGTCAATGGCTAAGATTCGGCCACATCATCCATAACAAAACTTATGACTCGGATTAATTTAAAAAAAAAAAAACAAAAAAACAAAAGTTAAATTTCATTCAACACATAGCACACGGTACATCTTGAACTGTGTCACACACTGTCCCACGTCACTCACACCCCCTCTCTCTCTCCCTTAATAAAAAATTAAAAAAATATATTTTAATCTTTTTAATTTTATTTTCATAATATATATAATTTTTAATATAAAATTTTAATTTTATAAAATTAATATCATTGAATTTATACCTTCAAAATGAGACTAATATATTAAATTATTATTTTTTAAATATAAAAATTAATTTGATGAAATACACACACAAAAATCATATATTTTTCAAATTCTCAAAAACAATCTTCATTTCACAAAAAAAAAAAAAAATCATATGAATTTTTAATATAAAATTCATTTGCGTGTTTATTTCATCAAATTAATTTTTATATGATTTTTAAAAAAAAAATATTTTTTCATATGATTTTTTTAAACCATACATTTATTTTCATATGATTTTTTTATTTTCATAAATAAATTTTTTTTTATTTTCATGAATGAAGATTATTTTTTAGAATTTCAAAAATATATGATTTTTGTGGGTTTATTTCATCAAATTAATTTTTATATTTAAAAAATAATAATTTCAAAACATAACTAAACATAGTAATTACTTTTTATTTATTTTAATTTTTTATTAAATATATTTAATATTAGTCTCATTTTAAAGGTATATTTTTAATGATATTAATTTTATAAAATTAAAATTTTATATTAAAAATTATATATATTATGAAAATAAAATTAAAAAAATTAATTTTTTTTTAAATTTTTTATTAGGAGAGAGAGAGAGAGAGGGAGGGAGAGAGAGAGAGTGGTGGACTTGATGTGGCACAGTGTGTCAGATGTGCTGTGTTGAATGAAATTTAACTTTTTTTTATTTTTTTAAAGTTAATATGAGTCATTGGTTTTGTTATGGGTGACGTGGACGAATCTTGTCCGTTGACTGGAGGGAGAGCTGGAGAGGAGGGTTAGAGAGAATCCAAACTCGCACGGATGGCACATTGATACTCATATGGGTGAAAAAATAATTTTGTTATTTCATATGATATTTTAATACATATTTTTTTTATAAAAAGTTAAAAAATTGTCATAAGTAATAATCTTTTCCTCCCTATTTCTTTGCTTAAAAAATTAAAAATTACATTTATATAGTTCATCCCAAATAACTTTTAAATATTATCAAAACACGTTTTGTTACGATTAATTTAATTGTTTTAGGTGAACAATTTCTACATATAATCAAATTAAATAAATAATTTAAGGGTAAATTATATAAAAAAATGTTTCAAACCCCCACTGGGGTGAACCCCAGCCTAGGACTCCCAGTGGGGTTTAATTGGTTAGGAATTTTTATTTTATTTTATTTTTATTTTTTTTCTTCCAATCACCAACCCCACGTGTGTATGAGATTGGTGGTGGTGGGGGGAAAGTTGAGGTCTCAATCACGTTTGAAATTATATTTACCTCTCTTGAGATTTCTCTTTAATACAGATCCTCTTTCACGTTTGAAAAATTATACTAACCCTTTAAGATTTTTCTTTAATACAGATCTTCCTTCACGTTTGAAAAATTGCATTTACCTCTTGACAAATTAAAATGGCATATTTCTTCCTTAGCCTTTATACATATAAAATAATAAAATAATTATGATATTTTGTTCATGTCATTTCAAGAGAAATAACAATCATCTTTTTTGGTTTAACTCACACAAAAAATTAATTTTTATTTTATTTTTACTGAATTTTTTTAATATCTTAAGCAATTTTTTTATTTTTATTTTTAGATACGCCTAATCAAGATATACTTAAGAAGTATAATATTTTGTGATTTTTTTTTTAAATTCACCAAATATAAAAAAAATAGAAAAATACAAAAATTCAGTAATATTGTAATAAATGTGAATGACAGTATTTGGTAATACTATATTAAATATGGGTGAATAGACAAGAAAGAAAAATGATGGTGAAAATAAAAATGAAAAATTCTCTTTATATATAAAAATTTATACAAAAAATATCATAAAAATGTTGTAATAGTGATATTGTTGTAAATATAAATCATGTTTATGGGTGTTTTGTTTTAAAGTGAAAAGTCACCATTAAACTATGTCATTATGTTTGCAAATTTTGTACAAAATTTATGTTTGTATATTATCACTTAATAAAAATATGTTTAGGTAGAATTTAATAATGAAAAGTTATAGAATGTAGTCATGATGATAGGAAGAAGAAATGGTAAAAAAATAACAAAATGATCATTTAAAAAATTTTGGAGCATGATATCAGTAATTCAGGAATAATTTATAATAAAATTACAAATCTCAAGAAAAAGAATGTAATTTTTCAAACGTGAAAAGAAAATCTATATTAAACAAAAATATCAAAAATTGTCAATATAATTTATCTATAATTTAAATTATTAAAATAAAACCCATAATACACTACAAGAAATTGCATTTTTCGCAACGCAACAAAATATGTTGCTAAAAGGGAAAATTCGTTGGCAAAGAGTTTTGCCAACGCACAAAGCTACGTTGGCAACCCGTAGGCAAAAGTGAGTCGGCAAAAGTTTTTGCCGACGAAATTATCATTGCGTTGGTAAAAGTAATGCCTTTAGCAACGAAAATAGTCGTCGCTAAAAGCCTTCATCTATCGTCGGCAATTTACCTTGCGCCGGTAAAAGTCATTCAAATATGATGATTGTGTGGCACTTTTCGCGACACAAATTTGCATGGGCAAAAAATATACTTTTAGCAACAAAATATGAGTTGGCAAAAGTAAACTTTTGGCGACACATTTACGTTGGTAAATGTTGCCATTTGCCGACGATTTGTTTGTTGCTAAAGCTTTACTTTTGGCAACGACAAATTGGCATTGGCAAAAAATACACTTCTACCAACACAATATGAATAGACAAAAGTAAACTTTTAGCGACACATTTACGTCGGTAAATGTTGCCATTTGCCAACGATTTGGTCGTCGATAAAACTTTACTTTTGGCAACGACAAATTGGCATTGGCAAAAAATACACTTTTAGCAACATAATATGAGTGGGCAAAAATAAACTTTTAGCTACACATTTACCGACAAGTTGTTTGTTGAGAAAGCTTTACTTTTTGGCAACGATAAATTTGTAGCGGCAAAAAAAATTGAAAATCATATATATTTTTTTATAAGATTTACATATTTACAAGAGGCATCCCTCAGGCACTACTATTACAAACAAATAACATTGATATTAAATCACCTAAAGTTGATGTGTAGGCAAAAAAACACTGTTGAAAAATATGCTTTTGGAAGCGTTGTATAAAACCTAAAAGGGTAAACTAACTAAAATACTCAAATACATCCAAATTGTGAACCCATAGTAAAAACAGTAGATAACAAAATCAAAACATGAAACTAACAACCCAAATTTGCAGTAGACCAGCATCTAGTAGCAAATTTTTCTTAGCTTACAAAGAGCACAACGGCAAATTACAGAGCACACCGGTGATGCATCAAGAGCAAAGAGAATTAAAGGTACTAGTAGTCGATCAAACACATAAAAACACAAAACAACAAGCGAAATACCAGGGCACATGTTTACATTGTTCGATATATCTAAAATAGGAAAGGGATAAATAAATAAAGAAGGCGAAGAAAATAATCCTAAACAATGATGCAAATGATAAAAGTGTGGCATAAATGGTAATGAGTGGGAAATTTGCAATTCTAAGAAGTTAATCGCGAACTTGGAAATTTATATCACATTCTCTTTTTATAAGGTTCCTTTTCTCAAACGATGGTCAAGCCAAAACAAAAGAAAGCAAAGATCACAAATGCACCCTTGTCAAACACCCAACACCTATCCTATCTTTAGCCAATAACGTTAGAAGAGTCTTGGGAGCATCATGTATAAGCATAAAAGTTTCACGCCGAGCTGCTGCATTCTCAGCTAGGAGATCAGCACAGATATTAGTTTCCCTCCATACCAAATTCAACTCACAGACACAGACATTTCTAAAAAAGTGTAAAGTCCATATTTGCACTATTGTTAGAATGTAATGAAGATGAACTCTTATGATTAGATGGATTAAAAAAATGGATGCATTATTGTTAGAACTTACATCGTTCCTGCCACATGGGTACTGACATGAGTCATGTTGGCTGGGATAAGTTTTGGTAGACCAAAATCTAAAATTTGGGTGTCAAGTATTTCTCGAGGAGAATATTGCTAGCTTTGATATCTCGATGAACGATATGTGGTCGCACAACAAAGTTTGGTCAGTATGGGATTGATTTTTGGTTCCCTTCAAACAAAGAAAAAGGAAATAAGGCATCAATGACTGATTCTATAAGATTATCAATAAAAAATAACATAGATAAAGTCAAAGTGGCAACCTGAAAGTGGCAAAAGAGCAATAGAACCATTATCATCAAGATGTAACTCTGCTTTTACAAGCTTTGCAGTTATAAATACATGAAAAGGGAGTCATAAGCAGTCAGAAATTGAACAATTACAAACAGGGTATGGTGCAAAACAATCATCTAGAAAAATTCAAGAGTACATGACAAAAGCTAGCATCAGCAGCCACACGTCTTTCCAGTAATATGCAGCCATTTAAACAAACAGTTCATCTTGCTAAATAACATCCACTGCCACAACTTGTTAATCCCTAAAACATGGGTTTACAGGTGGATATTTTGATCATGGGAGTTGCTTCTTGATATAAAGGAGATTTTAATTACAACAACCATAGAAGATGTATTAAGAGAACTACAAATTAATATAATAGTTTATAAGATTCTCATGAAACTTACAATAGGCCAGTAAGGTAGCCAAAAATGTGCATCCGAGCTGAGGGACTGTACTTGAATACATATATTGTCTCACAAAGGCGTCTCAATGCTTGAACTTCCATCAACAAGAGCAAAATACAGATTGCCAAACCTCAGATCTATATTTTACAAAGGCTCAAATGAGAATGAGATTTATGAAAAGAAAGGATATTCAACCCCTACCAAGTAGTGACAATAGTGGAGTATTGTAAAGGCCCAGAGGCCAATGGTGCCTCTTTATATGCATAAAACCAAGTTGTGACCAAAAAAATGTTGTCCACAAAGAACCAACACATAAAAATGATCAAGAATTTCGAGGTACAATGAATTTCGCAAATCAACAATTTAACAGAGACATTTATTATGGATATATGAATAACTTCAGTAGAAAAACGTACTTGAAAGCTTCAAATATGTGTATATATATAATTAGAGGAACATAGTACGGTCGACCATGCTTGGACATATGACACACTAATCATGGAAACTAAAAGATGAGAATATAAACTATATCAATGACAACAGAAAAACTCAAAAACTAAAAATTAGATGGGGTGAGGAGAGGGAAAGGAAAGAGAGAAAAAAGAAAAATGGGGAAGGATTAACATTTATACTTGAATAAAATTACAAGTTTCCATCTCTAATACAATTATATTTGAATTTCCATCAAATTGTAACTAGTTTGTCTACTCACCACTTTTTGGTAATTTTTCTTAAAATAAATAGTCACAATGACAACTTGAATAATAAGATTCCTAAAAGGATTAAAAATTCATAACACCACAAAAATTCCATGTCTAGAAAATTAAGAAAAAAAAAAGGGTCATCAAAAGAAATCTGAAATCACTATTATCATGGACAAAAACCCAAAAGATCAAAAAGGTTAAATGATAAGTAGTACTAGAACATAGAATATAATGCAGATAAAATTATCCCAAACAAGAAGAGGAGGTAAAAGCACCAATTGGAGTGCAAGTCATAGAGAACCAAATCAATCCCAACCAGGTTGGCACCCATAAGGCCGCCCAATCATATGCTAGCACACCATCAAGAGTTGGTGAGAAACCAACCACAAACACCGAAGCCAACCTCACCCATGCATAAGAAAACCAAAACTAACAAACTAACACACATAAAGAAAGACAAGAAACACCAACAAACACAATATCAGCAGCATGAGCACCATAAAAACAGCAGCCAGAGCACACAACATCAGCAGCCAGAGCAGCCAACAAACAGCAGGGAATGAACACCACAACAGCCAGCAGCAGACATACAAACCAACAACCACCAGGGAATGAACACCACAGCATCACAGCAGACATACAAACCAACAACCACCAGAGCAGACAGCATTGCACAACATAAATAATCAGACTAACTCTGCTTCAAACAAGTCTCGGTGGTGGAATATGATAAATCTGTCATTCATGATGCAAGGTAAGAACTTATGTCCGGGCAACAATTGATGTCATCTTGAAGAGAAATAAAGAATTTGGGCATTCAACAGATACTTAAATGGCCCATTGTTGTTCACTTAGAAGTTGAGATGAGTGCATTGCATTTGAAAGCATTTGAATATATGTACAACTACTCTTTTGCAAGTGTTAAGCAAAACTACACAAATACAATTTCACAATGACAGCTTTAATTTATAGGATAGAAAGATTACATACGTATTCACAAATTTACTAGATTTCTCCTAATTCTATTAGAAAAAAGACTCAGAAATAGAGAATTTTGGCTCTTTGACAATTAAGACTTTTCTATACCCAATAAAATCACAAATAACAATCCAATAATACAGCTTGACTAAAAAAAAAAAAAATGAAAAAAATCCCTGGATTGATCCATACTTCTACAACCCAAATCTAGCAAAATTGAAAGTAACAAAACCACCCTTAACTACTAAACCAAATAAAGCCTAAATAAACATGTCATATAGTCATGAACTAATGAGAAACATGAAATGAACACTCATGTTGATCCTACACTTAATTACAGAAGTCCAAGTGCAGTCCATGTAAAATTGGAGCCTTGCCCCTTTTTAGAATATTATGAACTAGACATCCATGTCCTATTGCATTTACCTAAGCTAATGTACCACATTATGCATTACAATGCAACTTCTCAATCATGAACATCTAACATGGAAATATATCAGTCATATATTGCAGGAAATTAATCTCGCCACATCGATGTTAGATGAACGATAAAGTGAAAAAAAGAAAATATTGGCACCTAGGTGTTGAATCAACTGTCAGGTAACCACTTGGGTCCTTTGCCATGGGAATCCCGAGTGATTTGAAGATTTTAATGTCTTTCTGAATGGAGTTAGATTTGAGTCCAACATTCTTTTGAATCTTTCTCCATTTTATTAACTACAAAACCATACCTTCTTAGGCATTGTCTCTCCTCCATCTAATACTGACTGAATACAGGTTACACTATACTATACTACTCTCTAATAACACTATACTATACTACTCTCTAATACTGACTGAATACAGGTTGCTGTCATTATGTAGTTGGGCAGCCAGTGAACACAAAATCATGGTCCAGTTATTGTCTTCCTCTCTCAACCTATATTCAGAATTGTCTACACATTCCAATCATCCAAAAACTAGCCTTAATTCAAAACCATCCAAAAAGAACTATCCTTAAGTTATAATTGTCCAAAAAGTTATAAACTACCCAAAAACTATATCATATATAAGTTTCTAAACAAGTGTTGTTAAAAAAAATCCTATAGTCAAATAAGTGTTGTTGTTCTGCAGTATACGGAGAAGCCACCATCCAATAAATTAGGATTTGACAAATTGAAACATTTTATAACTAGCATATTCACCTTTATAATTGAAGAATCATTAGCGCATCGTATCAACTAAATCCATGTCTCGATCTGTTAACAATCAGACCTATTAGATTCTGATAATAATTGAATAATCACATTTCAACCACAAATTATTGGATTAGATTCAGCTTAGAATACAGTTCATTGATGGGCCTAGTCTCAGGTTTATATTCCTTTTCATTTTAAGACAAATTTTCCAAGGAGATCTTGTATTTCTGATTTGCCTCACCGCCACCAATGATGCTAATTATAGTTGTATCAGTGACCAATTAAGGTGCTTAAAAAGATAAAATCCACATCACGGACGTTCTTAGTTAGCTCGCAGAAAAATAATCCCAAGTCTACCACTACAAACTCAAGTGTTATTCACAACGTTCATTCAGAATCTTATAGTATGGACTTAGGGCCATATTTTAATTAAATGAGAGGAAAAGCAGAGGGTAATCAAAATATGAAAATACCTTGTGTATGCTGATATTATTCCATCTTTAGTGAAACTATCTTCTTGTGTGCCAATCTCATGCAAATACAGACAATCAGGATTACTGCAAGACTGCACCAAAAAAATTTCAATCCTCACCTATAACCAATAGTCCAATTTCCAATCAATAATTCAGAAATCATACCACATTTCTCAGCCAGGCATGACAATACTTTGTGGTTCCAAAGCATGCCCTGCAAAATGAAATCCCAATACCTACATAAGAGAATACAGAATAGAACATAAATCTTGAATGTAGCCATTTCCCACCTCAATGATCTACCATCCAAGGTAAACCCATACACTGATTGAATACATTGAACCGCTTCCTCCTCCTTTGAGTAAGGAATATATCCGATAGAAATCACGCTAAGAACGTAATGCTTGTAGTGAAGTAATGGAACAAAAATATGTAAACAAGCCAAGATCAACATACAACCGGATAAAAGCGTAAATAAACGCATCTTCGATTAGGCGCTTCTTTGTACATATGAACTAATAGAATAAGCAAGACATTGAAATGAACAAGCAATGTTTGACAGAAACATTTTGAAGTATTTATAACTCAATTTCACTTCTCAAGAAAGATAAAAATAAATACATAAACAAAAACTAGCAATATTGAAAACACTTAGACTTACACTACAAGTATTGTCAAAATGTTGAATAGCACCAGCTGATGTCCGAGATATAGACACCTTCAGCACCTTTCCATACTGACCAAAATACTCTCTCTGCTGGAGAAGCTGCTAATAAAATGATAAAACTGTTAATGAACAGACCTATACCCCTGTTGTGAGGGGTGGTAAGGGGGAGAGAGAGAGAGAGCAGAAAAGTACACACGTCTTCATCTGCCAGATTAAGAGGTAACCCCACAATGTAGACAAGATTTCGTTGAATCACTCGCACACTGCTAAGTTGCTTTATTCCTTCAGATGTTTTACCTTTTGCCTTTTGTGGCTTTACTTTTCTCTCCATATTCATCTCAAAAAAATGAAATATCAAAGATTAGATTCATATCTAAAAGAAGTTAGAAAACTTGGGAAAATTTGGGGCAGATTCTGCAGAGAATGCATGTTAATATTAGAGACAAGCTAGTTTGTGTACATACAAAGAAATGCAAAAGCCTAAAAAGTTACTGAAAATGGAAGACCTAAACATTTCATGAACCAAACACTGTATGACATCAAGTGAGACTTGAAATTCAACTCAAACACATAAAAATCTTCACAATACTGATAAATTCAAATAAAATCTAACCCGAAAGAAGTGTTGAAAACAATTCAAATGAGGCAAAGACCTAAACAGGACATTTCTAGCAAAAAATGTAACAAGGTTCAAACACTCGCCCCGAAAAGTCAAATTTCAAGACCAAACAATCAAAAGATTCGACGAAATCCGATCCACATAATTGGAAAACTTTAAAATGCCAAAAATAAAACCAATTCTACAGTGAAAACAATGGATCGCTCACTAGACTAGCAAAATATATTGAAAACGATACGAAAACTTTGACCAAAAAAAGCTGAAAGTGGAGTCTAACACTATGGCATCAACATAAGACTCTATATAACTTGCTTTAGTCCATTTGAAAAATAAATCCATCAAATGATTAACATTTTCACCTCATCAAATTATGTAATGACAAATGCCAAATAAAGACATTAAAATCTTACCAAGAAACCCAAGAGAGAGAAGCAAAGCAATGAAAGCGAATGGCAATCCTACCAAGAAACCCAATGGCCTGCAATTTGCCATTTAAATTTATACCTCTCTCTCTCTCTCTCTCTCTCTCTCTCTCTCTCTCTCTCTTCCCTTTCTTTGTTGTTTGTTTGATTCTCTTCTCTCTACTCCTGCAGATTTTGTTACATTGAAGGATAGCCTTCCACTGCGGAACAAAGAAAAAATTCAAAAAATAAAATAAAAATAAAAAACTCAGTGATTAGAGAGAGGGAGGGAAGAAAAGATGTCAAAACCGTTTCCTCTTATTGTGGAAGATAATATATAAATTAAGGTAAAAAAATTAATGTGATAGTAATATTATCTCATCATTAACACGTAAAAATTAAGATAAATAATTTTTTTCAAAAAACAAATAACATAAACAAGTAAATTTTTCTACTACATTATCGACCAATTTTCGCCTCAGAAACCTGGCACCTTCAAAATTCTATCTTTGTAGCTGAAAGCATATGGGTTTTAAGTGAATATATTCGTGTTCATATTTTCAACAAGTCTAATAGTTATACTTTGGTTTACAAATACCATCGGAAGATTTCATTAATTACCCAGGCTCGAACTCACTTCACATTGTGAACTTTCACAAGTATCAACTTTGTCATGATTGATATAAACCTTAAAACCTGCCAAGAGAAACTTAGCATGAAGGAAACCATATGAAACCATAGCAAAAATAACCATTCAAAGTCCTATATGACAAGAACAGGCAAGTTAATTCGTTATGTATTGATATGGAGGAATAAAATAAAATAAACCAATTTCATTGGCAATAAATGTCATAAGCACATGAACATAATAAGTTTTCTCTTATAGGCATATTGTCAAACACAATGTGTGCAAGGTATACATATTAATAAACACTGATTTAACACACAAACGTACAAATCCAATACCAACATCTGCAAACAAAAGAAATTGAAAAACATGATCCTAAGTAAGAAACAAGTATTCATAGTGCTCTCCAAGTGATTGTAGAATGTCACTCACCTTGACAATCAATGTTGTAGCACCGAACATGTTTGGAGTGTCTACCCCATTGAGATAAGCTTTGATTTCTGGGATACCAGGTCCAGCCGCAGTGGGTGTGAAACACACACACGTAATGCAAGAAAGAACTATGGTCGAATAAAATTAACACCAAGAAAAATATAAATCCCATCGTCTCAGATACACCAAGATGATTGCCAAAGCATTTCTCAATTCCCAGCTCTAGCCAAGGTAAACAGTTTTATTTTTTTTTGGGGTGAAGGATATTTGAGAATTATCTGTTAGCTGAAAATATTTCAAATGGGTTTCTTAATTTAGTGCAAGGATATAACAATACCTTTCTTCTTCTATGTAGCGAACCACTGGAGAGATGCTTGTACCCTACAATATTCTCGATCAGAAGATTGATGAACGTGGCAATTATGCCGTCCATTTTAAGAAAATATATCGCAATACTTGGACTTTTGATCTCGCTTCTCGGTCAAATATGCTTGAAGAGATCATTCTCATTGATCCTGTATAAAAAGAATTTGCTGCATAAAGAAGAATGTGAAGAAGAAAAAGGAACATCAGAATCCAAGAACAGAGTAAGATGTTTTTACTCATAGTCCAAGCTCTCAATATGAGAGACCTCTTCATGAGTTGTAATAAAGGATTAGCATGGGTGAATTGTAATAGATAAGCTCTGGAAAATAGGCAAGGAGCACCGGTCGGTCTTGGAAATTTCTAGGAAAAGTGGTGAAATTTGTCTTCTTCTTCTATTATGTATGTGGATGATTTGAAGCCCACGTGTCTAGCCCAAAATCTGCAAGGAAAGAGTTAGAAACCAAGCAAACAGGAGCGTTATATCACCGAGGCGTAAGTTATACCAATCTTACACACTTTTTATATATGTTATAGATATATATCAACATAAATTACATATATAAAGCGTAAAAGGAAGATGAAAACATACTTTTAACCATGATCTTGCTTAAGTAGAGGGAAATTGAAGAGTGAGGAGGAGGCATGAAGCCTTAAAGATTTGGGTTTAGTTTGAAATTTAAGAGATGTGACAATATTGGGGTGGGGAGTTACAGAGGAACCGAACCAAACTCCTGTATGTGTAGAGAGTAACATTGTGGACGCCTTGAAGCTCTGCTCATGATACACTATCAGGAGCTTTTAGATACTCATACTTTTTCAAGCATATATATATAGGTCATTAACAAATAAATTCATATCAATTCCATAAATAGATTATAATTAGCAGGTAGCTTTGGTAACTAGTATCCATGTTAAGCTAGATTACCTCTCCTTCAGCATAGTCAATCAGAAAAACCTTGGTCAGCATCTTCAGTGGATGTTGCAGAAGTTTCGCGTATCACAAGTGCCGATTCAAAGAAGTTCTTCATCGATAGATTGGCAAGATGCACGCCTCACAAAGAACGCTAAAAGAGAAGCACAAAGAATTAAAGATGAAGAACATCTAAGCAACAACGTAATCACTATTGTAGTGTGTTACTAAGTGGAAGCAGTAAAGATGAAGCCATATTTTCTTTCTTTTGGTAACAAAAATTGAATTTCAACGCGATCACTATTATTGTAGTCAAACAATAATTCTATATTTAGAATTTAGTATGTTCAAATTTGTAAATCTACACTTACAAGGATAGATGCTATTGATTTTATTAAAATCAAAACTTTACACACAACAACAAATGAATAGCGTTAACTAATTAAATATGCACAATAATTTAATAATCAAAGATGGATAGCTGTTAAGTGTTAAAGTAGACTTGAATAAATGAGAAGTCAAAAACTAAAACTAGAAAATAGATTTAATTTGCATATGTAGCATTTTACATTGTGGAAGGAAAGGGAGTTCAAAATAATATTAAAAGGACAAAAGCTTAAAACACTGATTAGATATTAACTATAATATTCTATAAAGTAGCATGAATTGTGAATATAGATTGAAAAACATGTAAATATTCTTGGGCCCCATGAAACCATGATAAATGAAGTATCTAGCAAGAAATATGAACCTGTAATGGCATAGGAGTGATGATAACTAGAAGAAACTTTAATAATTTCCTTGGAAAGTCTAGAAACTTTGAGGGGCTCTTGCATTAATAATACAACCAAATTACATGGTCAATTCAAAAGGAACTCCATTGGAAACATTACAAATAACAATCTAAACAATCACATCTCTTTTTCCTTTTTATTGGTGCTAAAATTGTCGAAGAAGATAGTGAGTGAAGTTAACCAAAATAAATGTAAATAGAAAAATAATATGTAGTTTGAGTGGGGAATTTATGCAAACATGTGTGAAGCATTGTAAAAAAACACAACCAAAACTGTGCCATCATCAAATAACATGACCCTCTTCATAAATATACCTTATTTTAACCCATAACAATGCACAATGAAAACGGGTTTAATTTTACCAACATCAGCCAAGCAATCACACACAACCATATAAATCATGTCAGAAAGTCCTGCCTAGAAGATAACATACATACTCTTTAACAAACATTTTATCATCTTGTAATTCATACCCAAAGGCTACTCATCATACCCATGCTTCCATCCATTGTGGTCCTTCAGCACCATCCAGAGCACAGCCTGCAAGGGTACCATCAATCAGAAACTACTTTACTGCACAATCATCCAATAGCTGGTTGCTACCAGATTCGTAAGAAATGCCCTCAAGATAGATCAAGGCACTTCAGAAGTGCAAATTATAGGAATTCCAGTATTTTTCTTTATAAAATAAATGTACCAAACGGAAGAAACACTGGAAGTACCAGGCTTTATATGCTGCAAACAATCTGCATTAATAATTTGAATTGTTTCGCTTTGTCAAAGCACGTTGAAGAGAAATAAGGTCACTTGCAGAAGTAAATCATTAAGGGTATCCATTCTTTGGTGAGGGAACATCATTGAGGATCTACTCAACTTTCCTTTTCCCCGCATGAAATGTAATTAAGGAAAAATTAATTAGATGACACATTTCATTTTCCCTCGTAACGTAATTAAGGGTAATTAATTAGATTAAGTCATATATATTAGATGACAAATATCCAATACATGACAGAACATCAAATTCAAAAAGCCAAAAAGAAGCACATCTAGTTCTCAAATAACATATATTTAATGCCTCCGTAATACATATAAACAAAACTTAATGTACTAACAACACTTCAAAAAAAGATTACTAGCACTTGAGATTCTTCTCAACTTGTTGCTTTTACAAAAAACCTCTAAGATTTCCAAAGATCAATAGACTAGATGCTCTCAAATGACAACTCTAATCAATTCAGTCACATATAACTATTTCTTAGTTCCAAGATAATAGATTGAACAACTCTAATACCTAACTAGGCCTGTCTCTTGTTGGGAATTTTATAGAGCTTTAATTTAAGTTTCGAAGTCAAGCTATTTCAGAAAACTACGTAATCTAAATCTCATTGAATTTTCTTATTTCCTTTTCTCAGCAACCAAACAAAAAATGAACTACAACAGAGAAAGAAGAAGAAGAAAAAAAAAACGCAGCAAATCAAAGCTATAAAAAAGTGATTAATCAACTTACTCTCAGAGCTCAATCACTACAGATCCCGGACTAGAACCCCCCGCAAAATCCAACGAAACAAACAGCTGAACATAAAAAAAATATATAATTTAACAACACATCAAATTGAACATGAATTCTAAAAAAATAAAGAAGGAACAGATTGCATCAATCAATAAAAACTGATACAGAGAAAAATTCAAAAAAAAAATAAATAAAGCCAGAAATTGATTAGAGAACAGGGGCTAAAATTCAAAAGAAGAAATTGAAGAGAGTACCTTCAAGATTCATGCCAGTCATATTACTGTGAGAGAGAGATAGGGAGAGTGCAGAGACCGATCAGTGTTTATGAAGGGGCTAGGGCAAATATAAGGAAAAGGGGGAAAAAATATAAATGTTAGGGTTTACCGAGAGAGAGAAATAGGAGAATATACATACCAGTTATTATGGAGAGGCCGGTGACGACAAGAAGCCATGCTCACCGGCGGTGGTGACGGAAGGAGAGAGGAGATGAGTTGCGCGAAGGTGGGGAGGAAAGTGATGAATCTCACACAGAAAGTCAGTAGAGTTGGCTATGAAAAACAATTCAACACAATTTTTAGGTTTTTTTTTTTTTTTTTTGAAAAAATTAAAATGAATTTGAGAGCAATAAAAATCAAAACTATAGTTTTAAAATTTTAAAAAGTATTTATGATCTAAAAGATAAAATTATACAAAAATAATAAGTATTTTTTATTTTTTCACCCAATTGTTTTTTGTTTTTTAGAAAAAGAAAATTGAAACTAGTTTCTGAAAATAAAACCCAACATATTGAAATTGATAGTCTAACCACATTCTTTGAAAAAAGTTTAAATTATCTCCAATTAGTCATTTCAACTTAAAAGTGTGTTTGGACTTAATGGGTTCATTTTGTGATCTAATTCAATAATCACTTTAATTTTACAATTCAGTAACTAGAATATTTAAAACTCTTTGAAAAGTTATAATAAAAATACAATCACTAAATTACTTTATTTCACTAGCAAAATTTTTACCGACGAATAGTGTTATCGTCGCTAAATGGTTAACTCTTTGCCCACGCCAATTTGTCGTCGCCAAAAGTAAACTCACTAATAGCAACGCTCATTGTGTTGCTAAAATATAAGTCCCGTAGCTAAAAGTTTTGAAATTTTAGCGCCAATTAAAAATTTTGGCGCTTAGTGAATGTTATGTTTTTTTAGCGACGATAGCAAATTGCGTCGGTAAAGGTATACTTTTACCAACGAAATTGATCACTGTGTCGCCAAAAATATACTTTTGGCGATGAAAAATTGACGTCGTCGCCAAAAGTAGTTGCCAAAAGTGCAATTTCTTGTAGTGATAAGTCACATAACCTAACCGCACCTTTAAAGTGGTTTGAAGAGAAGTCTCGTGATCGGAAAATACAAACTATCTTGATAGATTGTTTTATATTTTTAAAGATAAAACCAAGACATTCATATCATTTTGTATTATTTTTTTCAAAATATTTATGTTTATGTACCACTACTTTGATAAGTTTACAAGTTTCAGAGCAATTTCAACGGTAAAAATCAAAATGGTGATGCTACGAGAATGGTACGTTACAGTATGAAAAATCTAGAAACCCCATAGATGTTGATTTGTGATTATGTAACAATTTTAAACAGAATATAACAATCCCAATCAAACAATCAAGACAAAGAGACACAACGATTTTACGTGAAAAAATCACAATTGGACACCTCCAACTGTGATAAAAAAATCACAAGCAACAGCCACAAAACAATCCACTAAGAAAATTTAAAGAAATTACACAAGTATACTCTCAATTACCTAGCGAATCCACACCTAATTCAACCAACCTCTATGTGCTTCTTCTAGCCCGTCTTCACCTTGGAATTGTCTTTGCAATGAGGCACTCCAGAATCCACCGAAGCTTCAAGCTCGAATTCTTCAGAATCCACCGAAGAACAACTTTCTCTCTTGTGTAGAACAGATAAAACCTTTGATGTATTCTTTTTAAACCGTGAGTTGAATACTCAATAACACATCAAAGAAACTAACAAAATATCCCCAGATATAAATCTTAAGAACCACAAAGAAGATCTGGAGGAAAAATTAATGAGTAGTCTAGTTTTGGAAGAAAATCAACTACTTATAGAAAATCCAAAGTAATCTTATTTTTGGAAGAAAACCAACTTCTTAAAGAACTCCAAAGTAATCCTAGTTTTGGAAGAATACCAACTTCTTAAAGAATTCCAAAGTAATCCTAGTTTTTGGAAGAAAACCAATTTCTTAGAGAAATCCAAAGTAATCTTAGTTTGACCCAACAAGTAAAATTGGAAAATCTGGAAAACTAGAAATTATTACAACCTTGGGTTTGATCTATGGAATTTGACAACAAAAGGTCCTAACAATCTCTCCCTTTGTCAAATCCCGGACAAAACCACAAAAACACTAAAACAATTTTCCAATCAAAACAAAAAACAGCACCACCAACTAGGAACCAACACTCATAACCAAATCTAAAATCTATGCTCTTGAACAATTATCCTGAAAGAAAACAATCACACACAAGCCAACCAAAAATTTGTGGAACTGGATTAAATAATAAAAGATAAGTCCATCCATAAACAAATGACAATCCAACTGTACCAAAGAAGGATAGAAGCAAAAGTAAAAAAAACTGTACCATGTACCATAAAAACAACTTTCTCTCCCTTTTTGTCACGAATTGACAAAGGAAGTTTAAACAACTATAGCATGCAAGAAGAAAATAATAAGCAAGCAGTGCATAGCAGCATGCAAAACAACTATAGCCAATCTCCTTTACCAAACAAATCAAAGTGTTCATGCTAACAAACTCTTGTAATGATAAACCAAACTCCCCCACATTAAAAACAACCATAAACATTGAAAACAATGAACAGGAAGAAAACGACAAAAACAATATGGTGGAGCAAGTAAGGAATTTCAGATTAGTATCTTAAAACACACAAGACTATCCAAGAAGCACAATTACTTGAAAACACAATGTGCACAATCTATAGAAGATTCCTTATGAAGAAAAGTGATTCATTTGTAGACAAGTCCGCGGGAGACCTCGCTACAGTTCGGACTCGATTTGTGTCACGGTTCGTAATCTGAACCAAAGAGTCCAAATCCGGCAAATTGTTTTGAGAAAACAGATTTTTGAAAGAAGTGCCAAAGATGGATTGTTTTGCTAGATACAGAGTCGCCATCTAAATATTTTATTTTTGGGAAATTTAGGAAACCCTGACTCGTTGCCTAAGGCCACGTGTCCGTCATCACCAAAGTTGCCTCGGCTCGGAAACTTGGGTACGATTGGAGAAGGTCACTTCGTGAGCACCCCCGCTCGCCTGATCAAAGATCGGCCTCTACTAACCATGATATCTAGTTTTGAAAACATTATGCATTCTTATTCCAGTTATTAGCCTAGATTTACTATGTGATGCGCACAGCATACAAGTATAGACCGGGTCGCCTGAATTGGAACAAAACATTTCTTGTTTGTTTTTGAAAGATGGTTTGCTACCCACAGGTAGGCTTAAAGTGCAGATTTTGGCACCCTCAGGTGGGCTTAGAAAACATGGTTTTGCCACTATCTAGTGGACTTAAAACTCATAGTCAATGATTTGTTCTAATCCAAATAACCCAACCTTTACCCACAAGCATTCAGGCAGTTATCTCACATAAGTACATAGCCTCATGGTAAGCATGCTATCATGGCAGTCACTCACACGCATGCAAGGATGCTAAAGCATAAAAACTCACCGAGTACTCCAAGCCAAAACAGAAACTGATTAGAAATCCATGCATGATCCTAAGTATACAGAAATGCCTAATGCAACACATGCAAAAATGTAACTATAGCAGGCTCGGCTATTCTAAACATGGCATATGGAATGCTACAGCTAACTTGTATTGTAACGCCCTCAACATTAAACCCATTAAACATAAAACACAGCATGCATTATTAAAAGAAAACCATTATCTTATTTAAATCATTAGAGTAATATGGAATAAAACATCAAAATAAATGCCCTACGGGCTTACATCTTGCCAAGCCAACACTTGGACACAAATCCATGAGTTCTAACTCAAAACAAATAAAGCCCTAGGCTTGAATGTTTACATTATTTAAATAAAACAACTAAAACAAATAAAACAAATCTTCAAGTCCAAATCCTCACAAGCTAAGTCGTTGGAGGTAGTGAACCGCCTGAACCTGAAAATAAAGTTCCCATATAGGGTGAGCCACAGCCCAGTAGAGAAGTACTAAACCAAGCATAAGAATTAACTAAAGTATTAGCATCTGATACATGGTTAACACACTATAATCAAGTTACAATATTCATGACACGAATGTCTACACTGCCTATGACGCATTGTCTATGGCGTATTTTACTTTCCACTTATGGCTCAGAACCTGGCCACATAACTCAACAGGGTTTCATCTTTTATTACCATTACTTCCAATTCAACAGGAATAACAATTCAAGTTAGACCTAATCATAACAAATACACATGTTGGTATTGTATCAATCATAATCAATTCACTTCCATACTTCCCAACTGATACACATTTTAGTGATGTATCATATCAACAATAAATAGACATATGTCTATTAATCAATAAGCACACATATGAATGATGCTCGGAGTCCATCCCTATCTCCTCCCAACAAATCCGGTTTAGAGGTCCATCCCTATCTTCCCTAAACCGTGGAGTTCATCCCCTATCTCCTCCAAAACCAAATGCATATGCAACATAATCAATACTTGACATATACAACACATGATCAATACACGAATGTTCTCAGATAATTCAACTCCAAATGAATGACTCAATTTCGCTTATACCTAAGCCGCATGCAAGGTCTACAACAATCAATGGCTATCCTCCACCGATAGCCCAAAACAATTATTTCTAAGCAAGAAACAAATACACAACAATTATAATTCCAACATTCTCAAAGGTAAGTATTTAAACCAACCCAATACATCATTAAATTACTAAATTCCCCAATCTCATGGATTTAGCCAATAACACAATTTCTCTTTAAATTAATTATACAAATTAATCTATGACAAAACCTAGGGTTTCTCCCAAAATTACCCAAACTACCCCCACATACCAAAATACCAACACTTAGGATTAAAACGTATAAATGGAGTAGGAATTCCCTACCTCGAAGCAATGAACCCAAAAGAAGAAAACGAAGATGATGCCCGAAACTCCAAAGTGCCCCAAATCCAAGTTTGTTCAGATTAAATGAAAGCCCTCACTCTCCTCTAAATTATTTGTAAAGCAACTAGGGTAGAAACACACCCTAACTAGATCAAACCTAGGAGAAAAGGTGTATAGGGAAGAAGAAAAGTCGGACTCTAGGGTTTGGGATCAAAAAGAGACTGAAAAACTGATCCAAAAGTCGGATCGCACCATTTTATATCCGTCGCCGAGCGGTTAAACTCCGCCGAGCGGCGGATGCACACTCAAAGACTTTCAAGATGAGCTCCCGCCGGCGTCCAACTCCGCCGAGCGCACACACACAGACTCCCGCTCTGCACACGAAATACTGGATGGGTGTTTTTCCCGCTCGAGCGCCAAAACCCCCGCTCGAGCGGACAAGCAACAACAAGTCGCCGAAGGCCAACCTTCCGGCCCGAGCGGACAAGCCAAAATCTGGGCAACTAGTTTTGGTTCCTAAGCTCAACCAACCTGCTCCAAACCCGCCCAACACATCCTATAACTCCAAACAAGAAAAGAAAAAAAAAATATAGGACGACAACAACCACTACACAAAGATAGAATCTACGGAACCTAAGTCCGGATACAAACATCGACTGGGAAAAGACCGGGGTCGCTATATGTATTGAAATACAAATGCAGTTAGTATGATGCGCCGAGCCCGGTGCATGCAAAACAGATGAATGAATGCAAACATGCTATCATACTGTATGCTAATTGAAACATGCCCTAATCTAACCATCATAAGCTGGTAAATAAAAGGGAAAGAAAGACGTGGGGTTGGAAGACATACATCACACGCATGCACGCTTATTACAACATTGCCCTCGCGCAGAGGGTCCGAATAAAATAATATACAGTCCCAAATGAATAGTACAGTCCGAATAAATAATACAGTCCAAATATGTACAAAAATCCTAATTATTTACCAAAATTAACTAAGAAAACAATAAACTAGCATGCAAGCCAGAGACTGCCTTGACTCTTCTTCAAATGATGAATGATGCATATCCGGGTTGCCTTTGCGCGGAAATCCACTGTGATGCCCCAACTAACCTCTGTTTTGCAATAATTTTTGGAAAGCGCGCCAAGCCCCGGAAGACTGCTGATTCTTGATTTGCTACAACAGAGAGCAGGAAAGAGGCATGGCAATGTATTTTCACAAATGTATTCATGCCTCGATCCTCGTGCCACTAATCACGCGTCTCGATGCATGATGGTCGAGGAGTGGAATTGCACAACTCAATATGGAATGAATGCACATGAAAATACAACTAAGACCTAACTCCATCATGGACAATCCGGAGTGTCGGTGACTAGGGAATTGAGACACGTTCCGTCACTCGGAGTAATAAACGCACCGCTTTCCGTGCTCGGGCTAACTCCTATCCCAAACACAATGCAATATGCATGATATGCATGAATGCAACTAAGATACAACCTAACATGCACAATGCTATGAAATGGCATACACGATGCACGAGGTAACATGGCATACACAATGCGCTAACATACAACCTAGCATACACAATGCTATGAAATGAAATGGCATACACAATGCATAATGGACTTACACCAACGTGAGTGGACCTCAGCCACACTCACATAAGAGGCCATAAGATGAAAATGAGACAACTCGAAATGCGTGCTCACGTGCACGCAAACCGAGGACCGCCCCTAAGGCACCAAATGCCACTCTAACAAGACATGGCAAGGCATGGAATATGGCATACTAGCATGCAAATTTCAGTAGCAAAATATGGTGCAAAACTGTCCCAAAACATGGAAACATAGCACCCGATACATGGAATGAGACCCGAAACATGAAATTAGGTACATGGAATGACCTATGGCTATGCAAAGCATGCATTATTTGAACATGAAGTGTGAAGACAAAATCAAGATAGTCCCAAAACAAGCATATTTACAGTTTTAAGCAAGGCCAAACAGTGAACACAAATAGGACTAAGCTAGCATGCAAAAATGGCCCCGTAAGAGAGATAATGAAGCAAGTAGCAGCTTCTGGCCCTAAATGGCCAAGAGCCCTTCAAAAAAGTCGAAGATGGACTCAAAATTAAGTGTTTTACATTTTACAACAAGCCACGAAAACAAACACAAGTATGGCTAAACTATTATGCAAGAAATGGGCCAAAAGGGAGACAAAGAAGTAAGTGATGGTTGCTGGCGTCAAACAGGGGAGGGCCCTTCAACAAAGTTGAAAAGGGGCCCAAAACACGGTATTTTACAGTTAGTGACCAAACCCAAAACAGTGCACATGCAAGCTTAAAATACTATGCAAAATAAGGCCTAAAAAGAGGTTTAAACACAAAGAGCAAAAAGGGAGCTTCAAACAGAAAAAAATCATTTGACAAAAAATGAAGAGGGGGTCAAAATAAGGCTATTTACAGTTCAGACCAGAGACCAAAAATACAAGCACAAGAGGCTAACAAAACATGCAAAAATAAGGCCAAAAGAGAGATAAAGAGGCAAGTGACAAAATTAAGCCTTAAACAGTGAAGAACCCTTCAACAATGTTGAATAAGGGCTCAAAATAAGCCACTTTTCAGTTTATAACCAAGCTCAAAACAATTTACAAATGAGCCTAAAATACTATGCAAGAAAGAGGCATACAAGAGATGTGAAGAAGCAAGTGTAAAATGGAAGCCTCAAACAGGGAGAGGCCCTTAAACAAACATGAAAAGGAGCTCAAAATAATGCTATTTTCAGTTAGGGTTGGAGCCCAAATATGCAAGAAAGTATGGCTAATATATTGAGCAAAATAAGGCAAAAAAGAGGGAGGAAAAGACTTACCCTTGAAGACCAAGTCTTTGATAGCCTTTGGACCAAGAAATGTTGCTCCTCAGCTCTTGAAAACAGCTCCAAGTGGCTGGAATGGAGGTTGGAGGTATGGTACTATGGTTTGTAGAGTAAAGGGTGTAGGGCTTGAGGATTTAAAGGTTGGAAGAGAGGGAGAGGAAGGTGTATGTATGCAAAGCTCTTAGGCAATTTTTTTCAACCCCCTAAACACAGCTGGGAGTGCTGGTTATATAGGCAAAAGAGGGGGGAGAAAAGGCGGGGAAATGGAATTCAAATTTTTCCCCAAAAAGTTGGCCCCCCGGATGCAAAATTTGAGGGGAAACAGAGGGTATATTTGAAAGGAACAGGGGGTGGGGATTATGGCCGGCTGCTTTTCTAGGGTTTAGGTGGCCGGCCGACCTTCCCCATGGTCGGCCGGCCAAGGGTCAATGAAGATTAATGGCCGGCCATGCCAAAAAGAGGGCCTCCCATGTGTGCACAACACAACCATGTGGTCAAAAACTGGAGAAAGTGAACTAGGAGAGAGAAAATGCCACTTTTAGGAGGGGTTCAAAAGGGTCACACACAATTACTGGCCAGCCATGTGATATTGGTGGCCTCTCAGGTGTGTACAACACAAATATGTGGTTTAGGGCTAAAAAATGTGGCCTTATGGTGGTTAACATTGGCTTTTAAGTGAGAAAAACGGGCAACGGAGGGCGATGGAGGAATAAAACTGGTTGTCAGAACAATTACTGGCTTCCCACCCTTCTACGACCTTCCTAACAATGAAAATAAGGTCTCCACCAAAAATGAGCCCAAACCGATGCAAAATGAAGGTTCGGGGGCCGAAACGCGCAGCCCGAGGCCCTGAAAACTGACTGTTAGGCATCGGAAGGGGTGTTTGACCACGAAGTCGGTCTCTCGGACCACAGTGTCCCTCAAAAGGGAGGAAATAAGGTGTATGCCAAAAACCGGAGCAAATGGAGGTGGTTAAGCGGTCCCGAACCGAGGTACACGGCCGACAGCTCTGAAAAATCGGAAACCAGGCTCTAAACGGAAAAAATGGCCTACGACCACGAAACATCGCCTACGGCCACTGAAAGATGATCGACGAGACCTCTCCCTCCCTTCGGGAAGAGAAAACAGAGAAAATGGGACCTGGTTCGCAAACCGAGACAAGGTACAAAAGAGTCCGGAAGTCCGGAGGCAAGGCTCGCAGCCGAGACTTCGCAACCTCAGAACGAGCACAAAATGCAACATCACCGAAAGTGCTCCAAGGACGCTCGAAGTCTTTTGGTCGGTCAAAATGGGTGTCTCTGATTGTCCCTCTTGATGTAACTCGAAAGTCAAGAAGTGACGGGAGTGAATGTCAAAGCCCAGAGACAACCCATTTTTGACAAGGCCGAAGACTTGGACAAACAAACAAAAAATAGATAAATAAATGGTTGCGCTCGCAGGCTGCCTACGTATCCCTTTGCAAGGAATCAAACCAGCGTAGTTCAGGGGCAGGATGCAAAATGATATGCAGAAGGATTTTGATAATTGGACTTATGCGCTACGCGAAGCCGGTTCGAAGATTGGACTTATACGCTACGCGAAGCCGGTTTGAAAATTGAGGATTCATGCAATGCACTATAATGTAGTGGCTAAGATGCAATGTAATAGCTAAGAGGTAAAGGTACCTTACGGGGGCAATTGGCAATGACTTACCTCGACAATGTCCTACCTCATGCTGATGTGGGAATTTTCCTCTTCTTCTCAGTTGAACCACGAGTACTACTTTTCTCCCTGACTATGGTTGCAGCTTTCCCTATTCTCCAACAGGGTGACAGACTAGGTTGGATCAGTATCCAGAATTGAGGTGCATACAGATGCTATCTCAATCTATGGGGCTACCATACAGATTTCAAGCCGAGGATATACCCCTGGGTATTTAAACCAGACTTTAGTCTCGGAAATCCCGAACCTTTGCGTTCTAGACATAAGCCATTCGAACTCTAGTTTCCACCGTCTCAGTTGGTCTCCTAGGAACTCACCGCAAACACAGGCATGTGGCTATACCAGACCACCGGAGGTCGTTTGGGCACGACAAACACTAAAGGAATTGCACCTTTAGAGGATTTAAAGTCTCCTAGACCGGAGAGTGCACAAGACAGTGTGAATAAATGCAAGTGCGATGCGCAAAACAGCGCGAATGATAAATTGCACAGAATAGTGCGATGCGCAAAATAGCGCGAATGATAAACTGCACAAAACAGTGCGATGGAGGTGCACAAAATAGCGCGAATGATAAGAAATGCACAAACAAAGGCGACACGCTAAACAAATATGAGTGATTAGAAATGCACAAAATAAAGGCGACACGCTAAACAAATATGAAGTGATTTGAAATGCACAAGACAGTGCGATACGCTAAACAGCGTGAGTGATTTGAAATGCATAAGACAATGCGATACGCTAAATAGCGCGAGTGATTTGAAATGCACAAGATAGTGCGATGTGATATGCAACCACAAGATGTACAAGACAGTGCTAGTGAGATATAAAGTGTAAGTGCACAAGACAGTGCGAGCGAGATAAAATGCACAAGAAAGTGCGATAAAATACATCTTCTATGCAAGTATGGGGGCATTTTCTATGCAAGTATGGAAGCACATTCTATGCAATATTGAAAGCAAGCACATTCTATGCATGAAACAAGCGAAACATATTCTATGCGGAATCGAAAGCAAGCATATTCTATGCATAAATCATAACGATGCGCGGCATGCATGCAACAACAGTGCATATGAAAGTTCACATTCTATGCAATAGAGGAGCATCAAATATGTACTCTGGTGCCTCTGATTTGCGTCTTAGAGGACTTTGCAACACATTCAGCTCAAAAAAGGCACACCTTGTTCATATTGGCGAGAGATAACATCTACATGTGAACCCCTCGGGTGCTGCTTGGACTGCCATTCTGACTTGAAGCAGGCTTACACTTGGGGTCGAGATACACTCATACTCCAGAGAAATGGCGAGGCCTGAGAAGATGTATCTGGAATGCAGTCTCGGATTTTGCTAAGATTGAAACATGCTAAGATGCTCCAAATTTTCCCTCTTTTCTTTTGCTTTGCAGTCCGGAACCTAAATAGCTTCAGATAGGCCCTTGTTTTACTATTCTGACATGACCTAGGTTGAACCCTGCGGCTTTATGAAAGAACTGATCCTTTTTTGCACAAATGTGGAGAACGACACGGCACTCTGAGCACAAAACGATTTTTGAAATTGAAATGAGAAAAGGGTTCTCAACCGGGTATTGAGCCTACAACTGACCACAGCCAAAACGACTCAACAATGGAAAACAAAGGTAGAACAACCAAAACACAACTCAACAAAAGAAAAACAAGGTAGAATGACCTAAACACATCTGTTGACACTCAAATGACTCAAAACAAGAATCGAGACAAACAAAAACTCACAAACTCAACACTCAGCTGTGTTACAAAGGCGAGAGACCTCTCGGTGCACGAGGAGCCAGTTTCTCCGGGTATTGTTTCCCACCCTTTCTCATTTGTGGTTCTCACATCACTCGGCCTTCAGGCTCTGTTTTTCTAAAAAAGCCATTTTCTCACTTTTTCTCTCAACGCACATCTCTCTATTCTTCAATCTCTCATTTTTCATCCCTCTCCTGGGTGGTTGATGGATAAACAAGAAATTGTGGGCTCATGCCCCTAGCATTCTGCTAGATCCTTCTTCTTCTGCGCACAGTTAGTGAGTTTCTCCCATAGAAGGGCTATACTACAATTGGGTGTGTAGCAAATCTGCAGCCGACATCGGTTGACGATGCTCTGCTAGAGAGTTTGGACATGATCAGATCTGTCCAGATGAGGGTGTGGAATATCTTGATCGATTCCAGTTCGTGCTTCGCACTTGGCTTGATACCTCGTTGCTTGGAGGATGAGAGAGCTTTCTGCATTTTGCTGTTAGCTTCAGCTGTGCCCTTTCTGGCAGGTAAAGTGCCCTTCTTGGCAAGTATGGTGAAAATAGGGAAAAGATAGGAAGCCTGACTCAACTATGCCCCTAGTTCATTATTTTGACCATTTTTTGTTTTAGTTTTCTCCTAAAAAAAAAAAAAAAAATTGACCAAAATGAGAGTTAGATTAATATGCTTGTTCAACTTTTTGATTGGAAATCACGCAAGTCAGGCTATGAGCACTGAAAATTTTCCTTTTTTAGGTCCAGGAAAAAGGTCCAGTTTTGGAAGAAAATGGAATAGTTTTTAAGAGAAGATCAATCAACCTCAGTAAAAATTCTCAAAAACTGTTTTTGCAATCGGTCACTGCTCAACGAGCATAGAACCCACTCTCGAGATGCACAACCTCAGATCCGAAGGAATATTGCCCCTTGCTTGAAGAGAGCTGCATGGCAACGGAAAGTTGCCCCTTGTTTGAACAGCACCGCGGCGCATTGAATAGCAACGGAAAGTTGCCCCTTGTTTGAACGGCACTGCAGAGCATTGTAGTCAGTCCTTAGAACGACGAACACAAACAGACTCTCGGATACAGAGAAGGCAAAGATGATCAAAACCATTATATGGACACATTCGAATTTTGAAGTGTTTTACGGCTGGACTTCAGGATGAAGTTGCCTACGTATCCCAAAGATGGGAATCAAGCCTCACATAGTTCGGGGTTAAGGTACACTCGGGTATTAACCTCTCATTTTTAAGCTCTAACTTTCACCAAGGAGCCTGTCGCGGGTTTTCGACCTTGCGAGCTTCTGTTTTTCTTTTCTTTTCAATTCTTTTCTTCTCTTTTTTTCTTTTTTTTTTTTCTCTTTTCTTCTTTTTTTCTTTTTTTGCTTTTCTTCTTTTTTCTCTTTTCTTCTTTTTTTCTTTTTGCTTTTTGTATATATCTTTTCTTGCTCTAACTTTTGCTCGGTCGCCTTCTTCGGTTTTCGCCCAAATGAGCCTCTCAAAGAGTAAAAGTGTAACAAGTCCATGCCAAATGATTTTAGGATCTCGAAGCCATCCGTATCCAAGAGAGTGGCTGTTGTATCGATTTGCAGAAGGATCCATCTTCGGCTCTTCGAACACATCGGACATTTTCGCCGCTAGTTCGAGGGGTGCTTCTGTTCTAGATTTGCAAGCTTCTTCTGATGAGGTCTAATCTTTTTTATCTGACTTTCTTGCCGCTAATTCATGGGCTGCTTCGAATCTGGCCACTCAGGCCTCACATTGCGGTTGACCGTTGAACGTTCTGAATTCAAGTTCAAGGTTCGAAAGTGAGGAGTTAAGTTTCGGGACTGAGAGCGACCCTAAGCTGCATAATCTCAAAAGTGATTCCACACATGTCTTCGCAGGACCGCGCAAAACATTTTTTGAAAGTTTTTAAGAAAGCGACAAATCGCTCGCGCTAAAGACAGTGTAGAACCAATCTGGATCAAAGCTAGGATCCTTCCCAGTACTCACACTAACAAGCATGATTTCATTCATTAAGGGAGTAGCATGCCTCTCTTTCTCTCAATTGATCAAATTTTTGCAAATCCTGAGGAATTCCTTCCTCTTCGTTTTTTTTTATCACAATGTTTCGAAAAAAGTTTTGGAAAACTTAGGTCGATGCAACGAATTCAAGGCACAGAAAAGACACAGCTTCTAGTCAAATACTGCCATCTCATTTAGAATTTCTGGCACAACTGGCACGCAGCAGAAGCAAACACAAAAGCATGAAAAACCACTACTGTTTATTCAAAATCTATTGGCATTACTGGCTCCAAGGCAGAAACAGACTTAAAAGAAAATGAGAAGACAAACACAAAACAAGCAAGTGATGTTGAGGTAACATCCCCGAAATCACCTGACTCTTAACAAAACATGACTGACTCGATACAACAAGACAGACCCGACTGACTCAATATGAAAAGACTGACTCAAAACAAAGAGACAGACTCAAAACAAAACAACAGAACTGACTCAATACCCAAGCTAGAACGTACAAAACCCAGCATTCACAAATGCTCAAAACAGTGCGTGCCATACACCACATCTGAAATAAACTGAACGACGTCCGCAGGTGGTTCATTCCCCGATCACATCACATTATCCCCCCAAGTTCACCGATCCAGTGCCGATAGACTTTGTTAAGCTTGGCGCGACAATGACCCCGTTGTCAAATAGATCCTGTACTTCATGGCGAAGACGGAAGCAGTTGTCGGTAGTATGGCCAGTTTGCTGATGGAAGTCACAGTACTGGGCGACATCATGCGTAGCCGGAAGAGGATTTGGAAGAGGCCGAGGCTCAAGGGGTTTGAGATGGCCTTGTCCAACAAGAACTTGGAGAGCTTTGGACAAAGGCATATAGAGGGCATGGAAGACCCTCTGACCTCGGGGTTGGTACTTCAAGTTTTGTGGATTTTTGCTGGACGCACCAGTAAAAGAATTGGCAGGTACTGGCCTGGTTTGTTGATCTCTTCCGAGTGCAGGATTATAGCTGAAAGGAACGTTTCTGATACAATGACCCTTCTCCCGGCTTGCCCCTTGATTCAAATTGCCCCCAACTTTAGTGGCGAAAATGTTGTCCACAGTTTTTGCAACAACTGCGAGCACTTGCTCTTTGTTCAATCCCTCGGCTTTCAAAGCCTCAACCGCCAACAAAAGATGTTCATGGGGATCCATGTCCGCCCCTATCTTGTTCTTTCCACTCGCCTCCACCTTGCCAAGGGATTGGCATTCCTCAAATACAGCCCGTCCCAAGACTGGGGAGCCTTTTGACATAAAATTCCCAGTATGTGATGTGGTCGATGATGGAACCAATGTCCCGAAGGCCAGATCTGTCACGGTTCTTTGAAGATCTTTAATCATTCCCATCAACTCAGAAGTAGTGGGTTCACAGGTTTGAGATGGTCGAGGTTCAGGTGCACCCATCATGCATAAGTCCATGCTTTTTGGGATAAACACCTCAAGCTTGGGTAGATGGGCCGAGGTGATGTATATGCTGGGGTCATAGGTGGATGGCAGTATATGGATGAGATTGAGGTAGGCAAGAGATGTTTGGTCATTGGGGTCTGAAGGTGGAGCTATCGTCCGGTTGTCGATGAGATTTTGGACCTCATAACGAAGGCGGTAGCAACGGTCGGTGCCATGGCCGCGCTGCTGATGGTACATACAGTACTTGGAGGGGTTATGTTTGGCTGGGAGTGGGTCAGGCAGAGGTTGAGGATCGAGGGGTTTGAGATACCCTCTTTTCATCAAGACTTTTAGTGCGCTAGTTAGGCTCATATAGAGAGGGGTAAAAGTTCTGCCTTGAGCTCGGGCTGGGCTGGTTGTTTGTAGGCTTGGTTTGGCAAAAGGATTGGCTGTGGTGATTGTATTGATTTCAGTGGGTTCGGGAATAGTGCTACTTCCGGCATTGGTACTCCCTGAAATCACCCTCGTCGGTTTACTTGTTCTGGGAATGATCCCACTGTTGAACGCATTCTCTACCTGAACCCCAAGTTCATGCAAACTTTTGAAAGTGAATAGCGGAGCGACTATCAACTTTTGCAACATATCATGCTTGAGGTTTCGCACCATCATCTGCACTTGATCTCTCTCAGAAGGGCGGCGATCTGTCATTTGTGCTGCCTTTGCTCTCCACCTTGTAACAAATTCCACAAAAGGCTCTGTTGGGTTCTGGCGGGTTGCTTCAAGTTCTTGGATGGTCATTTCAACTTGGATATTGTAGGAATACTGATCGACAAAGGCCTCAGCCAATTCTTCCCAATTTTGCTTCACTTTGTCCTCCAATTTAGCGTACCAAGTGGCTGGTAAGTGGCTGCTACACCAGACAGGGTTCTTCCATACAGAGAGAGTTTCTGTGGCTTAGTCAGACCCATCGGCTTTAGGATATCCAAGAAAAGCCGGATATGTACCATAGGATCTCCAGACCCGTCGAAACGGTCAATATATGGCATTTTGAATTGTTCGGGAGCCGTCGGCAACCTCGGTGTACCCATCCTCAATGTCGGAATGGAGTTAAGGCCATGTGCCTTTTGAATTGCTTCTCAAGGTTTGCAATTTTCATCGCTCGATCGAGCTCATTAACATCAAGGGATAAAGCCTCTCATTAGGCCGCACTAAGGGTCCGAAAACTCGTGCTTGAGCTAACCCTTCGAGGATCTGGACCTGCAAATCTTCACCGCGGAAGTGGGTCAAAGTTCTAGGGTCCCAAAGTCGATGTGAGGCGACGTCCCAGATGGGCGCCGTTTAATATCGGGTCTCACCGCATGGCGCTTCCTCGATGAAGGCCGCTATCACGACCACAAATTCTTCCGAACCTTGTGCCATCACGGTCTGCTGAGTCTGAACAAAGGTGATGTGACTGGCGACTGACGGATCAGATAAACCAGTGAGCCCTGACTGGCCTTTCTTTGCCTTGCCTCAGCGAAAGAACACTGGTTTCCCTTGAATCGAATTTCTGACCTAACAAAGTCTATCAGCACTAGTCCAATGTACCCGGGGGATATCGAAGCCTTCTGAAGCTATGGTTCCCAGACTACCTAGCAAAAGAGAAAACATGCAACATCTCAGCCCGATTTCACGATAACCCATACGAAGAGAGTTGAATAACTGTGCCTCCTACAAAATTTTGCCCAAAATTCCGCTCATAAACTGATACCCTCAGGTGAACTGAATCCCAAAGTACTGAACTGGTGCCCGCAGGCCTGATGCCCAAACTTGTAGACTGATACATGCATTCCTATATAGACGCACTCTAAAAGCATATAACAGATAAGTGAGAGCAAAAACACCCCTATGTTGGGGTAGGGTTTCCCTGTCCTATTTTGTCAGGAGCTAGGGTTTCACTACGCACGTAGCGGTTTCAAACAACCTATATCGGGTAGGCAACCTGTCCTAGTTTGGAATGGTCACTATGGATTCCGAATATGCACTAGGTCGAATGGTCAAAAGGGTGCCCCAGTAAAACTGGGGTTTGTGTTCCCATACTGGCAGAGCCCACAACCGGTCAGCCTTATGGTCATGCCTTGACAAGACAAGCCTCCGGCAAACCGTTCAGGAATAGCAGATGGCAAACACGGTGTCCTAAGCGCACCAATGCAAATGCAATGCAAAGAAACACATAAGTGTAGCCAAAACCAGATATCATGAGTTCGAGTCAAGTTCTCTTAATTCCCTAGCAGAGTTGCCAGAAACTGTAGACAAGTTCGCGGGGGACCTCGCTACAGTTCGGACTCGATTTGTGTCACGGTTCGTAATCTGAACCAAAGAGTCCAAATTCGGCAAATCATTTTGAGAAAACAGATTTTTGAAAGAAGTGCCAAACATGGACTGCTTTGCCAGATACAGAGTTACCACCTAAATATTTTATTTTTGAGAAATTTAGGAAACCCTAACTCGTTGCCTAAGGCCACGTGTCCGTCATCACCAAAGTTGCCTCGGCTCGGGAACTTGGGTACGATTGGGGAAGGTCACTTCGTGAGCACCCCCGCTCGCCCGAGCAAAGATTGGCCTCTACTAACCATGATATCTAGTTTTGAAAACATTATGCATTCTTATTCCGGTTATTAGCCTAGATTTACTATATGATGCGCACAACATACAAGTATTGACCAAGTCGCCTGAATTGGAACAAAACATTTCTTGTTTGTTTTTGAAAGATGGTTTGCTACCCGCAGGTAGGCTTAAAATGCAGATTTTGCCACCCTCAGGTGGGCTTAGAAAACATGGTTTTGCCACTATCTAGTGGGCTTAAAACTCACAGTCAATGATTTGTTCCAATCCAAATAACCCAACATTCACCCATAGGTATTCAGGCAGTTATCTCACATAAGCACATAGCCTCATGGTAAGCATGCTATCATGGCAGTCACTCACACGCATGCAAGGATGCTAAAGCATAAAAACTCACCGAGTACTCCAAGCCAAAACAGAAACTGATTAGAAATCCATGCATGATCCTAAGTATACAGAAATGCCTAATGCAACACATGCAAAAATGTAACTATAGCAGGCTCGGCTATTCTAAATATGGCATATGGAATGCTACAGCTAACATGTATTGAAATACAAATGCAGTTAGTATGATGCACCGAGCCCGGTGCATGCAAAACAGATGAATGAATGCAAACATGCTATCATACTGTATGCTAATTGAAACATGCCCTAATCTAACCATCATAAGCTGGTAAATAAAAGGGAAAGAAAGACGTGGGGTTGGAAGACATACATCACACGCACGCACGCTTATTACATCATTGCCCTCGCGCAGAGGGTCCGAATAAAATAATATACAGTCCCAAATGAATTGTACAGTTCGAATAAATAATACAGTCCAAATATGTACAAAAATCCTAATTATTTACCAAATTAACTAAGAAAACAATAAACTGGCATGCAATCCAGGGACTGCCTTGACTCTTCTTCAGATGATGAATGATGCATATCCAGGTTGCCTTTGCGCGAAAAATCCACTGTGATGCCCCAACTAGCCTCTGTTTTGCAATAATTTTTGGAAAGCGCCAAGCCCCTAAGATCACGATTCTTGATTTGCTGCAACAGAGAGCAGGAAAGGGGCATGGCAATGTATTTTCACAAATGTATGCATGCCTCGATCCTCATGCCACCAATCATGCTTCTCGATGCATGATAGCCAAGGAGTCGAATTGCACAACTCAATATGGAATGAATGCACATGAAAATACAACTAAGACCTAACTCCATCATGGACAATCCGGAGTGTCGGTGACTAGGGAATTGAGACACGTTCCGTCACTCGGAGTACGAACGCATTCTCGCTTTCCGCTAACTCCTATCCCAAACACAATGCAATATGCATGATATGCATGAATGCAACTAAGATACAACCTAACATGCACAATGCTATGAAATGGCATATACGATGCACGAGGTAACATGGCATACACAATGCGCTAACATATAACCTAGCATACACAATGCTATGAAATGAAATGGCATACACAATGCATAATGGACTTACACCAACGTGAGTGGACCTCAGCCACACTCACATAAGAGGTCATAAGATGAAAATGAGACAACTCGAAATGTGTGCTCACGTGCACGCAAACCGAGGACCGCCCCTAAGGCACCAAATGCCACTCTAACAAGACATGGCAAGGCATGGAATATGACATACTAGCATGCAAATTTCAGTAGCAAAATATGATGCAAAACAGCCCCAAAACATGGAAACATGGCACCCGATACATGGAATGAGACTCGAAACATGAAATTAGGTACATGGAATGACCTACGGCTATGAAAAGCATGCGTTATTTGAACATGAAGTGTGAAGAAAGAATCAAGACAGTCTCAAAACAAGCATATTTATAGTTTTAAGCAAGGCCAAACAGTGAACACAAATAGAACTAAGCTAGCATGCAAAAATGACCCCGTAAGAGAGATAATGAAGAAAGTAACAGCTTCTGGCCCTAAATGGCCAAGATCACTTCAACAAAGTTGAAGAGGGACTCAAAATGAAGCACTTTACAGTTTACAACAAGCCACAAAAACAAACACAAGTATGGCTAAACTATTATGCAAGAAATGGGCCAAAAGGGAGACAAAGAAGCAAGTGATGGTTTCTGGCCTCAAACAGGGGAGGGCCCTTCAAAAAAGTTGAAGAGGGGCCCAAAAAACAGTATTTTACAGTTAGTGACCAAACCCAAAAAAGTGCACATGTAAGCTTAAAATACTATGCAAAATAAGGCCTAAAAAGAGGTTTAAACACAAAGAGCAAAAAGGGATCTTCAAACAGCAAAAATCCCTTGACCAAACATGAAGAGGGGGTCAAAATAAGGCTATTTACAGTTTGGACCAGAGCCCAAAAATACAAGCACAAGGGGCTAACAAAACATGCAAAAATAAGGCCACAAGAGAGATAAAGAGACAAGTGACAAAAGGAAGCCTCAAACAGTGAAGATCCCTTCAACAATGTTTAATAAGGGCTCAAAATAAACCACTTTTCAGTTTATAACCAAGCTCAAAACAATTTAAAAATGAGCCTAAAATACTATGCAAGAAAGAGGCATACAAGAGAGGTAAAGAAGCAAGTGTAAAAAGGAAGTCTCAAACAGGGAGAGGCCCTTAAACAAACATGAAAAGGAGCTCAAAATAATGCTATTTTCAGTTAGGGTTAGAGCCCAAATATGCAAGCAAGTATGGCTAATATATTGAGCAAAATAAGGCAAAAAAGAGAGGAGAAGACTTACCCTTGAAGACCAAGTCTTTGACAGCCTTTGGACCAAGAAATGTTGCTCCTCAGCTCTTGAAAACAGCTCCAAGTGGCTGGAATGGAGGTTGGAGGTATGGTACTATGGCTTGTAGAGTAAAGGGTGTAGGGCTTGAGGATTTGAAGGTTGGAAGAGAGGGAGAGGAAGGTGTATGTATGCAAAGCTCTTAGGCAATTTTTTTCAACCCCCTAAACACAGCTGGGAGTGCTGGTTATATAGGCAAAAGAGGGGGGAGAAAATGGGGGAAATGGAATTCAAATTTCTCTCCAAAAAGTTGGCCCCCCGGATGCAAAATATGGGGGGAAACAGAGGGTACATTTGAAAGGAACAAGGGGTGGGGATTATGGCTGGCTGCTTTTCTAGGGCTTAGGTGGCCGGCCGACCTTCCCCATCACCGGCCGACCAAGGGTCAAAAGGGTCAATGAAGATTAATGGCCGGCCATGCCAAAAAGAGGGCCTCCCATGTGTGCACAAGACAACCATGTAGTCAAAAACTGGAGAAAGTGAACTAGGAGAGAGAAAAGGCCACTTTTAGGAGGGGTTCAAAAGGGTCACACACAATTACTGGCCGGCCATGTGATATTGTTGGCCTCCCAGGTGTGTACAACACAAATATGTGGTTTAGGGCTAAAAAAAAGTGGCCTTAGGGTGGTCAACATTGGCTTTTAAGTGAGAAAAACGGGCGACGGAGGGCGATGGAGGAATAAAACTGGTTGTCAGAACAATTACTGGCCTCCCACCCTTCTACGACCTTCTTAACAGTGAAAATAAGGTCTCCACCAAAAATGAGCCCAAACCGATGTAAAATGAAGGTTCTGGGGCCGAAATGCGCAGCCCGAGGCCCTGAAAACTGACTGTTAGGCACCGGAAGTGGTGTTCGACCACGAAGTCGGTCTCTCGGGCCACAATGTCCCTCAAAAGGGAGGAAATAAGGTGTATGCCAAAAACCGGAGAAAACGGAGGTGATTAAGCGGTCCCGAACCGAGGTACACGGCCGACAGCTCCGAAAAATCGGAAACCAGGCTCCAAATGGGAAAAATGGCCTACGACCATGAAACGTAGCCTACGGCCACTGAGAGATGATCTACGAGACCTCTCCCTCCATTCGGGAAGAGAAAACGAAGAAAATGGAACCTGGTTCGCAAAGCGAGACAAGGTACAAAAGAGTCCGGAGGCAAGGCTCGCAGCCGAGACTTCGCAACCTCAGAACGAGCACAAAATGCAACATCACCGAAGCGCCAACAAGGACGCTCGAGTCTTATGGTCGGTCAAAAATGGGGTGTCTACAGTATTATGTGAAAAACATAGATCCCATGATAAAAGTGTGTATGTGACTCTTGGAGTTCGACAAACACAAGATTCAAATCCTAGTAGTGATTTGAAAGCTGGACCTCCGACAAGAGAATCTAAGCACAACTAAAGAAAGTCAAACCACTAGGAATAAAGGGGTATTTGTTGAGTAAAGGCGGAGGCTCCCCCTCAATCAATGAATCCTTTATTTTTCCTTTTTTTTTTTTCACATCTTTTTCTTTTCTTTCTTTTGCACTTTTTTATTTCTTTCTTTTGCAATTTTTTTTCCTTTCTTTCTTTTGCACATTTTTTCTTTTTTTGTACACTCATTGGCAGCTGACACGCTCAAGAGTATGGAAACCGAACCAGAGAAGCATGGATATAATAAGGATGGCCTGGTTGGTGACTCTGAGATAGCCTTTTCCTCATGCCTGGACTACAAAGAATAGAGGGGAAAGCCATGGAGATGCAAAAAGATGGAAGATGGTTAAGAGACTCAACATCACCCATGATATGCTAGTATTGGTCAATTCCTCTAGAAAAGCAAAAGATACAATGCCAGAAGTCCATAAAAAAAATAATCACTAAGGCTGAATACTTCAAAATTTGCTAAGCCAAGAGTATGTACAAAATGAGAAATACTAATCAAAGAACACACACTCCAAAATGAGTAATGACCATAGAAAGTACACACATATTAACATGTAATGGTTATTCTCATCAATTCCAATATGCACTAAGGACTACTCAAAAATTTCAAGCTTGCAAAACCATACAAGAAAATCTTTTTGAGTTTTTTTTTTTTTTTTTCAACAACAAATCAAGACAACAAAAAAAAAAAAAAAAAAAAAACATGCACACATTTTTTTTTTTATTGAAAAAAACACACAGAGACCCAAAAAATTAAAAAGAGTAAACACATTAACATAAGTCAAGTTTTCTTACCCAAATCTTTTTGGTCTTAACAAAATTAGGTCTAGCGGTCTTGATAAGTGTCGTGGTGTTGTGAACACCCTCATGAATTTTGGTATTCCGCCTAGATATGTAAGTCGAATTTTTACCCTTTTGAGGCACTCTCCCGTGCAACTTATAACAATAAAGGCGAATATGACCATGCATACCACAATGATGACAAATAAAAACAAGGTATACAGGGTGTACCTTCTTTTCTTTTACCTTACCTACTCTAGGAAGTTTGAGAAGTCTATTCTCTTGTTGAATCTTTTGTCCTCCCTTTCCTTGAGTTCTTGTATCATGAGATGTGGAAGCACTCTGTTTTTGCTCTCTCTTATCTCCAAAGCCAATGCCACTCTTATCTGAACAGATTTGTTGAGACCCAATAATATCCTCCAAGGTCTTTGATCCTTTGTTCCAAAGACCAATGGTAACCATAGCACACTTGAGCTCTTCCTCTTTTTTGATCATTAGTTCTTCCAAAGCAATTTAAGACATTTCGAGAGTTTCAATCTTTTCTTCATATGTTGCAAAGATTTGTTGTAGCTCATCCCTCTCATTAGATATCTTGATGGCATCAATTCTAACCTCGGAAATCTCTTTCTTTAATTTGACATTCTCACTTTCACATGCTTTGAGTTTTGTAGTGAGTTTGTCATTCAATTTGGATAAGTTAAGAGACTCCTTATACAACTTTTTATAAGCTTGCTCAAGCTCTTCATCATCACTTTCCGATGATTCATCAAGTAGGGGTAGTCGAACCATAGAATTTTCCTTACGAATTGAATCCATTATCACAAATCAAACAAGATCTCGTTTCAAAAGAATTTTTTTTTTTTTTAAAAAAAAAAGAACAACCCGCTCTGATACCAATTGAAAAATCTAGAAACCCCCTAGATGTTGATTTGTGATTATGTAACAATTTTAAGCAGAATATAACAATCCCAATCAAACAATCAAGATAAAAAGACACAACGATTTTACATGAAAAAATCACAATTGGACACCTTCAACTGTGATAAAAAAATCACGGGCAACAGCCACAAAACAATCCACTAAGAAGATTTAAAGGAATTACACAGGTATACTCTCAATTACCTAGTGAATCCACGCCTAATTCAACCAACCTCTATGTGCCTCTTTCAACCCGTTTTCACCTCGGAATTGTCTTTACAATGAGCCACTCCCGAATCCACTGAAGTTTCAGGCTCGAATTCTTCATAATCTACCGAAGAATAACTCTCTCTCTTGTGTAGAACAAACAAAACCTTTGATGTATTCTTTTTAAACCGTGAGTTGAATACTCAATAACACATCAAAGAAACTAACAAAATATCCCCAGATATAAACCTTAAGAACCACAAAGAAGATCTGGAGGAAAAATTAATGAGTAGTCTAGTTTTGGGAGAAAACCAACTACTTATAGAAAATCCAAAGTAATTCTATTTTTGGAAGAAAACCAACTTCTTAAAAAACTTCAAAGTAATCCTAGTTTTGGAAGAATATCAACTTCTTAAAAACTCCAAAGTAATCCTAGTTTTGGAAGAAAACCAACTTCTTAGAGAAATCCAAAGTAATCCTAGTTTGACCCAACAAGCAAAATTGGAAAATCTGGAAAACTAAAAATTATTACAACCTTGGGTTTGATCCATGAAATTTGACAACAAAGGGTCCTAACACAGTATGTTACGTTGTCTTACTGATGTGATGTATCTATGAATTGATTATGAAAAATGTTAGAGATTTTATAATTTTTATTAAATATTTTATATGAATGTAAGATTCACATCGTATGAGTCGCATGGAATTCCACACAATTTGGTAAAAATTTTGTAATCCCTTCAACCCAAAATATTAATTTCCTATTATATTTTTTATTGTTTCAAAATATTAGTTTATTTTCAAAAATTAAAGACTAAAATACCATTTTATTTTGTTATTCTTTTAAATTTATTAATTATGACAATTGATGTTCCAATAAAAAGTCAAAGGATTATTTTAAAAATTTAATATTTTTGAAGTGTAATAATTGTAAAGTTTTGGAGTAAAAGTTTGAGACTAATATTTTGAGACGGAAAAAGTAAAAATTTTGGAGTTTCTGGCATTGTTGATTAATTATTTACATCAAATTTTATTGGATTGCTATGTAATGTATTTTCTGTTTCTATCATTTTATATTTTTCACATTAACATTATAATTTTATATATTTCAAATTTTAAAATAGTCATGATCTACGATATTATCAAGGGAATTTTTTTTTTTAAAGTCCCTAATATTAAGATTTTATAAGATAAATGATATATAATGTTTTCATAATAGTTAAGGTCAGTCAACATTTTCACAGATAAAATTCGACTCAAATAAATTTTTCCCCGACTCAGAAAAATTTTGTCTCGACTGAGAGAAATTTTAATTTTCACAGAGAATTTTCTTATATTTTACAGAGAAATTTTGAAATTTCTTTGTAAAAATTGAAATTTCTTTGAGTCGAGGCCGAAATTTCTCTAACTCGGGCAAACAATTTTTGAATCAAATTTTCTCTATGAAAATATTGAGAGACCTTAGCTAATAAAAAAAATATTTTAGATTCGAATACTATACAAAGTTAGAGAGGGATGTTTCACTAATTTTTCTTATTTTGAATTTTTAATTTTATTGTTTTTTTGAAGATGGCTAAACTATGGTTATTGGTTGTTGAGTTTTATAAATTATAATTTTTTTTATAATTTTAAAATATCTAATTTTGATTTGTGAAAATTTTGCCTCTAATAATTAGTTAAGTTTTCACCCCAAAAAAATTTAAATAAAAAAAATAGTTGTCAAACTTTTTTGACAATTTTAATATAAAATTTAATTTTATCATTTGTTTTTTTAATGAATTTAGCTTTAAAAAGGAGGTTTTATGAAATAGTTTTGTGTGTGTGTGTGTGTGTGTGTGTTAATCACTGGAGTTAGAGTGCACATGGTTTGGATTGGTTTGATTTAACCGTAAATCAAAATCAATCTATTACTTACGGTTCTATCTAATTGGAACCCAAATTAATTTATGAAAATTTTAAAATCAATCCAAATTGAACGACTGAATCACACAGTTTGGTACGGTTTGAACACATAATTTTTAAAAATAATATTATTATTCACAATATAATTATAAAATATTATTAACAATCTAAAAATTATTTACATAATTGTTTAAAAATAATTCTAACACTATATAAAAATATACTTATGGGTTATTTGAGATGTGCTACATAAGTGTATTTTTTAACATTTTAATTAAAAAAGTAGAGAGAAAAAAAAATATACATTTAAGATAATTTTTTGACTTTTTACAAAAAAAATTTATGTAATAAAATATTATAACAAATATCAAAATTACCGTTCTATCATCTGACACATGCAGCAGCACTGTTAAGCTTTCGGTGTGTTTTGATTTTATTTTTTTTAATAGAATTTATGGCTTACATTGTGCCACGTGAGCAGCATGCGGGAAAATGCAATGCAAAGTTTGACATTGCATTTGACGTCATTGCTTGCGTCATGCATGCAAAGTCTGAGTTGTCAGACACAACTTTCCTGTCCAAATAAGGTAACAGTACGAACTTTTTTTTGGCTTCTTATTGTGATGTCAAACAAAGTTTTAATTGTAAAGAGTTATAATTTATATACAAATTAGTGTATGGCCGTGTTTAAAGGCACGGTGTAAATAATATTAAGATTAAAATATAATTATAAAAATATATTTAATAGACTGTATTTTATAATTCCAAACAAATTAAATATAAAAACAAATTAAATATCAAATAATGCACACCAGTCAATGCTCTGCTTAAAGACCTACTGTATGCCCGTGTCTAAAGGTACGGTGTAAATAATATTAAGATTAAAATGCAGTTATAAAAATATATTAAAATATTTTTCTTTTTAAAGAACTTGTAACAATTTTGTTTGTATTACATGCTCTACAAAACTCAAATAAAATAACTCCTCTAATTTTAATGCAAATTAAAAAACAAACATATCAGATTTATAATGTTTACCAATATTGTAAATCAAAATATAAGAGCAAGTTTAAAAAAAACATTGTAATATAGCAGAAACTTAAAAATTGTAAAATAAAAATTTCAATCAAAGAAGAGAGCTTCAAAATCCTTCTGTAATATAGCAGAAGCTTAAAACAAAAGTTGGCCGTTGAAAACAAAAGAGGCAGCACTTCAACTGCAATTTCAAATCTCACTGTGATTGGAGATCGCCAACCAATCAATATTCAAGGAGTTAAAGATAAGATAGACCGGACACATACAAATGACCAAATCATTAATCCAGTATTTCCTTTTATTTTAACAAATACCTAAACAGTTATAATCTCTTTTCTTCAAACAATTGTTGGATATGAGTATCCTAACAATTGTTAAATGCAAAGTAAAACAGTAACCAACAAACTCAACTTCAGAGAAAGTTTCGGATGTGTAATGACTTCACATCAACCATCTCCTCATCCTTAAATTCCTCCCTGAAATATATTGAAAGCATTCCATCAATTAACCATAAAAAAAAAAAAAATAATAATAATAATAATAATAATAATAATAATAATAATAATAATAATAAAAAAATAAAAAATGTATACAATAAATGTTAATGGTGTAAACAAATGCATAGTAATTGAAGGGGAACACTAACACACTGGGTATACATGTTAATGATGACAAACTGACAATGTTAGAAAGGGCGTTAATTAGTGTTACAAACAATTCCAGCTATTGTGAATGCAAGACTCGCTCATACGTGTGTGTGAAAGACAAATGTAAATTTGATAATTTTAGAGAGAATTCTGGAAAATTCAAACCCAACAATATAAAATGAACAGAAATCATTTACCCTAATCAATCAGATAGAGATACAAACCAGTTGATAGAACTTTGAATGAAATTTATTGATACATATCAACAGAAAAAATTTCAATAGATAAATTAATATAACTTTGAATGAAATTTATTTATACTTTGAATGAACTTTGAATGTAAACTTTGATATGTATCAGTAGATTTATTGTTTGATATGTATCAGTAGATAAAATTTGATCAGATGTTGATACATATCAAATAAAATAAATGATCAGCAGATTCTTTGTTTGATATGTATCAACAGATTTATTGAAAATAAAAAAATGTTAGAAATGTTTGGTTAACAATTGGTCCATGTATCAATTTACACCCCCAGAAAACAAATCCAAACAAATAATAAAACCCCTTTGAACCAATAAGACAATTAATTAGTGCTGCCAATCATAACAAATAATTCTTTCAAAATCATTAGTGAGTGAGCAACAAAAAGAAATAAAAAAAATGTTAGAAATGTTTGGTTAACAATTGTTCCATGTATCAATTTACACCCCCAGAAAACAAATCCAAACAAATAATAAAACCCCTTTGAACCAATAGGACAGTTAATAAGTGCTGCCAATCATAACAAATAACTCTTTCAAAATCATTATTGAGTGAGGTGAGGTGTGGTGTGGCGTTCAATGGATATTGGGGTAATATCAGTTTAATTATTCTTCTTCATTATTCTTCATCTCTTCTTTTCCCACGGTTTGCACCAGCAGATTGACCACCATATACATATAAGTAATGAAGCTCTCTCTCTCTCTCTCTCTCTCATTCTCTCTTTCGGCTGCTTCCAGAGCACCCTTGCATCTCCCTTTTTTATTTCATTTCTTTCTTTATTTCATTCTCTCCCTTGAGTAAGTAAAGTCTCCAACAAACATACACCCATTAACTCATCACACTACACACTTGCACATTCTAGATATTTGTTTAATTTAATTGATGATTAGAATTAACTTTAATATATAATTATCCATTAATTTTATTAAACACAATTTGATCTTAAGCATATTGTAAACCCCAAATTATAAAATGTATAATTATAAAATGTAGAATTAACTTTAATATATAATTATCCATTAATTTTATAAAATGTATAGATTGTAATTAACCTAAAATGTATCTCACAAATGTAAAGTTTGCAGCCTAAACTTTGGGATATTTGCTTCAGCATGAATGCCAAAAGATCTACATTGGCATGACTGAAGAGAGCCATAATGCAAAATGATAAGCTAGCACATTATTTCTGTTAGCCAAAAGGCAAAGCAACAATTTTATGTCTCAATAGAATTTTTGACAAAGATCATGCATTACTTGTCATCAGAACAGTTTCAACAACAATAACAGAATCCAGAAACCATATGGTCGTGCACAAAAATGATGGTTCTAGATACAAATTACAATAAATAAAATGTAATCTTAATCCAATCAATGGGAGAAAACTGCGAATTAGACAATTTCAAGACCATAGGAGAGGAACGTTTCAGATGATAAACATATGAACATATGACAATTTCAATAAATAATTTAATAAGCACTTTGTATGATAAACATATGAACAACCTACCTTCAGATAGAAGAATTAGAGGAACGCCTTTTCCCCATCTTTTAAAGCATTTTCCGATCTTGCCTAATTGAGTAAGACCGATATAAATCATATTAGTCAACAATTAAATTAACTTTTGTAGAAGGAGAAAATAGAACAAACAAATGGCAAGCCCCAAATTAAGCCCCAAATTACACAGATTGTAAGCCCCAACGAACCCAATTTTAAACCCAAAAAATGTATGTATTCATGAAATGAAGGAGAAGAACAGAGAGAGGGGGAAAAAATATCAAACCCAAATCACACCAATCAAACCGAAATCACACCGACTTGACGATTCACATGCGGCAGATCCATCAGTTTGGGCACATGAGGGGGACGGTGCAATGAAGAACGGCGAAGGCGGAGGAGGAGCAAGAAAGGAGGCAACGATCTTCTTTGAGGATGAAGCGGAAAAGTAATGAAAGAAAGGAAAAGATAAATGCATAAGTTTTATGGACCATGATAGTTAGAATCCAATAATCAACTCTTGCAAGAGAGGTAAGGTTCATTATGTCCCCATCTCGGTTTTGGATTATCAATATTTCCTCTCGTGCCGCCGAGGTTTACCAAAAAAAAAAAAACTAATCAACTCTACAAAAGTAATCAAGAGATCTATTTCTTTCCAACTGCATGAGAGTATATACTTTTATGATTTGGAATTGGCTGCTAAGGTTATTTGTTTATCAAAAGTAAATATCTAAAATTAGGAAATAAAATGACATGTGGCAACCATGATGTTTCGACTTTCAACCACAAGACTGGGGATCAAAACGGCATGTGTTGAATCAAGCATTTGACTGCAAGATACTATAAATGTTCTAACAGGCTGGCCAATTTTGTTCATTTTGAGGATTTCCATATGAGAATAAAAATTCTACTTCAGGTTTATAGTCTAAAACAAATTGATAATTGATAAGAGTCTAAAACAAACAATAGTTCCAAACATTAAAAGCACAAACAATGCACCTAATCTCAAAATATTTTCCATCTTGATGCCCCCGACTCGTAGGTCATCCGAATCGAGAAGTAAGAATGGTAACATATATCCATAAAATCCTTCACAAAAGTAAAGCTTTGTTTGACAAAGGTCAAGTTCCATCCTACAAAGATTAATAGTTAGGGAATTTATCATCATCAAAGGCAACAAAGATTCAAAGAACATCGAATTTTAAAAACATTAATGGTTGGGACATTTCAAACATACATAAATACAGTGGTAAAATTTATCAGTCTTCCCTTCATCGACAGCTTTAAAAGTGGCAAACATCGGTGCGAGAAAGCCATACGCAGCGCCACCAATGATACTTCCAACAATGCCAATGGATGGCCACAAAATCAAAAAAACAAAAATGAATAAACACAGAACAAACTTCAAAACTGGCCCAAACTGCTTAGATCTGTCATCAAAGAAGTGAGAAAGCAATCACTACACGCTAGAGAAGATAATTGGGTGAAGAAATGATATATGGATATTGAGGAGTCCAATAACACACCTTACAATGCAATAATTTGTCCACAAAAAGTGAATGCACTGAGACCCAAAATTAGTGCAGAGTTTCCAATTGTCATAATAAGGCATATCGGCAGGCAGAAAATGATACCTGAAATAAAACATCAGTATAAGCCTAATCACATTTTCCAGGATTATAGTCATCCCTCCACACACAAATTTCCAAGTTCACCAAATTAACATATTCACAGACTCAACATTGATGAATCTATATTTAATTAAAGTACATACACATTATCTCTCCTTCAAACAGAGCCCTTGCCATTTGTAGAGCAGTTATTGTGCTTTACATGGCAAGAACTAACTATTTCAATTATAAATTATTATGGGTTAAATATGTAGTTAAATACAAAGAAATACTGGATATTAAAAGGGATTCAAACAGCTAGTTCAAATTTAATGAACCTTACCTCTCTTGCAAGAGTTGATTATTGGATTCTAACTATCATGGTCCATAAAACTTATGCATTTATCTTTTCCTTTCTTTCTTTTATAAATTACTTTTAAAACTTATGATCAAGTTGTTAGGTCCTATCTTGTCAAAATCCCGCGAACAAAACTCAGTGATTGAGTTGTAAAATTTTTGTGTTTTTCTTCTTCCTCGCTCGAGCGAAGGACTACGTCTAGTATAAAACCTGAAGGTGATGAATGTGCGCTCGAGCATGGAATTGGTGGATCGAGCGAAGGTCAATGCTCGCTCGAGCGAAGATGAAGGTGGCTCGAGCGACGAATTACTTCCATACAAAAACCTGAAAGTATTGTTTCCTCGCTCGAGCGAAGAGTTCGTGGCTCGAGCGAAGGCACTAGTAGAAATCACGCAAGATACGCTTCTCGCTCGAGCGAGCTTCAGAATCCGAAAATTTTCAAGTGATTGGTTTCTTTCAGGATTGGGATTCTTTTTGGTTTTCTATAAGTAGATGGTTTTCTCCTAAAACTAGGGGACCAGTTTTCTAGATTTGATTCAAGAATTCTAGAGTTTTGTTTGAAGTGTTCTTCTGAGAGTTTGATGAGTTTTCTTTGATGTTCTTGAGAGAGTTCTAAACTTATGAGTTGAGATTCATACATCAAAGAGTTTGATACTACATATTCAAGAGTGTTCCCTTCGGTGGAATCCGAAGATCAACACGTAAAGTTTCAAAAGGCGTTTGATTCTTTACGTAGTCGTTAATTCGACAAGTGAAGTTGTGGTGTGGAATCAACTTCGTAATCGCCTGCGACGGCGTGGTGAAAGAGTTACAGAAGATTCAGAGACAAATTGATTGGTTGGGTAATTTGTATGGTTTCTTTGTAACCTTGTAGTCCTTCTGTAGTGGATTGATTAGTGGCGGTTCGCCCGTGATTTTTGATTACAATTGAAGGTTCTTCAATTGTGGTTTTTCCACGTAAAAAATCGTTTGTGTCGATTTATTGTTTTATTCCGAAAAACAAACAAACTAAAATCACTCTCGTAAGTGCTTGATGATTTTAGATTGAGTGTTTTGGAAGTTTTTGGGATTTGGAATATTCTAATCTTTATCTAATCACGAATCACATACGATTTTCATTTGGTATCAGAGCATGTCACTTTTTGTTTTATCAAAAAACTTTTGTTTTTATCAAAACTATAGGAGTGTGATTTTGTGTGACTAGTATTATGGATTCTATTCGTGAAGGTAACTCTACTCATAGACCCCCTTTACTAGACGGTACAAACTATTCTTATTGGAAAGCTCGTATGAGAGCATTTTTAAAATCCATCGATGAGAAAGTTTGGCACTGCGTTGTCTTTGGGTGAAGTGAACCTCATCACTATAGATGGCATTGATATTCCTAAACCCCTTGATAAATGGGACACAACTGATTACCAGAACTCGAGTTGGAACAGCAAGGCTCTCAACTCCCTCTTCTGCTCTGTCACACCTGAAGAATTCCGTCGAATTTGCACGTGTGAAATAGCAAAAGAGGCATGGGATATCCTTGAAACAATTCACGAAGGAACCACCTATGTCAAAAGGTCAAAACTTCAACGTCTTACATCCGCCTTTGAAACCCTTTTTATGCGCGACGATGAGACGTTTGATGATTTCTATGCAAAACTCAGTGATATCGTGAATTCCTGTTTCACTCTCGGTGAAAAAATCCCGGAAGCAAAAGTTGTGGGAAAAATTTTGAGGTCCCTTCCCGAGAGGTTCCAATCAAAGGTGACAGCCATTGAGGAGGCTCAGAATGTTGATACCCTCAAGCTCGATCAATTGGTTGGAAATTTGCAGACTTATGAAGCACACCAAATTTCCAAGAAAAAGCAAAAAGAAAGTATGGCTTTCACTAGTACTCATGAGACTGCAAAACCTCCGGAGACTGAATTTGATTTAGAGTCTGAGATGACGGCTATGCTTACAAAACAGTTTAAAATTTTTTTGAAAAAGAAGCCTAATTTCAGAGCCCCTATTTCAAAAGAGAAGAGTAATGACAAACCCAAAACTTTTCCACCAAAATTAGCTCAAACTACTGAAAAGAAGGTTGTTAGGGGGCCAGGGGTCAAGTGCTTTGAATGCCAAGGGTTTGGCCATATATCCCTTGAATGCCCTACGAAAAAGAATCGGAAGAAAGTCTACACCGTAACTTGGGATGATGAAAGCGGGTCGGAGCAAGAACCCGAAGAACCTGAGTCTGGTGAAGATGGAGATAGTGCTTTCATGGCATTTTGGGCCATGGTTTCTCAACCTCTTCCAAAGCCTTCAGGATCAGCCCGTGGTCAGAACTTGCATCATGCTCCCACCTTTGATGGGACCAACTACCTGTATTGGAAAATCAGAATGAGGGCTTTTCTGAGAGCCTTTGAACCAGAAGGTTAGCAAACCATTGAAGAAGATACAGAAAGTGCAGATAATCCGGGCAATCAGAGAGCCCTAATCATTATTCGTGGAGCAATTTCTAATGAAGAACAGCAACGGGTCGTTCACTGCACAAAGGCTAAAGATGTATGGGAAATTCTGAGCCAATTCCATGAAAGAGGAGATTCACCTCCACCTCCATTCAATGACTTGTCTGCCTTGGTTGCCAGATTGGATGAGGTTAAGAAGAATGAGGAGCAAAGAGAGGATGATGAACTATCTGAAGACATTGATGAGATCAATGGTGAAGAACTACAACAAGCTTACGAGAAGCTGTACGAGGAATCTCTGAATTTGTCTAAAACCAACGACAAACTCTCTCTCAAGCTCAAAACATGCGAGAGTGAGAATGTCCGGCTCAAAGGAGAACTCTTGACAAAGAAAGAATGTCATCAAGATCTCAAGTGACGTGCAAGGCTTATGTGGAAAACTTCCCTGTGAAACCGAAAGGAATGAACTTCGAGGTGTATTCCACATATGAAGAAAAGCTTGAAAGTCTTGAGTTGTCACAAACCGCATTGGAAGAGAAAGTCACTGAAAGATGAAGAACTCAGACTAGAGCAACAATTGCCATGTGGAACAAAGGTTCCAGATCTCTAGAAGACATACTCGGATCTCAACAAATGGGTTCTGACAAAAGAGGGCTAGGCTATGATGCGACAACTCACAAAGGACAAGCCTCTACCTCACATAACTTGAAGACTCAAGCAAAGGGAAAATTGAAGGTAGATCAAGATGACTCTTCTCTTCATCAAGCAAAAGCAGGCAAGACCAACAAAAGGGAGGTAAAACCTGTTTTCATTTGTCATCATTGTGGTAGGTATGGCCACATTCGTCCTTATTGTTTTGAACTGTTTGGTAAGGTGTCTCAAAAGGGCAGAAATTCTAATACTTTTTGGGTTAGGAGACAACCTTACATGTCTAGGCGGAACACCAAGACTAAAAAGATTTGGGTTAGAAAAGATGATTTGACTTGTTTTGTTGCCCACACTGCTCTAAAGGCACGTGACTCACACATGTGGTATCTTGATAGTGGGTGCTCTCGACATATGTCCGGTAACAAATCCTACTTCACCTCCCTTGAAAAATATGAAGGAGGAATTGTTACTTTTGGAGATGGCGGCACCTCTAGAGTCATTGGTAAGGGCTCTATAAGTGTTGCTGGTCTTCCCAAGCTAGATAATGCCTTACTTGTTGATGGCCTTAAAGCTAATCTTTTGAGCATTAGTCAAATGTGTGATTCCCATCATGAAGTATTGTTTTCAAAAGATAAATGTGAAATTTTGGATAAAAAGGGAAATACTGTTTTACATGGGGTTCGCACATCTGATAACTGCTATGGGATTCTTACTACTAATGATCTCACTTGTCATTCTGCCATCATAAGTAACATTGATCTGTGGCATCAAAGATTAGGTCACATGAATTTCAAAGACCTAACTAAGATAGCCAACAAAGAACTTGTGAGAGGAGTACCTAAACTAGGTAAGAATTTGAGCCATGTGTGTGGACCATGTCAGCTTGGCAAGCAAACCCGTGCTCCACATAAAAAGGTGAACAGCTTTACAACCAAACGTCCTCTTGAATTAGTTCACATGGATTTAATGGGTCCTACGCGCACTGAAAGCATTGGAGGTAAAAGATATATTTTTTTAACTGTTGATGATTTTACTCGATTCTCATGGGTAAATTTTTTAAGGGAAAAATCTGATACATTTGATGCTTTCCAGGCTTTAGTCCTTAAAATCCAAAATGAATAGGGTGTTTCCATTGGGCGTATCATAAGAATCCGAACTGATCATGGTCGTGAATTTGAAAATAGTTCGTTTTCGGATTTTTGTGATATGCATGGAATTAAGCATGAGTTTTCAGCACCTATTACTCCACAACAAAATGGAGTGGTTGAGAGGAAGAACAGAGTTGTTCAAGAAATGGCTAGGGTCATGCTCCTTAGTAAGAGTCTTCCTCCAAAGTTTTGGGCCGAAGCCTTAAATACTGCTGTTTATGTCATAAATCGTGTGTATTTAAGGCCCGACACTTTACAAACTCCTTATGAATTGTGGAAGGGTATGAAACCTAATGTAAAATACTTCAAAACTTTTGGGAGTAAGTGTTACATCTTCAAAGATAGAGAGCCCTTGGGCAAATTTGACTCCCGAAGTGATGAAGGTATTTTCCTAGGGTATTCAACCAACAGTAGGGCTTTTCGAGTCTATAACCTGCGAACTTCATCATTAATGGAATCTATCAATGTGGTTATAGATGACACAGGTTCACCTACTTCAGCAACAAATGAGGATGACAATGGTGAGTTTCCAATCTTGGATACTGAATCACAAAATCAAGGAGATGTTGCGGCTCAATCACAAGAAATTGTTACAGCACCAACCTCACAGGTAAGTTCAAGTCCAAAGAGTGCTCAAAAGGACAACACTCCTGTTCCTCCTGTCACTCCAAGTCCTGAACTTACACCATCAGCAAGGGTGAAACTGAATCATCCAGCTCAACAGGTAATTGGAAGTGTTTCAGATCGAATGAAAACCCGAAGACAGATTCGGGATGAGGTATCACATATGTGTTATGTTTCATTAATTGAACCTAAGAATTTTAAAGAGGCCTTGCTAGATGATAGTTGGGTCAATGCTATGCATGAAAATTAGGTCAATTTGAACGTAACAAAGTTTGGACTCTTGTTCCCAGACCTAGAGACATGAATGTGATAGGTACCAAGTGGATCTTTAAAAATAAATCTGATGAGAATGGTACTGTTGTGAGGAATAAAGCTAGGTTGGTTGCTTAAGGCTACACACAAGTAGAGGGTATTGACTATGATGAGACGTTTGCCCAGCTTGCGTCTCGAATCCATTCGCATTTTACTTGGTGTTGCATGTTTCCTTGGCTTTAAATTGTTTCAAATGGATGTGAAAAGTGCTTTTCTGAATGGGTACTTAAAAGAAGAGGCATATGTTGAGCAACCAAAAGGGTTTGAGGACCCTAAATGTCCTAATCATGTCTACAAGTTAGACAAGGCTTTGTATGGGTTGAAACAAGCCCCTCGGGCTTGGTATGATAGGCTCACTACCTTTCTTCTTGATAATGACTTTCAAAGGGGTAGTGTGGATAAGACATTATTTGTGAAACATACTAAGTCTAATATTCTTGTTGCTCAGATATATGTTGATGATATTGTGTTTGGTTCCACTGCTGATCATCTTGTGAAATATTTTTCAGATTGCATGACACATGAGTTTGAGATGAGCTTGATGGGAGAGTTGTCTTATTTTTTGGGTCTCCAAATTAAACAATCTCCTTCGGGTATATTTGTTTCTCAGTCTAAGTATGCTAAAAATCTTGTGTCAAAGTTGGTCTTGAGTCTGCCAAACATGCTCGCACTCCCATGAGCACCAGTCTTCACCTTTCCAAAGATTCCTCTGGTATTGATGTCGATCCTACCCTTTATAGGAGTATGATAGGGAGTCTTTTGTATCTCACGGCGATCGTCTCCGATATTTCCTTCGATGTCGGTGTTTGTGCTCGTTACCAAGCCCTAAAGAGTCTCACCTTCTTGCGTAAAACGCATCATCAAGTATGTTAATGGGACCTTGGGGTATGGGGTTTGGTTTTCCAACGATACTACAAATTAAATTACCGGTTTTTCGATGCCGACCAAGGCGGTGTGCCGATGATAGGAAAAGTACATCCGGGGTGTTTTTACCTTGGGAATAATCTGGTTTCTTGGCATAGTAAAAACAAAATGCTATCTCTCGCTCATCGCTAAGGCTGAATACATTGCTGCAGGGAGTTGTTGTGCCCAAATGTTGTGGATGAAGCAAATGCTTCATGATTATGGAATAGAACAGAACACTCTCACTATTTTTTGTGATAACACAAGTGCCATAAATATTTCAAAAAATCCTGTCCAACACTCTCGCACCAAACACATTGACATCCGTCATCATTTTATTCGAGAGTTAGTGGATGAAGGCCTTGTTGTTTTGGAACATGTTTCTACTGAGCATCAAAAAGCTGATATTTTTACAAAACCCCATGATCTTCTTCGATTTGAGTATCTTAGAAAGACCTTGGGAGTAATGTCTTAGTAACTAGGTTGTTTCTTGTGAGGTGAGTGTGAGTGGTTGGCTTACTGTTCTTGGATGTGATAATCTATGATTGAGTTCTGATATATTTGCATCAAATTTTATATGAACACTGCTCATGTTGCATACAAGATCTTTTCCATCTTTGTTCATAGCTCATTCTGAATGCCCATACTCATTTACTTCATGATCTCATTCTGTACACATCCTTGAGATAAACTGTTGCAGGGGTTTCCGCACAAGTGATCAAAGTTCTCTATGGACCACTGACAGTGTTTCTTGTACTCTTCGAGGAATTGACCTATACTTGGTATATCATGGGTGATGTTAAGTCTCTTAACCATCTACCATCCTATTTCACTTCCATGGTTTCTCCTCAAGACATGATTTCGAGCATTAGGAAAAGGCTACCTCAGAGGCACCAACCAGGCCATCATTATGATTTCATTCTTCTCTGGTTTGGACTCCATACTCTTGAGCGTGTATGCCACCAGTGAGTGCCCACAAAAAAGAAAAGTGTTAAAAAAAAAAAAAAAAAAAATGGATCATTGTCTGAGGGGGAGCTTCCGCATTTACTCAACAAATACCCCGTGATTCCCAGTGGTTTGACTTTTCTTTGTGATGGTCAGTTACTCTTGTTGGAGGTCCAGCCATCCGATCACTACGAGGATTAACTCTAGCCTTGTGACTCTCAAGGATTGCACACACACACACACACACTATTTATATGAGCTCTCATGTGTGTTTTTGAGTTATTCATTCTCCTGATGCTTATGGCTTTGATTTAATACTATCTATTTTCTTTATGAGCTTGTGTTTCATCTCTTTTCTCAAATTTTCAGGACTCATGATCAGTGGATTCTCTTATCTTTGTGGTAAAGTCATTTACTTTGTCACCTTACTTGTTACAGGGCATCCTAGGTGTTTTATTTAAAAAAAAAAAAAAAAAAAAATTTCCTTGGCTCGAGCGACCGAGTCCTCGCTCAAGCGTGCTTCTGCTTCTCCATAAGACCTGAGAGCATGTGTTTCTGGCTCGAGCAACTTTTTCTTGGCTCGAGCAACTCTGGCGTTTGTGTTACCCTCGCTCGAGCTAGCGAGTCTTCGCTCGAGCTAGCTGTCGAGATTTAAAATCTGCAGGGGTGTCTCTTGAGTTCATTTTTTGTTTTCTTCTTCTTGTTTCTCTCTCTCTCTCTTCCCTAGGGTTTCTGAGTGCGCCATTGCTGTCTCTCTTGTGCTTTTATCTCTGATTTCTGAGGATTTCTGTCCATTCTTGTGTCTCCCCCAACATTGGTAAGTTTGATTTCTTCTCTCCGGTTATCCTATTTTTACCGATGCTCTGTTTATGTTCATGGGTTAATCATTGTTATATGTTGGTTATTTCTTGGTTATTTCTTCTCATTGTTTTGCATCTAGGGTACTTGGGTTTGCCTTTGTTTACTTTGCATTAGTTCCTAGGTTTTTCCCATTCGGGTTTTATCATTTGGGGTTTTTTTGTTTTTATACTCTGCTGATTGTATCACATTCTGAGAATTGAGGATTTGTGTTGGAATTTTATATTAGGGTTTGTTCATTTCCCTATCTATATCATGCTCTTATCTGATTATGCTGTGTACATTGTTCATATCATGCTGTTTGTTTGATGATTGCTTGATTGCTGTTATTTGTTGGGAGGTGTTCATTCTTCATTTTTATACTACTCTTGCTAATGGACTAATGTGTTTCTGTCTGTGTTCTGTGTTTTGGCATTGGGGTTTTGGGATTACTGGTTTTGGTTTTGGTTCTTTTGGTACTGTTTTTTTTTTATTCATGTCCAGTATATTGTGGGTTTGTGTTCATCATGGCAGAGTCTTCTAAGCGTCGAAAGACGACTGTTTCTCGCCCTTCTTACAACACTGTCAAATTTGAATCAAAAGAAAAGGCAAAATTGTTTCGCGAATCCTTTGCCTCTCGCAAAGTTCACCTCGAGCGCAATGTGTTACCTAATGCTTTTGATGTCCTTCCCATTCGTTCTTTGTTTGACCCTTTAGGTGGTGATCAAGTTCTCCATTTTTCCGGTCCACAAAATCTCAGTCTCATCCGAGAGTTTTATTGCAACATCCATTCTATTAATAGAGAAGCTTGTATCTTTCAGACTTGGGTTAGGAAGAAGCCTCTTACTATTACTGGGGATTTGTTTCGGGAGTTTCTTGGTCTTCCTATTATTGATGATTGTTATTTCCCTTTTCTTACGGTGCCGTGTCAATTTTGATATGGTTGCTTCCGAGTTGTGTGGTGTTTCTAGGACATGGATCGCCGGGGCTCTCATTCAGCAGAATGAGTTGCTTCCTCGGTTTCGTCTACTCAATATCATTGTATGCGCCAATATTTTTGTCACCACTCATTCCTCTCATATTACTCAGGACCAGGGTTATGTTTTATATTGTATTCATCATCGCCTTCCCATTGATCTTCCCGAGATGATTATCTCAAAAATGATTGGAGTTTATGAGGGCCGAAAATCCTTGGGGCTTCCTTATGGGTGTTTTCTTCATCGTTTTCTCGCTTCACTTAATGTTCCTATTCTTGAAGATGATGAGTTTGCACATCCTGTGAAACCCATTACCAAACTCACAGTCTCACAGAGTCAGGCTCATGTAAGGGGGAGTGGATCCGGGGTTGGGGGTTCAGGTGCAGGTGGTCCAGGTGTCGCGGGTGATGATGATCCTCTTGCCGAGGAGGCGGAGGTTGAGGCTGCCCATGCAAGACCCGCAGCAGGTACTCATGACTTGGATCCGGCTCTTGCTCATCGTCTTGATCTTATTGATGCACGCCTTGACGAGCAGAGTGCTATGCTGACCCAGATTCTTTCTCTTCTTCAGTTGCAGCATCCTCCACCATCTTCATAGTGTTTGGTTTCTTGGTTTGTTTTGTTTTACAGTTCCTCTTATACTGTTTATATTGCTTTTGTTTCTCTCCCGGCCAAAAAGGGGGAGATGATTTATATTGATATTGGTGGATATGTTTTGGTGGATATTGATTTGGATATATTCATATTGATATTGGTGGATATGTTTTGGTGGAATTTGGTGGATATTGGCTATATTCATATTGATATTGGTGGATATGTTTTGGTGGATATTGACTATATTGATTTATATTGATATTAGTGATATTTGCTATATTGATTTGGATATATCAATGGCTTAGTAGTTTTATTTACAACTCAATGGCATAGTGATTTTTGCTATATTGATTTGGATATATCAATGGCTTAGTAGTTTTATTTACAGCTCAAATGCCATAGTGATTTTTCATTTATGATCTATATACAATCTTGATATTTTTTGGTGCATAATAAATCTTTTCAAAGTTCTGGTGTGCAGATTGGATGGTTCTCAAGTTTGGATTCTTTGATATCTTTTCATCGAGTTGTAATATATTAGATCATTGGATGAGTTGAAATTATTGGATGAATTGTAATTATTTATACTCTTTGAGTTGTAATGTGGTCAGGAAATTGTTTAGAAAGTTTTGTCCGGGTATTGACAAAGGGGGAGATTGTTAGGTCCTATCTTGTCAAAATCCCATGAACAAAACTCAGTGATTGAGTTGTAAAATTTTTGTGTTTTTCTTCTTCCTCGCTCGAGCGAAGATGTCCTTGCTCGAGCGAAGGACTGCGTCTAGTATAAAACCTGAAGGTGATGAATGTGCGCTCGAGCATGGAATTGGTGGATCGAGCGAAGGTCAATGCTCGCTCGAGCGAAGATGAAGGTGGCTCGAGCGACGAATTGCTTCCATACAAAAACCTGAAAGTATTGTTTTCTCGCTCGAGCGAAGGCACTAGTAGAAATCACGCGAGATACGCTTCTCGCTCGAGCGAGAGGAGCCTCGCTCGAGCGAGCTTCAGAATCCGGAAATTTTCAAGTGATTGGTTTCTTTCAGGATTGGGATTCTTTTTGGTTTTCTATAAGTAGATGGTTTTCTCCTAAAACTAGGGGACCAGTTTTCTAGATTTGATTCAAGAATTCTAGAGTTTTGTTTGAAGTATTCTTCTGAGAGTTTGATGAGTTTTCTTTGATGTTCTTGAGAGAGTTCTAAACTTATGAGTTGAGATTCATACATCAAAGAGTTTGATACTACATATTCAAGAGTGTTCCCTTCGGTGGAATCCGAAGATCAACACGTAAAGTTTCAAAAGGCGTTTGATTCTTTACGTAGTCGTTAATTCGACAAGTGAAGTTGTGGTGTGGAATCAACTTCGAATCGGCCTGCGTGATTTAAGCGTGGTGAAAGAGTTACAGAAGATTCAGAGACAAATTGACTGGGTTGGGTAATTTGTATGGTTTATTTGTAACCTTGTAGTCCTTCTGTAGTGGATTGATTAGTGGCGGTTCGCCCGTGGTTTTTGATTACAATTGAAGGTTCTTCAATTGTGGTTTTTCCACGTAAAAAATCGTTTGTGTCGATTTATTATTTTATTCCAAAAAACAAACAAACTAAAATCACTCTCGTAAGTGCTTGATGATTTTAGATTGAGTGTTTTGGAAGTTTTTGAGATTTAGAATATTCTAATCTTTATCTAATCACGAATCACATAGGATTTTCACAAGTAATATATTACAGTAATATATTTTGTGATCAAAAACAGGTTCTCAAAAACAGGTTTGAGAGTTTTGGGAGCTGAAAATATATTTTTGGATTTAGGGAATGCTTTGAACCTAACAGATTCTAAGTTTCATTACAATCAAATACTTTTCCATTACAAAAAAATCTAACTTTGAATACAATTTAAAAAAAAAAAAAAAAACAGAGCATGGAAATAAAATTGAGAGGAAGTAGAAGCCATCGAAACCATCACAGATTCCTGGGCAAAAAAAAAAAAAAAAAATTGACAGGAAGTAGAAGCCATCAGGTGGACTGCGACCTTTTACCTCATGTATTTCGAACCTTCTTGTCGGGGATGGCGGGATAGGATGTCGGTGTCGGCGGGGCAGGACGACGATGCCCTCCTCTTTCTCTCCTCTCACAGAATCGAAGAAGGTATGGGTTTGTTGCAAAACAAAGGCCTAAAATGGAGAAGGGGGATGAAGGAGCGGGAGATGAAAGGAGGAAGACAGGAATAGAGGGTTCGAGTTTGGGTCTCCGGCGAGGGAGAGGAGAGGAGGTCGGTGGTCATCGCAAGAGAAGAGAGAGATGTATTATGAAAGAGAGAGATGTATTCAAGAACAGAGAGGGAGACAGAGAGGAAGAGAGAGATAGAAAGGGAAGGTGGGGAGGCAAACGTAGGTAGGTGGAGAGAAGTCTTGGGCGGGAGATCTTTTCATCTGAACCATTGATATAAACTTGGAATTAATCTTAGCCATTGAATTAAAATGTATGTCACACACATTTTATACATTTTCAAAAACCTTCATCCCTTATTATATAGATATAAATTACATTCATAAAATATTTTAATATTTACATTCATAAAATATTATATATATAATATAAAATAAACAATTCGTAAAATATTATATGTATAATATAATATAAACAATTCAGTTCGATTTTAGCTAGATTGGTATTTATAAAATCATGGATTAAATTGTGAATTATGATTCATCTATTTAAAAAATCATAATTAAATTGTACATTAAAAAAATCAAATTAAATCATTTAGGCCTCGTTTGGCATGTGAGAGTTTTAACTTAAAAGTCAAAAAGTTATTAAAAAAATTAAAAAGTCTATAACCTATACAAAAAAGTTAAAGATTCTATTTTTTCTCTATTTTTTGCACATATTTTCGTAAAAAATCAAAAAATCATTTTAAATATATTAATTTTTTTACCTCATATTTTAAACAAAAAATTAAAAAATTACTAAAATAACTTATTCTCAAATCTAAAGAGGCCAACTTATATTTTTTCGATTTTTGTACTAAATTCGAGCTGCTGGAATGGCAGAAAGGAAAAAAGAGATTTGTTTATATCCCGGAAAAGGGAGATAATAAAAGCTGGGAAATGTAATGAATTGATCCGTTTGTCAACCGTTTCGAACTTGATTCGGTAAGCACTCATTCAAACTTAATAGTTAAATTTTTATGATTCTTCAGTTCAAACTTAAACTCGTTAAATTTTAAGAAACAAGTATTCGTTAGCTGATTCGTTTAATTTTAATTTAAATAATAAAATAAATATATTATTTATATATTAAATAATATAAAAATATATATAAAAAATAAGATAAATATGTTATTTATATATTTAAATAATATAAATGTAATAATAATTAACTATAGATAATACATTTATATAATAGTAGTGGTAGATATTATTATTTTGGTAAAATATTGATCTTTTTTTTAGTATATTTATATATATTTTATATATAATTGTATAATTAAAATTTCAATTGTAATTTTAATCCATACACAAATATCAATTATGAATTTTTTTAACTCGTTAAAGTTTATGAATATGATCGAACTCAGGTCAACCCTAAGCCAACTCGTCTCGAACTCGATTCGTTAAATTTTTATTGAGTTCGAGCTTAAATTTAAATTCATTAAAATCTTAATAAATAAATTTAAACATATTAAAACTCGACTCAACTCGTTTGGAATCCTACCTACAACTAGCACAGCACACAATACAAAATTTGTTAAGACATTACTACACTATAAAAAGGTTTGGATGTTTTGGTAATCCAAAAAAAAAGTTTTAAAGTTAAAAAGTTATCCAAAAAATCAAAAATCAAACAAATATAAAAAGGTTAAAAAAAATTATTTCATTCACTTTGCTTTTTGTACATCCTTTTTTTTTTTTTTTTAATATTCAAAACATATTAATTTTTATATATATATATATATATATATATTAGCTAAAAAATCACTAAAACACCTAGTTCCCAAATGAGTTGGTGGGTGTTTGGGATTTGCTTAGTTTGTGGTTTTTTTTTTTTTTTTTTTTTTTTGCATGTGAGTTTATTTTAGTCTTTAGTAATTTTTTTTCAAATTTTAAAAAATTTTAAGTGTCTAAATTCAGTTGGAGACAAAGAGAGAAATTAAATTTTTAAAAAAATTCAAAAAATAAAAAAAAAGACAATATAAGCTAAAAATAGTGAACTTTTTTTTGAAAATTTTTACTTTTTTTTAAAAAAACTTTTTAGATTCGTCTATACAAGGTGGATAGTAAAAACATAAAAATTGACAATTTTGAAAAAAATCACTAATGATAAAAAAATAAAAATAAAAAAAGATGTGGCCTTTTTAATTAGCCAATAAGCAAACTCCCCAAACAAGTTATTTTCTCAAAAATATAAATTTCTCTTTCGCGTTAAAAAAACTAAATTTGCAATCTTATTTCATAACCCCTTGTCAGAAATATGAAATATGTAATTCTATTATTGTATAAGAGAGTAGCTAGAAATTCATTTTTTCCAAAATGAAATAAGAAATAGGCTATGAAGTAATGAAATAAGAATGAAATTGGTAATTTTATTATTTCATACTTTGCCAACATAAAATATAGTATGAAATAGGTAATTTTACTATTGTACAATAGAACAGTTAGAAATTTGATTTTTTTAGTTAACTCTATTAAATAAAAAAATTATGACAAAAAATATTTGTAATTTTTTAAATCACATGAGTAAATCGTATTTTTAAAAAAACGTATTTTTTAATAATTTTTTACAATTGTTAGTTGAGGGGGTTCTCAATATACATCTAAAAAAGGATTTTTTTTTTTTTTTTTGGGGGGGGGGGGGGGGGGGGTGGGTCTTAGTTGAGGGGTTCTCCAAATTATGTCAAATTTTATCACTTTTCGAATTTGACTTATGCAAACTAATATAAAATGTAAAAATGAATAAATAATTAAAAATTGAGAAAATATTGATTTTGACTTTTTGTTTTTTTACTTTTTAATTTTTTTTTACTTTTTCGATCTATCAAAAAGTTACCCAAAAGTGTAAGATTTTTTGAATTTTTTAAAAAGAATTCACAAAATTATTATTAAAAATATCAATAAAAAATTATTTAAAAAATCAACCCTAAACACGAACTAAAAAAGTTATAACCAAATAATTTAAAATTTATTTTGTGCTTAACTAATTAAAAATATCTAAAAAAAATCCTACCCAAACAGGACGTAATGGATTAAAAAGAACAATCATGGGCAGCCAAAGTTGAATCCGAATAATAAAATGCTCTTTGGATAATCAATCTAATACTGAACTCATTACATATCATGTCCACATTCTTCTCCTGGCTTGGTCTCGTAGACATATTTGACTTGAGTGGACACGGGGGTACTACTCGATGTTATTGGAATAAGTTGATGTAGTGCTTTATTAGTTTAAATTATGAAATTTATCATTTTTATTTTAAAATTTTAAGAAACAAAATACTAGTTACCACCAGTTTATAAATAAAATAAAGTATTACTATTGGAGTATTGAATAATTTCTCCATTTGACCATATGGAAGATGCTCATCAATCAAGACATTTCAGTTTTAAAGCAAATTATTGCAATAAGTTTAGTAACAGATAAACCGAATATAAAATTGTATAAAAAAAAAATCAATGATAGGATTCTTGAGAAATTTTATTTTATTTATTTATTTTTTGTGTTCATTTTTGTGTACTCAACATTGTTGAATTTAATCAGAGCATTTGGCATAGTGGTCGTGTGAAACAATTTTTAGTATAAGATATTTATGGAGAGAAGTTTGATACCCTTCGTATTTGTATTTATTTCTCCTTTATTGTGGGGTTGTATGCCAATAGTAATGGAGTGGTTGTTGGGCTTGGCTTAGTAGGCTTAGTTGTTAAGTAGAATTTATTGACTTTTTAACTATTGCGAACGATATTTCTTATATTTATAATTTTTCTTTTATTAATTGAATAAAAAAAACACATTGTTGAATTTGTTGTGTCATATTGTAATGTGAGAAATGTATCAGTACAAATGTCAAATGTTATGTGAAATCAGAGGTGATTCATTAGCAAATGTCTAAGGTCTCTGATTTGAGAATGTCTCCAAATTTTTTGACACCATCAATGTTATATATATTATTCTACTAAGCAAAAGTCCTTAGTTATAGGCAAAGTTTAGAAAAAGGTTTATTTGTTGAGCCTAAAAATAAAATTTTTAAGATCTCACTTGTTCAAATCATAATTTAAATACGTGTCAAAATATTCTAGATAAAATGGCATTTTTATGATTTGGCTCGTAAAATAGTGAGGTGGCTAAAAGGCAACCATCTTTAAACAGAATCAACATTTTATAAAAGCTTCATTAATAATTTTATATACATATATATTTGTCAGTCCATAGGAACGTAATTATAAACCAGGCCCATTACTGCAGAGTTATGGGCCTTCAGAAATGGCCTCAAATTAGCACTGGATCTCAATCTGATTCAACTGGATACATAAATTGATGCACAATTGATGAAACAACTCCTTGTTTGGAAGTATCAAATGGTCACCATCACTTTTTTGTATTCTCATTTTTTTTTTTTTTAATACAGGTACCTCATCGATCAATTAGAAGCACGAGAACACGTCTAACAATCATGAATCATGGTTTCTCTTAAATTGTCATTTTAATTTGAGAAATTATTTAGGTTTACGAGGCTCATTTTATAATCAATTTATTGATCTGAACCGTTTATTTTTTAAGACTCAGTGAATATAATATTCATACAAAAAAAAAAGATGATTTGATATCAGTAACTATATGTTTGAGTCATATTTGTTTTAAAAATATGGACGACAAATATAATTTTAATAATAGCTATCTATTTTTTTTATAATGTAAATTTGATTCAAACATATACTTACCAATATCTAATCATCTTAATTTTTTATATGAATATTTTACTCAACGAATTCTAAAAATTAAACTGTTCAGATCACCAAAATCAGTTAAAAGATGAGCCTAACAAATCAAAATACTCTCTGAAATTGAAATAACTAACATAAGAGAAGTTCAACACTTTCTTCTTCCCCTCCTGCTTGTATTGATAAAACTATAAACTCCTAATTAATGATGCTATTACATATCCTAGACTTTGGCTTTGGACTTTTTGGCAAAGAGGTTAAAAGTCTTTTTTTGATTTTTAATTTCTATTGATCATATTATCTTTTTATTTTTTTATATATTTTTTTAAAAAAAGTCAAAAAATTAATTTTTAACATATTTCTCAAAACAACCGTTTGGGAAGTTGATTTAATTTTTTGACTTTTTAGCTACTTTGACTTGTTTCGAGAACATGATTAAAAAGAATCTTTTTGGCCTTTTTAGTTTTTTTGGATCATATATTCTCTCTATTTTTTTTTGCACGTTTTAAAAAAATCAAAAATCAAAAATCAAAGAGTCAACTTTTAACTTACTTCTCAAAACAAGCTAGTCCCAACTAAAAAGTTCGTTTTGGTTAACTTTTTTGACTTTTGTGAGTGAAAAAGTGAAATGATTATGATTTGTATATGACACTTTATCTTATTGACTGACTTATTTTTTCTTTTTATGATTAATTTAGTCAAAAAATCAATCTAACCCATATCCCAAACCACACCTTTGTATACGAATTTAACTTAATTTAATCCCCTTTTTTCCCTACCAAAAAATTAAAACATAATTACTCGGATTCACTCCAACTACCCAAAAAACCAAAATAGAAAGGAGTAAACTTGGGTAGCCTCTCTCTGTAGCAATTGAAAAGCGACATATCACGTTACAATGCCCTGCATGAGAATGACCCAAAGCTTTGGAGCCTATTTTTTTTTTACTATTTTATTATTTTTTATTTGATCAGAATAAAAATATCTAGTAATGTAGCCAAACGGCACATACAAAGTGAAATTCATCCAAAAGATAAACCTACACCAAGCAAAGGAAAGATGAAAACAAAAAATACACAGGAGTAATTCTATGAAGAATACCCAGCTGCACAGCATGTGCTTGTGCTCATACTGCAAGTAGAGGCCAAAACGACCGTAGAGCATGCCGAGGATAGATCATAGGTTACAACCACAAAGTGAGTAAACTACATTAAGCACTGATGGATTCCAAAATCAAACCAAACCAAAATACAAGCAAAAAAAAAAAAAATACTCAACCTCAAACTAGATTTGTAGTAGATCTAGAGCAGATCCATATTGGCGGGATGGAGGAAAGCAGAAAAGGCGACGGATTTGGTGGATCTAGATGAAAAGGATTGTGGAGGCGGTAGAGAGTACAATCTGGCAAATCCGGTGAGACCCTCGCTGAGGAAGTCAAAAAGAAGGGGATACACATCTTTTGCCAATTTGTATTTTGGCCCCTAGTTGTTTTTTTAATGTTACAACATCCAAAATCAATCAATAAGATTTAAAATTTTGAGTTCAAATTTTTAAAAGATTATTACAAATTTGTCAAATCGTGAGTTTCACGTATTTTATTATTTAGTTTTCGATTGTTTAAATGTGAAGTAACTAAGGTAATAGAATTACTTAAGACATTCAATTTTATAATGGAAGTATTTAAAAAAGTGTTTATTAACTTTTCATCTATTAGACATCATCATTACTATAGCTACTGTCATGATTTCCATCATCATTAACGTACTACACATCATCGTTGTCATTGCCACTGCTTGTCACCGCTATGTAACTGTGACCGCTATTCAACTAGCAGGTCCCTTTTGGCCATAAGTTAACAAAACAACCACATTAGCTACTAAAAACTGTGTAAAAATAACCTTATCAAAGTATTCTTAACTAGGAATCAATCAAATGAGATCGTTCAAACTAAAGTTGAAAGGCCCAAGAATAGAAGAAAAATTCAAATGGCAAAAGAAAAAAAATTAAGAGCTCAAAGGCATTCCAGTAGGCATTACCAGAATGAAAACTGAAATTCGAGATCCAAACAAGAGGGTTTAGAACTTGGCTTCTATATGTTCATGAATCATGGTAGTCAAGAGATTTGTTTGTTTTTAGGGAAAGGGACAAAAAGACTCCACCACACACACACACACACACACACACACACACACACACACACACACACACACACACCCCCCCTCTCTTTTTGTGGCTTTTATTAATTTTGTGTGTGTGTGTGTGTCTATATATATATATATATATTTTATAGGATAAATTACAAATAAATCCCAAGTTTTCTTAAAATGGATTGACACATGTAATTTGAAAAATTATAAATATCTTTTTATTGAAATTTTTTATTTAATAGAATTAATTAAAAATGTAAATTCTTAACTAGTTTCCTATACAATAATAAAATTACTTAAATTCTTAGTTAAAATAAATTTCTGACATTATTAAAAGCTATTAATTGATTTGATAATTTATTAATAAAAAAGTACATTTTTTTGGAAATTAAAAATTTCAGGGATGAGATGTAATTTTCAAAATTACATGAGACAATTTATATTTTAAGTAAATCTCAGAAAGTGTATTTATAATTTACCATATTTTATATTTGATTATAAACAATTTATATGTTTGTAGAAAAATTGTTAAAATTCATACCTTCCAAAAAAGAGAGAATTCAAAAAAGTGGAGTGCAAATAAAATAATTTCAAAATGATGGAAGTACAAGAGATTCATGCATAAATTTATGCAATAAAGACTTGTACGATATCATTTTTAAATTGTTTTTTCTACCATCCACTTTCTTAATATTTCCCCTTTAAAAAATAAGATTGAATTAACAATTCGATAGAACAAGCGTAAATCATATTTAGTAGGCAAAAATGACATGGGATTATGAGACTTATGGATTTCTAGTCCCCTAATGGTGAGATTAACATTCTAACGGGGATGGTTTACAATCTAATGGGTGTCTCTAAATGCAACTTGAAAATTTTAGTTGGATATCGTATTTCTTAAGAAATCTTATCTCTAATTTTGAATTTTTGTCTTCTTTTTTAAATACTCCAAGTAATACTAACCTACAATCCACTCACCTCTACAGCCGATGAATCTATGTGGTCGCTCACAACCCCTTCATTTCCCTCTTTAGTCTCTCTTATTCCTTTCTTGTTACTCGCGGCTCCCTTCTCTACCATTTCTTTTCTTCCTTTTAGCCCCTTGCTCCCTTCTCTACCTCCAACAACACCTCCAATCCCTTACCACCTGCAAACCCCTTTCTCTTTGTTGCCTCCTCCCTACCCTCCAGTGCTACCTCTCTTCCAACCCTCTTCCCTCCTCACGACCTCCATCCATATCCATAACCTCACGACCTCTTTGCTTCACAATTTCTCACTCTCTCACTCTGTTACAATTCTTTCTTTTCACACTTTACTCATAATCTAGATAACCTAATCCGACAATCAAACATGGCTAAAAAGTTTTAAATGAAAAATGAATCTAAATCATACCACAGAAGGTAGTGACGTTTGTTTCATGGGATTGAGGTATATGATTGGATTCTATGTCCAATAGATTTATTAGTCCATCATTTGGTTAAAAAGTAAAGATCGGACTAATAGTTAAATACACATCATTTCTAACTAAATAGTCCATAAACTATTTATCTTCAAACTAATAGCACATTGCATTATAATCTCACTTATTTAGGCTCCGTTTGTTTTGAAATAAATTTTTTTTATCACAAAATATTTTACTCATTTTCTATTTTTTGGTTAAACAAAAAGCAAGTAAAATATTTTTTAAGAAAAATATTTTTTCATCATTTTTCCCAAAATGACTTACCTTTAAAAATTACGCAAGTCAATTTTTACAAAGTTAACTCTCACTCACTACCTTTTCAACACATTTAGCATTTTCAAATAAATATATAAACGCACTAAAAAATTATAAATGACACTTTATTGAATCAAAATTTCTCTTTTAGACAAGAAAATATTTTTGTTTCAAGTGTTAACCAAACACCAAAAAATTTAAAAAAAAAACATTTTTCAGTGTAAAATCAATTTACAAGAAAAATATTTTTTTGTGTAAAGTATTTTACGTCGAAACAAATGGAATCGTAATTCGTCCAAACAAACACTGCTTAAATATAAGTTTCCTAGTCATTTTGAGTAAATTAGGAAATTTTTTTGAGATTTCAATTTATTTTCATACAAAATGATGTAATTTCTTTTATTTTTATTGTATGAATTTTTTATAACTAATTTTGTTTGTATAACATTGCCCTTTTTGGTGTTATGAGTCATAATAACAGTAAATATCCCCCCATAAAAATTAGAATAATGCTATGCGCATCAATTGGTTTATCAATTGATGTACTAACAGATGAAGTGATATAATTTTAGGGGTTTTGGGTATTTGTAATTTGTAAAATAGGTGGGGACATTAATAACATCATAACATTTATTAGTATACTAATTGGTATACCAATTGGTGTATGTAACACCACCATAAAAATTATCATGAAAGCTTATACTGAAAAGTGATGAATGATTCAAATTTAATTTTTACATAATAGGACCTACGCTTGAATTGAAACTTCACCACATTACGTTTTTTTGAATATTTTTCTGGATAAGTTTTCTAAATTCCTAGCATCATTGGTCGAAATAATAATAGTTGTCAATGAGGTTTGTACGGGAAAGAAATATACCTTCTCGTATAATTCTGTTGATCAAGTCTGCGTTCCTCCGTACGACGTCGCTTTATCACCTGAAAACACAAACGTGAGCTAGCCGGCGGGTGGGTGCCGGAAACCTCTCCGATGCCTAAGTCAGAAAGATTGTCAAATAGGCAAAAGCTCTATGTATTCAGAAGGCAAAATTGCGTTACCTCTCCAAAGGTGATATTGGTGAGTTTATATAGGTTTTGCGTGGCACAATCCTGGTAGGACTCTTACTCCTCTATACAGAGTCCTCCTAGGATTCATACTCTTGGAAGACAATACTTATCCTCCAACACCCCCCTCACTGCTTAAACCAAGTGAGATGGCTTTACTTCGGAAAGAGATCTCATAACCGAAATAACATTTTCCTGCAGACCGGCTGTATGACCGAGATAACCCATAGCTCGGTTACACCTTCCCGTGGTTTTACCTCGGCTCCTCATGCCGAGGTCAAACTGCTGTACCATGCCTTGACCGATATAACGTTCACCTCGGCTCTTACTAACCTTTCTCCTACCTCGGACTTACATGCAAAGGCCGAGCCATCCATAGAAGAATTAAGCCGAGCTCATTATACATCGGTTCTGAACATTGCGACCGGACTAACCCAAATACACGGCAACCGAACTAGACTTCTTCGGCGGCAATCTCTAACACCGAACTGGACTACCAATCGTCTATGGCCCACCTACTAAGCTTCTTAACACGACCCCTAGAAAGGCCCACATTTCCAACTCGGCCCAATTTAAGTATGAATTTTTTATAACTAATTTTGTTTGTATAACATTACCCTTTTTGGTGTTATGAGTCATAATAACAGTAAATATACCCCCATAAAAATTAGAATAATGCTATGTGCATCAATTGGTTTATCAATTGATGTACTAACAGATGAAGTGATATAATTTTAGGGGTTTTGGGTATTTGTAATTTGTAAAATAGGTGGGGACATTAATAACATCATAACATTTATTAGTATACTAATTGGTATACCAATTGGTGTATGTAATGCCACCATAAAAATTATCATGAAAGCTTATACTGAAAAGTGATGAATGATTCAAATTTAATTTTTACATAATAGGACCTGCGCTTGAATTGAAACTTCACCGCATTACGTTTTTTTGAATGTTTTTCTGGATAAGTTTTCTAAATTCCTAGCATCATTGGTCGAAATAATAATAGTTGTCAATGAGGTTAAAATCATGGTTGATGTATAAAATGTTAACAATTCTTTTTACCGTCAATAATTTGGGTGAATATGTAAGAAATATATATATATATATATTCTAAAATGTGTACAAAAATAGGTAACACAGCTCCAAGTTAAGTATAGAGGACCATTTCTGATATAATTTTGCTACTATAATTCTTGTGTCTACTTAGCATTAAAAGTAAAATATTGCTGTCACAAATAGACAATGGAGATTTTTAGAGTAGTTCGATCTCAAATTTTCATTTCTGAGTTCCCAAAAATAAAAAAGAAAAAGAAAAAACAGAAAATAGAAGCGTGCACAAACGACCCTTACGTTGTGTTCTGTGCCTGCCAAGCTTATTATTTCAAGAAACACAACATGAAGAAGGGGTAAGAATCAGAACTTGTTGATGAACTCAACAATGTATTTGTTGATCTCATCTGGCTTTTCTTGGTTGAGATAGTGCGCTACACCTTCCATGACGACAACTTCATCCAACATCGGAACATCTTTCTTGAATCCACCGTTATGTATGTATTCCTTGGTGCCCGGGATGTTATAGACCAAGTCCAAGTCACCCACAATAAACTTCACAGGCACTTTCACTTGGCACCCTGCCCACGGTGCCATGAGTTCCCAGTTTCTGCAATGAAGAGGGAAAGAAAAAGAAAATAGCTAAGATCTCTGGAGAATTGTAACAACCACTCTTGAATATAGGTAACTCAACAATAATGTTTAAACCTGGGAACAAGGAGGAGGCAAGATTGACATCAATTTATGATAGGCCTAATTGCACTACATGAAATTCTCCTTTTTTTGGACCTTGAAAACAATATAGAATTCTATAATGTGAAGTGGCTGTTTTTTGTCTTTGCTTTGGTTTATCGTGTTTAGTTTCTTTTATTTCTTTCTGCTGCTTTTGTTCCTTTGCTTTGGTTTTTGTCTGTTGTGGGTCTCCTCGTTGAGTTCTCCCAACTAGCTTTTGGCAAGTGTAAGCACATGATTGGGTCGCTTTTCTTATATCAACTTAGTTGGTATGAGTAGGGCTCATTATGATGCTATTAGCACTGTTTTTGTCTATCTTTATTGATATAAGATGTAAATGATTTATCCTTAGTTTTGATTAAATAAAGTTCATTTTTGTTGATAAAAAAAAAAATATAGAATTCTATAATATTTCATTAAACATATTTTAAGGCCACCTTTGGGAAAGGAGTAAAACGCCGGGTTGGCGTTTTGGGAGGAAAACGCAAGCTGCTTTTTTTCCCTCATTTGGGGAGTATCAAATTTAGGTTAGAAAATTACACAATTACTCTTAATGTTTATATTTTATATAAATGGGTAAAATGTAATTTTTTAAGTTGGGTTAGGGTATTTTAGTCATTTTAGTGTGATGTGACACCATAAATAAATATTAATCCAAACAAAAAAAGCAACTTTTTACCAACTTCCCAAACCATTCTAAAAAATCTTGGTTAAAAGCAAAAAAGCTGATTTTTACCATCTTCCCAAAATAGGCCTAAGTGTCACAATCTTGATTAAAAACTATCACAAACATTCAAATTGTGATACATAAGGTTGGAACATACATATCAATCAGTTTTTTGGCATTTGTTAGTTCTTGAAAAAATTCACAAGTTCAGTTTTCAATTCATGTTATACATTGGCCAATAATCCCGCTAACCGCTACACGTTCATAACCGTTGCACTGTCCAATATTGTGATTTGAAAAACATGTGCATAACCTAGGGTCATTACATAAGCATTCTTGGACATATAAGGTTGGAGAGAACCCCTGTTGGGGATGACTTTGAAAATGTACATGAAAAGAAGATGCAAAATCTCTAAAATTATGATAATTTCACAATGGTGATAGAAAATTATTTTGTCTTGCATAAATTATCATGATTAAGATATTACTAAATCTCAAAGTTAATAAAAATTGAAAGGTGACTTACAGATCTAAAGCTCGGTAGTAGTTAACTCCTCCGGTGAATCCATGCTTCTCAAATTTGCTAGCATAGTAATCGACATCTTTTTCCGACAACCAAGAAGGCAAGATAATTGGAGTATCAGGTGAATCGCCATCTCCAAATCCTTTACCTTTAGGAAAAAAAAATGGAGCGGGATCACGGTGTGTTAGGAATTTCTTGATAGATCTTCTAATGCCAACTTGGGCAAACTCAGCTTCAATTTCTCCAGGGACCTACAACAATTTTTTTAAAATTTAGATAAGACCTCAAATTCTCCAATTCTTTTACGATGTATGACAATTTCTCACCCAAACAACAACTTAAGTAAGAATCCGAGCTTTAGATAAATATATACACCAAATTCAAGTTCTTTTGAAAACTATTTCCCAATTATAAGTTGTTCTAAACTTAATTTTCAAATTTAAGTTTTTAAAACACTATTTTAAATAGTTTTATAATAAATTAATTGAAATTGTGTTTTTAGAAAACAACATAGAATTATAAAATAAGTTCAAAAAGTCCTTGGATTTGAAATTTTTGCTTTTAAAAAAACAAGTTTGGTAATATGAAAAAAATGGGACAGTTACCAATTGGTCCTTTGGATTGGATTTATTTACCAAAAAATCTTACTTAACTCTCAATGATAAATTTATCATTATAAGGATACCAAAAAAATTTATCATTATACAAATATTTAAAAAAAAAAATACAATTCAATTATTTATACTTCTCACATCATATTCAATAGAAACTAATGAAAATAAATTAAAACTCACAAATAAAAGTCAATATCCCAATATTTTTTTGGAAGTGTTATATCATCTCTTTTTTTTTTTTTTTTTTATATGTTTTTTTTAAAAAAAAAAAAAGGTCAAAAAATTAATTTTTAACCTACTTCCCAAAACAATTGATAAATTTATCAGTATCATCAAAGTAAAATTTTACTATTAAATTAATATTAAACATATAAATGTGAGAGCACCCTTAAGCTAGTTTTGAGGTGAGTTTACCTTAAATCGTATAACTCCTATAATCAAAATAATCATTCCAAAATACAAAACACATCTAAAAAGTTACTAAAAAGTTTCGAAGGTAATTTTACTACCCTACTTAGAAGATCTTTGATTATGACTCTTTTTTTTTCAATTATGACTCGAAAAATATAAAATATGGTACAATTTTCCCTTTTTCGGTCATTTTTTTTCCCTCTCCCTCCACAAATTCTTACTCGACTCTCAAAATCCAAACAGAGTGAAAACGAGAACCTGAAATCTGCAGATGTAGTGATCATCGCCATAAAATCCTCGAAACACATCGACAAAGCTCATCGTAGGGTTTCTATGAAGGTAATGAACGCTCAAATTCACCAAGGCCTTGACTCGATCAGGTCTGAAAAGACACAAATACCAAGCCAAAATTGCTCCCCAGTCATGCCCCACAACAAACACCTTGTCTTCGTCAGGTGCGATTTTGTCAAGGAGAGCAACGATGTCCCCGATCAGATGGAGAGCGGTGTATTTGGTGGAGTCGTTGAGTGGTGCTCCGGTGGTGTCGCCGTAGCCTCGGAGGTCTGGCGCCACCGCTCTGTAGCCGTGCGCCGCCGTGTAGAGGATCTGGTGGCGCCATGAGTACCAGAGCTCCGGGAAGCCGTGGAGGAAGAGGACCACTGGACCTTTGCCTTTTTCTGCTATGTGCATGTTTATGCCATTTACACTGATTGTCTTGTGCTCTATTCCCTCCATCTCTCTCTTTCTCTCTGGCAATAGCACAGTGTGTGTGTGGTGGGAGTGGGATTGCTTTGATGATGGTTCATATGCTGAAAAATGATATTCATGTTTTATACAGAAATTTTTGATAAGATTATTTGAATTGTTTAATGTTTCATTTGACTATACGAATAGGTTAGTTATATAAGAAAATAAAATAAGATTAGTTACATAATCCTAACCTATCAAATTTATATATAAAAAGAAAAAATGAACACTTCATTTTAAGGGATTGTTTGGGGTGTCTTAAATAAGTGTACTTTTGACTTTTTAAACTAAAAAGTCAAGAAAAAAAAATATGATTGTTTAAGATAACTTTTTATCTTTTTATGAAAAAATGTGTATTAAAATATTATATAAAATGACAAAATTATATTTTTACTCCTACTTGGTAGAATCATCAGTGACAGGCAGGAGAGGGAAGTATGGCTAGGTTGAAATAGTGCATGAGGCTTCACGGGCATTGTTCGGCCATGGAGCCCATCAAGAGTCCCGTTTCGATAATCCGAACCGTTTAATGTGTAGAACTCGTTGAGTACTATATGCTTATAAAAAATCACTTTAATCGGATATCAATAGTTATGTGATCAAAACAGTTTATTATGAAATTAATGGATGGTGAAAAATAAACGCTGAAAACAAATCTGATTTGATCACATAGCTATCCATATCCAATCAATGTGATTTTTTATAGGCATATAGTACTCGATGAGTTCTACACATTAAACGGTTTGGATTATCAAAAATATATCCGTGGTGGGCCTCCACGGGCCCAACATTACCTTCCAACTTAATAAATATATGCATCTATTTTTTTTTTTTATTTCATTTGAACAGACCATTAAGTATTGAACCATCAATCACCAACGTTGTCCAGTCGTTGTTTGTATTAAAATATTATAGAAATTAATTTTTTTTATATTTTTAATTTGTAAATAGTAATAATTTTTTAATTTTTTTAATAATTTTTTAACTTTTTAAATTTTTTCTAGTATCTCAAACTAGGCCTAAGTTGTCTGAGTATAGTATGAGTCATCTCGCCTGAATCGCTGAACGAAAACGACGCTGCTTATCAAGTTTTTTAAGAACGAAGAAGACGAAGCAGAGGAGGAAGAGGAGGAGAAGGAGGAGGGGAGGAGGGGGATCGGAGGGCCTAAAAATGGCGTGGAGATGGGAGGAGGGAGGAGGAGGAGCGATGGCAGAGGCGGCGATCGGCGATCGGATCGGCGACGACGGATCGGAGATTGACCGACGCATGACAATGACAGCGGCAAGAACCTCTCCTCTCTCCTCTCCTCTCCTCTCTCCTCTTCTCTTCTCTGCAAGTCGACAATAGCAGAAGAAGAAAGAAAGAAAAAGAAAAAAAAAAAAAAAAAAAACTAATGCCCAAAACGATGTCATTTTAGGCATTAGGAGCATTCGGGGCCAAATAATTCGAGGTACAAATCATTTTTGGTGTAGTATTTGTTTAGAATCTCTTAAAAAAGATAAGAAATTAAATAATTATTAAAGAAATAAAAAAAAAATTAACACTGTTCACAAAAAGTGTCGGTGCAAAAAATGTTGACTAGTCAGAGGAAAAAAACACAATTGCCCTTTTGTTCAAAAAGTTCACTGCCATATGGTTCTGTTCAAAACAATATACTCACGGGTGCAAAAAAAAATAAAAATAAAAAATTCCAACAAAACCATTGTACACATGGGCCAAGTTTGACATACACAAAATAATTTATTTTTTTAGGTCATTTCAAGAGAAATAATCCCTTAATATCAATTGCACGGATTGCATGTCGGTCCTCTCTACATTTTTACATATTTTTTTCATAAAAAGATAAAAAATATACTTATTTATGTCATTCTAAATAGTCCCTTAATATCAATTGCACGGATTGCATGTCGGCGCTTGGATGGGTGAAAAAATAATTTTGTTATTTTATATAATATTTTAATACATATTTTTTTAAAAAAGTTAAAAAATTATCCTAAGTAATCATTTTTTTTTCCCTTTATTTCTTTACTCAAAAAATTAAAAAGTACACTTATATAATTCATTTCAAACAATTTCTAAATATTATCAAAACACATTTTGTTATGATTAATTTGATTGTTTTACGTGAACAATTTATACATATAATCAATGAAATAAATAATTTAAGGATAAATTACATTTACCTCTCTTGAGATTTCTCTTTAATATAGATCTTCCTTCACGTTTGAAAAATTACACTTACCCCTTGTTAAATTAAAATAACATATTTGTCCCTTAACCTTTATACATATAAAATAATAAAATAATACTGATATTTTGTTCATGTGATTTCAAAAGAAATAACAATCATCTTCTTTAGTTTAATTCATACAAAAAATTGATTTTTATTTTATTTTTACTGAATTTTTTAATATTTTAAGAAATTTTTTATTTTTATTTTTAGATACACCTAATCAAGATATACTTAAGAAATATCATATTTTGGGATTTTTAAAAAAAATTCACCAAATACAAAAAAAATAGACAAATACAAAAATTCAGTAATGTTGTAATAAATGTGAATGATGGTGTTTGGTAATACTATAATAAATATGAGTGAATAAACATGAAAGAAAAATGATGGTGAAAATAAAAATAAAAAATTCTATTCATATATAAAATTTATATAAAAAATATCATAAAAATGTTGTATAGTGATATTATTGTAAATATAAATCATATATGATTACTGAATTTTGTAATCATCGTTTGGGAACAGGCTAATTTAGTAACTTTTTGGCTATTTGGCTAAAATATGAGCTAAAAAAAACTAGTATGTTTGGGATGACTTTTTGGCTTTTTACGAAAAGATGTGCAAAAAGTAGAGAGAAAATAGAATCTTTGACTTTTTGGTATGAGTTGTTGGCTTTTTGGCTAATTTAGTAACTTTTTGACTTTTTGACTAAAAAAGATGGTTCCCAAACGAGACCTTAATATATTTTCAGTTTCTATCATTTTATATTTTTCACATTAACATTATAATTTTATATATTTCAAATTTTAAAATAGTCATGATCTATGATATTATCAAGAGAATTCTTTTTAAAGTCCGTAATATTAAGATTTTATGAGATAAAAGACATATAATATTTTCATAGTAGTTAATGTCTCTCAACATTTTCACAGATAAAATTCGACTCAAATAAATTTTTCCCTAACTCATAATATTTTTGTCCCGACTCAGAGAAATTTTAATTTTCACATAGAAATTTCTTTGATTTTACAGAGAAATTTTGAAATTTCTCTGTAAAAATTGAATTTTTTTTGAGTTGGGGCCGAAATTTCTCTGAGTCGAGCAAAATTTCTCCGAATCAAATTTTTTGTGTGAAAATATTGAGAGACCTAAACTAATAAAAAAAAATATTTTGGATCTCTCCTACTACACAAAGTTAGAGAGGGATGTTTCACTAATTTTCTTTATTATGAATTTTTAATTTTTTGTTTTTTGAAGATGGCTAAACTATGGCTATTGGTTGTTGAGTTTTATAAATTATAATTTTTTTATAATTTTAAAATATCTAATTTTGATTTGTGAAAATTGTGCCTCTAATAATTAGTTAAGTCTTCACCCCAAAAAAAAAATTAATAAAAAAAATAGTTATCAAACTTTTTTGACAATTTTAGGCCAAGTTTGGGAAGACTAAATAAGTGCACTTTTTATCTTTTTTGACTAAAAAATTGAGGTTAAAAATATGGATGTTTGGGTTAATTTTTTGACTTTTTATGGAAAAATGTGTAATAAAAAATTGTGAAAATTGGTTTTTAGAGGAAAATTTGAATTGGGAGTTGTGCAGCCGTAATTGTTGACTTTTGGTGAATAGTGTTAACTTTTTAACTTTTTGAGTAACTTTTTGACTTTTTGACTTTTTTGAAAGATCCCAAACAAGGCCTTAATATAAAATTCGATTTTATCTTTTGTTTTTCTAATGAATTTTGCTTTAAAAAGGAGGTTTTATGAAATAATTTGTGTGTGTGCGTGTTATATAATCATTGGAGTTAGCGTGCACATGGTTTGGATTGGTTTGATTTAACCGTAAATCAAAATCAATCCATTATTTAGATGTACTTATGTTTTTAGTTTTTTATTTATATTTATAAAAATTTTAAAAATTTAAATAAAAATTTGTTTGATAAAATTTTTGATTTATAAATCAGTGGTCTCAGTTTATAAATTTGGCCAAAAAATAAAAACAAAAAAAATGTATTTCTATTTGGAGTTTTTAGTTTTTTTTTTACCACCCAACACTAGCTACAACCCGCCACCATTTTCTACCACTCTCTTCCGCCACCACCACCCACTGCCCACCCCCACCATCACTTGCCACCACCACTCACCACCCGCCTACTACCATCAGCCACCACCTACCTGCCACTCACTCGCCGCCACCACCACCCACCACCCGACACTACCATCCACCGCTACCACCACCAGCCACCTACTTGCCACCACCACCACCCCCCACCCACCAGCTCCCACCATCCACCACCATCCACCATCCACCACTCACCCGCCACCACCACCCACCACCACCACCACCATTACCCACCACCTACCCGCCACCCACCACCCACCACCACCACCACCACCACCACCACCCCATCGCTACTACCTGTCACCTGCCACCGTCATCCACCCACCCACTACCACCACCCGCCATCCACCACCCACCTGCCACCGCCATCCACCACCCGCCACCGCTATCACCACCACCTACTACCTACCACCCACCACTCGCGACTATCACCCACCCACCCACCATCACCACCCACCACCCACCACCCACCACACCATCCGCCCCACCGCCACTACCACCCATCACCCGCCACCACCACCCACAACCCGCAACCATCACCCACCCACCCACCCACCACCACTACCACCACCACCCACTACCCACCTGGCCACCATCCGCCCCACCATTGCCACTACCACCCATCACCGCCACCACTACCCACCACCCGAACCATCACCCACCCACCCACCCACCCACCACCACCACCACTACCACCCGACATTCACCACCCACTTGCCACCACGACCCACTCGCTACCACCCATCACTCGCCACCGTCACCTACCCACCCATCCACCACCACGATCCACCCGCCACCACCCACCGCCACCAACTACCCACGACCCACCGTCACCATTTTCCACCACTGTTTTCCGCCGCCACTTGCCACCACTTGCCATTTCTCACTCTTTTTTATATTTTTAAATTTTTTTAAACATTTTGTCAATTACCAAACGTGTTTGTAGTTTATGTTTTTCTAAAAATAAACAAAAATCAGTTTATAAAATTTTTGTAAATATAAACTGAAAACGTAAACGTTACCAAACACACCCTTACTATTCTATCAAATTGGAACCCAAATTAATTTATGAAAATCTTAAAATCAATCCAAACAGAACCATTAAGCCATAGTTTGGTATAGTTTGAAAACATGAATTTTAAAAAGAATAATTCCTGGTAGCTCGAAAACCCCGGCCCGATTTTGGCTCGAATTTCCAAAACGACGTCGTTTTGGATATTTTTTTTTCTTTTTTGTTTTGTCTTTTCTTTTTCTTCCTTTTCTTTCCTTCTTCTTCTCCGTTGAAACCAGGTGAAACCAGAGGAGAGAGGAGGTCCGCCACTTGCCGTCAGCAAGGAGCCTGCCGCCTCCGCCGTCCCCGTCGCAGCACGCCGCCGATGGTCGCAGAAGTTCCGATCGTCGCAGCACGCCGCAGCTCGCAGCCCCGCGCAGCTGTCCCTCCGGCCCCGACTCCTCCTCCAGCCATTTTTATGGCCCCCTCCCCTCCCCTCCTCCTCCCTCCTCCTCCTCCCTCCTCCCTCCTCCTCCTCCTCCTCCTCCGACGACGACAAATTCGAGCCAAATTCGAGCCAGTGATTCGAGCTACGAATCACTGCTCTTTTAAAAATATTATCATTATTTACAATATGATCATAAAATATTTTTAACAATCTAAAAATTATTTACATAATTGTTTAAAAATAATTCTATCACTATATAAAAATATATTTATGAATTGTTTGGGATGTGCTATATAAGTGTATTTTTTAATTTTTTTTAATTAAAAAAGTAGAGAGAAAAAAAATTATATGTTTAAAATAATTTTTTTTTGATTTTTTATTATAAAAAAAAAAATAAAATATTATAACAAATATTAAAATTACCGGTTGTACCTTCTGACACATGCAGCATCACTGTCAAGCTTTCCGTGTATTTTGATTTTTTTTTAATAGAATTTATGACTTATATTGTGCCACGTGAGCAGCATGCGGGGAAATACAGGCCTCGTTTAGGAAGTAGCTATTTTAATAGACTATTTGACTTTTTGGCTATTTTAATAAGCTATTTTAGTTTTTGTGTTTGGAAAGATGAGATGGATTTTATTTGAGTTGTTGTATTGAAAAATGTGTTGAAATGATGTTTGAAATTAAAATGACAAATTTATTCCTAAAAAAAAAAAAATTTAAATTACTATGAAGGGGTAAAATCGTAAATTATTGTTTTTCTTAGGGTCATAAAGTAGGTCCGCAGTGCAAAGGTAGGCTGCCGCAGTAATCCTATTTTTGTTTTTTTTTTTGAAAAAATTTGCAAAAGTGAACTTTTTGGCTAAATTTTTTTTTTAAGGCTATAATAGCCTCCTTGGGCACTTCCCAAACACCCCCACAATGCAAAGTTTGACATTGCGTTTGACGTCATTGCTTCATTTAAAGTCCGAGTTGTCGACACAACCCGCCCGCTGCCTCCGCCTCAAACAATGTAACAAGATTTAATTTTTTTGCTTTTTTTGTTAATTTTTGACTTCTTAACTTTTTGTAAAGTTTGACTTTGCATTTGACGTCATTGCTTGCGTGCAAAGTCTGAGTTGTCAGACACAACCTTCATCTGGTCTTCTTTTAGGCCCAATTTTGATAATCCGAACCGTTCATATTTTATGATTTATTCAGTATATCATACCTGTAAAAAAATCAAGTTGATCGGATATCAGAAAGCATATGTTCGGAAAACTGTTTATTAAATTATTTAAAAAATAGTTTTTAGTTCAATTTTTCGAACACATATTTTCTGATATCCGATCAACTTGATTTTTTACAGGTATGTTATACTGAATAAATCATAAAATATGAACGGTTCGGATTATCAAAATTGGGCCTAAAAGTAGACCCGAAGGCCTGCAAGGACGGGCGCAAGTACGAAGGGTGCAAGGAGAGAATCCTCATTCTCACTGGAGAGCTCTAATCCAGTAATTTTAATGTCAATTTTAATGAGCCGATATGAAAGAAATGAAAATAAAAAATAAAAAATAAAAAATAAGACACAGTCCATCACTGAATTTCACTGTCAATACATTAGTGATGACATTAAAGCTGACATTAGAGCTGTTAGATTATAACTCTCTAACAGTGCTCTTGTCCTACCCAAACAAGGTAACAGTACGAATTTTTTTGCTTTTTTGTTAAATTTTTGACTTCTTACCTTTTTATTAAAGTCGAGTTTGACAATTTAAAAATAATTCATCTTTTTATTTTTTTATTTTTTTCATCACATCACTTCTCTATTTTTTTGTACATTTTTTTATAAAAAAATAAAAAATATACTTATTTAAGTCATTTCAAATAATCCCTAAATGACGATACTAATAAAATATTTTAATATTTACATTGATAAAATATTATATATATAATATAATATAAACAATTTGTTTGATTTCAACTTAGATTGGTATTTATAAAATCACGGATTAAATGGTGAATTATGATTTATCTATTTAAAAAATCATAATTAAATTGTACATTAAAAAAATAAATTAAATTATTTAGGTTTCGTTTGACATACGAGAATTTTAGTTTAAAAGTTAAAAAGTTATTAAAAAAATTAAAAAATCTATAATTTATACAAAAAAGTCAAAAATTTTATTTTTTCTCTATTTTTTTGTATATTTTTTCATAAAAAATTAAAAAATTATTATGAACATATTAATTTTTTTACTTTATATTTTAATTAAAAAATTATTAAAATAACTTATTCCCAAATTTAAAGGGGCCAACGTATGATTTTCTCGATTTTTGTTTATATCTCGGAAAAGGGAGATAATAAAAGTTGGGAAATGTAATGAACTGATCCGTTTGTCAACCGTTTCGAACTTGATTCGATAAGCCTTTGTTGGAATTTAAGTAGTTAAATTTTTATTTTATTTGAGTTTAAACTTGAACTCGTTAAAATTTTAAAAAATAAGCACGAGCGTACTAAAATTCAGCGCTAATTCGTTTAATTTTTATTTAAATAATAAAATAAATATATTATTTATATATTAAATAATATAAAAATATATATAAAAAGGATAAATATGTTATTTATATATTTAAATAATATAAATGTAAATAATAGCTAAATTTATTTATATGTAAATAATAGTTAATTATAGATAATACATTTATATAATAATAGTGGTAGATATTATTATTTTGGTAAGATATTGATCCTTTTTTTAGTATATTTATATATAATTATATAATCTAAAAATATGATTGTTTAAGATAACTTTTTATCTTTTTATGAAAAAATGTGTATTAAAATATTATATAAAATGACAAAATTATATTTTTACCCCTACTTGGCAGAATCATCAGTGACAGGCAGGAGAGGGAAGTATGGCTAGGTTGAAATGGTGCATGAGGCTTCACGGGCATTGTTCGGCCATGGAGCCCATCAAGGGTCCCGTTTCGATAATCCGAACCGTTGAATGTGTAGAACTCGTTAAGTACTATATGCTTATAAAAAATCACTTTAATCGGATATCAATAGTTATGTGATCAAAACAGTTTATTATGAAATTAATGAATGGTGAAAAATAAACGCTGAAAACAAATCTGATTCGATCACATAACTATCCATATCCAATCAATGTGATTTTTTATAGGCATATAGTACTCGATGAGTTCTACACATTAAACGGATTGGATTATCAAAAATAGATCCGTGGTGGGCCTCCACGGGCCCAACATTACCTTCCAACTTAATAAATATATGCATCTATTTTTTTTTTTGTTTCATTTGAACAGACCATTAAGTATTGAACCATCAATCACCAACGTTGTCCAGTCGTTGTTTGTATTAAAATATTATAGAAATTAAATTTTTTTATATTTTTAATTTGTGAATAGTAATAATTTTTTAACTTTTTAAATTTTTTCTAGTATCTCAAACTAGGCCTAAGTTGTCTGAGTATAGTATGAGTCGCCCCGCCTTAATCGTCCGAATGAAAACGACGTCGCTGTTGAACGAAGAACGAAGAGAGAAGAGGAGGAGGAGGGGGATGGGGAGGAGGAGGGGGATGGGGAGGGTGAGGGGGACTGGAGGGGGCCTAAAAAATGGCGTGGAGATGGGAGGGGGAGGGGGAGGGAGAGGAAGAGGAGCAGAGTCGGCGATGGCAGAGGCGGCGATCGGCGATCGGATCGGCGACGGATCGGAGACGACGGCGACGGCAACCTCTCCCTCTTTCTCTCCCTCTCCCTCTTCCTCTGCAAGTCGACAATAGCAGAAGAAGAAAGAAAAAAAAAAAACCTAATGCCCAAAACGATGTCATTTTGGACATTAAGAGCATTCGGGACCAAATAATTCGAGGTACAAATCATTTTTGGTGTAGTATTTGTTTAGAATCTCTTAAAAAAGATAAGAAATTAAATAATTATTAAATAAATAAAAAAAAATTAACACTGTTCACAAAAGTGTCGGTGAAAAAAAAGTTGACTAGTCAGAGGAAAAAAAACACAATTGCCCTTTTGTTCAAAAAGTTCACTGCCATATGGTTCTGTTCAAAACAATATACTCACGGGTGCAAAAAAAATAAAAATAAAAAATTCCAACAAAACCATTGTACACATGGCCAAGTTTGATATACATAAAATAATTTATTTTTTTAGGTTATTTTAAGAGAAATAACCCCTTAATTGCACGGATTGCATGTCGGTCCTCTCTACATTTTTGCATATCTTTTCATAAAAAGATAAAAAATATACTTATTTATGTCATCCTAAATAGTCCCTTAATATCAATTGCACGGATTGCATGTCGGCACTTGGATGGGTGAAAAAACAATTTTGTTATTTTATATAATATTTTAATACATATTTTTTTTTAAAAAGTTAAAAAATTATCCTAAGTAATCATCTTTTTTTCCCTTTATTTCTTTACTCAAAAAATTAAAAAGTACACTTATATAATTCATTTCAAACAATTTCTAAATATTATCAAAACACATTTTGTTATGATTAATTTGATTGTTTTACGTGAACAATTTATACATATAATCAATGAAATAAATAATTTAAGGATAAATTACATTTACCTCTCTTGAGATTTCTCTTTAATATAGATCTTCCTTCACGTTTGAAAAATTACACTTACCCCTTGTCAAATTAAAATAACATATTTGTCCCTTAACCTTTATACATATAAAATAATAAAATAATACTGATATTTTGTTCATGTGATTTCAAAAGAAATAACAATCATCTTCTTTAGTTTAATTCATACAAAAAATTGATTTTTATTTTATTTTTACTGAATTTTTTAATATTTTAAGAAATTTTTTATTTTTATTTTTAGATACACTTAATCAAGATATACTTAAGAAATATCATATTTTGGGATTTTTAAAAAAAATTCACCAAATACAAAAAAAAATAGATAAATACAAAAATTCAGTAATATTGTAATAAATGTGAATGATGGCGTTTGGTAATACTATAATAAATATGAGTGAATAAACATGAAAGAAAAATGATGGTGAAAATAAAAATAAAAAATTCTATTCATATATAAAATTTATATAAAAAATATCATAAAAATGTTGTATAGTGATATTATTGTAAATATAAATCATATTTATGAGTGTTTTGTTTTAAAGTGAAAGGTCACAATTAAACTAGGTCATTATGTTTTCAAATTTTAGATAAAATTTATGTTTATATATCATCATTTAATAAGAATATGTTTAGGTAGAATTTAATGATGAAAAGTTATAGAATGTAATCATGATGATAAGAAGAAAAAATGGTAAGAAAAATGACAAAATGATCATTTAAAAAATTTTAGAGTATAATATCAACAATTTAGAAATAATTTGTAATACGATTACAAATCTCAAGAAAAAGAATGTAATTTTTCAAACGTAAAAAAAAATTTATATTAAACAAAAATTTCAAAAACTGTCAATATAATTTATCTATAATTTAAATTATTAAAATAAAACTCCTAGTAGGCCCACATGACCTAACCTCACCTTTAAAGTGAGAAACCCCGTAGTTGGAAAATATAAAGGACTTGTTTGGTTTGTTTTTGGAAAAATTATTTTTGAAAAAAAATTTGGGAAGAGAATTTAGAAATTTTTTTAGTTTGTTTAGTTATATGTTTTGGGAGAGTTATTTTTTTGAGAGTTTGGGATTATTTGATATTTTGGGAGAATTTGAATAGATATTTGTGAGAGAAAAAGTGATTGAGAATGAGAGAAAAGAAAGAAAAAGTGATTGATTGATGTGTAAGAGAGAGAAAGTAATTTTGGAAATTTTTTGAGAAAAACTCAAACCAAATAATTTTTTAAAATTTTTTTCTAAAACTAATCTCCCAAATGCAAACCAAACATTGTGAAACTATCTTGATTGATTTTATTTTATATTTTTAAAGAGAAAACCAAGACATTCATATCATTTTGTATTTTTTTTTTATTTAAATATTTATGTTTATGTACCACTACTTTGATAAGTTTACCCGTTTCAGTGCAATTTCAACCGTGAAAATCAAAATGGTGTTGCTGCGAGGATGGTATGTTACGTTGTCTTACTGGTGTGATGTATCTACGTATTGATTATGAAAAATATTAGAGATTTTATAATTTTTATCAAATATTTTATATGGACATGAGATTCACATCATATGAGTCCCATGAGATTCCACACAATTTGATAAAATTTTTGTAATCCCTTCATTCCAAAATATTAATTTCCTATTCTATTTTTTATTGTTTCAAAATATTAGTCTATTTTCAAAAATTAAACACTAAAATACCATTTTATTTTGTTATTCTTTTAAATTTATTAATTATAACAATTGATGTTCCAATAAAAAGTCAAAGGATAATTTTAAAAATTTAATATTTTTGAAGTGTAATAATTGTAAAGTTTTGGAGTAAAAGTTTGAGACTAATATTTTGAGACAGAAGAAGTAAAAGTTTTAGAGTTTCTAGCATTGTTGATTTATTATTTACATCAAATTTTATTGGATTGCTATTTAATATATTTTCAGTTTCTATCATTTTATATTTTTCACATTAACATTATAATTTTATATATTTCAAATTTTAAAATAGTCATGATCTATGATATTATCAAGAGAATTCTTTTTAAAGTCCGTAATATTAAAATTTTATGAGATAAAAGACATAAAATATTTTCATAGTAGTTAATGTCTCTTAACATTTTCACAGATAAAATTCGACCCAAATAAATTTTTCCCTAACTCATAATATTTTTGTCCCGACTCAGAGAAATTCTAATTTTCACATAGAAATTTCTTTGATTTTACAGAGAAATTTTAAAATTTCTCTGTAAAAATTGAATTTTTTTTGAGTTGGGGCCGAAATTTCTCTGAGTCGAGCAAAATTTCTCCGAATCAAATTTTTTTTGTGAAAATATTGAGAGACCTAAACTAATAAAAAAAATATTTTAGATCTCTCCTACTACACAAAGTTAGAGAGGGATGTTTCACTAATTTTCTTTATTATGTATTTTTAATTTTTTGTTTTTTGAAGATGGCTAAACTATGGTTATTGGTTGTTGAGTTTTATAAATTATAATTTTTTTATAATTTTAAAATATCTAATTTTGATTTGTGAAAATTGTGCCTCTAATAATTAGTTAAGTTTTCACCCAAAAAAAAAAAAATTAATAAAAAAAATAGTTGTCAAACTTTTTTGACAATTTTAATATAAAATTTGATTTTATCTTCTGTTTTTTTAATGAATTTTGCTTTAAAAAGGAGGTTTTATGAAATAATTTGTGTGTGTGCGTGTTATATAATCATTGGAGTTAGCGTGCACATGGTTTGGATTGGTTTGATTTAACCGTAAATCAAAATCAATCCATTATTTAGATGTGATTTGGTAATATTTATGTTTTTAGTTTTTTATTTATATTTATAAAAATTTTAAAAATTTAAATAAAAACTTGTTTGATAAAATTTTTGATTTATAAATTAGTGGTCTCAGTTTATAAATTTGGCCAAAAAATAAAAACACAAAAAATGTATTTCCATTTTGAGTTTTCAATTTTTTTTTTACCACCCAACACTAGCTACAACCCACCACCATTTTCTACCACCCTCTTCCACCACCACCACCCACTGCCCACCCCCACCACCACTTGCCACCACCACTTGCCACCACCACTCACCACCGGCCTACTACCACCAGCCACCACCTACCTGCCACCCACTCGCCGCCACCACCACCCACCACCCGACACTACCATCCACCGCCCGCCACCACCACCACCAGCCACCTACTTGCCACCACCACTCACCACCCACCAGCTACCACCATCTACCACCATCCACCATCCACCACTTACCCGCCACCACCACCACCCAATCGCTACTACCTGTCACCTGCCACCGTCATCCACCCACCCACTACCACCACCCGTCATCCATCACCCACCTGCCACCACTACCCACCACCCGCCACCGCTATCACCACCACCTACTAGCTACCACCCACCACTCGCGACTATCACCCACCCACCCACCACCCACCACCCACTGCCACCATCCGCCCCACCGCCACTACCACCCATCACCGCCACCACCACCCACAACCCGCAACCATCACCCACCCACCCACCCACCACCACTACCACCACCCACCACACCATCCGCCCCCACCGCCACTACCACCCATCACCCGCCACCACTACCCACCACCCGAACCATCACCCACCCACCACCACCACTACCACCACTACTACCCGACATTCACCACCCACCTGCCACCACCACCCACCACCACCCACTCGCTACCACTTATCACTCGCCACCGTCACCTACCTACCCACCCATCCACCACCACGATCCACCCGCCACCACCCACCGCCACCAACTACCCACCACCCACCGTCACCACTTTCCACCACTGTTTTCCGCCGCCACTTGCCACCACTTGCCATTTCTCACTCTTTTTTATATTTTTAAATTTTTTTTAAACATTTTGTCAATTACCAAACGTGTTTGTAGTTTATGTTTTTCTAAAAATAAACAAAAATCAGTTTATAAAATTTTTGTAAATATAAACTGAAAACGTAAACGTTACCAAACACACCCTTACTATTCTATCAAATTGGAACCCAAATTAATTTATGAAAATCTTAAAATCAATCCAAACAGAACAATTAAGCCATAGTTTGGTATAGTTTGAAAACATGAATTTTAAAAATATTATCATTATTTACAATATGATCATAAAATATTTTTAACAATCTAAAAATTATTTACATAATTGTTTAAAAATAATTCTATCACTATATAAAAATATATTTATGAGTTGTTTGGAATGTGCTATATAAGTGTATTTTTTAATTTTTTTAATTAAAAAAGTAGAGAGAAAAAAAATTATATGTTTAAAATAATTTTTTTTTTGATTTTTTATAAAAAAAAATATATAATAAAATATTATAACAAATATTAAAATTACCGGTTGTACCTTCTGACACATGCAGCATCACTGTCAAGCTTTCCGTGTATTTTGATTTTTTTTTAATAGAATTTATGACTTATATTGTGCCACGTGAGCAGCATGCGGGGAAATACAGTCTTCGTTTGGAAAGTGACTATTTTAATAGGTTATCTAGTTTTTTGGCTATTTTAGTAAGTTATTTTAGTTTTTGTGTTTTGGAAGATGAGATGGATTTTATTTGAATTGTTGTATTTAAAAATGTGTTGAAATGATGTTTGAAATTAAAATGACAAATTTATCTCTAAAAAAAATATTTTTAAATTGCTATGAAGAGATAAAATCGTAAATTATTGTTTTTCTTAGGCTGACAGTGTAGGCTGCCGACTGTACAGTGTAAGCTGCCGGCTGTGCAGTAGCCTCCTTGGCACTTCCCAAACACCCCCACAATGCAAAGTTTGACATTGCGTTTGACGTCATTGCTTTTGTTGCAAAGTCTGAGTTGTCAGACACAACCTGCCTGTCCAAACAACGTAACAGTACGAATTGTTTTTTGCTTTTTTTTTTGTTAATTTTTGACATCCTACCTTTTTTTGTAAAGTTTGACTTTGCATATGACGTCATTGCTTGTGTCCAAAGTCTGAGTTGTCAGACACAACCTTCACTTCTGGAGAGCTCTAATTCAGTAATTTTAATGAGCCGATATGAAAGAAATGAAAATAAAAAATAAAAAATAAGACACCGTCCCTCACTGAGGCCTCGTTTGGCAAGAGGTTAAAATAGCCAATTAGCCAAAAAGTTACCTTTTTAGCCAAAAAGCCAACAACCCATACCAAAAAGTCAAAGATTCCCTTTTCTCTCTACTTTTTGCACGTCGTTTCGTAATTAGCCAAAAAGTTGGCCCAAACATACAGGTTTTTCTTACCAACTTTTTTAGCCAATTAGCTAAAAAGTTACTAAATTAGCCTGTTCCCAAACGAGGCCTGAATTTCACTGTCAATACATTAGTGATGACATTAAAGTTGACATTAGAACTCTCTAACAGTGCTTTTATCCTACCCAAACAAGGTAACAGTACCAATTTTTTTGCTTTTTTGTTAAATTTTTTGACTTCTTACCTTTTTATTAAAGTCGAGTTTGACAATTTAAAAATAATTTATCTTTTTATCTTTTTATTTTTTTTATCACATCACTTCTCTATTTTTTTATACATCTTTTTATAAAAAGATAAAAAATATATTTATTTAAGTCATCTCAAATAATCCCTAAATGACGATACTAATAAAATATTTTAATATTTACATTGATAAAATATTATATATATAATATAATATAAACAATTTGTTTGATTTCAACTTAGATTGGTATTTATAAAATCACGGATTAAACGGTGAATTATGATTTATCTATTTAAAAAATCATAATTAAATTGTACATTAAAAAAATAAATTAAATTATTTAAGTTTCGTTTGACATACGAGAATTTTAGTTTAAAAGTTAAAAAGTTATTAAAAAAATCAAAAAATCTATAATTTATACAAAAAAGTCAAAAATTTTATTTTTTTTCTATTTTTTGTATATTTTTTTGTAAAAAATTAAAAAATTATTATGAACATATTAATTTTTTTACTTTATATTTTAATTAAAAAATTATTAAAATAACCTATTCCCAAATCTAAAGGGGCCAACGTATGATTTTCTCGATTTTTGTTTATATCTCGGAAAAGGGAGATAATAAAAGTTGGGAAATGTAATGAACTGATCCGTTTGTCAACCGTTTCGAACTTGATTCGATAAGCATTTGTTCGAATTTAAGTAGTTAAAATTTTATTTTATTTGAGTTTAAACTTGAACTCATTAAAATTTTAAGAAATAAGCACGAACGTACTAAAATTCGGGGCTAATTCGTTTAATTTTTATTTAAATAATAAAATAAATATATTATTTATATATTAAATAATATAAAAATATATATAAAAAGGATAAATATGTTATTTATATATTTAAATAATATAAATGTAAATAATAGCTAAATTTATTTATATGTAAATCATAGTTAATTATAGATAATACATTTATATAATAATAGTGGTAGATATTATTATTTTGGTAAGATATTGATCTTTTTTTTAGTATATTTATATATAATTATATAATCCAAATTTCAATTGTAATTTTAATCTTATACACAAATATAAATTATTAATTTTTTTAATTCGTTAAAGTTCATGAATATGATCAAACTCGAGTCAAGTCTAAGCCAACTCGTCTCGAACTAGTTTGTTAAATTTTTATTGAATTTAAACTTAAATTCAAATTCGTTAAAATCTTAATAAATAAATTTAAATATATTAAAGCTCGACTCAACTCGTTTAGAACACTACCTACAACTAGCACAGTACACAAGACAAGATTTGTTAAGACATTACTACACTATAAAAAGGTTTGGATGTTTTGGTAATCCAAAAAAAAAGTTTTAAAATTAATAAGTTATCAAAAAATCAAAATCGGCGGTGTTGTTTGAGTACTTGGGTTTGAAATTTTTTTTTGATTTTTTACACTAAAAGATAAATTTTTTACAAAATAAAAAAAAATACATTCAAACAAAATATCACATTCATTCCCATAATCATTTCACTTTTTATTTCACAAATATCACATTCAACCACAAAAAAACCCAACTATCTTCCCAAACACCAAAATTTTTTTATCCAATAAAATCTTACGACTAAAAAAACTTACATAAAAACCCACTTCCCAAACACTCACAAAAAGATTAAAAAAAATTATTTCATTCACTTTGCTTTTTGTACATCTTTTTTTTTTGTTGTAAATATTCAAAACATATTAATTTATATATATATATATATATAAAAGCCAAAAAAATCACTAAAACACCTAGTTCCCAAATGAGTTGGTGGGTGTTTGGAATTTGCTTATTTTGTGGGTTTTTTTTTTTTTCGTGCGCGTTTATTTTAGTCTTTAGTAATTTTTTTAAAATTTAAAAAAATTTTAAGTGTCTAAATTCAGTTGGAGACAAAGAGAGAAATTAAATTTTAAAAAAAATCAAAAAATCAAAAAAAGACAATATAATCTAAAAATAGTGAACTTTTTTTTATTTTTTTTGAAATTTTTTACTTTCTTTTTTAAAAAAAAAAACTTTTTAGATTCATCTACACAAGATGGATAATAAAAGAAAATTGACAATTTTGAAAAAAAAATCACTAATGATAAAAAAAAAATCAAAAAAAGATGTGGCCTTTTTAATTAGCCAATAAGCAAACTCCCCGAACAAATTATTTTCTCAAAAATATAAATTTCTCTTTCGCGTTAAGAAAACTAAATTTGCAATCTTATTTCATAACCCCTTGTCAGAAATATGAAATATGAAATATGAAATATGTAATTCTATTATTGCATAAGAGAGTAGCTAGAAATTCATTTTTTCCAAAATGAAATAAGAAATAGGCTATGAAGTAATGAAATAAGAATGAAATTGGTAATTTTATTATTTCATATTTTGCCAACATAAAATATAATATGAAATAGGTAATTTTACTATTGTACCGTAGAACAGTTAGAAACTTGATTTTTTTAGTTAACTCTATTAAATAAAAAAATTATGACAACTAATATTTGTAATTTTTTAAATCATCTGGGCAAATCGTATTTTAAATAAACGTATTTTTTAATAATTTTTTACAATTGTTAGTTGAGGGGGTTCTCAATATACATCTAAATTTATTTATTTATTTATTATTATTATTATTGTTTTGTCTTACTTGAGGGGTTCTCCAAATTATGTCAAATTTTATCACTTTTCAAATTTGACTTATGCAAACTAATATAAAATGTAAAAATGAATAAATAAATAAAAATTGAGAAAATATTGATTTTGACCTTTTGTTTTTCTTACTTTCTAAATTTTTTTACTTTTTCGGTCTATAAAGAGTAACCCAAAAGCTGTAAGGTTTTTTGAATTTTTAAAAAAAAAATTCACAAAATTATTATTAAAAATATCAATAAAAAATGATTTAAAAAATCAACCCTAAACACTGACTAAAAAAGTTATAACCAAATAATTTAAAATTTATTTTGTGCTTAAATAATTAAAAATATCTAAAAAAAATCCTACCCAAGCAGGACGTAATGGATCAAAAAGAACAATCATGGGCAGCCCAAGTTGAATCCTAATAATAAAATGCTCTTTGGATAATCAATCTAATACGGAACTCATTACATATCATGTCCACATTCTTCTCCTAGCTTGGTCTGGCAGACACATATCACGTCCACATTCTTCTCCTGGCTTGGTCTCGCAGACATATTTGACTTGAGAAATTACTCAGGCGCCGTTTGGGAAGCCAAAAAGTTAGGTTTTTTTGACTATTTTAGTCACAAAAGATAAAATAGGTTTTTTTAGCCACAAAAAATAAAAAATCACATCCAACCCATAATCATTACACTCCTCTCTCACAAAAAAAATCAAAAAAGTCAAAAAGCCAAAAAACCCTTCTCAAACCAAACTTTTAAGCCCAGGTTAAAATAGCCAAAAAAGCCAAAAAACTAAAAAGTCAACCCATTTTCCAAACGGAGGCTCACTTTTATTGGAATAAGTTTATGGAGTGCTCTAAATGAGTTGTTATTAATTTAAATCATGATATTTATTATTTTTGTTTTAAAATTTTAAGAGATAAAATATTAGTCATCAGTTTATAAATGAAATAAAGAATTACTCTTGAAGCATTGAATAATTTCTCCATTTGACCATATGGAAGATGCTCATCATTCAAGACATTTTGACCATATGGAAGATGCTCTTCATTCAAGACATTTTAGTTTTAAAGCAAATTATTGCAATAAGTTTAGTATCAGATAAACCGAATATAAAATTGTATTAAAAAAATCAATGATATGATCCTTGACAAATTTTATTTATTTATTTTTGTGTTTAGATTTATGTTTAATTTGTGTGTACTCAACATTGTTGAATTTAATTAGAGCATTTGGCATAGTGGTTGCGTGAAACCATTTCTAGTGTGAGATATTTATGAAGAGAAGTTTGATACCCTTCGTATGTGTATTTATTTCTTCTTTATTGTGGGATTGTATACAAATAGTAATGGAGTGGTTGTTGGGCTTGGCTTAGTAGGCTTAGTTATTAAGTAGAATTTATTGATTTTTTAACTATTACGGATAATATTTCTCATACTTATAATTTTTCTCTTATTAATTGAATAGAAAAAAATATTGTTGAATTTACTGTATCATATTATAATGTCACAAATGTATCAATACAAATGTCAAAGGTTATGTGAAATCAGAGATGATCCATTAGCTAATGTCTAAGGTCTTTGACTTGAGAATGTTTACTAATTTTTTGACACCATTTATATGAAGGGGCTAAATACGAAATGGGTGGGATCCAAGCCTTGGGCCGGTCCATTCTTCCCAACCCAAACGCAAACGGGTCAGATGAGCATGTGAGAAACCTAACTAAGCCCAACTCCATTACCAATAGTCCACCCAAGTCCTCAAGCACTTGGGTCGAACTCTCAGCGGAAAGGCTAGTCCAGCCGCAATACTAGGCTAGGGTCGAGCTGCAGGACTCATTTTATGGGCCGAACTGATGGGTCAAACCCATCATCAGAACCAAAGTGGACCGAGTCCATACACAGATATCCAAATGGGCCAGCCCATCTCTACAATAGTCTCGCAAAGGGCCGAGCTGAGGCATAACGGTACCGAGTTGAGGGAACCTCTCGGAGAAACATGGAAGTGTAGACACCCCATTTTTGACCGACCTTAAGGCTCAGACGTCACCATTTGAGCGCTTGGTGATGTTGCATATCGCGCTCGTCCAGGAGTCTCAGAGTCGCGGCCAGGCGCTCTCCCGACTTCCAACCCTCTTCAGGTTTTGCCTTTGCTTATGAACCGGACTCGATTTTCTCTGCTTTTCCCGAGGGGAGGGAGAGGTCCTGAGACTATCTCTCGGGTCAGTGCCACGCTTGCGTCTTCAGAGGCCATTTTGCCCATTTCGAGTCTTGCCCCGCTTAGGAGCCGTCAGCCGTGCCAGGCTCGCCTTCGGACCGTCTAACCATCTCCGATTCCTCCGGTTTTGGCATGCATCTTATTTACTCCTTCGAGGGACACTGGTCTTAGATACCCACTTCGTGGTTGAACACCACTTCGGCATACCATGCCGGGGTCCCGAATCGCGTTCTGCCCCGAACCTTCATTTCAGACGGTTTGGGTTCATTTTTGGTGGAGGCCTTATTTTCATGGTTAGGAAGCTTGTAGGAGGGTGGAGGCCAGCAATTGTTTTGACAACCAACTTTTTTGGTCAAAAGTGGTTCAAAGATGAATCCGAAGGAGAAAAGTCTCAGGCTTCAATTTAAACGGGCGTAACTCTTTGCACAAGAGGAATCAAGCTATGAGGCCACCACCGTTGGAAATTTTACTCTTGGGGCTTGATTTGCACTCAAGAATCTCCTAAATTCAATTCCGGATGGAGGAGATATGGTTGATTGAAGTAGGGCATCACTCCGGTTGGACCGAAATCTGCGCGGCTTCACGGAAACGGGCATAACTCTTTCCACAGGAGGAATTTTGATGCAAGGTTTGCGCCATTGGAAATATAACTTCCGGGGCTTCAATTTGGACACTTGAATGGCCACATTTGGACTTACCTAGCACCCACCGACCAGTCTTCTTCCCGACAGCTCCTGAAAAGTAGCTGGCCGGCCAGAAAACCTAGCAGGCCGGCCACCCTTTTTGTGAAATGACCTTTTTGCCCCTTTAAGCTGGCCGGCCATTTTCATCTCCCTCAGTGTATTCCAGCTGTGCCAGCTGGTTGCCAATTGGACCATTCTCCATACACGTGTATGGAGGATTAGAGAGGTACCTTAGATATTTTTCATGCCTCTCCTCTATAAAGGAGAGGCTTGGCTTCTTGGCTCAAGGTTAGACATTTGTTAGACACATTTGAGAGAGATATACCTTCCACCTCCCATTTCTCTCTATTTCCAAGCTCCAAAGTCATTTTTCTTCAAGGTTGGTGCCATTTCTTCATCACTATCAAGCATTCCCATCACCACTCCATTTCCAGCAGAAAGGAGAGGTTCTCAGAGGCTTAGAAGCAACATTCCTCAAGCCAAGAGGTAGAAAAGAAAAGGTCTACAAGAGTAAGTCTCCATTTCCCTCTTTTGTAGCATTTTATTGCTTCATTTCTTAAGCCTATTTTCTCACTGTTTTAGGCTCCGGCCCTAACTTAAAGGGTCACTCTTTTGAGATTATCTTCATGTTTGTTTAAGGGATCAACCCTGTTTGAGCCCTCCATTTGGCACTTGCTTCAATATCATCTTATATGCCATTTTTTTGCATGAAATTTCTAACCTATGAGTGATCTGTTTTCGAGCATAATGTAAACTGTAAGTGGGCCTATTTTGAGCCCCTCTTCAACATTGAAGAAGGGATCAACCCTGTTTGGGTCCTCTATCTTGCACTTACTTCATAATCTCTCCTATTTACCGTAAATTTGCATGATTTGTTTGACCTATATGTAAATTGTTTTGGAGCATGTCATGAACTGTGAGTAAGATTATTTTGTGTCCCTCTACAACATTATAGAAGGGATCAACCTTGTTTGGGGTCTCCATGTTGTACCTACCATTATACCCCTCTTTGGCCCCCATTTTTGCATGCCTTTTTAGGCTTATCTAGCTTCTGTTTTCGGCCATCATCAGAACTGAAAATGGTCATATTTTGACCCCCTGGATATATTTTATGAAGGGTCTTTGCTTTTTTGATGAATATTTGGCCTACTTCATGTTATACCCACTTGTGGCCTATTTCTTGCATGGCATTTTTGGCACGTTTTCATGCTGATTTTGGGGATGTCATCTACTGAAAATGTGCATATTTTTAGTCCCTCTTCAGTGTTGTAGAAGGGTATTTTGCTGTTTGGGCATTGCATGTATCACTTGCTTCATAGCCTCCCTTGTGGAGCCATTTTTGTATGCCATTGTTGCCCTATCTATGCTTGCTGTTTGGCCATATTTTAGACTAGAAAATGCTTGTTTTGGGGCTGCCTTGCTACTGTATCTTCATTCCATGTCCATATTGTGCATGCATTGCATAGCTATAGGCCATTTCGGGTGCCTAAATTCGCATTTCGGGACCATTCCTTGCATTTGGTGTCATTTCGCCATCTTTCGGGACTGTTTTCCCCCATATTTCAGGGCTGAAATTCCATTGGCATGTTTGCATATCATTTTCTATGTCATTTCATGCCTTAATGCCATTGTTTCGGTTATGCGTGCTGTGCACGATTTCGAGGCATCTCATTTTCATCCATCTACTCTTATGTGAGTGTGGCCGAGGCTCACCCATGTTAGTGTAAGTCCATTTTGCATTCTCAGATGCCATTTTAGTCTCATTGCATCGTATATGCCATTGCCTCGGTTTGCGTGCGTGTGCACGCATTTTCGAGGCATCTCATTTTTCATCTCTACTTATGTGAGTGTGGTGAGGCTCACCCATGTTAGTGTAAGTCCATTTTGCATTCTCAGATGCCATTTTAGTCTCATTGCATCGTATATGCCATTGTGCGTGCCATGCGTCTGCAGTAACGATTTCGAGACATCTCATTTTTCATCTCTCGCCTCTTATGTGAGTGTGGCCGAGGCTCTCTCATGTTGGTGTAAGCCCATATTGTATTGTTTATGTCATTTTAGCATCATTGCATTTCAGATGCCATTGCCTCGGTTTATGCGTCTGCAGTGCACGATTTCGAGGCACTTCACTTTTATCCGACGGCCTCTTATGTGAGTGTGGCTGAGGATCTCTCATGATTGGTGTAAGTCCAATTTGCATTGCGTATGCCATTTCATGCCTTAGGATCATCGCCTCGGCTTGCGTGCCCGCGTGCACGCATTTCGAGGCATCTCATTTTCATAGCATTGTGCATGCTAAGATTGTATTTTAGTTGCATTCATGCATATCATGCATATTGCATCGTGTTCGGGATAGGAATTAGCGCACGGAAACGAGACACGCTTTCAGACCGAGTGACGAACGGGTCTCAATTCCCAAGTCACCGACAATCCGGATTATCCATGATGGAGTTAGGTTTTGTTGTAGTGTTCATATGCATTCATCATATATTGAGTTGGTAATCCGATTCCTACCATCATGCATCGAGATGCGTGATTGGTGGCACGAGGATCGAGGCATGCATATATTTGTGAAATACATTGCTATGCCCTTTCTCGCTTCTGCACAAAATGAAGAAGCAAAGAACTTTTCGTAGTCCGCACACATTTCGAGAAAAGGTGCAAACAGAGGCTAATTGGGGCATCCTGGATTTCGAGCAAGGCACCAAAGATATATCATTCATCGATCGAGGCGCCTCGGCTTGCATGCCGCTTACGCTTTTTCTTAGTTAACTGCTAATTAATTAGGAATCAGATATTTATTCTTGTATTATTCTTTTATTTCTTATTATTATTTATTCGACCTCTGGCGAGGGCATGATTGTAATAAGTGTGGGTGAGTGTGATGTATGTCTTCCAACCCCACGCCTTTTCTTCCCTTTTATTTACCCGCCATTTATGGTTAGATATAGGCATATTTCAATTAGCATACAAGATGACAAAGACGCTTGCATCATTCATCTATTTTGATGCCAAGACTTTTGCATCATACAAACTGCATTTGTATTTCAAATCCCAAATTGAATACGTGTTAGTTGTAGCATTCCATATGCCATGTTTAGGACAGCCGAGCCTGCTATAGTTTGCATCTTTGCATGTGTCGCATTAGGTATTACAGTATATTTAGGATCATGCATGATTTCTAACGAGCTTCTATTTTGGCGTGGAGTACTCGGTGAGTTTTATGTTTTAGCATCCTTGCATGCGTGTGAGTGTTGCCATGAATAGCATGCTTACCATGAGGCTAAATGCTTACGTGATATAACTGCCTTGAATGCCTGTGGGTGGAGGTTGAGTTATCTGAATTGGGACAATTCATCAAATGTTTGTTTTAAGCCCACTAGATAGTGGCAAAATCATGTTTTCTAAGCCCACCTGAGGGTGGCAAATCCACGTCTTAGCCTACTCATGTAGCACCATCAAACCATTTTCAAACAAACAAACATGAAATGTTTTGTTCCAATTCAGCGATCCATTTATACTTGTATGTCAGGCGATCACATAGTAACCTAGGCTAATAACCGAATAAGAACTCACAATGTTTTCAAAACAGATATCATGGTTAGTAGAGGCCGGCTTTGATCGGCGGCGAGTGCTCCACGGTGACCTTTTCCCAATCGTACCCAAGTTCCCGAGCCGAGACAACTTTGGTGATGACGGACACGTGGCCTTTGGCACCGAGTCAGGGTTTCCTAAATTTCTCATAAAAAAACATTTAGGTGGCGACTCTGTATCTGGCAAAGCACTCCATGTTTAGCACTTCTTTCAAAAAAATCTGTTTTCAAAATCGATTTGCCGGATTTGGACTCTTTGGTTCAAGATTAAGAACCGTGACATTTGAGTCCTTGAACTGTAGTAGACCCAATATCGAACCAGAACGGGGGGATTCGCACTCCCTTCCCCTGGGATGCGTTCGGAGACGTCTACAGGAAACTATGAGTATATGCATGTGAAAGTTGCCACCTCAGCTGGTCCCCTACACCCAGAATCATGGAAACAGTTAAACTAGAAGAATGTGGTTTGTTATCAGCATGACTATAATAAGTATATGCACCCCTTGAAAACTACTAGATGGTCCCCCACCCTGGGCAATGCTAAAAGGAAACTCGGTAGCACCAAAGCTCCATGAAACCATCTTGGGCAACAAGCAAGGAGTTCTATATAAACCACACTAATTTCACATTAAAGATAACTGATCTAAGCTGAACCCTACTTACTGAAACTCAACCCTCTACACTTAGAGGGCACCTCACTTCTTCTCTGATTACTCATTCCCACGCCGGAGGGGTTATCCGGCCAACCCCGGCCGAATAGCTCTTACAGTGTTCCTTGCTGCAGGACCTCAATTCCTCGATAGTCCAATCGATTGCGGAGCTCCGATCCACTTTCATTTAGTGCGATATCCGGTATGCACAATTGGTGCGGTGAGCGTGGAAGTTTCGTCTTTGAGCTCTGCACTCGATTCCGGCGATAGAGATTGAGGACATCCCACATTCGGCACATACTCCACAGACAAAGAAGACAAAGGCTTGGCACTCCCAACAGTCTTAGAAGAACAAACTAGAAACAATAACCGGACTCCCGAATCTGTTGAGCATCGATTGCCCTTCGTTGAAGGTTCTTCTCATCACTTTCTTCTGGAAAAGGATTACAGAGATCGAATCATAGACTCCATGGGGATGGAGATACAGGAGCTGAAAGCGCAACTCAAAAACGTACTGAGCGATCCGACGAAGAAGAGGACTGATGCAGAGCCCTTTCGCCTGTGATAGAGAAGCTCGTCCAGAGAACCATCGGTGAAGAATATCCCCAGAAACGAATCTAGGCAACAGAGCTAGCCAATCCTGGTACAAAGCGAGGTGGCGAGCAGCCACACTCGTGGCTCACGCCGAAGGGCTAAGAGGCAGAAGATGGTAAGCCAGCAGACTGAGTACCCTCCTCAAGACTTTCGTATGTAGCTGATTGGCAACAAGCAGAATGACCAACGTCGGGATCATCTAGACCGTACCATCTACCAGAGAGAGCACCGAGCGTTGGATAGGCTTGTATCTTCCCCATTCTCCCCAAAAACTGAGGCCATGAGACCTCCCAAGAAATTCACCCTGCCAAAGTTCACGTCATATGATGGGAAGTCAGACCCATTGACGCACATCAGCCATTGTAGACAGATGATGTCCCTATGTAGCCGAGACGAAGCACTGATGTGCAAAGTCTTCCCATCTAGCTTGGGAGAATTCGGGCTTCGATGGTTTGATAGAATCCCCGCTAGATCAATTTACGACTGGAAGTAGCTCTCCAAAGAGTTCTTAGCCAGGTTCGTCTCTAACACTAGGATCCCGAAAGAGCTGGATATACTGTTCGGCCTTCGAAAGGAATAGGAAGAAACACCGTGTAATTATGCTATGAGGTATTAGGAAGAGTACAATGACTTAGAGGAAAACGTTTGCAGTGAGCAGATGGTTGTTATGTCCTTCAAACATGGTTTGCGCCCGGAAAGTAAGTTGAGATAGCCAAGCGCCTGGCCACAGCACTGAAAGATTTGTGTGCCAGGATTGAGCAATACGCTAGCCTTGAAGATGACCAGATCCCCATCGAGGTAGCATCAGTAGAACAAACAGCTCAGCACAAGAAGAGAACGGACTGAGGGGAACACCAGGGACTCACAGTGAATGAGGTGGATAAGTCCAAATCTCACGAAGCAGTCGTGACCATATTCAAAGAACCAATCTATCATATCTTAGAAAAGATCAAGAGGGAGCCCTTCTTTATTTGGCCACTGAAAATGTTGGGAGATCCGGCTCGGCGTAATCAGAAGCTCAGATACATTTATCACCAAGACAGGGGGTATATGACTCAAAATTGCAGAGCACTGAAGCAACACTTGGAAGCTCTAGTAGCGGCTGGACATCTCCGAGACTACATTGATCAAGATAAAGTAGTGGCCAAACCGAGGAACCCACCACCAGAACCGAACATCGAGCCCCCACCTCAGCTGGTAATAAATGTGATCTATGGAACAACGACCTAGGAGCGCGAAGAGGCACTAAAAAAACAAATTGCTAAGGCTGTGCAAATTCAACAGGTCATGTCAGTAGAGCTCGCATCGAAAAAGTATGCACAGTACCCAAGTCCCCCTCGTACATTGTTTTGTTTACTAGAAAGGATTTAGAATGCATACAACACCTACATACTGATGCACTCATTATAACTGTGGGAATTAGGAAACGGTTTGATGTAAAACGAGTCCTCGTAGATCAAGACAGTGCAGCAGACATATTATATTATGACTTGTTTAGAAAGCTTGGTCTCTCTGAACAGCACCTCACCCCAGCGGCAGCTCCATTAGTCGGCTTCAATTCACAACCAGAATGGCCACTTGGCAAGATAGTGTTGCCGATTGTGGCAGGAACGAAGACCCTCCCGATAGAGTTCTTAGTTATTAATACACCTTCTCCTTACAACGCCATACTCGGTCGTCCATGGATTCACCAAATGGAGGCGGTCCCTTCAACCTACCACCTGCTCATCCGTTTCCGAACGAAACACGGAGTAGAGCAGATTGCAGGGGACCAACTTGTGTCCAAACATTGCTTTATGGCAGCAATGAAGGCTAAACAACTTTGCAACTGGGTACAAACAGTGGAAGTGGCCGAGCAGCCAGTCTTGGAAAATGTAGGGGGAGCTTAGAGGAAAAGATGGTAGAGGATTTGGAGAAAGTCCTAGTAAAAGAGGATGATCCAAAAAAGTATTTCCTTATCGATACCTTGCTGGGCGCTGATGAGAAACTTCAGCTGCTGGAATTGCTAAGGGAAAATATGGAGGTATTCGCATGGTCAGCATATGATACTCCAAGGTTAAACCCAGAATTTTCTTGCCACAAACTCAACATCAACCCCTCCGCTAGCCCTATTGTGCAGAAAAGTCGAAGATTCTCAGTTGAGCACACTGAAGCGATGATTGCCGAAGTCGAAAAGCTCCTAGCATCAGGAGCGATTAGAGAAGTTCAGTACACACAATGGCTGTCCAACACAGTTGTAGTCAAAAGGAAGAACGGAAAATGGAGAGTCTGTGTTGATTTCACCTACTTGAACAGAGCTTGTCCCAAGGACAATTTTCCTTTACCTCGCATCAATCAGCTAATGGATTCAACAGCAGGGCATGAGCATATGAGCTTTCTAGACGCTTATAACGACTATCACCAGATACCACTGTTCGGCCCAGATCAAGAGAAGACAACGTTTATCACTCCAAGGGGCACTTATTGCTACAAAGTAATGCCGTTCGGCCTCAAGAACGCTGGGGCAACCTACCAACGAATGATCACTCGAATGTTCAAAGACCAACTTGGAAAAACCATGGAAGCTTATATAGATGATATGGTAGTAAACAACAAGCTCGCTATAAACCACCTTGCAGACTTAAGAGAAGTTTTTGGCATCTTGAAAAACCATCAGCTTCGCCTTAATGCCTTGAAATGCACTTTCGGGGTAAGAACAGGGAAGTTCTTGGGGTACATGGTCACTCACAGAGGAATCGAGGAAAATTCGGATCAAATCAAAGCAATACAAGAGCTTGAAATACTAACAAAGGCTAAAGAGCTACAGAAGTTGGTCGGAATGGCGGCCGCCCTGAATCGGTTTATCAGCAAGTCTTCAGATCAAATGAAGCCCTTCTTCCAGCTACTGAGAAAAAATAGAGCATTTGAATGGAGTCCTGAGTGTACCAAAGCGTTGTAAAATCTTAAAAGATATCTCAGTACACCACATCTTTTGTCCACTCCAAAACCAGGGGAGGAGCTTAGTTATATCTGGCAGTCTCAGATCACGCCGTAAGCGCAGTATTGATTCGAGAAGTTAACAAGGAACAGAGGCTAGTGTACTATGTAAGCAAGACTCTACTAGATGCCGAAACGCGGTATCTACCCTTGGAAAAGTTAGCTTACGCATTGCTTATTGCCTTAAGAAAGTTGCAACATTACTTCCAGGGGCATACTATCAATGTTCTCACTGAATTCCCCCTCAAATCCGTCTTCAGCCGAGCTGATTTCTCTGGCTGAATAGTAAAATGAGTGGTAGAACTTGGTGAGCTTGACATTCAATATCAACCCAGGACAGCAATCAAGGCCCGGGTCTTGGCAGATTTCGTCGCAGAATTCGCTCCTACCCAGAGTACCAAGCCTGAGAACTCCAGTTCGGCACAGGCTCCACGCACCACTGAACTAGGAATATAATACGCTTCAGAAGCATGGAAACTCTTTATTGGAAACATTTGGCAGCTTTATGTCGACGGATCATCCAATAACCGAGGTTTGGGAGCCACCAGAAGGGTTTATTTGGGAGCAAGCTCTTAGGCTCGGCTGGAAGGCTTCTAACAATGAGGCGGAATACGGCTAATCATGCTATCGGTTTACGCAAAGGTCAACACTTCAAAGGCAGAGCAACGTCTTGTTTTCAGCGATTCACAATTGGTGGTAAATCAGCTTTTTGGGGTCTATGAAGCACGAGACGAAAGAATGGCTATGTATGCAGGCAAGGCCAAGGATCTACTCAAACAATTTCGATCCATACGAGTGGAACGAATCAGTCGGGAAAAAAATAGTCATGCTAATGCTCTGGCCTGCCTTGGCTCATCAGTAGATACCAAAGATGCTAAAAAGTTTGGTTGAGTTCGTGCCAGAACCAAGCATTGCATATCCAGTCCTCTACAGCAACCTAGAGCCAAGCTAGATAGATCCGATACTTGATTTTCTGAAATCTGGCACTCTCCCCGAAGATAAAAAAGAAGCCAATAAAATCCGACACAGGTCAGCTCGGTTCTGGGTCTCATTATCTGGAAAGCTATACAGACGTTCCTATCTCGGTCCTTATCTTTTATGTGTGCATCCAAATTTGGTCGAAAATGTTCTCTACGAAATTCACGATGGGATTTGTGGATGCCATGTTGGTGGAAGGTCGTTGGCGCACCGAGCCCTCACTCATGGGTACTGATGGCCACGGATGCAACAAGATGCACAGCAGTATGTTCAGAAGTGCGATAAATGTCAGAGGTTTGCTCCACTAATTCATCAGAAAGCCAAAACTCTCACTCCACTCATTAGCCCATGGCCTTTTGCCCAATAGGGTCTGGATATTGTCAAACCGTTGGCACGAGGCACTAGGAATAGGCGATTCTTCATCGCTACAACCGACTATTTCACTAAGTGGGTTGAAGTCGAAGCACTGGCAAGTATCAAAGAAGCGGACACAAAGCGGTTTGTCATAAGGAACGTCATGGTCCGTTTCGGCATCCCGCGGGTACTGATTGCAGATAATGGAACATAGTTTGATGGAAAGATCTTTAGAAAGCTTTGTGCCGACCTCAGAATTGAGTATCGAAACTCTTCTCCAGGCTACCCACAAAGTAATGGGCAAGCAGAAGCGTCGAACAAAACCATCATCAACAGAGTAAAGAAGCAGCTCGAACATGCAAAAACAAAATGGGTTGAAGAGTTACCCCACGTGCTATGGGCTTACCGAACCACAGCACGACGCTCAACTGGGGAAACACCTTACTCCCTAACTTATGGAATGAAAGTCATTATCCCAATCGAAGTAGGTCTCCCAACCCGCCGATCTGAATTGTTTGAAAGCACAAGTAATGAGGAAGCTGTTGCACAAGCACTGGATATGGCAGAAGGCCAAAGAGAAGCCGCACTGATCAGACTTGTAGCATATCAGCAGCAGCTCACCAAAAGTTTCAACCAAAAAGTTTTCCCAAGGCAATTCACACCTGGAGAATTGGTTTTGAGGAAAGTTATAGATCACAAAAGGGTGTCTGGCGAAGGAAAACTTGGGCCTAACTAGGATGGTTCGTACAAAGTCACAGTTGTCATTGGAAATGGAGCTTACTACCTAGAGGATCTCAAAGGCAGAGCCATACCTCAGCCCTATAATGTAGCAAATCTCAAGAAAAACTATCAATAGAACTAACCCGCAAATTCTCTATCAGAATGTAAAGACATTTATCTTTTGACCAATGCAAATGCCTCCTCACTTCTCTCAAATTTATCAAATTTTTGTAATTAGTTTTGGTGTTCACCAAACGGAAATAACTTTGATGTTTATCAAACGAAATTAGCTTTGGTACTTACCAAACGGAAATAGCTTTGATTTTTATCAAACGGAATTAGCTTTGATGTTTATCAAACGAACTCAGCTTTGGTCTTAACCCAAACGGACTTAGTTTTAGAACAACTGAACGGAATTTGATTTTAGTTAGCACTCAAACATGCCAAGTGGAATGGCTTGGTGGAATTATGTTTGGCAACTAAATTGGACTTTAGCCAAGTGAAATTGCTTGGTGGAAACCGCACTAACATATTTTAAGTAAACATCTCTGAGTCCACAGAATTTCTTAAGTATCGTTACATCAACACTTCAATATTGCTGCATACAAACAGAGTTGGGACAAACTTGGCTAAACTCTATCAGGAGCAAACTTCCAGCACTAGTCTTACTCAAGTCCAGGTGGGGGCAAACAATTATTTTTTCAAACCAACCTGGACCTGAGTAAGACACCTCTTTATACCTTTATCCCATTCAAATGTACTTATGCTATCAAAGTTGCAACAGACTTAAGTAGCTCGACCTAAAGAACACAGTCTTTAGTACCAATCTTACTTAGCTTCAAGTGGGGGCAAACAATTGTTTTTCAGAACCAACTTGGACCTAAGTAAGACCCTCTCCTTTCATTACAAAACCAAGCACAGCCATGCAACATATTCGTTAACCAGACCGAGCATCTATTCGGCCCTGAGGACCTAACAGTGCTCGGCCGGGGGCAAACAATATAGAAAACATTCAGACGTAAAAGTAAGAAAGCATCAGATTGCAAAATCCAAAGGAAAATTCCATCACCCAACAAAGGCACAGATGGCCTCACAACCAGCAACAAAGAAAAGAAGAAAAATTGTCTTGGCAAACATGAGGGGGCAACTCGTCAAAGAAGACTGAGCCGCAGTACATCAGAAACATGAAAACAAAAGAAAGTCAGAAAAAGTAAAAACTTCGAATCATTCCAAAGAAGACTTTAGCTTTCATCAATAGAAGGAACCTCAGGAGCAGTGTCCACAATCTTGTCCAGGCCGTCTTGGGGAGGAAAAGTAGAGGCAGCTCCAACTTCTTGAGAAGTAGAAGCTTCCTTAACCACATCTCCTACGGCTTCAGTCTCCAGGGTTCCATCCCCTTCAACGTTCACCGTCTCAATGGCAACATCACTCTTCTGAGTCTTGTTCGCAGAATCAATTTCCGGGGAAACCTCAGCCGGAAAAACTGCAGGGGTAACAGCAATCTTTGATCCCAAGGACCTTGAGAGAACAGAGACATCCTGAAACAAGGGAGACCCTTCAGGAACCTAAGCAGCGGCCAGAGCACTTGACCAACCCTTCAGAAAGAGCTTATCTTGCAATACCAGCACCTCTTATTTATAAGCAACCCCAGCCTCATCCCAACCTTGTTGCCAATACTTGGCCTCCAACGCAGAACGTTCAACGGCCATCACTGTAATAACAGCCTCTAGCTCTACCACTTTTTCTTCAAGTTGAGCCTGTACCCCAATAGCAACCTCTTTTGACTTTTCAGCTTAGGTAACAACCTTGATCAGACGGAACGCCTCCCTCTCGGCAGTTCTGCGTCATTCTTTCTTGGCCTCCAGGCTCACGGTCAGTCTTTCAACATTCATAACGGCCTCCAGTACGGCCTTCTCCAATTCCTCCTATCTGGTGATGGACAGATGCATCCTCTGAATACACTACGACAGATTGCAAAGTATTAAGGGAAAGAAAACAGTAGCATAACACCAAAAAAAAAAAAAAAAACAAAACAAAACAACAAAACAAGAATGCACTTACAGCAGTTATCATCTGAAGGGTCACTTTCAGAACTGGAATATCGCGAGGCCCGTTATGATCAGCCATGTCCACCGGCATCAACAGGGTCTTGGTCAGGTCAAAAGCAAAATCTTTGGAAGCAACAACCGAATCAGAAGTAGAAATGGGCCTGCCTTGATGCAACATTGGCGGCTCTCACTTCTCAAATGCCTCATCCTCAATAGGATCTTCAGAAGCTTCTCCAACTACTACCTTGCCAGTCTCCCTCCTCCTCTTCTTCGCTCTTGCAGCAAAATGTAGACGTCCCTGAACATCCCGGGAGAAATCCCGTTTTGTTCATTAGGCTTACTACAGTTCGGACTCAATGTCACGGTTCTTAATCTGATCTCGCAAAGTGCAATACGAGATTGATAAATCACCAAAGGGTCTAAATCTGGTAAATTGTTTTGAAAAACTGATTTTTAAAAAGAAGTGCCAAACATAGACTGTTTTGCCAGATACAGAGTCGCCAACTAAATATTTTATTTTGGGGGAATTTAGGAAACCCTGACTCGTGCCTAAGGCCATGTGTCCGTCATCACCAAAGTTGCCTCGGCTCGGGAACTTCGGTACGATTGGAGAAGGTCATGCAATGAGCACCCCCGCTCGCCCGATCAAAGATTGGCCACTACTAAACATGATATATTGTTTTTGAAAACATACGTGCTCTTATTCCAGTTTATTAGCCTAGAATTGCTATGTGATGCGCACAACATACAAGTATAGACTAGATCGTCTGAGTTAGAACAAAACATCTCATGTTTGTTTTTGAAAGCGGTTTGCTACTCGTAAGTAGGCTAAAATGCGAATTTTGCCACCCTCAAGTGGGCTTAGAAAACATGGTGATTTGCCACTCTCAAGTAGGCTTAAAACTCGCAATTGATGAATTGTTCCAATTTAAATAATCCAACCTTAACCCACAGGCATTCAGGCAGGTATATCACATAAGCAGTTAGCCTCATGGCAAGCATGCTATCATGGCAGTCACTCACACGCATGCAAGGATGCTAAAGCATAAACACTCACCGAGTACTCCAAGCCAAAACAGAAACTAATTAGTAATCAATGCATGATCCTAGTTCATGTTAAGATGGCTAATGCAACACATGCAAAATGCAACTAAGATAGGCCCGGCTATTCTAAGATGGCATATGAGATGCTACAGATAACATGTATTCACCTTGGAATTGAAATACAATATAGTTAGTATGATGCGCTGAGCCCGGTGCATGCAAGACAGATGAATGGATGCAATTATGCGAGCATAAAGATGCTAATTGAAATATGCCCTAAAACTAACCATCATAAGCTGGTAAATAAAAGGAAGAAAGACGTGGGGTTGGAAGACATGCATCACATACACGCATACTTATTACAACATTGCTCTCTTTCGGAGGGTCCAAATAAATAATACAGACCGAAAGATTAATCAACTACCCTAGCTAATTAAATATTACAAAGCCCTTAATTAATTAACAAATTAATTACAAAAACAATCTAAGTATGAAATTAAAGAGGCCGCCGCAGCTCCGCCTCGAAATGATTTGGATGATGCATGCTCGATTCGCCTCGCTCGGAAACCTGTTGCCATGCCAACTGTTGCCTCTGTTTGCACTGTTTCATGCCTTTGAAAGCTGCACAAGTCCCAAGGCTACTTCTGAACCACTCCCTAAGCACTAAGGGATGTCACCGGCCAAGAGACAGGACTACCGGCCATGGAAGGATGGTCATCGACCAAAAATGGGGCCATCGGTTGGATATTGGTAGTCGGCCAGCACTGAAAGTGGTCGACCGGCCATTTCATCCTGCAGAACACTGGTTTTGCTGCAGCAGAGGACAGACAGAGCATGGTAAGGAATTTACAAGCCAAATGTATGCACGACCACCCTCCCTATCATGTTATGGACTCAAGGAAGTATGATTCTCAACCTTCGGGCCACCAATCACGCATTTCGATGCATGATGGCCAAAGGTGTCGAATGTGCATTTAATATCAAATGAAATGCACAAATCACAAAAAGGGCCCCCAAACTCTACCATGGTTGATCAAGAGGCAAGGGATGTAAGCATGCAAGCAAAACTAATGCAACGTGAGCATGTTAATGGCAATGCCATGCAAGGCTAATAGTAACAAGCATGCCAAATGCAATGCAACCTAAACAAGCATGCAAACATGCAAGGCATGTGACAACATTCAAGCATGTAACAACATGTGAGGCAAACATGTAACAACATGTTAGGCAACTTAACAAGAGGTGCATACCAAATGCAATACCACTTAAACATGCAACAACATGTTAATAAGCCAAGTATGTAACAACATGCAAGGCAAGCATGCAACAACATGCAAACGATGGACTTAAATCAATATGGGCAGCTCTCAAATAGGCCCAAATCAGTGGCCAAAACAACATGCAATGTGAGCTAGTGAACATGATTTACACTACAAGCATATGAAGCATTCAAGAGGCCACCAAACCAGCAAAAGTCAGAGACATGACATGCCAAATAAAGCCTAAAAACCCACTGAAACATGATCAATGCTGTGATACCCCTGTCCCGTAATATGCAAATTGATCCTTAATTTGAGTATGATTATGTGTTTAGCATGGTTTTATGTGTCATTATGTGTATGCGTGTGATTTTGAAATTCTATCTGTTCACCGTAGGATTATCTGTCTGAATAATCTATTTTGAAAATTAAATTGAGGGCCTTATCGGCCACAGAACCCGAAATTGATTACACCATTGTGTTTGGCATAATTTTTAGAGCCTACGGTGAAATTTAATTAAAAATTGATTCTGGCCAATTTAAACTGATTAAATGGATGAATTAAGGGCCCAAATATTTTCTATTAAAATATTTGTTAGTGGGGCTTGTTGTATATTAGCATTGCACCCTCCTTTAGCTCCCTTAAACTCAAAATCTGAGTTAGATAATTAAGAGTGAGAGAGAGGCCGACCATAGTGAGAGGAAGGAGGAGAATTGTGCATTTTAGCTTGAAGCTTGGGAATTTTGGGGGTTTATCTCAAGAATTGTCTAGAGCTTGAAAGGTCAAAGCTTCTAGGTAAGTGAACTCATGGATTTTTGTTGTAAATATGTAGATTCAAGAGTGTTTGATGATCAAGAACATGAGTTAGCTTGATGTTAAGGAAATGGAGTTGTTTGTGTTCAATTGATGGTCAATGAAGGCATGCATGTATATAATTGTTGTAGAATTGCATAATCTAGCATGTATTGAGTTGAACATGGAAGTAAAGGGGTTAAATCTTACATGCAAGCATGCTTTTGTTGTATTCCATGACAATGAACACCATTTGTTTCGTTTGGGTTGGAAATGAGGTCAAAAATTAACATGCATGTTTGAATAATTAAGAGATGAGCTTGAATGCATGATTTTACCATATTAGAATGAGTTTTGGGGGCATGCATGTGAATTATTTGTAAATTGAGCCTCATTGAGTTGTAAGTAGGGGGCCTATACCATGTTAGGACAATTACATTTGAGATTTGAGCCATTGCATGCAAGAATTGTAGCTGGAAAATTGTTTTGGAGCTCAAGAACACAATCTGGGAAACCCAAAATTTTGATGTCCGCTCTAGCGGGGGAATGTCCGCTCGAGCGGGGTTTCGAGCTTCCAGTATTTTGTTCTTGCAGGCATGGTGTCCGCTCGAGCGGGGAAGTTCACACTCGAGTGAGGGATCATGGAGGATGAACTTCCGCTCGAGCGTTCTATTTCACGCTCGAGCGTAAAAATGATGCATCCAGTACTTTTTGCAGACATAGCGTCCGCTCAAACGGGGAAGGTTACGCTCGAGCGGGGAGCTATGTTGAGAGGCCCTCCGCTCGAGCGCCATATTGAGCGATCGAGCGCAATTTCCACCTATCCAGAACTTTTGCAGGCCTTAAGGGTCCGCTCGAGTGGGGAAGTTTACGCTCGAGTAGGGACCCTGATTTCTGAAATTTCGCTTTCGCATTCTGTGTTTCGTTTTTCGTTCTTTTTCACTTGCAAGCGCTCTTAGGCATGTGTTAAGTATTGTAAATGAGTTAATGAGATAAGAATAAAACCTAAAGAGGAATATGTGAATTAAAGAACGGATTGAGCTATTAGTGACCCTTTTGTGTTCATGAAATGTGTAGGGTCGAGCTCCAGGGCAAATCCACAAGCCGATCACTGTGAATAATATCGATATTTGAACGCTTGTGAATGTTCAATTGTTTATTCCCTTAAAGCTTATGTATTGCTAATTGGGATTGTAGATGTAAGTCATACATGAATGGACCCAAGGTCGTTTTGTTGAACATGAATAGACCAAAGGTCGTTTTGATAAACCAGGATGGACCAAGGTCGTTTTGACATGAATGAGTGGGCCGAAAGCCGTTCTGACATAAATGAATGGGCCAAGGGCCGTTCTGATACGAATGTGTCGACCAAAGGCTGTTCTGATACGAATGTGTGGGCCAAAGGCTGTCCTGATACGAATGTGTGGGCCAAAGGCCGTTTTGATACGAATGTGTGGGCCAAAGGCCGTTTTGACATACATGGTTGGGCCAAAGGCCGTTTTGACATAATCCAATGGGCCGAAGGCCGTTTGGACATAAACGAATGGGCCGAAGGCCGTTTTGACAAGAATGGAAATCTGAATAGGCCAAAGGCCGGAATGTTTGGAATTGCAGTCACTTGATTTGTATTTAGTTATATATGTTTGTTAAATAGAAACGTGAATTGGGCCCAAGGCCGTTTGGAATATGTTGTTCTACAATGTTATATAAATGCTGTATTTGATATTATTCACTGGGCTATCGATCACGCTCATTCATGTGTTTGTAGGTGAGCCAAGAGATGTCCTTAACCCATAGGGGCGGGTTCGGGTCATGACGGTTATAGCGATCCCGGGTTTATCCCTTGTTGTACAGTGATCCGGACGTGTGTCCGTGGGTGTTGGTAGTTGAGTATTATATTGTTTATACCCTTTCCTACCTTGTATTTGAGTTATAGGATGTGTTGGGCCAGTTGGAGACAGGTTGGTTGAACTTAGAACCAAAGTTAAGCTGCCCAGGTTTTGACCTTTACGCTCGAGCGTATGTTAGGGCGCCGAAGCGTGTCATGGCTCAGACGCCGAAAGGATTAGAGCGCCGAGCGAGAAATCACCCTCAAAGTAGCTAATGCCTGCAAATTTTTCGAGAGGTTGCATCCGGCCGAAGTGAATTCGAGCGCCGAATGGGATTTCTGGTGCGCTCGAGCGGAGGTTTTAGCGCCAGCGAGTGAGTACTTTTTATTTGTCCGCCGAGCGGATAATGAGCGCCGAGCGGAAGATCGGGTTTAAGTTCGAAGTTTTGACATTTTAAAATCACTTTTCACTTTTCTTTCTCTCCTACTTTCCAAGAACACCATTCTTGAGCCTCTCACTCTAGAACTCTACCTCTCTTGGTATTGATCTAATAGGAGTGATTTGCTCACCTTGGCCTTTACAAAAGTTGCGTGGATCGTCGAGGGCTTCCATTTAATCAAAATTTTGGGATTTGGAGCACGTTGATTGTTGGGTCTTCATCTCCGTTGGGGCTCGAATTTCGAGGTAGGGATATCCTACTCCTCCTTATGGTCTTTGTCTTTAAATTTTAGCATTTGGATATGTTGGGGGTTGTTGCGTAATTTTTGAGAAACTTTGGGGCCTTTTGTGCAATTTTACAAAAGTTGGGATTTTGTTTAGAAATGAGTCTGTATGCATGTTTGGCATAGGAAAGGGAGTAAATGACGGATTGTAAATGAAAATGGAGCCTTAGGGTTGTTTTGTGAATTATGGTAATTTGCCCTAATTGGTTTAATTAATTAATGTATATAATTAATTAAAGAGAACGAGGAATTGGATTGAATATGTGGAAATTGAGAATGCACGGGGTTAAAGGGTGTAGTTGAATCGTGTATTATTCACCTGATTGAAATATGGTTATATTATCCATTTGTGCATTTATTTCCTGTTTAGAAATAACTGCTTTGGCTACCGGTGGAGGGTAGTGTTGATTGTTGTAGACAATGCATGCTGATTAGGCAAATTAAACCTAATCGAGTGGAAATGTCATAGAGTATGACGAGGGATCGAATACATTGATTTTATGTATTGATTGAATACGTATGTGGTTATGTGTTTATATGCATTGTTTGTGTTTGTGTATGGAGGAGATAGGGATGTACTCCGGTTTAGGGAAGATGGGGATGTACCTCTAAACCGTTAATCGATGACTAGGGAAGATGGGGGATGTACCTCTAGGCCATTGAAAAATATTGGATATAGCTCATATGCTTGTCCATGGAAAATATTGGATGTAGCTTATATGCTTGTCCATGGAAAAATATTGGAAATAGCTCATATGCTTTTCCATGGAGATGTGTTGAAGTGTTGTTTGTTGATATGATATAGCACTAAAATGTATATCATTATTGTTTTGGGAAGTACTAAGTGTATGGATTGATTTGATATAGCACTAAAATGTATATCGTTATCAATTGTGAAGTATAGAAAATGTTTCTATGTTAAGTTGATACCACACCAACATGTGTGTCATAAGTAAAGAATGAAAGTGGTTTATGTGTTAGTGATATAGCGAAAAGGTTTTGGCCGAGGATCTTGAGCAGGTTTTCAAACTCTTGTTGAAAAAGAAATGGAAAGTGAATTGGTACTTAAGTCGGGTTGTCTTGAAATGGTAAAAAGAATGTAAGTGTTGTCTCGGAATGTATAAGTGTAGGCCATCTGTTGATTGCTAATGTTTTAGGCATTGTTCATAGTTGGTTTAGTGTATTTCTCTTTGCTGTGGCTCACCCTATATGGGAACATCATTTTCAGGTGCAGGGAGCATGCCACCTCCAAGGATATCGCTTGAGAGGCTAGAGGCAGGCAGATGACTGGGATTTTGACTGTATTTTGTTTTAATTACATGTAATTTCAAGCCAAGGGCTTTTCATGTATTTGAGTTAGTACTCTTCTGTTCGTAACCAAGTGTTAGCTTGGAAAGATGTAAGCCCATGGGGCGTTTAATTCTGTTGATTAACATGTAAAGATGTTTATCCCTTGTAGCCATGTATGTATGAATGGATGGGTTTTCTGTTATTATTTTGGGGGCGTTACAAATGCATGCAAGAATGACATGCTCCTTTGATAGGCTATAAGAGGGGTTATTCTACACATGCAAGGGACACACCCAAGGTGACAAAACCAACTCTGGAAAGAGCCTAGACAGGCCCTAAAAGTCACTGAAAAGGGCCTGAAACAAGGCTTGGAGGTGTGCAAATGAAGGCTCCTTTGTAAGGCCAAATATGCTAGTAAATAAGACAACAAAAGAGAGGGTCACCCCTCTCTGATTTAGGCCCTCAAAACAGCATTCTAAACACTGAAAATCCGCTGGGTTTCAGTGGCCAAAAGGCCAATCAAAGATTAATTCGAAGGCCTTAGGGCATGGCTCAAAACAAGGCAAAATGAAGCATGCAAGGGGGTAGATGACCCCCAACAACAAAATGACCTTAAACAAACATCAAAAGGACCTCAAAATAAGACTTTTTTTTAGTTGACAACAAATCTCAAATATGCATGCAAATAAGGCTAAGAGATGGATCAAAATAAGGCTTAAAATAGAGAAATAGTGTGTTACCGTTGAAGCTCAGCAAGACAGCCAACTCTGGACCAAAAACTCAACCTCTCAACCTCTGAAAATGGTCTCCATGAAGCTCCAAGCGATGGTGGAATGGATAGGCTATGAGGTGGTGTGCAAAGGTGCAAGAACAAGACCCTTTTGAACCCAAAATATAGAGATATAGAGAGATATGTATGCTATGCCTTAACCAAAATCTAAACCATGGAAAAGGAGAGGGAGGCCTTCCTTTATAGCCAAAAAAGACCAAAGCTTCTCAAAGAAGCTAAAAACAAAGGGCGAAGATCCTCGTGTATGGAGGATGCAGTCTGTGCCTCCCAACTGGCACAGCTGGCAACAACTCACAGAGACAAAACTAGTTCAGGTGGTCGGCCAGCCAAGTCAAAAGGGTCAACACAAAGAAAGGTGGTTGGCAGCCCTATTTGGTGGTCTCCACATTGAATGCAAGCTAGTGGTATGGTAGGAGACTGGTAAATGTGGCTCAAAAACCAAGGAGACCAGCCTCCTATCAAGAAAATCGACCGGCGAAGATAAAGGTGGTCTCCAAGAAGAAAAGGTGGTCTCCCACCCTAGTACCATCTTCCAAACAATGAAAATAGGGTCCATGCCAAAAATGAACCAAGACGGATGAAAACGAGGGTTCGAGGGCCAAAACGCGCAGCCTGGTGCCCCGAAAACTGACTGTTAAGCATCGAAAGTGGCGTTCGACCACGAAGGTGGTCTCCCGGGCCACAGTGTCCCTCTAGAGAGAGAAAACAAGGTACGTGCCAAAAATCGGAGCAAACGGAGAAAGTTAAGCAGTCCCGAACCGAGGCGCACGACCGATAGCTCCGAAAATCAAAAACTAATCTCCAAATGAGAACAGTGGTCTACGACCACGGAAAGTAGCCTACGGCCACTGAGAGATGGTCTACGAGACCTCTCCCTCTCTTTGGAAAGAGAAAACAGAACCTGGTTTGCAAACCGAGGCAAAACACAAAAGAGTCCCAAAGTCCAGAGGCAAGGCTCTCAGCCGAGACTCCGTAACCTCAGAACGAGCACAACATGTGCAATCACCGAGCACTCAATCGATGACGTCTGAGTCTTAAGGTCGGTCAAAAATGGGGTATCTACAGCTGCCCCTCTTTGACAGAACTCGAAAGTCATAAGTGACGGGAGTGAATGTCAAAGCCCAGAGACGACCCATTTTTGACAAGGCCGAAGACTTAGACAAACAGGTGAGATAAACAAGAGATTTGCCCGCAGGCAGGGGCAAAATGCAAAGGGGTATGCACAAAGCCGAACATAACTTATGATCATTCAAAGCATGCTGTAATGAAGCACCTTATGCAACAGTTTTAAGCAATCATACACAAATCTAACTACATTATATGTAGAAGGGATGTAAGAGAATCATTCAATTCTCGCTACGTCTCACGCGGAGAATACAATACCTGTCTGATTCGTCTGGTCGTGCTAGCCTCAAATGAACCGTACATACAATATCGTGCCTGAAAAAGAAAGAAAACTTAACAGGTACAATATTATTAGAAGCATGCATAGCAATGCAAGTGAGAAGTGCGTGACAACGCAGGTGAAGGGATGCATGACAATGCAACCTAATTGTGACGCATAACAATGCAGAAGGGGTGCAAAACAATATAACCTGAGTGTGACGCATAACAATGTGGTGCACTAACAAGTGCAGGTAAGGTGCGCAAGATAGCGCGAATGATACTATGTAATGCACAAAACAATACGATGCGCTAAACAGCGCGATAAAATGCAAAGGGGGATGTATTCCAAACGCACTTGGAATGAAAAGAGAGGGAAAAACAAAATCCCAAAACAACCAATCAGAAGCGTGCTCAATGCAACCTGAGACAAATTCCAAACACGCTGAAATCGTGTGAGGAAGAACCAAACTCTAACCACGCTGAAATCATGAGAAGAGGTCAACCAAATTCCAAACACGCTGAAATCGTGTGAGGAAAGGGGGAGAGAGAGAAACATAGGGATGTATCCCGGTGTTTCGAAAAGGTACGAGCATTGGAACGTATTCCAAATGCCCTAAACCAAAGAGGGAGAAACATAGGGACGTATCCCGGTGTTTCGAAATGGTACGAGTATTGGAACGTATTCCAAATGCTCTAAACCAAAGAGAGAGAAACATAGGGACGTATCCCCGTGTTTCGAAAAGGAGAAGAAATATAGGGACGTATCCCCGTGTTTCAAAATTGTACGAGCATTGGAACGTATTCCAAATGCTCTAAACCAAAGAGAGGGAAACATAAGGACGTATCCCCGTGTTTCGAAAAAGAGAAGAAACATAGGGACGTATCCCTGTGTTTCAAAACGAAGGAGAAACATAGGGATGTATCCTCGTGTTTCAGAATGAAGGAGAAACAAAAGGACGTATCCCGTCCTGGTGTTTCGGAGAGGAGAAGAAACATAGGGATGTATCTCGTTGTTTCAAAAAAGGAGGGAGAAACATAGGGAGTATCACGGTGTTTCGGAGAAAGAAAGAGAAACATAGGGACGTATCATGGTGTTTCGGAAAGAAGGAGAAACATAAGGACGTGTCCCGGTGTTTCGGAAAAAGAAGGAGAAACATAGGGACGTATCCCGGTGTTTCGGAAAAGGAGAAGAAACATAGGAACGTATTTCGGTGTTTCGGAAAGAAGGAGAAACATAGGGACGTGTCCCGGTGTTTCGAAAAAAGAAGGAGAAACACAGGGACATATCCCGGTGTTTCGGAAAAAGAGAAAAAACATAGGGACGTATCTCGGTGTTTCGGAGAGGGAGAAGAAACATAGAGACGTATCCCGGTGTTTCCAAAAAAGGGATGAAACATTGGGATGTATCCCGGTGTTTCCGAAAAGGGAATGAAACATAGGGATGTATTCCGGTGTTTTGGAGAAAGGGAAGAAACATAGGGACGTATCCCGGTGTTTCGGAGAAAGAATGAGAAACATAGGGACATATCCTAGTGTTTCTGAAAAGGGAATGAAACATAAGGACGTATCCCGGTGTTTCCGAAAAGGGGATGAAACATAGGGACATATCCCGATGTTTCGGAGAAGGGGAAGAAACATAGGGACGTATCCCAGTGTTTCAGAGAAAGAAGGAGAAACATAGAGACATATCCCGGTGTTTCCGAAAAGGGAATGAAACATAGGGACGTATCCTGGTGTTTCCGAAAAGGGGATGAAACATAGGGACGTATCCCGGTGTTTCGGAGAAGGGGAAGAAACATAGAGACGTATCCCGGTGTTTTGGAGAAAGAAGGAGAAATATAGGGACGTATCCCGGTGTTTTCGAAAAGGGGATGAAACATAGGGACGTATCTCGGTATTTCCGAAAAGGGGATGAAACATAGGGACGTATCCCAGTATTTCCGAAAAGGAGATGAAACATAGAGATGTATCCCGGTGTTTCGAAGAAGGGGAAGAAACATAGAGACGTATCCCGGTATTTCGGAGAAAGAAGGAGAAACATAAGGACGTATCTCGGTGTTTCCGAAAAGGGGATGAAACATAGGAACGTATCCCAGTGTTTTCGAAAAGGAGATGAAACATAGGGACGTATCCCGATGTTTCGGAGAAGGGGAAGAAACATAGGAACGTATCCTGATGTTTCGGAGAAAGAAGGAGAAACATAGGGACGTATCCCGGTGTTTCCGAAAAGGGGATGAAACATAGGGATGTATCCTGGTGTTTCCGAAAAGGGGATGAAACATAGGGACATATCCCGGTGTTTCGGAGAAGGGGAAGAAACATAGGGACATATCCCGGTGTGTCGGAGAAAGAAGGTGAAACATAGGGACGTATCCCGGTGTTTTCGAAAAGGGAATGAAACATAGGGACGTATCCCGGTGTTTTCGAAAAGGGGATGAAACATAGGGATGTATCCCGGTGTTTCGGAAAAGGCTCAAGCATTGGAACGTATTCCAGATGCTCTTAATTGAAAAGGGAGAAACATAGGAACGTATCCCGGTGTTTCGGAAAGGAGCGTGCATAACAATGCAAGCTAAGATGAATTCCAAACACGCTGAAATCGTGTAAAGAAAGGAACACTCTAACCACGCTGAAAATGTGAGAAGAGGACTGAAAACAACCGCCCAGGTGCACGCACAACGCAACCTGAGAAAGCTCCGGGGGGCAACGATCCTGAATGCTACTCAGCGTAAAAGGATAAACGATACAAGATAACATAAGATGCAAATAAATGCAATAAGTGCGATGATATGATGCATGTTACAAGCAATGTTGAGCATGATGTTTAGGGAATGCAATAAACAAGCAAAACGGCACTTGAGAAAGTACCTCATGGAATGAGTGGCGGTAAACCGCTCTATTCTGACGGGGAATGGTCCTCAAGGAGAGCACTTCTGATTGCCATCCTGGCTCTGAAACAATCAACACAGTATTCTGTTCACTTTGAACTTACAGCTCGTATGACATACTGTTTATCTGAACACACAACTCATAACACAGCACTTTGTTCATTTTGAACACACGGCTCCTATAGGACATTACTCATTCCGAACATACAGCTCATACAGCACACTACCCATTCTGAATACTCAGCCTAAAACACAGTACTTTGTTTATTTTGAACACACGGCTCCTACAGGACATTACTCATTCCGAACATACAGCTCATACAGCACACTACCCATTCTGAATACTCAGCCCAAAACACAGTACTTGGTTTCTTCGACACACAGCTCATACAGCACACTGCTCATTCTGAACACACAGCTCATTCTGAATATACTGGATGTAGCGATGGAACTTGCAGAAGTTGAAACAAAATAGATGCTCCAACTTTTTCTCTTTTCTTTTGCTTTGTAGCTTGGAACCTATACAACTTCAGATAGGTCCTGGTTTTACCGTTCTCATATGACCTGGGTTGAACCCTGCAGTTTTATGAAAGAACGAATCCTGTTTTGCACAAATGTAGAGAATGACACAGCACTCTGAGCACAAAACAAATCATTTTGAAATTGAGAGATGAGTTCTTGACCGGGGTATTGAGCCTACAATTGAACACAGCGCACTACGACTCAACAAAGAAAAACAAAAGGTGCACAACCTAAACACAAACACAGACACTTGAAACGACTCAAAACAAGAATCCAGACAAAACAAAAACAAGAGACACGACACTCAGACGTGTTCCAATGGCGAGAGACCTCTCAGTTCGTGAGGAGCCAGTTTCTTCGGGTATTGTTTCCCACCCTTTCTCATTTGTGATTCTTACATCACTCGGCCCTCAGGCTCTGTTTTTCTGAAAAAGCCCTTTACTCACTTTTCCTCTCAGCGCACATCTCTCTATTCTTCAATCTCTCATTTTTTTTATCCCTCCCCAGGGTGGTTGATGGATAAACAAGAAGTTGCGGGCTCTTGCCCCTAGTATTCTACCATATTCTCGTTCTTGTTCACAATAGTGAATTTCTCCCACAGAGGGGTGGCGCTACAACTGGGTGTATAGCAAATCTGCAGCTGACACCGGTTGACGATGCTCTGCTAGAGAGTTTGGACGTGATCAGATCTATCCAGATGAGGGAGTGGAATACCTTGCTCCATTCCAGTTCATGCTTCGCACTTGGCTTGATACCTCGCTGCTTAGAGGATGTGAGAGTTTTCTGCCATTTTGCGGTTAGCTTCAGTGGTGCCCTTTTCTGGCAGATACGGTGCCCTTTCTGGCAAGTATGTTGACAATGGGGAAAAGACAGAAAACCTGACTCAACTATGCCCCTAGTTCATCATTTTGACCAATTTTTTTTGTTTTGATTTTCTACTAAAACAATTTTGACCAACATGAGAGTTAGATTAACACGCTTGTTTGATTTTTTTGATTTGAAATCATGCAAGTCAGGTTATGAGCACTAAAAATTTTCCTTTTTTTTTGGTCCAAGAAATGGCTCAGTTTTAGAAAAATGGAATAATTTTCGAGAGAATTAGTCAACCTCATTAAAAATTCTCAAAAACTATTTTTGCAAATGGCTACTGCTCGACCAACGTAGGATTTACTCTTGAGATGCACAACCTCAGATCCAAAACAAATGGAAAATTGCCCCTTGTCTGAACGGCACTGCATGGCAACTGAAAGTTGCCCCTAGTCTGAATGGCGCCACAGCACATGGCACCCAGTCCTTACAGTGACCATTACCACCGAACTCTCGGATACAAAGAAGACAAAGATGATCAGAACCATTACATGGACATAGTCAATTTGGAAATGTTTATGGCTGGACTTCAGAATGAAGTTGCCTACGTATCCCAAACATGGGAATCAAGCCTGACGTAGTTCCGGGTTAAGGTACACTCGGGTATTAACCTCTCCTTTTGCGTTCTAACTTTTGCCGAGGCCGCCCTTCTGGGTTTTCAACCTTGCGAGCTATGTTCTTTTTTTCTTTTCAATTCTTTTCATTTCATTTCTTCTTTTTTCTTTTTCATCTTTTCTTTTCATTTTCTTCTTTTCTTTTTTTCATTCTTTGCATTTTTCTTTTTTTTGTTCTTTTTGTTCTTTTTCTTGCTCTAACTTTTGCCTGGGTCGCCTTTCCGGGTTTTCGGCCCAGCGAGCCTCTCAAGGGTAAAAGTGTAGCTTTGTCCATGTCAAATGGTTTTGAGATCCAGAAGTCATCTGAATCTAGGAGAATGGCTGATGTTCACTAATGATATAGGAGTCCATCCAATGGGGACTGAATTTGCCCCTAGTGTTGTGGATAGGAACTCAGTCGTCCTTCAGCACAAACTTTCTTCTTTCCTCCCTTCTGGGATTTGGCATTCTTGCCAGTCTTCATTGATTTGCAGAATGATCCTTCTTCGGCTCTTCGAGTACGTCTGATATTTTTTGCCCCTAGTTTGAGGGGTATTTCTGACTTAGCTTCACAAGCTTCTACTGAGGACGTCTGACCTTCTTGATCTGACTTTCTTGCCTCTTGTTCAAGGGCCGTCTCAAATCTGGCCACACGGGCCTCACATCATGATTGACCTTTGAACATTCTGAATTCAGGTTCAAGGTTTGAAAGCAAAAGGGGTTGAATCTCGAGGCTGAGAGCGATCTTAGGCTGCACAATCTCAAGAGCGATTCCACACAGGTCTTCGCAGTACCGCGCAAAACATTTTTTGAAATCTTTTAAGAAAGCGACTAGTCGCTCGCGCTGAAGACAATGCGGAACCAATCTGGATCAAGCCAGGATCCTTCTCAGTACTCACATTAACAAACATGATCTCATTTATCAAGGGCTTAGCACGTCTCTCTTTCCCTCAATTGATCAAATTTTGTAAATCCCGAGAAATTCTTTCCTATTCGTTTTCTTCACAATGTTCAAAAAGTTTTGAAAAACTTAGGTCAATGCAATGACTTAAAGGCACAGAAAAGACACAGTTTTTAGTCAAATATTGCCATCTCATTCAGAACTTCTGGCACAACTAGCACAAGACAGAAGCAAACACAAGAGTGTGAAAATCAATGTTGTTCATTCAAATCTGTTGGCATTACTGGCTCCGAGGCAGAAACAAACTCAAAAGAAAACGAAAAGACAAACACAAAACAAGCAAGTGATGTCCGAGGTAACACCCCCGAAATCACCCGACTCCAACAAAACAGGACTGACTCAGTACAACAAGATAGACCCAACTGACTCAGTAAGAAAAGACTGACTCTGTACAACGGGACAGACTCTAAACGACATAACAAAACTTGACTCAATACCCGAGTCAGAAAGTACAAAAATTAACATTCGCAAATGCCCAAAATAGTGCGTGCCAAACGCCACATCTAAAATAAACCGAGCGCCGCCCGCAGGTGGACCAACCCCTGATCACATACTTGTATTATCCTCGAAGTCTATGAACTCAGCGGTGACAGACTTTGCTAAGCTAGGTGGAAGGATGACCTCATCATCGATCAAATCTTGCACTTCGTGGCAAAGACAAAAGCAATTGTCGGTGGTGTGACTAGCCTGTTGATGGTACGCACAGTACTGGGTAGCATCATGTGAGAGAGGGAGATTACTCGGGAGAGGCCGAGGCTCAAGAGGTTTGAGGTGACCTTTTTCAATGAGGATTCGAAGAGCCTTGGACAAAGGCATGTAGAGGGCATGAAAGACCTTGCGCCCTCGGGGCAGATACTTCGAAGTCTGTGGACCTTTGCCGGACGCGCTAGCAAAAGGATCAGCAGGTGCTGCCTTGGCTCTCTATTCTTTTCCAGGTGCAGGTTTAGGATTGAAAGGAACTGTTCTGGTACGACAGTCCCTATCCCGATTTTCTCTTTGGCTTGAACTGCTCTCGGTCTGAGCCGGGAAAATGCCATCCATAGTCTTAGGCACGACTGTGAGTACTTGCTGCTTATTCAACCCGTCGGCTTTCAGAGCCTCAATAGCTTGCTAGAGTTGTTCATAGGGATCTGTGTCCACCTTCATCTTGTTCTTTCCACTAGCCTCAGCTCGGCAGATAGTTTGGGTTGCTACTTCAGTGCGAAGCCCCGTTATCGTCGACATGTTATTGCCGGAGCTTGAGACAGCGTCGGGTTGGCTGAGCTCAATTACAATTCACCCTAGTAGCGGGGGCTCCTGTGGCATGAAGTTCCTGGCATACGATGCAGTTGGTGGTGGGGCCAACATTCCATAAGCTAGATCAGCCACGGATCTTTAAAGGTCGCCAATCATTCCCATTAGCTCAAAGGTGGTGGGCCCACAGGTTTGAAATAACTGGGGTTCCTAGATCGGATGTGCGGCAAGTGACCTGGGCGGCTGTGGTACTTCAACGTCAGTCTCAACCTGCAAAATGATTCCTTGGTCTAGTGCGGCTGCCATAACCATAATTTCCTCTGAATTCTGGGCCGTCATAAGTCTACTAAAAGCGGAGAGGTGGTGTGGCGGTGGTGACGGATCTGATGAATCGGTGAGTCTTTTCCTGCTTTGCCTCAGTAGAGGAGAACACTGGTTGCTCTGAACCGAGTCTCTGAATTGAAAAAGAAAGCATGCAGCATCTCAGCCCAACCAATATAGACATGGACATAGCTAAAGAATCAGATTCAACCACCGATCATCTTTGTTCAAACTATCGCCAAAAGCTGAATCGATACCGCAGATATAATCGATTCTCAAAATCGACATCGATGCCCACAGTTCGATGCCCAGACTTGTAAACTGATACATGCATTCATGTAGAGACGCACTCTAAAAGCACATAGCAAACAAGTGAGAGCCAAAATACCCTTATGTTGGGGTAAGGTTTCTCTATCCTATTTTGTCAGGAGCTAGGGTTTCACTATGCACGTAGCGGTTCCAAACAACCTACAATCGGGTAAGCAACCTGTCCTAGCTTGGAATGGTCACTATGGATTCCGATATGCACTAGGTCGAATGGTCAAAAAGGATGCCCCGGTAAAAACTGGAGTTTGTGTTCCCATCGTGGTAAAGCCCGTAACCGGTCAGCCTTATGGCACACTTCTCAAAGCGAGCCTCCGACAAACCATTCATGAATAGCAGATGGCAAACACGGTATCCTAGACGCACCAATGCAAATGCAATGCAAAGAAACACATAAGTGTAATCAAAATAAGATATCATGAGTTTGAGTCAAGTTCTCTAAATCCCCAGCAGAGTCACTAGAAACTGTAGACGTCCCCGAACGTCCTGGGAGAAATCCCGTTTTGTTCATTGGGCTTACTACAGTTCGGACTCAATGTCACGATTCTTAATCTGATCTCGCAAAGTGCAATACGAGATTGATAAATCACCAAAGAGTCCAAATCCGACAAATTGTTTTGAAAAACTGATTTTCAGAAAGAAGTGCCAAACATGGACTGCTTTGCCAGATACAGAGTCGCCACCTAAATATTTTATTTTAGGGGAATTTAGGAAACCCTAACTCGTGCCTAAGGCCACGTGTCCGTCATCACCAAAGTTGCCTCAGCTCGGGAACTTGGGTACGATTGGGGAAGGTCATGCAATGAGCACCCCCGCTTGCCCGATCAAAGATCGGCCACTACTAAACATGATATCTTGTTTTTAAAAACATACGTGCTCTTATTCCGGTTTATTAGCCTAGAATTGCTATGTGATGCGCACAGCATACAAGTATAGACTGGATCATCTGAGTTGGAACAAAACATCTCATGTTTGTTTTTGAAAGCGGTTTGCTACTCGTAAGTAGGCTAAAATGCGAATTTTGCCACCCTCAAGTGGGCTTAGAAAACATGGTGATTTGCCACTCTCAAGTGGGCTTAAAACTCGCAATTGATGAGTTGTTCCAATTTAAATAATCCAACCTCCACCCACAGGCATTCAAGTAGGTATATCACATAAGCAGTTAACCTCATGACAAGCATGCTATCATGGCAGTCACTCACACGCATGCAAGGATGCTAAAGCATAAACACTCACCGAGTACTCCAAGTCAAAACAGAAACTAATTAGTAATCAATGCATGATCCTAGTTCATGTTAAGATGGCTAATGCAACACATGCAAAATGCAACTAATGTAAAATGCAACTAAGATAGGCTCGGCTATTCTAAGATGGCATATGAGATGCTATAGATAACATGTATTTAACTTGGAATTGAAATACAATGTAGTTAGTATGATGCGCTGAGCCCGGTGCATGCAAGACAGATGAATGGATGCAATCATGCGAGCATAAAGATGCTAATTGAAACATGTCTTAAAACTAACCATCATAAGCTGGTAAATAAAAGAGAGAAAGACGTGGGGTTGGAAGACATGCATCACACACACGTCCACTTATTACAACATAGCCCTCTCTCGGAGGGTCCAAATAAATAATACAGACCGAAAGATTAATCAACTACCCTAGCTAATTAAATATTACAAAGCCCTTAATTAATTAACAAATTAATTACAAAAACAATCTAAGTATGAAATTAAAGAGGCCGCCGCAGCTCTGCCTTAAAATGATTTGGATGATGCATGCTCTATTTGCCTCGCTCGGAAATCCATTGCGATGCCAACTGTTGCCTCTGTTTTCACTGTTTTATGCCTTTGAAAGCCGCACAAGTCCTAAGGCTACTTCTGAACAACTCCCTGAGCACTGAGGGATGTCACCAGCCAAGAGACAGGACTACCGGCCATAGAAGGATGGTCATTGACCAAAAATGGGGCCATCGGTTGGATATTGGTAGTCGGCTAGCACTGAAAGTGGCCGACCGGCCATTTCTTCCTGCAGAACACCGGTTTTGCTGCAGCAGAGGACAGACAGAGCATAGCAAGGAATTTACAAGCCAAATGTATGCATGATCACCCTTCCTATCATGTTATGGACTCAAGGGAGTATGGTCCTCAACTCTCAGGCCACCAATCACGCATTTCGATGTATGATGGCCAAAGGTGTTGAATGTGCATTTAATATCAAATGAAATGCACACAACACAAAAGAGGCCCCCAACCTCTACCACGGTTGATCAAGAGGCAAGGGATGTAAACATGCAAGCAAAACTAATGCAACGTGAGCATGTTAATGGCAATGCCATGCAAGGCTAATAGTAATAAGCATGCCAAATACAATGCAACCTAAACAAGCATGCAAACATGCAAGGCATGTGACAACATTCAAGCATGTAACAACATGTAAGGCAAACATGTAACAACATGTTAGGCAACTTAACAAGAGGTGCATGCCAAATACAATACCACTTAAACATGCAACAACATGTTAATAAGCCAAGTATGTAACAACATGCAAGGCAAGCATGCAACAACATGCAAACGATGGACTTAAACCAATATGGGCAGCTCTCAAATAGGCCCAAATCAGTGGCCAAAACAACATGCAATGTGAGCTAGTGAACATGATTTACACTACAAGCATATGAAGCATTCAAGAGGCCACCAAACTAGCAAAAGTCAGAGACATGACATGCCAAATAAAGCCCAAAAACCCACTGAAACATGATCAATGCATGCAAGAATGACATGCTCCTTTGATAGGCTATAAGAGGGGTTATTCTACACATGCAAGGGACACACCCAAGGTGACAAAACCAACTCTGGAAAGAGCCTAGGCAGGCCCTAAAAGTCACGGAAAAGGGCCTGAAACAAGGCTTGGAGGTGTGCAAATGAAGGCTCCTTTGTAAGGCCAAATATGCTAGTAAATAAGACAACAAAAGAGAGGGTCACCCCTCTCTGATTTAGGCCCTCAAAATAGCATTCTAAACACTAAAAATCTGCTGGGTTTCAGTGGCCAAAAGGCCAAGCAAAGATTAAATCAAAGGCCTTAGGGCATGGCTCAAAACAAGGCAAAATGAAGCATGCAAGGGGGTAGATGACCCCCAACAACAAAATGACCTTAAACAAACATCAAAAGGACCTCAGAACAAGACTTTTTTCAGTTGACAACAAAGCTCAAATATGCATGCAAATAAGGCTAAGAGATGGATCAAAATAAGGCTTAAAAGAGGAAAATAGTGTGTTACCCTTGAAGCTCAGCAAGACAACCAACTATGGACCAAAAACTCAACCTCTTAACCTCTGAAAATCGTCTCCAAGAAGCTCCAAGCAATGGTGGAAGGGTTAGGCTATGAGGTGGTGTGCAAAGGTGCAAGAACAAGACCCTTTTGAACCCAAAATATAGAGATATAGAGAGATATGTATGCTATGCCTTAACCAAAATCTGAACCATGGCAAAGGAGGGGGAGGCCTTCCTTTATAGCCAAAAAAGACCAAAGCTTCTCAAAGAAGCTAAAAAACAAGGGCAAAGATCCTCCATACACGTGTATGGAGGATGCAGTCTGTGCCTCCCAGCTGGCACAGTTGGCAACAACTCACAGAGACAAAACTAGAGGGAGTAGGCCGACCAGTTCAGGTGGTCGGCCAACCAGGTCAAAAGGGTCAACACAAAGAAAGGTGGTCGGCAGCCCCATTTGGTGGTCTCCACATTGAATGCAAGCTAGTGGTATGGTGGGAGACCAGTAAATGTGGCTTAAAAACCAAGGAGACCAACCTCCTATCAAGAAAACCGGCCGGCGAAGAGAAAGGTGGTCTCCAAGAAGAAAAGGTGGTCTCCCACCCTAGTACCATATTCCAAACAATGAAAATAGGGTCCATGCCAAAAATGAACCAAGACGGATGCAAAACGAGGGTTCGGGGGCCAAAACTTGCAGTCGGGTCCCCCGAAAACTGATTGTTAAGCATCGAAAGTGGCGTTCGACCACGAAAGTGGTCTCTCGGGCCACAGTGTCCCTCTAGAGAGAGGAAACAAGGTGTGTGCCAAAAACTGGAGCAAACGGAGAAAGTTAAGCGGTCCCGAACCGAGGCGCACGGCTGACGGCTCGGAAAACTGGAAACTAGTCTCCAAACGGGAATAGTGGTCTACGATCACAGAAAGTAGCCTACGGCCACTGAGAGATGGTCTACGAGACCTTTTCCTCCCTTCGGGAAGAGAAAATAGAATCTGGTTCAGAAACTGAGGCAACGCACAAAAGAGTCCCAAAGTCCGAAGGCAAGGCTCTTAGTCGAGACTTCGTAACCTCCGAACGAGCACAACATGTGCAATCACCGAGCGTTCAATCGATGACGTCTGAGTCTTAAGGTCGGTCAAAAATGGGGTGTCTACACAACCGAAATAGAGGGTTCGGCAGCAGTAGCATGAGTTCCAGAAGCTCCTACCTCCAATTTCACATCCATGAGGCTCTTCGCTTCGGCCTTCACCGAAGGAGCCTCCAAAGCATCAGAGGAGCCAAAAGCCTTAGCCTCTAAATCCACTAGCACTCTTCTTTTCGACATAGACCCACCCCCTACGAAACTAGGGGTAAGAGAGGGCGTCCTCTCAGACAGTGCACCACAACCCGGCGATTCGTAACGGAGGGTGAGGATGTATCGATCTCGGTCGAGAATCTAGAAGGAATGTAGCAAGCCTTGCCTTATTCGGAATGGTAAAGCGTAAGTTGCTTGGTAATCCAATAGCTCAGGCGCGGACCTCTTCTTGTACCTCAAAACGACTTTGATGGCCTCAGTGTTCTCTCGGTTCGGCCTGCGCTGAAAATGGAAAGCCTCTGTAAAAGAAAAAAAAAAAAAAAAGGGCAACATTAGAGCAACATTTAAAACAAGGCAAAAAATACAAAAGGCACTAAAAGGAAAGACTCAAACCTGGGTAGCCATCCTTCTGGGGCATCCATTCGGACTGGAACTTGGTCCTAGCAGGGAACTCTCAATTACCACCGACTTGTAGAAAATCATCATTATGTTTGTCTGAATCAGGCAGACCAGTCACAAGATGGCAATCAATCGAACGAACACGAAGGTAGTACGTGCTGTGATCCTTATTGTGTGAAAGAGTTTAACAACCCAAAATATCCTAGATGTCAAGAGTCAAACCCAACTGCTTGTTAAGAACGGACACACCGCAAACGACTCAGAAAAGATTAACAGACACTTGCATAGGGGTAAGCTCAACTTGGTGCAAAAATTGGCGCACCAAAGGGTCAAGGGGAAACCGAACCCCTCCCTCAACAATGGACTCAACAAGGAAGGCGATAGTACTCCTAGTGCCCATACGCTTGGCATCAACCTTTGCCAGTGAAAGGGTCACATCATCAGGTATATTATAATCTCGACGAAACACGACCATAGCCTCAGGGTTATCAACCAATGAGCGAAACTTCCCCATTAAACAAACCTAATGGGACAGAGACAAAACTTAGACAAACAAGACGCTAGAGGCAATGGTGCAAGGGCCAAACAAGATGATCAAAACAGAAAAAAAGAAGAAAAGAAAAACCACATGGAAACTTATAGAGATCAGAACAGCAGTAACGAACATGCAACGCTGAAACGAGAACAGTAGTGGAACGTCTGGACAGAGCACCGACGAGACTGGCTTAGAGGAACGGAAAGGGTTTTGAACTTTCAAAAAGATTGAAAACAGACGAAGGGGTTTGGAGTGATAGCTCCAACACATTTATTGCATCAGTCGGCGTGAAGGTACACGAAGCATGACCATCGGTCGGCGCACTATCTCTGTGCACCAATACCACGCCGCCACGTGTCACCATGAAAGGACATATGCAGGAGGAGTGTGTTAGGATCAAACCGTTACCAAGGCCAAACTGCAGATCCGAAGCGACGTGACCCTTGGGGTACAGAACAATAGCTTCCCCCAAGGGGAACCTTAACGCGAGCTAAGAGGCAAATGAAGGGGCTAAATACGAAATGGGTCAGATCCAAGCCTTGGGCCGGTTCATTCTTCCCAACCCAAACCCAAACGGGTCAAATGAGCGTGTGGGAAACCCAATTAAGCCTAACTCCATTACCAACAGTCCACCCAAGTCCTCAAGCACTTAGGTCAAACTCGCAGTGGAAAGGCTAGTCTAGCCACGATACTGGGCTAAGGCCGAGCTGCAGAACTCATTTTATTGGCCGAACTGATGGGTCGAACCCATCATCAGAACCAAAGTGGGCCGAGTCTACACATAGATATCCGAATGAGCCAGCCCATCCCTACAATAGTCTCGCAAAGGGTCGAGCTGAGGTATAACGGTACCAAGCTGAGGGAACCTCTCGGAGAAACGTGGAAGCTCTGAGTATATACATGTGCAAGTTGCCACCTCAGCTGGTCCCCTACACCCATAATCATGGAAACAGTTAAACCAGAAGAATGTGGTTTGTTATCAGCATGACTACAATGAGTATATACACCCTTTGACAACTACCAGATGGTCTCCCACCCTGGGCAATGCTAAAAGGAAACTTGGCAGCACCAGAGCTCCATGAAACCATCTTGGGCAACAAGTAAGGAGTTCTATATAAACCACACTAAGTTCACATTGAAGGTAACTGATCTAAGCTGAACCCTACTTATTGAAACTCAACCCTCTACACTTAGATGGCACCTCACTTCTTCTCCGATTACTCATTCCCACGCCGAAGGGGTTATCCGGCAACCCCGGTCGGGCAGCTCTTACGGTGTTCCTTGCTGCAAGACATCAATTCCTGGATAGTCCAACCGATTGCGGAGCTCCAATCCACTTTCATCTAGTGCGGTATCCAGTACGCACATTATATATATTTGCTCTACCAAGCAAAAACCCTTAGTTATAGGCAAAGTTTAGAAAAAGGTTTATTTGTTGAGCCTAAAAATGAAATTGTTAAGATCTCACCTTGTTCAAATCATAATTTAAATGTGTCCAAATATTCTAAATAAAATGGCATTTTTATGATTTGGCTCGTAAAATAGTGAGGTGGCTAAAAGGCAAACATCTTTAAACAGAATCAACATTTTATAAAAGCTTCATTAATAATTTTATATACATACATATATATTTGTCAATCCATGGGAACATAATTATAAACTTTTGCCAGCCCATTACTGCAGAGTTATGGGCCTTCAAAAATGGCCTCAAATTAGCATTGGATCTCAATCTAATTCAACTGGATACATAAATTAGGAGTGAGCGGCGAATATATTGATCCGTCCAAACTGACTAAATCAAACCGATTCACTACATTTTGGACGGATGTGTGATAACGAGCGGACGGTTGTGGATTGATTTTTTCTAATTTGCCAAGTACTGGATGGATGACGGATTTGAGATTTCTTTGTCCACAACAGAACTACCAAATGCGAGCACCTCTAGTTATTTGTAAGGTTTTGTATTTTCAATTTATTTAGATATTCTATTTGTATTTTCAACTGAAAAAAGTTTAAATATTTTGTTGAATATATTCTGTTGAAAAAGAGTTTTCAACTTGAATATATTTTTTGAATTGAAAAAAATAAATATATTATTTATCTATATTTTTTAGTTTTTAAATCTAACTCTAAAAATAATAAATAAAAAAGATGATACATGCTGATTGGTCTTTGTTTTCAAAAACATATATAGATATAATAATACAGAGGCATACAATCTCTACTACTGTTATGCTTATGTTTTTGGTGGTTTGAATTATTTTTATATTTTAAGAACCACAGATTATAATACTTTATGTGGATGAGACATCTTGTGATTATAATATGTGGATGAGGCATGCAATAATTGTAATATTATAAAATTTCAAACTTTATGTTTTTGGATAAGGCATGCAGGTGATTGTAATACTTCTTTAAGTCATTGATTGTAATATATTTTTATTTTTTTTGAGGAAGTGCACAAGTTGAATTATGTTAAAAATTTATAAAATTTTAAACCGTCAAACCGATTCGCATTCATCCGCCAATCCGCTCAATTTACATCTGCCAGATTGGCAAACAGATGTGAATTGATTTTTTCCAATCTATCAATTTGATAGACAGGTGACAGATTGAAAGTTCCGTAATCACAATCGACCCACACCCACCCCAACATAAATTGATGAACAATTGATGAAACAACTCCTTGGAAGTATCAAACGGTCACCATCACTTTTTTAGTATTCTCATTTTTTTAACTACAGGTACCGCATCGATCAATTAGAAGCACGAGAACACGTCTAACAATCATGAATCATGGTTCCACTTAAATTGTGATTTTAATTTGAGAAAGTATTTAGGCTTATTAGGTTTATTTTACAATTAATTTCGCGATTGAAACTGCTTTTTTTTAAAACTCAGTGAATAAAATATTCATACAAAAAATAAGAAGATTTGATATCTATAACTATATGTTTGAATCATATTTATTTTAAAAATGTGGACGATAAATATAATTTTAATAAAAACTATATATTTTTTGTAATGTAAATTTGATTTAAACATATATCTATCAATATTCAATCATTTTAATTTTTTATATAAATATTTTACTCAACGAATTTTAAAATATAAACAATTCAGATCATCAAAATCAGTTAAAAAATGAGCCTAACAAATCAAAATACTCTTTGAAATTGAAATAACTAACATAAGTTAAGTTCTACACTTTGTTCTTCTCCTGCTTGCATTGGTAAAACGATAAACTCCTAATTAATGATGCTATTAGACCATCTCCAACGCTTCATCAAACCCAGCATCAAATTCAAAATTTGGTGAAAAAGTTACTGTGCACTGCTCCAACGCTTGCACCAAATTGATATCAGATTGAGATTTCATCAAAAAATTCATCAAACTGAATACAGGCAAAGCATTTCACCAAATCACTGTTACTGACCGTTGGATTTATACCAACCGGTCGACCAACCGGTTGACCGGCCGGTTGACCAACCGGTCGTCCCTGAAAAAGTTCAGAAAGTCCAAAAAAAAGGTTCAGACAATTCAAAAAAAAAAAAATCTCTCTAACCGGTCAACCGGCCGGTCGACCACCCGGTCGTCCCTGAAAAAGTTCAGAAAGTCCAAAAAAAGGTTCAGACAATTCAAAAAAATAAAAATAAAAATAAATTTTTTTGGCCTAACCGGTCAACCGGCCGGTCGACCACCCGGTCGTCCCGAGACAAATTTGGTGAAAGTGAACCGTTGGAGCATCTCATCCTAAATTTGGTGAAATGAGTCATTGTTGACTCAAATTTGATGAAAAATTTGAGTCAGCGTTGGAGATGCTCTTATACATCCTAGACTTTGCCTTTGGCCTCTTTTGGCGAAGTGACTTTTTCATTTTAAATTTTCGGCCGTGAGAAATCCCTCGAAATTCCATATCAAGTAAAAAAAAAAAAAAAAAAAAAAAAACAGAAAAAAAACAGTTGCCAAAATTAGAAATTAGGGGGATTAGGGGGAGTATTTTTAGGGGGATTTTTCATTTTCCTTAAATTTCTTTTGTGTCAGATCATTCTTTTATTTTTTTTATATATATATATTTTTTTTAAAAAGTAAAAAAATCTATTTTTAATTTATTTTTCAAAACAATTGTTTAGAAAGTTGAGTTAACTTTTTGACTTTTTAATTACTTTGACTTATTTAGAGAATATGGTTAAAAACACTTTTTTGGCCTTTTTAGTTTTTTTGTATCACATATCCTCTCTATTTTTTAGCATGTTTTTAAAAAAAATTCAAAGAGTCAACTTTTAACCTATTTCTTAAAACAAGCCAATCTCAACTAAAAAGTTTGTTTGAATTGACATTTTTTATTTTTGTGAGAAAAAAAGTGAAATAATTATAATTTATATATAACATTTTATCTTGTTGACTAGCTCATTTTGTCTTTTTGTAATTAATTTAGTCAAAAAATCAATCTAACCCATATCCCAAATGACACCTTTGTATACGAATTTAACTAATTAAGCCTCTTTTTTCCCTACCAAAAAAATAAAACATAATCACTCGGATTCATTCCAACAACCCAAAGGAAACCAAAAAAGAAAGGAGTAAACTTGGGTAGCCTCTCTCTGTGGCAATTGAAGAGACATATCACGTAACAATGCCCTGCATGAAAACGACCCAAAGCTTTGGAGCCTATTTTTTTTTTAAATTTTTTATTATCAAAATAGAAATATCCAGTAATGTAGTCAAACGGTACATACAAAGAGGAATCCATTCAAAAAATAGACTTACACTAAGTAAAGGAAAGATGAAAATAAACAATACACAGGAATAAATATGAAAAATATCCAGCTGCATAACATGTGCTTGTGCTTGTATTGCAAGCAGAGACCAAAACAGCCATAGAGCATGCCGAGAATAGATCATAGGTTATAACCACAAAGTGAGTAAGTTAGATCAAACACTAATGGACTCCAAAATCAAAGCAAACCAAAATACAAACAAAAGCAAATAGAAACTCAACTTCAAACCAGATTTGTAGCAGATCTGGAGTAGATCCATACCGGCGGAATGGAGGAAAGTAGAGAAGGTGGTGGATCCGGTGGATTTGGATGAAAAGGATCGTGGAGGCAACAAAGAGCACGATCTGGCAGATCCAGTGAAACCCTGGCTGAGGAAGTTAGAAAGAAAGGGATATGCATTTTTTGCTGATTTTTATTTTGGCCCCTAGTTGTTTTTTTAATGTTAAAACGTTCAAAATTTTGGATACATCAATTAATAAGATTTAAAATTTTGAGTTCAAATTTTTAAAAGATTATTACAAATTTGTCCAATCGTGAGTTTTACGTATAATTATTACTATCCACTTTTAATTACACAATATTAAAATTTTAATCTATATAATAAGGGAGAAGAGTTTTTGAAAATGTCTAATATGTCTTAGAGATATATTTTGATCCAATGGTTTAAATTACCTCATCTAAATTTCAATGGTTAGGATGTGTTTATTTCCCGCCCAAATGCTCTTTGAGCATCAACGGTTGGAAATCTCTCTCTCCAAAATGTAATGGTCCAAAATGTAAATTAAAGGAAATCTCTCTCTCCACTCTGTCACAGGTACTCATCTTCTCTCTCTCTGATTTCAATTTTTGAACTCTCTCTCTCTCTCTCTCTCTCTACCGTGCGACGACCACAGACCATCGCGATACTGACGACCACCAACCACCTCTCCTCTTTGTGTCATCCTCTCTCGACGATACCACCGACCGCCTCCTCTCCTCTCACCCTCCTCTTTCGGCTCTCTTCTCTTGCAAGGTAAACTAGAACTTCTAACTTTTGTGGGTTTGGTTGTTTCTGATTTCTGACATGTGGGTGTTTGGTTGGGTTGATCTTGAAATGAGAAATGAGTTTTGAAAGTTTAAATTTAAGTTTCTTAGTTAAATTGTTGTTTCTGATTTCTGACATGTGGGTTGATATTCCAACTTAAATGAGTTTCTGATTTCTGAGTTTTGTTTCTTAAATGGATTTAAATTTAAATTTTTTAAAAGTTTTGGGTCTGAAATGGGTTTCATTTGTATTAAGGCTAGGAGGATCTAGTGAATATTGAATCGGATATGGAGACATTATTCTCTGCCGAAAACATGTATGTATGGGTTTCACTTGATTTAGACCCGAAACCTGAAAAGGGTTTCACTTGATAGTCCAGTGTATAAATGGGTTTCACTTGATTTTGTATAATCCAGTGTATATATACATGTATGTATAGTCCAGTGTATAAATGGGTTTCACTTGATTTTGTATAGTCCAGTGTATATATACATGTATGTATAGTCCAGTGTATAAATGGGTTTCACTTGATTTTGTATAGTCCAGTGTATATATACATGTATGTATAGTCTAGTGTATAAATGGGTTTCACTTGATTTTGTGGGTTTGAAGAACATGTGGATTTTCCTTATAAAACAATGAATGAAAGGAAACCTAATTTCACCTGATAAAACAGTGATTGATCATGTGTATGAAACAGTGATTGAAAAACAGTGAAGAAATACCAAGTGAAACCCATTTATTCTATATACAAAAAGGAACCCATTTATTCCATTTGTAGCTCTGTTTTTGTATAAATTTAAGTTTCTTATTTAAATGGAATAATAGGAAAATCAAGTGAATGAAAGGAAAACAGTGAAGAACATTAAATTTAATGAAACCCATTTATTCCATTTGTAGATCTGTTTTTGTATATATTCTAATGATCAATCACTGTTTTTTAATCGTTGAATCATAGTTTGAAGAACACAAAAATAGAACTGAAGCAACAAAAACAGAGCTACAAATTAATGTTGCAATGATGGAGATTGGCCCACTGATTCACCTAAAATGTCGTTCTAATTTTAATAAATTCCACAATTTTGCAGGTACGGTATTAATAATCATAGGTATTTTAAATGCCGTTCTAGCGTATGCCCATACCTAAAGGTTTAATTACATATATATTAAAGCAATGCTAGCACCGATTTGGACCCACCGATCGGTGCTAGCCTTGCTATTAATATAACAAAGGGGTTATTAATATATATGATTTGGACCAAATTATGGTACCCTTCTCCCTTAATATATACCATAACCAAATTATTAATCATATTTCATCATTAAAAATACCAAATTATGGTATTCTTAAAAATACCATAATCGGTGCTAGCCTTGCTATTAATATAACAAAGGGATGGTATGCTTGAAGAATCATATATATTAATAAAAATGCTTAAAGTAGAACGACATCGCGGCAACAAATCGGTGAGTTTCTCCAAAATCTTGACTATATTTGTTCATTCCTCATGAGGTTCTCCAAAAAATTTTGTAAGGTTTTTTTGTAAGGTTTTCTTTGTGTGTATACATATTGATTACAATTTTTTTTTTATTTTTTTTGTTTGAAGCCACAGAGTTTAGTTCAAAAACCCAAGGTCTAAGTTTGAGAGTTTAGTTCCATGAGATTCAGCTATAAGAATATCAAAAATCAATTTTATCTCTTAATGTTTGACGCCTTCTTGAGGATTTATCATTGAACCAATGACAAATGAAGCAAATTCATAGTGATTATTATTGTTCTATCACATCCTTAAGACATTACCTATCATCAGTTTTTTGGCATGTTAAAGGAAGAAATTCCATGCTGAGCATTCTATTTGCAGAAATATTCTAGTTTAGATACTTTAATCTCTGTTGTTTGTCATTGTCTTATGTTATTTTTGTACTCTGCATGGAAAAAACATTATGCGTTTATTTGGTCTTGAAAAATGCAGGTTCAAAATCCTCATAGTATAAAATACAATGGAACAGTTCAGAGCTTGAAATATATTTGGAGAACTGAGGGTCTCCAAGGATTATTTAAAGGCAATGGCACGAATTGTGCTCGCATTGTCCCAAATTCAGCAGTCAAGTTCTTTAGCTATGAGGAAGCATCTAAGTATGCTACAGTCCTACCTTTTCTTCTACTTTTAATGTTTTGTTTATTTCTGTTGCTGGTATTATTTAGAGCGTGATGGCTTGCACATTATGCTTTATTGTCAATGTTGACAGTGGCACCAAAAAAAAGAAATAATAATCAGGAACTATGCTGAAGGTTTGGAAATGTAGAGAAATTTTTTAAAGAAACTATTGCAGGCTTAAGAAACACTTAGGGATCTTAGAGAAGAACAGTCTACATGGGAAATAAGTTATAACAATTGGGAATGATATTTTCCTGTGGAAGAATAGTCTACTATGCTAGAAATTCAACCAGCTAACTTAAATTAAACAATGTAACAAAAACGTACATGTGACTGCCTGTGGAAGTTTGTCAAAATTTATATTAATATCTATTAATTGTAAATAGAGGCTCGTCATGTGTCAATTGCTTCTCTTTCTTTCTTTCATTTTTATTTATTTATTTATTTCCTTTTTTTAATTCTCTCTCTCTCTCTCTCTCTCTCTCTCTCTCTCTCTCTCAAGATTTATATTTAATGGGTTCAATAACTTTTTCGTGGTGAACACCCAAACTTAGATTTTTAGATATATTTTTCATGTGAATGGTTTGTTATTTTGTGCTTTTATTGGTATATTAGTATCGGTAAAGAGGTTTTCATTTGAACCTTTCTCACCTTTGTTTTTTTCCCTCCAATATTTAATGTACATTTGTAATCTCATCATACACCACCAATTGAGCCCACCTGTGTTTGGATTTTGTTTGAGGCTGAAGATTCATAATGGAATGATTCCCACTCATTCCCATCCGCTATCTTAGTTAAATCTAAATAAAATTTTGGTTTTGTTTAATTGGTACAAATGTATTCAATTTCCATGGAATTCGAAACTTTCCCAATGTAAGCAATTTCAGGTTGAGGCATGAGTTATAGATATAAAAGGTAAATTCATGACTTAATTTGTTTTATACTTATAGAAGTTGAGTTGGAGTTTTTATTTACTAAGATTTCAAATTCATGACTTCTTTGTGTTAATGATTGGCCTGGTATTTGTTAGCCGGCTTTCAATTTGATTTCCAAATTTTATTTTTTTCATAGTGTAATGATTTAACTATGTTTATTGTGGAATCTAATCTCTTTTTGTTTTTGGTATTATTGATTGGTAGGTTATTGATATTGACAAAAAACAGTGCATCGTTAGCTTAAATTTTATATTATTAGTTTGGCATCTGCATATGTGTGGGGTTTTGATTAATTGCTTGAATTAGATAGTTTGATTCTTGGTCTAAAGAAACTAACAAAATGCATAGGAAAACAATGTCCTATTCAATTCAATTAAATTGATAGTATTTTTATGGGTTTTGTTGATTTTTCTTATGCATATATATTATCTATATATACACACATATATTAAGAGTTAGTAGGATTCCACGAAACCCATTTACTTTGATTTAGTAGGAATATGTGGGACTATTGTATTGAGTTACTCTATTGAATGGTTGTTGTGCCCTTATTATCGTTTCGTTGCAACTAAAATGTTTGATAACCATTCTATCTTCCTTGCTTATCAAGTGTTTGTTAAAATGCTTCAATCGAATTTACACACACAAAAAAAGAAAAAAAAAAACTGAGATTAAACTTCATCTAAAACATACTTTGTCATAAATATTTTTTTTTTCTACTGGTGCACACACAATAAATTTGCAATTTATAATTTTACCACAAATTGACTTTAACAAACCACAAACATTGGTAATTTATCATAAAAATTCATAATTGTCCAATAATGTGCATCTTTTTTTTTTTTTTTTTTTTTTTTTGATAAATAAACAAAATTTATTAATATGATGTGCATCCTTTTAAGAGTGGACATTATTAATTTAGCTGAGAGAATAAAAAAAAAAAATCAGAACAAGATTGAAACCTTAAACAAAAAAATTATGGGTCAGAATTAAAAAAAATAAATTATACAAAAACAAATTAAACTTGAAGTTAGGCTTTTTGTACACAAAAAACAATTGTCAAAAATGACCAATTGGATAGAGATAAAGTCCTTCTCATTCATTTTTTTATTTTTGCAATCTCATTGATCATAATTACCAATTCTCATTCATTTTCCTTACCGTGATTTAAAATTTATTTTCCAATTTTCGGTACTTAGATCTCAGCCCAAAATTTTAGAAATTAGGATACTTTGTTAGTGCTGAATTTATTTGTAAATAGAATGACTAATTAACTTATGGGTGACCCTACAAATTTGGATACTCTGTTTTATTTTTCTTTCCATCTCATCATTCCCACCATCACCAACAAAGTCTCACTCTCTATCAAATCAAATCAAATGGGGGTTATTGTGTGTATATATATGTTGATTACAATTTTTTTTTTCCAAAATCAAACTGTGAGGATTTTCCCTTTGTTTTTTTTTTTTTCTAGATGCATGTAGGATTTTGGGTATTGTTTTATGGGTTTTGTTAATTTTTCTATGTATATATGTATATATACACACATATATGAAGAGTTAGTTGGGTTCCACGAAACCCATTTACTTTGATTAAGTAGGAATTTGTGGGACTATTGTATTAAGTTACTCTATTGAATGGTTTGTGCCCTTATTATCGTTTGGTTGTTACTAAAATATTTGATAACCATTCCATCTTCCTTGCTTATTAAATGTTTGTTAAAATGTTTCAATGGAATTTACACACGCACACAAAAAGAAAAAAGAAAAAAATCGAGATTAAACTTCATCTAAAACATACTTTTTTTACTGGTTCACACACAATAAATTTGCAATTTATAATTTTACAATATTTCTTTATATTTCTCAATGTCTTAAGTTTTTGGTATGCTTTTCAATAAATTACATTTGTATTCAATTACATTTTGATAAATTACATTTGTATTCAACTACATCGTGTCATTACGCACGAGCATACTTTTTATTTTGTACTTTACATACCTCTTATTCTTCCCTTTTTATTCTGTTTATGTACTTGCTCTTCTCATCTTTATTGTAACCCTCTCTTTGAAATTAATTTTTATATTTTATTATCCGATTTGCTACTAAAATTGTTAAAAGTTCTTTACGAAGAATAATATTTCTTTATATTTTTCCAGTATTTTTTATCAAAAATCAAAAAATGCTAGACTCTACAAATTTTAACATGATGCGTATAAATTACAATTACATTTTGATACTAATATAATTTACACCGTGCCTTTAGGTAGTTCAATTTCTCCAATTGTCATATTCATGCACAAATGAACTTCTTAAAGTAGGTTGTTAACTACATTATTAAACCTCATTCTGCCTCCTTACAGTTATCTTTGTCTAATTTACATAACCAGACACTTTCAGGTTGAGACACCATTGACTTTCAATCTTTTATTATGGACAACATTACCATTTTTGGTCACGTAAGTTGTTTTCTTTTTAATTTATTTGAAAAAATAAATACACCTTTCTTATAAGTTGAAGTCAATTTTCTTTTCTTTTTATTATTTTTTTATCTAATTTCTTGATAACAAAATGCTCTTTTCTGATGGATGGAGACATATGTCAAACTGTAATATTAACTCTTTTTACTCATTTTCTTACATGCATACATTTAAATTTTTTTTTTTTTAACTCTAATTCTTTTGTATTTATAGTTTCAATTTCTTCAAGAAAGAAATGCTAAGAGTGTTTTGATATTTATATAGATTTTCTTCTACTAAAAATATGCTAACTTTTTTATTTTCATAAATTACTAGATTGTTGTGCATGCTCCTCATTGGGGATACATAGAAATTGATACAAAGACTTTTTGGAAAGTGATGAGGCGCTCCTACGAATTCTAAGAAAGAACAAGTTTGAAAATCATATTTATTTTTGTGAAAACCGTACATATGCTAGCTATGATCTAGATTTTGTAAAGTTTCCTATCAATGTGAATTTTAGTTTTGTAAAGCCTTTTATCCATGTGCAATTTATAACTAAGTTTAGATGTATGTCATATAATATTCATTTGAATTATTCACTCGGTCATATAGTCTTTTTTTTCTTTTTTCTTTTTTATTCCTAATATGCTCTTGAATTAGCTTAAAGAAAACTAATCATTTTTTTTTTTTTTTTTGTTGAATTTGAATTTTTGCTTTCTTATATATTTTTAACAAGAAGAGTGTTGCTTTTAATATAGAATTGGATTGTGTACATATTAATCTTTTAAAATAATTGTTCATTGCACAATTTTTGTCATTTTTTTTTTGAATTGCAAAGCACGGCTGGTGTGCTTTATTTATTTGTTATTTTTTTCTATTGTGGAGCATTGATTGGCGTGCTTAATTTGTTATATGTCCTTTTTTTTTGTATTATAAAATATTGGTTGATGTGCTTAATTTGTTATTTGGCATTTTCTTTGTATTGCAAAGCACGAACTGGTGTGCTTAATTAATTTATTTATTTTTTCTATTGCAGAGCATTGGCTGGCATATTTCGTCTGATTTTTATTATATGTTTCTGTGTTGTGAGACTTACATTTTATTGTTTGTTTAAAATCTTAAAATTATTCCAATTACATTTTCATTCCAATAATATTTTCACCTTGCCTTTAGGCACGGGCATACAGGTGGTCATTTGCATTGACTTGACTTTCAGTCAGCAAGTGGCAAAGTATAGAGTATGTGCGTGTTCAAATTGTGAGATGGGTTTTTATATTTGGTTAAACATCACTGGTTAGAGTTGATCTCAAGGATTGCCCATTTGCGGAGGTAATTTATCTTTATTGATTGTAATTTATCTATATAGATTTGGTTAAACATCAAACACATTCCCTTACAGTAGGTATGGTTAATGATAAGAAAACTGGTAGTGTAGTATGCTTAATACATATATGGTTGAAGATCATCTAGCATGCTTAATACACCATTGAGTGTTATTCTTTGTTACTTTTTAATCTGAATGTTATTCTCTGTTTCTTTTCTTTTTTTCATTACCAAGATGAGTTCAATTTGGTTGTTGATTTAGATTTTGTTATTTCTTTTTTTTCCTATTAGTTGGTGCGCTTTTTTATTTTTATTTTTTTGAAGTACATTAGTTAATGACAGGGCTTCTTTTTTTTTTTTTTTCCCCCTTTGATTTGATGTCCAAGTCTAAATTTAGGACTTATTTGTTCTATTTGTTCTATTTTTTATTTTAATACTAATACAATTTGTTATTGAAGTGATTAATTATTGAAGTGGTGAACATGAGCATGGAGAGAAGCCTATAGATCACCACCACAGGCGGTGATGGTGTAGTTGGTGGTGGTGGTGGTTTGTTGGTGAAGAAGAGAGGGAGGCCAATAAATTATGACTCAGATGGTAACTTGAGACTACCCTCTATATCACCACCACCACTAGGTTTTTCTTTCTCACCTCATTTTCCATCATTATTTACACAGTGCCTTTAGGCACGGGCAGATCACCTGGTTTTGGTAACTGCCAGCTGCTTGAGATGAATAGGTGAGTTCATCAAATCAATCCTTTAAATCAACCTTTTCCCTTGCTACAATTCAAGACTTCCTTCATCAAACACATTGAAAACAGTAGGTGTGGTTTAACTTGATTTTTATTTTTTTTAAGTACATTAGTTAGTGTGATTTTTATTTTTTTGAAGTACATTAGTTAGTGTTATTGCACATGGTTAAATCGAAATGGAAGTGTTTATTCATTCTCTTCATGGGTTTTAGGTTCATTGAAGCGTATGTGGAAATAATTCGACAACCTTATGTATGGGGTGGAGAGCCTGAGTTGCTGATGGCATCCCATGTTCTCAAGTGAGTTCTATTCACTGTTTCAGTGAAGCATTTATGTTGTTAGTATGAAGCAATTTATGCGCAAAAAACAATATCATAGTGTTCATCAAAGTGTTTTTGCATATTGCCTCATATACGATGGTATTTTTCTATTTATTAGTTTAACAGAAGGGTTTGTTTCTGGAAAGTTATATTTGACACTGTTAGTTGAATTGGATGGGCATACATAGGGACATGTGATTGTGGGATTTCTGGGTTTTTGACCGTTGGTTTATCTAAATACAAATTTACCTCTTATGGTTTGTGAGATTTTGTTCATTCTTGGGTTTGAATCACATTTCAAGATTTTAAGTGGTTTTGTTTTAACTGTTATGATGTTGAAAATTATGGTTCTGTGTTAACTGTTATGATGCTGAAAATTATCTCCGATGGTAGTGCCGTTTTCTTTAATCTCGATATTTTATGATGCTGAAAATGTTATTTGGTGCAAATATGTCATATTCTGCCATTGATTAAACTCTGAGCTATTAGTTCATATTGGTGGCTTACTGCAACTGAAAATGTTATTTGGTGCAAGTATGTCATATTCTGCCTTGATTAAACTCAATTGATTAAATTCTGGGAACTCTTTGAGCTACATTATTATTAAAGTATTAGGAAATGGATGAGTATCTATATAATAAAGCATGATAGTTTTTGAAAATATTTGGCATGCTTTTATTATTTATGTTAAAACCCAAACTTCAATTGTTCTTTCAAGTTTAATGCCCTACAACTCAACAGGATTATATTACCCATCTATTGTTCTTTCAAGTTTAATGCCCTTTTTCCATTGTTGATTATGAAAACTTACAGGGCACTTAATTGCATTTGTTGATTATGCCATTTTTCCACATGTACTGAATCGAGTAAGTTTTTACTTCTCCTGTCGGCACACTTGGGCTCCAACCAATTGAAGTTTCTTCCTAATTTTTAAGAAAGGAAAGGTGAACACGGGTTGTTTTGTCTGACCTTCCATTTGACTGTTTAAGCTTTATATATATAATCCAACCCCTAGTTGATAGACTAGAAGAAACAGTATGAATTAGGCTTGATGATTATATTTTATGCTGTTTGATTATTGCAATGAAGTGCATAACTGGTTTGACTTTTATTTTGCAGTATTTACCATTATATAATTTTGAAACTTGAAAAACATTTTTGGCTTCTTTTGCTAAGTCCTCAAACCCAACATTTTTGGCTTCTTTGGCTTCTTTTGCTAAGTCCTCAAATGCAACTTCCCAAACATAGGCTATATAATTTATATTAGATCTGCAGCTCTTTTCCAATAAGTTTGCCTTATTGTACTGAGTGCTTAATACATGCACTATTTTTGATCCATTATTTGCAGAACTCCATGATGGATTAATGAAGAAATTAATTGTTGTAAACAAAGGTAGTGCCATAGAATTTTAGTAATTCAGTAAAGGAGAAATTGCACCAATGATAGCTATTCATCATTATTTACACCGTGCCTTCAGGCACAAGCATACGCTAGTAATTTAATATTTTATAATTAAAAAGAAAACAAACAAATTAAAAAAGTCAAATTATCGTTAACTAATTAAAAATCTAGCTCGACAACGAAGCCATTAGCAACATCTTTCTCCCTTGACTCATAGTTTTTCTATATTTTGAAGTGATTGTAAGCCTCTTTTCCATCAGATCACCAATCATCCATTGTATTGTAAGGATGTCATCATACACTAATATCCATTGACGTGCCCTCATTATTTCAACTAACACTTGGTGTTTCCAACTTTTATATTTGCCGATGACAGTCCAGCACCATGCAAAAGAATTGATTGGCTAATCAATTGGAATAATTAACTACTCTAATTGATTATGCAATTGATTGGATGGATTGGCCACCACTAATCAATTTGCCAATTGATTAGATGGCTTGATCACCATCATTCGATTTTACATGATGGCACATCTAAAAATTTTCAAAAGAATAGATTGGAAGAATTGGACACTCCAATCGATTTGGCAATTGATCGGATGGCTTGGCAACAACCAATCAATTAGATTAGTCAATTGATTGGAAGCATTGACTACTACCAATCGATCGAACAATTGATTAGATAAATTGACCAATAACTCACTTGAATTTGTGTTATTTATACATTTTTGTGAGGTGACTTGCATGATTTCGTGAAAAATTATGTGAATTGTGTTGCACAAAAATTTTATGAAATCACTCATGAAAAATTTGTGTTAACTTACATATTTTTATGAGATCACTTACGTGAGTTTGTGAAATCTTACGTGATTTTGTATTGTTTTAAATTTTTTGAGATCACTTACGCGAGTATGTATTACTTACGCATTAACACAAAAATTGTATAAGATCACTTGCGGAAAATTTGTGTTAACTTGTGCATTTTTGTGAGATAACTTAAGTGAGTTGGTGAAAACTTATGTGATTTTGTGTTACTTCAAATTTTTTGAGATCACTTACTTGATTTGTGTTACTTAAGCATTTTTGTGACGTCACTTACGTGATTTCATAAAAATTTACGTGATTTTGTGTTCCACAAAAATTTTATGAGATCACTTATGGGAAATTTGTGTTAGCTTACACATTTTTATGAGATAACTTACGTGAATTTGTAAAAATTTACATGATTTTATGTTGTTCCAAATTTTTTGAGATCACTTACTCAAATTTGTATTAGTTACGTATTTTTGTAAAATTATTTACGTATATATAATATAATCTATTATTTTAATATAGGTGACTTGTAAGTTGACCTGCTTTACAAGTCAACATCACATAACAATAAACACAAAATTATATAACTAAAAAAAAAAAAAACTACATAACAAAAAATATTAGAACCAAACATGGTGTAGTGTCTGACAATGAAAATGTGTCTCGATGGCCAAGGTTGGAATTAGAATGTCTTGATTTCAATTGTCACTTTGATTTTTGTGTACAGAAGCAAACAATCTTGAAAATAAAAATAAAAATTGATTGCTAAAATAGGCTGTTAGGTGAGGTAAGCTAAAAATACGGTGAAATTTTCATATTTTTTATTCTAAATAAATGGTTTCATTTATGTTGATCTACATTAGAATGTCATGTAAAATTTTGAATGTGCAACTTTAAATTCAAGGCATGTCCAACTCCACTATTAAGAAATACAATCACTTATATCAAAAAGTGAGGCATTTTTAGGATCAACAATACAAGAAAAGCTACTGATAAGAGAGGTGGTAAGAATTTTGAGAGATGATTGTGCAGTTGCAAGATTCCGTGCTAGTGGCAAGTCAAAATTTCAGAAAAAATGAGTGAGAAATCAAAGATCAACCATGGTGCAGATCACATGAGGGTATTAATGGCTGGCTATCCTTCTAAATAAAATGTTAGAAATTAAGGATTATTTACATGGAGATCCCTAAACTATAAAAACATATAAATGAATTTCATAAATTATTAAAAAGTATCACTTTACCCTCTAAATTATAAAATCGTACAAATAGACCTCCCTAAACTATTGACGTGTTTCACTTTGATCCTTTTCATTAAGGGATCCAAAATTGGTACGTTTTTATAGTTTAAGGAATCTATTTGTACACTTTTATAGTTTGAGACAAAGTCATACTTCTCAATAGTTTAAGGGGTAAATTTGTATATTTTTATAATTTAAGGGGTCAATGTGATACTTCTCAATAGTTTAGGGGACTTTATGTAAACAATCCTAGAAAAAACTAATACAGTGGGCAATTAGATAAAGCATCCAGTTCATACATAACAAATATGAAAGTTGAGGAAGACAGAGATTATTAGTTGATTCAAATGAGGATAACTAAAAACTGTTTAAGACTTCATTAATCCATAATTAACCTATGAAACTCCTTAATCTGATCATTAGGAAGTTCCAGGCAAATGCTAAGCCCTCCCTCATCTCTTGTCCCTGGCAATAGATATACCAAACCAGCCGATCAAACAAAAAAAAAAAATAAAACCAATACTGAAGTAGTACACTGGTACACTGGATCTTGCGCCAAACAAACTCATCTTCCTCTTAACCCCAATCTCCACCAAGCCACCAGTGAAAAAGGAGGAGACGATAGGTACACACAGCATCAAACTAGATATAAACCAGATCCAGCAATGGCAGCAGAGAAGGTGGTGGGTGATGGCAAGTAATGGCAATGGCAATGGCCACAGTTGGTGGTGGCAAAAGAGGAGGGAGCGGTAGACGTTGGTGGGGAAGTGTGGGGAATGGGATGCTGGCCTTGAAGGGGTTGGTCACACTGGGTTAGGGTTTGCAGAGGTTGAGAAAAGGAGGGAGGGGAAGAGGAAAAGAAGGGGGAGAGGGGTTGAGGGCAAAATGGTAATTGACATAATGTTTTTTAAATTACTTTTTAATTTCCATGTATTTAATTTTTTATTCCCACATTTTGCAATTATTTTACCTTTTTTCCACATTTCTGCACTTTTTTCTACAAATTAATCTGTTTTAAAACAGATAAAGCTGTGAGAAAATACTTATAGCTTATGCCTAAACAACTTATAGCTTATAACTATGAATATAAGCTGATTTCTGACTTATAAATTAAACATCTCCTGCCCCACTCAAAGAATAAGCTGATTTTTGACTTACAAAAAGTTATAAGTTATAAGATATAAGCTAAACCAAACACATCAAAATAGCTTAAATTAAGCTGAAATAAGCAGCTTTTAAGCTGCACCAAACAGACACAATATACAAGGCAATGTGACAATTTTCAAAGTAAGTTTCATTTCAAATGTTTCTTACAGCAGTTACGCTAAAAAACCCTACCAAATACAGTAAGTTTAGCCCTACACATAGGTCGCAACACTTGCAAGAAATTCAACTAATATTGTGTCTAGTTGACACATCTGTTACGTTTGTTAGTGTTCCCAACATTATTTATATGACAGTCCAAATCATGACTGGATTTTGAAAATGTATGAAAAAACACTCAAACACATGGATGTTATATAAACACTCAAACACATGGTCAATACATTTCGAATAGTTCAAGTTGAGTTGGGAAAAGGTATTTCATCTAAGAAATTATAGTTTTTAAGAAGGGGAAAAATAAAAAAATAAAAAAATTGTATATCTAAATCAAAATACCTAAGAATGTGACATACATTCATCACGGATTTGCTCTCCCATCTATGGCAGAGAAAATCCTGGTATAATAAAGCATCAACATAATTCAAGAAATTCAAGTTTTTAAATCTTTCCCAACCTACGAATCTTCTATTCATTTGATACCAACAATAAGCTCACTGAAGCCATTTTCACCAACACAACTGAAGAATTAATCCTAGAGAGTTACATGCAGATGTGTACCAGTTAAAACAAGGCCGCTGACTTGTGAGCAAGTTGTCAGACCATAACACTAGGATCCAAAAAACATGCAAAAGAACCTGGTCCACTCCAAATGTCAGACTTTGAATTCCAATGCCAAAAGTACCTTCTTTCTTGGACCCTGAAAGAACCACAATGAACCAAAAAAGCTTACAATCAAATTTGGGAGGGGCAATGTAGAACTAGTGAGACACAAGAAAAAGCAGTGTGCTTTTTGACATTAAATAAAAATAATAAAAAGATGGTTTTTGCATTGATCCACAAAAACAAAAATATAAATAAATAATAAAAAAATAAAAAGAAAGAAGAAGAGTTACACGGTTTCAAAAAAAACAATACACTCGCAACTCTTCATCTAATCAGACTCCAATCACATGGTGCAAGAGATTAGTGTAGCTATAATAACCATAAGGGATAGTTATTGAGAGCTTCTATTTCCACGTACCAAACAGGGCCGGCCCTGGGCTAAGGCTGGTGAGGCCTGTGCCTAGGGCCTCCAAAATTAGGTCCAAAAAAAGGACCCCAAATTTAGTCTTACACTATATTAAAATTTTAAAATCGTCCAATTCTATTTAATTAATTTAGGCCATTTTAAAGGGGGCCACAAAAAATCTATTTGGCCCAATTGATAAAAGACCCAATTAAAAAATATTTATAAATTTTAGTTGTTAGTCCACTTAAAAAAATAAAATATTAAATATATGTATATGTATTAGTTGTTAGCCTAATTTTGTGTGGCCTGTTTTTTTCTCTCTTTATGGCCCAATTATGTGTTTTTTAGTATTTTTTTAAAAAATATTTTACACAACTTTTATTTATTTATTTTGTAGATACATCTAATTTAGATACACTTAAAAACTATAATATATATATATATTTTAAAAACGTTACCAAATACAAAAAAATATAAAAAATATGAATTGTAAACTCAGACAATTATTTTTAAAAACTCTAAACCAAACAGAGTGATTTTTATTTTTCTTTTTTTTAAATATCTAAAAAAGCCCCGAAAAATTACTTCGCGTTAGGCCCCCGAAAACTCAGGGTCGACCCTGATACCAAACGATGTGTGATCCATGCAGTCCTTTGGATAATTTAGGATGAGGCAGTGAGGAACTACTTAAATATGTAGAACCTCCTTCATAAAGTCCACAGTTGTTTTATTTTTTTTATTTTATTATTAGGCTTCATTTCGCCTCTAGTTCTCTAGGTGTTGGCTACATATTTTGTAAAAGCCAGTTACAATTCGACACGCGGCGAAGTAAGGGCAATACAGGAAGAATGTTTAATCTTTGATCATGATCGTACACATGGCGGTTAATATTGGTTCTTGCGTGGTCTGAGTAGCATTGGATCAGCGAAGAGATACAAGGTGGCGTGGCTTCAACGGTTACTCACATTCAAATTCAAATATAAGAGGGAGGCCCAACTACAAGTAATCGCGTAGTAGAATTACTTCTAAGGCAGCATGATCAAGAATCATGGAGGAGCAGTTCGACGGTTTGAAGTGCAGTTCGATGGTCATCCTTGAGGAATATAAATAGTAGGGAAGCTCCCAGAAAAAAGCCCCCCAGACTCAGATCCAACAAACCAGTCATTTACTTCATATTTTCTTTTCCAGTTTTACATTTCTAGTCTTTACATTTCCTGCACTTTAAATACTTGTTCTTTACATTCCTACACTTTAAATTCCTGCACTGCACTTCATTCATAGGAGTAGTTTCAAGTAGATTGTTGTTGTAAACCTCTACGAGGCTGAGTTTGGATCATTGTAAGTTTTCATTTTAATGAAATACTTCAATTGTTCGTCATTTAACTGTTATTTTGCTTAATTTCTCCTAAGTCAAGCCACCAGTAAAAGTCCTCTTCATTGAGGCTGAAAGAACTAAAACACAATCGTCTGATAATTAGTTGGCAATTATAATTTCTGTAAGGACTGATTGATCCTTGCTGGCACGCTCGCATTTACAAAAATACCCTTCGAAAGCCAAAAAGCCAACATATATTTTTGGCACGCCCAGTGGGACTAATTTAAATGGCTAGATGAAGAAGACAATGAGAAAATGAACGCTTGGAACAAGGCGTAGAAGGAGAGGTAGAAATACCTAATCCAGAGGATAATGTGGTAACACATCCTGTGGAAACTCCCATGTTATCAGAACCTATGGTCGAACAGACCAGTACTTCGGGACAAGAACCATATGTTCATAATATTGGACGAAACCAAGGAATTGGACCATCCACTGTTCCATCTACTCAACCAACAAATCCATGGGATGGCCTAGTAGATGCCATGGGACAACAATTAATGAACACAATGAAAAGGTGGGCAACATCCTTTTTGGATCGAATAAATAACCACTAACCAAGAAACACAAGACACATAGAGGAAGTTTTAAATGTCCCTCAGCAAAGATTGGCTAGAGATAAAAAGCCTATGCAAGTTAATGGACATTCTAATGGTCAAACTAGTAATCAGAACTATGAAAGACCATCACTTCAGTCTTGGTATAAACCCATTTCGAGGCCTATAACAGGCCAAAATGCCTCAGTACTCAACAATGAAGCCACACAAGTTGGTGGATCTGGTCAAGTACAAGAAACTGGCATAAGAATGGTTACAAACCCCATGTTCGAAGCCATACCTGGCACAAGGGGGTACAATAATCCCTTATTCAAATTTATACCCGGGGGGTTGGAAGGTTTTCCCACAAATGGAAGGGACACAACACTTGTTCCAGCACCTTTCGTAGGTCCTTTTGCAGGACAAGCTCAAAGGTGTTACCCACACCCCCAACAGCAACCTGCACCACAGGGGTAACCAGTCCCAAATGTACTACCTTATGGACCAAGAGGACCACAGGCTTGTGTTTGTCCACCAAACCTTGTGTTTGTTCCTCCAGTAGTGGTTCAGTAAGCACAAAATATGGTTACTAGGGACCAAATTGCTGATATTGTTAGGGAGATGTATGGACCGATGGCTCGGGGGGTCCAAACTCCTATGTACAAAAAACTATACCCAGAATGGGTAGATAGGGTACATGAATACCCAAGGGGGTTCAGAATACCAGATTTTACCTTTTTCTATGGGAGTGAAAATCAATCGACAGTAGAGCATATTGCTAGGTTTGCTACTCAATGCGGTGAATTTACTAATCATGACTATATGAAACTGAGATTATTCCCAAATTCTCTAACTGGGGGAGCATTTGTATGGTACATCAACCTTACACCTGGCTCCATTCAAACTTGGCAACAAATGGAAGAGGCATTTCATGCCCAATTCTTCCAATCGGAGCCAGAGGTTTCCATGGAAGACTTGGCAAGATTGAGTCAAAGGCCTGAAGAAAAGGGCACTCAGTTTATTGCCAGATTTAAAAGGGCTCGAAATAAATGTAGAGTCATATTGCTAGAGCCAGAATTCATAAGATTGCCTCAAAATGGCTTAGAATTCAGGTTTCGAAAGAAGTTTGACTCAACTGAATTCAGAGATTTGGTGGAACTAACCTATAAGGTGTCTAGATATGAAGCATTACTAGAGGAGGAACAAGATCGAAATAATGCCTCGTACAAGACATATTATAGAGATCTTAACTATGAGATCGATGCAGCAGAGATTGTAGGCAAAGAACTTGTGATCTGTGAAGCATTAATTCATAAGGATACAACAATTGACCAGCAGTTTAAAAAAAAAGACCTTCACAGGAAGTACTCTTTCGATTTAACAAAAGCAGATGACATTTTTGATCATTTGCTTGCGGCCAACTTCCTTAAGTTACCAAAAGGAGTAAAACTGCTATCTCCAGATGAACTTAAGGGAAAAGTATATTGTAAATGACATAACTCTTGGTCTCACTCGACTAAAAACTGCATTGTTTTTCGAGACAAGATCCAAGAACAAATTCGGAAAGGAAGTTTGAAATTCCCAGCCAAATCAGAAAAGGCTATGGGGATTGACAGTAATCCATTTCCAGAAGTTGGAGAGATGGCAGCCAATGTCATTATGCCAGATTTCCAGAACTTGTCCTTGACAGAATTGAAAGAAGTCAATGTACAAATGCATGTTGCCAACCAGACAGTCATCAAGAAGGACACCAGAAACCCACAAGCTATTGGACAAGGTTTCTCACACCAGAGGGAACACTCTGATGAAGAATCAATGGATGATGATTCCTTAGAGGCAGCAGTAATGCAGAGGATGTGTCCCAGGTGCAGACTGAGTTATAAGTGGTTGAAAGGGCTTCCAATTGATGGAAAACAATATTACATGGATGTGCAGAGACGCCCTAAACCAACTAATGCTTATAACAAAATGCCATATCCGGCTAGTGTTAGGCAGCAGCCATTGGTAGTTGAACCAACAATCGATAGAATGCATGCTAAAGGCAAGAGGCCCTTATATGAGTCCATGCCATCTAACTATTACAGAATGGAGAACAGTCATTCTGAAAGAAGACTAGAGAGGAGTTCAGGTTATGGGATCAAAGCCAGAGATTAGCCCCCTAGACCAACCTCACGCAGAACAGAAAATGGCCACCTTCATCGAAGGCCTCAATCAAGCTCGAAACATGAGGTCAGAGCCAAGCACTTACCTTCACAGCCAGCTTCGAAGATGGCTTCGAAGGTAGAAAAAAGCAGTTCAACATCTGAGTTAGTAAGTTCGTGGGTACTTGGGGTTCCAGACTGGTTTGTAATGCAAAATAAACCTAGGGAAGTGCCTGCCTAGAAAGATGTTGGAAACCAAGGGATGATGGTTAAACCTCCTTTGGTGGCTCCGAACAATTGGGTATTGCTTAAACACCCAAAGACAAAGGAACCAGATATGGTCCCAGTCATTTCGAGATCACAAAGGAGAAAGATTCAGCGCAGGTACACTCAGTACCAGAAAGATATGAAAAAAAATGGAGAGAGCTCTTCATTGGTTCAGACAGAAAGAAAGAAGACTCCAAAGTCAGACTATACTCCAAAGCTAGCTCTACAAGACAAAGTGAGTTGCAGCGGAGAACAATTGGCCAAGGTTCATTCTGAACTAAAAGCCAGAGAAAAGTTAGCTTAGCAGGATTGGAGAAAGCTCTGATGAAGAGTGATAGCGAGACAGAAGAAGAAATTGGCATAAGCCAAAAGAAAGAAATGGTGGAGGAAGAAATGTTTGAAGCCTTCATGGCTGAGCAAACATTTCTGGTTGAAAAACCAGTCGAGAAAAACCATTCGAAAGAACCTGTTAGCAATGAAGTGCCAGAATGCAGCATGGAGGATGCTTCTGAGGTAACTGATCAAGGTAGCCAAGAGGGGAAACAGGCACAGCCAGCCATCCAGTTTGGCTTATTTCCTCCAGTATCAATCAATATGGTACATATACTACCTCATGAGTTCGAAGCTGGGGATGAGAACCAAGATGGTCAAGAAGTTGATCCAATTCCAGTCTCTAGTGAAGATTCACAAGTGAGTATGGTACAGGATGATTCTGGAATGGATACCCCAATAGAAACTGAATATGAGAGCAAAGAAGAGGTGAGCATTAACCTCTCATATCCTTTTGAATATCCCTCAAATTCTATGACACAACATGTCAAGCATTTGTACATCAAGGCTTTCTTCGATGGGATACAATTGAACCGAGTCCTGATAAATAATAGGGCAGCAGTGAACTTACTACCGAAATCTTCTTTGAAGAAACTAGGGAAAAAGAATCCCAGGTTGATCCCAACCAGCACAACCATCGCTGGTTTTGCTGGAGACAAACAGATAGCTCAGAGGATTCTACCCATTAACTTGAGTATGGGAACTAGGGACTGCATGACAGCATTCTTCGTAATCGACAGTAATGCTAAGTATAATGCCTTACTTGGGAGAGATTGGATCCACACTAACAAATGTGTGCCTTCCTCTTTGCATCAAAAAATTATGATGGCCTTAGACAATGGAGAGACAGAGGAAATTAATGCAGATCCTCAACCTTTCATAGCCTGTGCAGACTTTGCAGAGGCCAAGTTGTATATTGAGGGAGTGACACCACTCAGTATACTGAGGAAAGCTGATGGCTCAGCCGAAATGACGGCTGATGAGGAAGTGACACACCTGAAACACTTAGTCCAAGAGAGTGCTGATGAAGAGATTGTCGTTAAGGATGACAATGATGCCTGGTTGTAGGCAAAGAGATAAAGAACAAGAAGCCAAGTCTTTGGCTCTAATTAAGTTTTCAACATTGGATGTAAAATCAATAGTTCAGAAAGTACAGGAGCAAGAGAAAAAAGCCATGATAATTGGTTGCAAACAAGAGCAGTAACAGGTCAGAATTTTGACCCTTGGTAAATATTGTGCATTGGACATTGAAACGGAAGTCCTGGAGATACAGGAAGAAGATGCCTTGTGGACAGATTTTGTCTATGAGGAAGAGGGCAGAGATGTTGAATTAAAGAACCTGGGAGCAGAACAAGGCAAGAAGGTTGCTTCGAAGGTAGAAGAAACCAAAGAGGAAGCTTCAATAAGTTTTCAGACACAAGACCCCTGAGAAGAAGTAAATTTAGGGGAAGGTTCTATACAACAGCCCACCTATATAAGTACTTGTTTGAATGTTCTGGACAGGGACCAGTTGATGGTTGTTCTAAAGAAATACAAAGATTGCTTTGCATGGTCTTATAATGAACTACCAGGATTAGATAGGTCATTAGTGGAACATAGGCTCCCTATGAAGCCTAACTTCAAGCCATACAAGCAGAAACCAAGAAGAATGAGTCCAGAAGTAATTCAGAAAGTTAAGGAATAGATTCTTAGACTACTCAAGGTAGGCTTTATTAGGACAGCCAGGTATGTTGAATGGTTATCTAATATTGTGCCTGTAGTTAAGAAGAATGACAAAATGAGGGTATGCATTGATTTCATAAACTTAAATCTAGCAACTCCAAAAGATGAGTACCCTATGTCTATAATGGATCTGTTGGTTGACAGTTCAGCAAGGCATCAATTTTTATCAATGATGGATGGACACTCTGGTTATAATCAAATCTGTATTGCAGAGGAGGATATCCACAAGACAACATTCAGATGTCCTGGGAATATTGGCACCTTCGAATGGGTTAAAATGCCATTTGGTCTGAAGAATGCTGGGGCTACTGTAGACGTCCCCAAATGCCCCGAGAGGACGTGTCCCGTCTTGTTCGTTTGTGGGCTCACTACAGTTTGGACTCAAATTGTTATGGTTCTTAATCTGAACCAAAGAGTCCAAATCCAGCAAATCATTTTGAGAAAACAGATTTTTGAAAGAAGTGCCAAACATAGACTGCTTCGCCAGATACAGAGTCGCCACCTAAATATTTTTTAATGAGGGAATTTAGGAAACCCTGACTCGGTGCCAAAGGCCACGTGTCTGTCATCACCAAAGTTGCCTCGGCTCGGGAACTTGGGTACGATTGGGGAAGGTCAGCTATGAGCACCCCCTCTCGCTCGATCCGAAGATCGGCCTCTACTAACCGTGATATCCAATTTTGAAAACGTTATGCGTTCTTATTCCGGTTATTAACCTAGAATTACTATGTTATGCGCATAGCAAACATATATAGACCAAATCGCCTAAATTGGAACAAAACATTGCATGCTTGTTTTAAAAATGGCTTGCTACTTGCAAGTAGGCTCAAATGTGGGTTTTTGCCACCCTCAAGTGGGTTTTAGAAAAGATGGTTTTGCCACTATTCGAGTGGGCTTAAAACTCACAGTTTTGATGCATTATTCCAATTTAGGTAATTCAACCTCTACCCACAGGCATTCAAGCAGTTATATCACATAAGCAGCTAGCCTCATGGTAATCATGCTATCATGGCAACACTCACACACATGCGGTATGCTAAAGCATAAAAAGCTCACCTAGTACTCCAAGTCAAAACAGAAACTAGTTAGTAATCAATGCATGATCCTAGTTCATGTTTAAAATGGCTAATGCAACACATGCAAAGATGCAATCTAGACAGGCTCGGCTATCCTAAACATGGCATGTGAAATGCAACAGATAACACGTATTCAATTTGGAATTGAAGTACAATGTAATTAGCATGATGCGCCGAGCCCGGTGCATGCAAAACAAATGCATGAATGCATGCATGCATAGCATAAGGTATGCTAATTTAAATATGCCCTAAACTAACCATCGAAAGCTAGTAAATAAAAAGAAAGAAAGACGTGGGGTTGGAAGACATACACACACTCACACACACTTATTACGCAATTGCCCTCGCTCGGAGGGTCCAAATAAATATTACAAACCGAATAAATAATTAACTACCCTAGCTAATTAAATATTACAAAACCCTTAACTAATTAACAAATTAATTAAGCTATTAAAGCAATAAAAGGCCTTGGAAAGAGGGATGCACGCATGCTCGGATTGGCTTCGCCCAGAAATTCATTACCATGACACATGTTACCTCCGTTTTCACTGTTTGGCACCTCTGAAGATTGCACAAGTCCCAAGGTATGCTCTCTGCACACTGTGGAGTGCCACCGGCTAAGGTAAATGATCACCAGCTAAGGGGATGTGGTCATCGACCACTGGTGTGACTCTCGGCCAGCAATACATGGTCGGTCGGCACTGTATGTAGCCGACCGGCCAAAACTTCCTACAGAAACCTGTTTGACAGCAACAGAGGGCAGACAAGGCATGGCAATGCATTTTCAAAGCAATGTTTGCACCACCACCCTCCTTATCATGTTCATGACTCAAAGGAGGATCGTCCTCGACCCTCGGACCACCAATCGTGCATTTCGATGCGTGATGGCCTAAGAGCCAAGTTGTGCAATTTCAATGGAATGAAATGCATACAAACAAATAAGAGGCCCAACCTCCATCATGGTGATTCAAGATGCAAGGCATGCATGCCAAATGCAACCTAAGCATGTGAGCTAAGTATGCCACATGAGCATGGAGGCAAGTATGCAAACATGCAATATGTACTAGGCACACAACCTAAGCTAACAAGCACGCAAGACATGGAACCAAGCCTAAGGACTTAAACTATGATCATGTGACACATGAAGCAAATGACCAAAGTGAACTAAAATAGTCCTAAATCATACCAAAACAAGGTCAAAGACACACCTAGATGGCATCTAAATGGCCTATACATACAAGCATACAAAAGAGGCCAAACATGGAGCATAAGATGACAACCTTATAAAGCGTTAAAGGGACATCAAATGCAAGCATATAGGCACACCATGAGGACTGAAATAATATGACAAGTGATTCCAAACCACTGAAATGATGCAAGGATGGCATGGTAGAGGGGTCAATGCTCAAGGCCTACAAGGGAGGTTGCATGGTAGCTATACAAAGCAAAGAATGGATGACCCAAACAACCAAAAAAAGTCCTCAAACACACTAAAACATGCATAAAAGCTTCACAAAGCTAAGCCAAAACAAGTAAGCATAGTGGTCTAAACGCTAGATACATGTTAAGTCAATTTCATGGCATTACAAGACAAGTATGCAAAGCAAGCATGGTGTGTCTAAAACAACTTAAAATAGTGCTATATCATAATAAAATAAGCACAAATAACACTTAAAACATGGCCAACATGAACTTAAAAATGGTATTCACACATGAGACAAAAATGACACATTTTGAAGCCAATAAGGAGAGGTCCCTCTCCTTCTTAGGACCTTAAACCACCATCCTCACCACTGAAATCCCTCAAGATTTCAGTGGTGAGGAGGCCCAAACAAGGTGGTCCCGGAGCTCACCAAAAATAACACAAAATGGGGCCAAACAAGGCCTAAGAGAGGGTAAACGACCCCAAACACAAAAGTGGTCTTAAACAAACTTCAAGAGGAGCTCAATATAAAACTTTTTTCAGTTTATGACAAAGCTCAAAACAGCATGCAAGACAGGCTAAAAGTGTGTGCAAAAACGGGGAATAAAGATGGTAAGAAGCTCACCCTTGTAGCCAAGAAGCTCCAGCAGCTTATGGACCAAAAATGTAGACCTTCAACCTCTGAAAATGGCTTCCAAGACCCTTAGGTTGATGATGGAGGTGTTTGGCTAAGGGTTGGTGTGCAAAGGGGCCAAGAACCAAGCAATTTGGAGCTAAAATGGAAAAGATATGGAGAGAGATATATGGATGGACCCTTAGACAAATTCTTGGAACCCTTTCAATAGAAGAGAAGCTCTTCTTTTATAGAGGAAGAAGGGTCCAAGCTTCTCTTAGAAGCTTGGAGCAAAGGGGCCAAACTTTGAAGAGAAGCTAAACAAAAAGGGTCAAATGGGCAAGCTTCCAAGGGAAGCTAAGTCAAAGGGCCAAGCTTCTTGGAGAAGCTAGGCAAAGGGGTCAAGAGGGGCAAGCTTCTCTTGGAAGCTTAGAAGGGTTCAAGCTTCTTGGAGAAGCTAGACAAAGGGTTCAAGCTTCTTGGAGAAAGCTAGAACAAAGAGTCAAAAGGTTCAAGCTTCCTCAAGAAGCTAAAACCAAGGGTTCAAAAGGTTCAAGCTTCCTCAAGAAGCTAAAACAGGGGGTTCAAAAGGGTCAAGCCTCCCCAAGAAGAGGTCTCAGCTAGAAAAAGAGCCAATCGGCCAACAAAGATGGCCGACCGACCACAAAAGATGCCGATCGGCCATCAAAGGTGCCGACCGGCCACAAAAGGTGCCAACCGGCCACCAAAGGTGCCGACCGACCACCAATAGTGCCAACCGACCATCACCAATGGCCGGTGGCAAGAAAACAGGGCCAGTGGCCTCAAGCCATAGCTGGTGAGGTGTAGGGATGTCCAATCAAGCCATTCCCTGCCCTCAGAAGCAAAAACACAAGTCGGAATGTCTTGAGGTAAGGCGTGTAGCCAAAACCTCCGAGAACTCAAGACGAACACAAACAGGGATGATCATCGAGTGTTCAAACGATGACGTCCAAGTCTTGAGGACGGTCAAAAATGGGGTGTTTACAGCTACATATCAGATGGCTATGAACACTATCTTTCATGACCTCATTGGAGGGTATTTAAAGTGTTATATTGATGACATTGTAGTGAAATCTCAGTCCATGGAGGAGCATCTGTTTCATTTAGAAGCAGCTTTTGAAAGAATGAGGAAGTTCAAGTTAAAACTCAATTCTCTTAAGTGTGCTTTTGGTGTATCATCTGGAAACTTCTTGGGTTATGTAGTGCACAAGAAAGGAATACAGATTGATCAGAATAAAACCAAAGCCATCATTGAAGCCAGGCTTCCATTAAGTTAGAAAAAATTACAGAGGTTCCTTGGACATGTTAATTTTCTTCGAAGGTTCATTTCTAACACTGCAGGGAAAACTAAAGTATTTTCTTCCTTGTTAAGGCTGAAAGATGAAGAGGAATTTGTGTGGACAGTAGAGCATCAAATTGCTTTCGAAGGTATCAAAGCCTACTTGGCTAACCCTCCAGTGCTGATGCCACCAAAGGGGAATAAGCCCTTGAAGTTGTACATAGCTGCAGCAGAAGATTCATTGGGAGCTTTCTTGGCCCAAGACAATGAAGAAGACAAGGAACAAGCTGTTTATTACCTTAGTAGGTTTCTAAATTCTTGTGAATGTAAATATTCAGCTGTTGAAAAGCTGTGTCTTGCTTTGTATTTTGCTGCAATGAAATTAAGATACTATCTTTTACCTGCAACTGTCTTGGTAATTGCAACCACAGATTTGGTTAAATACATGTTATCTAGACCTATGTTGAGGGGGAGAATTGGCAAGTGGATACTAGCCTTATCAAAATTTCATCTAGAATATGTCTCTCAAAGGGCAATAAAAGGGCAAGTTTTAGCCAATTTTCTGGCAGACCATCCATCTCAAACAGAGAACCAAGAGATAATGGAACTTGGTATGGCTAGTATTGAGCCATAGCAGATGTGGTTCGATGGGTCGAAAGCCAATGGCTTAATTGGAATTAGTATTGTGATTAAATCACCACAAGGGATAGAAACCACACATGGTTTCAGAGTGGATGAAGCTACTTGTTCTAATAACCAGGCTGAATATGAAGCCTTAATAGTGGGACTGGAAATTCTTATTGGATTACAAGTTCATGCAGTTGACATTTTTGGAGATTCTCAATTGATGGTTAACCAAGTAAAAAGGATTTTCAAATGTCAAAGCATAAGTATTTTGCCATACTATGTTGTTGCATTACATCTGTTTTCTCAGTTTCAAATAGCAAATGTAACTCATGTTCCAAGATTATTGAACAATAGAGCTAATGATGTAGCTCAGAATGCTTCGAACTTCAAGAGAAGAGATAATGCCCAAAGGGACATAAGCCAAACAACATATCAGAAATTAATACCACCTCTGAATAAAAGGAATGTGGTCTTGAAAGTCAATCATAATGACTTACAAGAACAGGATTGGAGGCATCCAATAATGCAGTACTTGGCTAGTCCATCTTCGAAGGCCAGCAGGAAAATTAAATTGCAGTCTATGCAATACATGATATATGGTAATGCTCTCTACAAAAGGGGGGGAGATAGTTTGTTGCTGGAATGTTTAGGTCCAAAAGAAGCATTAATAGCTATGGCTGAGGTTCATGAAGGCATCTATGGTGCTCATCAGCCTGGTATGAAGATGAGATGATTGCTTCGAAGGCATTCCTACTATTGGCCAACTATCCTTAAAGACTGCATAGAATATGCAAAGGGTTGCCAAGCATGTCAAAAGCATGGCACAATAAGGCATGTGCCCATAACTGACCTACATGCAGTAGTGAAGCCTTGGCCATTCAGAGGATGGGCCATGGATATGATGGAAAAAATACACCCACCTTCTTCGAAGCATCATTGTTTCATTTTAGTGGCCACTGATTACTTCACTAAGTGGGTCGAAGCCAAGCCATACAAGGCTGTAGACCAGACAGAGGTCATTGGGTTCATTAAAGATTTGATCTATAGATTTGGTATTCCACAAACCATAACTGTGGATAATGGGACTGTGGTCGATGGAAAAATGGTGAAGTCTTTTGTGGCAGAGTTTGGAATTAGCTTTGTTAATTCCACACCCTATTATGCACAAGCCAATGGTCAAGCTGAATCATCCAATAAGTCCTTGAAAAAAGGAATACAAAAGGTTGTGGAGGATAATCCCAAGGATTGGCATAACCTATTGTTGGATGTTTTGTGGGCTTACAGAACTTCTCCAAGGTCAAGCACAGGAGTCACTTCGTATGCCTTAGTATATGGGCATGATGCAGTTTTACCTGTGGAGATTAATGTTAAATCTTTGAGGGTAAGGTGCCAAAATCAGTTAGATCCTGAGCAATACCATCAAAGTATGTACTTGGAGTTAGAAGGCATAGATGAAGCCAGAATTTTGACATTAAATAGCATTCTTTTCCAAAAGAAGAAAGTAGCCAAGAATTATAATAAGAAAGTCAAACACATTGGCTTTGATGAAGGTGATTTGGTATGGAAAACAATACTCCCAATAGGAATTAAAAGCCATAAGTTTGGCAAATGGTCACCTAACTGGGAAGGACCATATCAAATTCATAGAGTTCTGCCTTTTAGAATATACCATTTAAGAAATTTGAATGGGCATATACATCCCAAAAAGATTAATGGTAGATATTTGAAGCCTTATTTTCCAACCATTTGGGAAACACAAGGAATAAAATAAACACTAAATACAAGAAGATAAGACTGCTCAAATGATAGACAAAAAGTTTGTTTTTTCATAAAGAATTAAGTACATTTTGCCATAAATTGGCCCAAAAATCATTACAGTGTCTTAGTTGTTCTTTTACAATAGATTTTCTATTGCTAAGTGATGAAACTAGTTGAATAGCTGCAGCCATCTCTTCCTTTCGATCAGCCAGTCCTTGGTTGGTGATTTGCAATTTGGTGTTAGTTCAGACTAAGGCTTGATTCACTACAGACAGCTCCTCTTCAAGCTGAGCTTTCCTTTCTAGCAGCTGGATTCGAAAGTGGGAGGCAGAGAAGTGTTGTTCTTTCAGATTTGACACTTCGGTATGCACTTAGGAAACAAAACTCTAATCTCTAGCCAGTTTCTAATCCGCAGCCTTAGCAGCATGACAAATGCTGAGGTAGAAGTCGATAGTAGCTGCTGCCTGAGATAGATGACTTGAAACATTCATGTCAGACTGCTCAGCAATTTTGCAGCATTGGAGGAACCCATTTCTGATTATAAGCCTTTGCAGAGCCTCGAAGGGAATTCTCGAAAAAGAAATCAACAGTTCCAGACATGTGTCTAGGTCTATCAAAGGTACAAAAGGCTTGCTGTTGGAGGAAGAAGAGCTCTAAAAAATTTCCAGCAAGGAGTTAGCCAAAACTAATGGCTCAGCTTCAACATTCAATGTTAGAGAGGTAGAGGGTACGTCGAAGAGACTAGTTAGTCTGGCTTCAAAGATGTCTACCTCATCCGTAGACATGAGGGGTGTAGAGAGAGTTGTGGTGGAAGGCATAAAGGACTACATAGGGATAGGAGAAGTGGATGGAGCATCTTTGGCAATCTCTATGGTCTTAGCCACCAATGAATCAGGTGAAGAGGGGCTGGAAGTAGGTAAAGGTAATGAACTATAAGTTGGAGAGCTACCAGTACCCTCTGTAGGAGAATCAACTGCCATTAGAGATGGAGTAGCAGTTGGAATTTCTGTGAAAAAAGGAGGAGGAGCAAGGCTCGAAGGAGAAGTGGACTGAGGTAGGTCAAAAGTCAAGAAAGGGAGGTATGGCTCTAAGCCAAGAAAAAGAGATACAGGAATGCTGGGGCTCAAAGAAGGTACATCGAATGTAGGCCTTGGAAGTGGGAGTATGATTTGAATAACCCTGACATTCTGTATTTGATCAACTTCAACTGAAATTGAGGGAGGCCTCATTGGAAAGATAAACGCATTAGTTGTTGCTGCAAGAGGAAAAAATGTAAAGCAATGTCAAACTTCAATACCAAAAGCTGACAAGAGAAAAGAATAGAGGCATGAAAGAAATTACTTGTTTCAGAAGTGTTGGCAATAATGGGAGAGCTGCAAAGGGAATAATGTTCGGCAGTTTGTTGCCTTCTTGCCGTTTCCCTTTGTAATGCATCAGCAGCAGCAGCTTCATCTCTTAGAAATTGTTGCTGTTGTCTCTTCTCAGCTCTCTCGAAGACAATCATGGCTTTGGAATGTTCCTGCTCTACTGCCTTGGCAGCTGTTTCATGAACAGGGTCTTCAACCAAATCAGTAGCAGGAACAGTCACTTTCTTTCTCTTCCTTCTTGGTAGTGATACTACCGGCTCCTTTTCAACCTCTCCCTGTTCAACCCGGGGTTCAGATTCTTCAGAGCTAAGTTCTTTCTCCACTATTGTGGTAGTTGCCTCATCAATAGGATTGTTGATTATATCGGATGAGAAGACAGCCACCTTTTGTCTCTTTGTTCTTTGCAAAGGTACTTCTTGCTCTTGTTCAACCTCTCTCTCTTCTGCCTGAGATTCAGATTCCTCAGGAAAGAGGATTAGCTTCCTTTTCTTTTTCTGTTGTTGTCTCTCTTTGAGAGTAGCTAAAGTTTCAGCTCTCTTGAGGGATTCTTCTTGTGGGGACCTTGCACTAAAGAACATGAGTGTAAAGGAAACAAACAAAAGATTCAAAAGAAAAAAAAGAGAACCTGAAAATACTTACCCTTCTTCGAAGCAGCTCTGGTAACTCTAGCTGGAGGGGTTGAGGCTGCAGGAGAAGTTGTGGTAGTTGTAGAAAGGGAGGGAATGCTCTCAATTGTTGCTAACTTAGCCTTCAAAGGCACTCCTAACCCTATTAGCAAGTCATGAGGGTGTACAGATAGACGCACTTCCATATTGGCTATCCACCAGTTCTGGAATCTTTTCAAAACTAAGCCAAATGAGAGAAAGGGGACAAATTGAAATTCATTCAATTCCTTCAGCAGTTTGAATATTGCCGCATCTAGCTTTGATTTGGATATTCTCAAGTCTCCAACTGTAAGGTGAACATTCGAGAGACTGCAAAGTGGAACAGGTATCCCTTGAGTGAGCCCAAATTGTCTAGCAAACTGGGAAGGGCAATACACCTCAGATATACATTTATAAACTCGAGGGTTTAAAGTGCCAATGAACAACTCCCTTGGTAGTAGTATAGAAGCCCACATATCTTTATGAGGTGAGGTGGAGCATTCTTTATCAGCCAGAAAAGTTTGCAGCCAGGCAGGTCCTTTATTGGCATCGAAAGGACAAAAGAATGAGGGAGATGGAGAAATAGGGAGTTGGTGAAAGAAAGCAAGGTAATAAGCGAAGGAAGTAGGATAAAGAACAATCCTAGCATACTTTTCCCCATAGGTACTAGGATCCTGAACAAGGAATTTTAGACATTTTGGATGTAGGTCAGTGAAATAGGCGAAGAACCAGAGTTGCAGCACCCAGAGGGGACCTCCTTGGTTAGCATCAAGAGGTCTTTCGCAAAATTGGGAGCAGGTTCTATAAACATGGCCTAAAAGATATGGGGCCAAGGCTATGCGTTTTTTCAAAACAAGAGCTTTTGCAAGTGGAGCGAACTCAGGCATAATACATTGAGAAGATGTACAAAAGAGAAACTTACACAGCCAGTATAAAATGAAAGAAAATAGTTCTCTGTCTCTCACGGGGCCTTCCCTTTTATTTTCAGCCTTTACGAAGTCACTGTAAGAAGAGTTTAAGGCTGGAAGGGAAAATTTGACAAGGAGGTCCGGGTAGTTGGGAGTAAAAGGAGAGCCAAGGGGTGAAAGCCCTAGAAGATGGCAAATATCAAGAACAGTGGGGGCCATCATGCCGCACCGAAATTAGAAGAAATTAAAAGCCATATTCCAAAAACACAAAGCAGTAGGAATTAAAAAGGGTCCTCAGGAATGGTGAACCTGGAAAGACGAAGGGTTTCGAAGATACAGAGCTCCTGTAGGTCATCTTCTCTCGCAGGCACAACCCTGTCATACCATTCCTCCCATTCGATTCTCAATGTCGGCCAGCAGCGATGAGGTCGGGTCATTCTCCAATTGCTCCAGTCAAGCCCTCATTCGTAGAGAAGAAAGTGGTCCTTCAAAAGGGGGTATAGAGCTGGAAGTTGGTTAGGGGCTTCCCGAAAAATGGGACCTAGGACGTACTCTTGTTGGTTGCTATGGCGAGGAACAAAGAGACGTCCATCTATGGCGCTTGACCCACCAGTTGTTAGCTTGGCAATTTCTTCATCAATACATTTCTTCAAAGCCATGGTAGGGCTGATACGGTCGCCTGCGAGCACTTTCAGCGAGGAAGGATCCATTGATAGCGAGCAGCAAGGAAGAGAGGATTAAGAAAAGATCGGTAGGGTTTGTGTGTTAAAAGAGCAAGTGATTTCAGAGCACGAAACAAAAGGGTTTTTAAAAGCTTTTGTATCTGAAAAATATATTGCTTAAGTCGTTAAGTACTAGAAGTACGAACACGAAGAGTTTCCTTCAATATTGATACTTTTGGAGGGAAAAACACAGCCCAGATGTTGAGGCTAGCTTCAAAGTAAAATATTTGGCTTCGAAGCCAAATTTTGGCGCCAAAAGCCAAAAAACAACGACTTCGAAACAAAGAAGCCGGCTTCGAAGCACATTTCCATACCTAAAAATGTAAGAATACTCAAGTGTTTGTTTTACTCCAAAGGGTTTAAAGACCTGTTTTAGTTTTCTTAACGAAGGTATGTCCTTCAAGGCAAAACTTGAGACTCTCTAAGGATAGGAATTGGTGTTCGAAATATCAAAACCAATAGTTGGTTTATAAAAAAGTTGTTTGTTAAGCTAAAAGAGCATGAACTGTTGTTCGAAGCAAAAGATGGTCAATTTAAAACTAAATTGATCATACTAACCATGGTCAGATGTTGATTATGGTTGAAAGAAGCTTTAGGTATAAGATTGCTAGATTCGAAACATTGTTTCTGATTGAAAATTATCCAAAACTGTCAACTTTATTTCATAAATTGGAAAAGTTCATAATTGGTTCTTTGTAGTGTTTTATTTAAGACAATTGAGTCCAGGTTCGAAGGATGAAATTGTTCAGTTTAGAGCCTTGAATTTGCTTTTAAAGGAAAACGGAGACAATGCCAAACAGAGAAAAAGTCTTAATTATATTAAAGCAAAAGCGATTACATCGAATGGCCCTATTTGGGTACAAACTCAAGCTCATAAAAATAGGGAATGGAATAAATAACAAGATCATGAAACTTAGTCCAACTATGATCAATGAATTTTTGTTCTTTCTTTATTGTATCCTCTATTTCTTCTAACATTGGCTGCATGAGTTGATGTGTTCTCACTTTGTAATAGAGCTCTTCAGCCTTTATTTCGAACGATGTTTCCCTCAATTCTTGTTCCAATTCATCTATATCCAAGTCATCACAGTAAGTGGAATCTTTGTTCTTGAAATCATCGAATTCTTTAATAAAGTTTTCTGCTTCGTACTGGGCATGAACTCGAAGGGACGAGAGTTGGTCCAAAAATTGAGTGGTGGCCAAAGAAGTATGGTGCCAATGGAGAAGCAATGGGAGTTGGTCCAAGAACATGTGAAGTTCTTCTTGAGCGATGGAGTTGAGGACATGACTCCGAATCAGAATATCACAAGCCCATTGAAGGTTCTTGAGAGGAACATCGTCCTCAAGAACATTGAAGGGTAGGTGAGAAAAGGCTACAAGCAGGAGTTGAGCTTGTTTTCGGTAAGCTGGAATAGAGGGAGGTGGAGGTTCATAAGGAGGAAAAACTTTCTCTCCAAAAAGGGTAAGCTTCAATTTCTCTATCCAGAAAAGTTTTTTCGAATGAGGAGGTATAAAGGCCCCCATTTCAAAGGAAGGAGGAAATCGAGGAACATTGACGCAATCAAGCCAGTTAGAAGGATGAGACTTCGCCTTCTTAGCTAAAAATGAGGGGTTATACCCCTGTGCCTCTTCCGGACGGGGAATAGATCGTACCATTTTTGTAGGCATGGATGATGTGTACCATGCCACGAGTAGATTATCCTCTAAACTGCGTCGATGGTCGATAGGCATGTAAGGATAAATCACTGAGGTTCGCGCATAAGAAGGAAAGTCTAACGAGTCGGTGAATTCGACAAAGTGATGGTTAATTCGCTCCCTTAATTCCCAGACCTCAGGTTCTGACTAGCTTGACCAGCCTGAAGCCCCGCAGGAATTTGAAGCCACAGCCCTATCCCATGCAGAGGATTGTGAAGAGGGGCCTCCTATGTCCATATTTGCAACCTTCTGAATCAAAGGACTAAGGGCAGTTTGTTCACAATCCAATGGTGAATCAGAAGAAGAATTTCCCATATCCATGTTTGCAACTTTCTGAATCGAAGGATTAAGGGCAATGTGTTCGTAATCCAAAGGTTGGTAATTTGCAAAGGCATCCATGACCTGAATATAGAAAGGCGGGTAAAGATGGCTAATGAATGCATGGAAGTTCTTTCGAGGGGAAGCAGCATTATTCAATGACTCTTCATGTGCCTGATCAATAGAGAAAAAAGTTGATTTGGCCATAGTTTGTTCGAATGCTAAGGTATTGGGACTTTCAAAAGATTGAAAGAGAGTTAATGCAAATGATCATCAATAAATGACGGTTGTGTTTCCAGAATATAGACTCCATGCACGTTCCAAAAAGCGCGGGAAAGGCTTTGATTCACTAATATCACCAAGTATTGGGTATATTAATGCGGGGGGTAATGTTGGCTACATATTTTGTAAAAGCCAGTTACAATTCGACACGTGGCGAAGTAAGGGCAATACAGGAAGAATGTTTAATCTTCGATCATGATCGTACACGTGGCGGTTAATATTGGTTCTTGTGTAGTCTGAGTAGCATTGGATCAGCGAACAGATACAAGGTGACGTGGCTTCAACGGTTACTCACATTCAAATTCAAATATAGGAGGGAGGCCCAACTGCAAGTAATGGCGTAGTAGAACTACTTCTAAGGCAGCATGATCAGCAATCATGGAGGAGCAGTTTGACGGTTTGAAGTGCAGTTCGATGGTCATCCTTGAGGAGTATAAATAGTAAGGAAGCCCCCAGAAAAAAAACCCCAGACTCAAATCCAACAAATCAGTCATTTACTTCATATTTTCTTTTCCAGTTTTACACTTCCAGTCTTTACATTTCCTGCACTTTAAATACCTGTTCTTTACATTCCTGCATTGCACTTCATTCATAGGAGTAGTTTCAAGTAGATTGTTGCTGTAAACCTCTACGAGGCTGAGTTTGGATCATTGTAAATTTTCATTTTAATGAAATACTTCAATTGTTCGTCATTTAACTGTTATTTTACTTAATTTCTCCTAAGTCAAGCCACCAGTAAAAGTCCTCTTCATTGAGGCTGAAAGAACTAAAACACAATCGTCTGATAATTGGTTGGCAATTATAATTTCTGTAAGGACTAATTGATCCTTGCTGGCACGCTCGCATTTACAAAAATATCCTTCGAAAGCCAAAAAGCCAACACTAGGGTATCTCTTAATTAGATTAAGCAAGATTGGAAATTAGTAATCTGCTTCCTCATTCTTTTGCACCCAATGAAAATTGCTCCTCTTTAGGTAAACCAAGGGTTATTAGGAGATGGTTCATGAATTACTTTGGTCTTATCAAGTTTTTTGCTTCACTCCCAAGGCAGGCTAGATTCTTGCCATGGTAAGTGGTTTGCTTTTAGGTGGGAACTAAAGTGAGGAGAGGTTTAATTAAAATCATGTTACTTCATTAAACAAATTATCTCTGTATGAATAGATAAATAAAAATCACAAGTGTCTGAGACACGTATCAAAACAGCAAATTCTATATCAAGAAGGGAATTCCACCATCATTGATCAGCAAAGGCGATAAAAATGATTACAGATATTATTGCAAGACAGGATCTCTCTGAGTTTAGTCAAGTTTACCATTGGTATTCCTAAAGCCTTCAGATCGTCACCAGTCGTGCACAAGCGCTGTCATATCAACCTGCACAAACAACATGAAGTGTAGAAGTAGTAAGAGGAAGTTATTAAGGCACTGGTTGAAACCAGAGAGCTAGCATATAAAATTGCTACAACACAGGAATGTTGAGATGAATGCATACTTCCTCCACTTGGAATGTAATTGAGCATTTTTCCAGACTGAGGGACTGCAGGAAAGTATCAACAGATTCAGCCTGCACCAGACATGTATCATTTAGAAGGATGAACAACTACCTATAATTGAGTTCAATTTTTTTGGAGTCTAAAACTGATCCACTGGCATTAAGGATATGCCCCAACCTCAACCCCTATCTTTCAAAACCAAAAGATCAAAAATGTCCCTCCAATGGCAACATTTCCTAATTTCATGCCAAGGATGGATCAAACTTTTCAAGCTGAACAATGAAAATAAGCGTACAGCATTGGCATGAAAATTGCTAATGAATCAGCTAAGTCAAGCACAACATAAGTTTCAATGGAAAGAAATGAAGTGACCACAAAATACATGATCAACATATCATGACAGTATATATTCCTGTCAAGAACTTCAACTATTTATGTGTGGATGTGTGTATTTCCATATTACACACAGACGTAAAATAGAAAGACTGAAAATACTTCTGGAAAAGTATGAGCACATTACGAGTCAAATTCAAAATCAAGCGCACCAAAAGAGAAATAATGAAATTACTATTAACTGCAAACCTGCAATTCATACTCAGAAAAGTATACATTTCTATACAAAGATGTTAATCAAGTCACACTCACCACCTGAACACGAGAAAATCTGAAAGAAAAAAATACATGATGGTGCCAATTATATGACATGTCTGTGTGAGTAGTAGTAGTTATGACAAAAATATTATTTTCAATATAAACTGTGTCTGTGTGCGTACAACAGTTTCGATCTGGATCAATCATAACCACACATCTCAGAATATATTGAATTTTATACTTCATAACAGTTGTAATAAAATGCAGGGGAAGAAATAAAACAGGGAGGGTCCGTGCCTTTTGCGGAGTCTTTTTCCTAGGGACTGAACTAGCAACATTTTTGGTCTGTGGTTCAGGGGCATCAACAATTACACTTTTCCTCACAGGTTTATTATCCTCATGTACTGGCTTTGGAGGATCAGTGTTCACAGGCTGTGAGTACATCGTGCCAGAGAGATTTTCACGCAGATCCCTTGCGCCTGAAACAGACCCATTTCCACTTAACTTTCTTGCTGGACACTCTTATTCTGGAGCTTCAGACGAAGATCTTTACTGCCAATTCTGTGATCTTCAAGCACCATTAACATACAATCAAGATGATACAATAGCGATGTTTAGAAGCGACAATTTGTATACAAGTATACACATACATATTTAAATATGTTTCAAGCAACTAAAGCAGCAATCACTAGTTCTAGTTGAATTCAATCATGTCACAAGAAACCGTACTTGAAACTTGAGGTTCGTCATCCTTGTAAAGGTGATGTTCCCACTTGTCATCATCTTGCCTCTGCCTGCAAAGCATGTGCCGTTGAATCAAATAAAAGGTTTTATTCTGGCATTTAAGTAATTTTGCCCTTCAAGTTTTAGCTTCCCACTTAAGCTGAATGAATAAGCACCCCGGAAGTCACTCAGCCAAAAATCACTTTTTTGACTAAGCTACAAAAAGTGATTTTAAGCTCTACCAAACATACCATTGTAGCTTAAATTAAGCTAAAAGTTAAAATAAGCAGCTTTTAAGCTGCACCAAACAGGCCTAAAGTCATATATCAAATTAATTTAGCAAGTTTTGATTAATACAAACAGCACAAAATACAGTACACGTGATAAGTATCATGCAAATATGTGATACTCACTATACCTTCACAGAATGGCTATTTTGGGCAATTCATGAAAATTATTTAAATTAAGAAAATCATTAAAATGTTGCTTTGGAGCTACTTTAAAATAAACATATACAAAGATATCACAGGTCTCCAATGTTTATGTATAAAAAATCCTTGATAAAAAGTATGCTCAGTTAGTCCCCATTGGATGGGTCTGGGCGGGTTAGATTGAACTTACAACCACAAAGTTGATGGCCTGAGTTTTAACATCTGAATCAATAACCCCTTGTTACGTGATAAAACCAAATTGAATATATGAATGCATATATATATATATATTAACCATGATGTTGACAAAGAAAAAAAAAAGAAAAAAAATCACTACTAAAAAGCATAAAATCATAGCTTGCATATGGAGTGCGCTTGGGACTTTGTCTAATCAAAGCTTAGATTAAGATTTTGTTTGATATTGAGAATTTCAAGTTACTAAAGCTGCTGGGACAATTTTGTTTGTATTTTCATTATTTTTTTTAAGTCAAGGGAATCTTAACAATTTAAAATTTCTAGATATTATCATATTAGAACTAGCAAAAATGATTTAGACCTCTAAAAGAGGAGCTCTAAATGAGCATTAATTTGTCTTTTTCTTCTTCTTGTTTTGTCTTTTGCTTATTTTTAAATTTTTTTTTTTTTAAAAAATGAGATGCCATCTCAGTAGAGCTGCTTTTAGAGCAGCTCTACTAGTGCTCTGTAGCACTGCTGTAGAACTAGTTGTGGTACAAGGAAATATTTTGAGCTTGAATATTTTCTTGGGCCCTCATATATGGTCCATAGTAGGCCTAGCATGATCTGATTAAAGTTTTTTTAAGTCTTCTATTTTATAATGACCTAAAAGAGAGGAAAGATAGCATTCAATAAATATTCATGCAATGTTTCAACAATTGAGCCATGTTTTGAAGATTTGATGGTCCCACGTGTCATACAACCTAATCTTAGGAGGGATTTCTAAAAATTTTGGTAGATTCTGCTTATACCCTTTTTTGAAAATCTTTGTGACATGATGTTAATTTTTAAGTTTTTAATTCTAAAACTCTAATTTCATGACACTTACTCGTTTGTGCTTTGGCAAGCAATTTAAGAATATTAAACCCAAGCTTAATTGTTGTCAAGAATTTAACAAACACCTTTCTATAATTGATGCAATTGATCACCTTCCAAACTAAGAAAATTCTAACCCTTCCCCATGCACAATGCCAACAACCTATTTGGCAATAGTCTAAATCCTAATCTTCAAGCCTTCCATAAACCTTTCTACCATGAATCTAGACAGGGTTGCAAATGAAGGCGGTTAGTGGCGGGGTTACAATTTTCAATTTTCAAAACTCTTTTCAACAACTTATCTCTCAAAATACAACTAAAAACTCTTTTTTTGAATTTTTTTTCAAAATTATATTAAATTTTTTTACTTTTTTGGTCCGTCTTATCAAGACAAATCTAAAAAGTATACTCCATCCGTTCCAAAATAATAATTCCTTTTGGCGAATCTAATTTTTTTGGTAGTACAATTATTATACTTTAAAAATATTAAATTTTCAAAATTACCATTTGATAATATATTTTTTTTAAGAATATCAATTGCTATAATTGTACTTTTTGTATTGTTAATGAACTTAAAAGTAGGGCAAATATAAAATTCATATTATTTTAGTTATTAATTTTTGAAAATAGACTAATATTTTTGGGACGGATGGAGTTTCTCTTTTGAAAAAATTCAAAAAAAATGAAAAAGCCAAAATAAAATAAAATAAAAGATTGCTTATTTTACTTATTTTTGTCTTTTTTGGGAATTTTTTAATTCATCTTATTGAATTGGATTTAAAAACAAAAATATTTTTGAAAAATTTTAAGAAAAAATTCACTAAAGATGAAAAAAAAAAAAAAAGGTCAAAAAATAAGCAAACCTCAAGCTAGGGGTGGGCGCGGGTCGGTTGCTGCCACAGAATCTCCAATCTGCCATCCGTCCACCAGATTGGCGGATTGGAGAAAATCAATCCGTATCCGTCCACCAATCCGGCAGATATGGATTGAGCGGATTGGCGGTTTGGCGGATGGATGCGAATCGGCTTGGCGGTTTAAAATTTTATAAATTTTCAACATAATTCAATTTGTGCACTTCCTCAAAAAAAAAAAAAAAAAGAAGAAAGTATTACAGTCAATGACTTAAAAAAATATTACAATTACTGCATGCCTCATCCAAAGCAAGAAAGTTTGAAACTTTATAATATCATAATCACAGCATGTCTCATCCACATAAAGTATTACAATCTGTGATTCTTAAAATATAAAAACAATTCAAATCACCAAAACCATAAACAGAGCAGTAATAGAGATTGTATGTCTCTGTATTGTTACATCTATATCTGTTTTTGAAAACAAAAACCAACCAACATATATCATATTTTCTATTTATTATTTATTATTTTTAGAGATATATTTAAAACCAAAAAATATAGATAAATAATACGTTTATTTTTTTCAATTCAAAAAAGATATTCAAGTTAAAAACTTTTTTTCAATAGAATATTTAAACTCTTTTTTAATTGAAAACACAAACAGAATATTTAAACAAACTGAAAACACAAAGTCTTATAAATTATTAGGGGTGCTCACGGTTTGACAGTTCGGTTGCAGCCAAAAGAATCTCAAATCCGCCATCCGTCTGCCAGATTGGAGAAAATCAATCCGCAACCGTCCGCTCGTCATTACGCATCCATTCAAAATGCAGCGGATCAGTTCAGTTCAGTTGGGTCGGTTTTGACGGATTGGTATATCCGGTGCTCACCCCTACCTCGAGCCAAACCAAAAGCAATTGTATATGTTTGATTTATGGAGAGAAAAAGCAAAAAACTGGATAGGCTCATGGACTGAGCTTTGAACCTGGCCCTTTGAGCTTTTCGAAGCCCGACTCATGCCAAAACCCATAAGAGGCCCATATGTACTAAATAGTAAATACCATTTTCTCTATTTTTTTATTTTTTATTTTTTATTTTTTACGAATATATCTCAAAATTTTCTTTAAAATACAAATTGCTCTTATAGTTTTAGAAATTATATTCTGTCTTTTGAAATTTTTTATTTCATAAAAAATGCCTCACTTTATTAACAACTTTTAATAATATCATAAATATATTTTAATTAATAATTTAGAAATTTATATTATTGCATTGGAAAGCAGGTAAAATTTTTATTTTTTAAGTTGATTCTATTAAATAAAAAATTATGATAATGAGATATTAGTAATTTTTTAAATCACAGAAAACAATCAGTATTTTAAGAAAATCTCAAGGGATGTATTTGTAATTTATTTTTATTTTTTATTTTTTAATGTGTGTGTGTTGGTATTCATTTTTAGTAAAACAAAAAGATTAAAATTTAAAAACTAAATAAGAATTTTTACGAGATCAAAACCCAGGCAATTTAGGAAAATTCTACTATAATATCATAATTAATGAAATTATATATTTTAATAAATAAAAATTACTTTTTACTTTTCATGATTTAATATTAAATTCTAATTATTGTAATGCATTTCAAAATTTTGTATTATAATTTTTATTTATTATTTAAAAAATGCATTTAAAAGGAGTAAAATAATTGCACCCTAATGAATGTTTAAGTGAGTCGGTGTCTAATACAAATAATTTTTGGGGCAAATTTCATTTTACTCTTTGTGGTTTGGGTCATGTACGGTTTACCCCTTTATTATTTAGAAATGATCACATCACCTCTATATGATTTGTGAATTGAAGTGTACCATTAAGCACGTTAACGATTTAATAACAAATACTAAAATACCTCCGTATTTAAGTAACTTAAATGTGTAAATTATGACTATTTTCGTTATTTGTTTAGAAGGCAAAGTGCACTTTAATCTCATGTACTTTATTCCATCTGCAACTTATCTCCTTAAAATTTGAAAATAAGTATGTAATCCTCTAATGTCTACCATGTGTTTTATATTCGCTGTTAAGTTGGACAGAATATGTCACGCCTCAAAATTTGGATAATTAAATATTAAATTAAGACTAAATCCCAATCAATATTCCATCATCCAAATCTTAGGTTTAAGTAAATTTCTATGCCAAAAATAAAAATAAAAATAAAAATACAAGGGATAAAAAAAAATAATAATAATAATAACAAATGCCAACCAAACCATCCATCATAAATTCATGACTATCCAATTTCTTCAACATTAAAGTAGCAACAAATAATCAAAACAATTTAAAGAATGTAAAATTAGAAAATAACCCACAATGCCAAATTTTCAAAATACTAAGGTCAAAAAAATAAAAATAAATGACTACACTAATATCAACTCTAAACTCAAGAAAACAAAAGAAATCCAAAAGACATTCCAACAACTGTAGTTATTTTTCGTTACCACCGTAGTCCTAACTAATTCTGCAAAGAAAGCTTGGCTGCGCTAAAACATAACGCACTTGAGATGTCAAGAGACAAAACGGGTCACTATACAAGTATATTGGTATGAATACAAGACTTGACACCCACATGTCCACCAGACACAAACAAAAGTACATTTAATTCCTGATACGGGACATAACAAGTAGTTCCATCTGTACCGAGATGAAAGGGTAGTTTCCTGAGATACAGTGGCATTTAGTTTCTTACCCGTACACAACTAAATATAAATTGAGTATACAAAAATAAATAAATAAAAATATTATGATGGATTAGTCCTGCATAAAAAGTTAGTAAGACCCACTATTTTGCAAAAAATAAAGTTAATATAATTTAATTATAAATAAATTACTGAAGAAGCAAAAAAATACACCGTTTCATGTTTAAATCATTCGAATTGACCAAAACTCAAAGAACAAAAATTGTATAAAAACAAATTTTATAAAAGGCTTCGCTAACGAATTTAGTGGAAACTGAACAGGTTGAAAAAAAACTTGATAGAAGAACCTAGACGAAATTCGCCTGAAAAATCTGAAACTGAAAATGAAAAGAAACTGCTCTAAGATGATTTTTTTCAGAAAAGTTTAAAACATAAAAAGTGTTCAAAATAATGTTTTACTGTATTATACACAAAATCAATAAAAATGAGCTCGTTTCGTGGGTTAAAACAACATTTAAAATCTGTATTGCTAAAATAAATAAAAACTATTGTAACCAAGATCATCCGATTACACATTCTAATTGATCTTTTTAGTACAAAGTTAAAATACAAAAGTTGTCTAGAATTATGTATACATGCCTCTGCTCAAATTTCGTAATTTATTGAGATCTTTTACCATTTTTCAAGATGTACAAATCAATACAATTCAAACTATACCAATAAATTCATATTTAATTCTTTATACCTTAACTCCACCACTTCGGCCCTTCACTTCCGTCCTACACATATATCCCATGTGCCTCTCATATACCTAACGCCGCCCCGAAGCCAAACTTGCACGGGTATACGGTCTCGAGTTTGACTCACACTCCCCGGATGGTTAACATATATGTATGCGCGTAAATCAAAGCACTCGTCTACTCCCGATAACGAAGCAACAATATATATATACACAACCACTCATCTACTCATGAAAATAAACATAACAATGCCGAGCTTAAGGCATTCAAATAAATCATACAATCCTCACTCTTTTTTTCTTTTGTTTTAAACACTATTTCTTACCAAATCTCAAATAAAACAATAATTCATAGAGTCATGGTGGAGTATTCAGAATTTGGGTTCCTAATTTATTTTAATTTCATACATCCATGAGTGTGATTACATTCATAATATATATATATATATAAACCCTAAACCTTGCACACACAACTAACCAAAATAGTTGAAATAAATCTATCATCTTCATGCAAATACAAAATCAAACCAACATTAAATAAATAATAACAATAACATAAACATAAATCAAGGAAAGTGGGTTTTGCACTCACAATTATTTTTTTGAAAATCAAGAAATACTTGGAGAATTAATGAAACTACTAAAATAAAACCCTAATCCTTTCCTCCTTTTTCTCCACCTCTCTCTCCTCGTCATTTCGCTTTTTCGGTTCTCTCTCTCCTACACACAGTGAACACTCTTTCTTTTCTTTTCTTTTCTTTGATGATCACAAAGTCTCTCTCTCTCTCTCTCTACTAACTTGATAATTGTTCCACACTTTTATGATTATAACCTAGGTTTAATATATTATAACCACTACAACAAAAACATACTTTAGTGGCACTACACTAGTGACATATTTTTAGAAAATGCCACAAAAAATGATATTTAGTGGCACATTTTTAAAAAATGTCACAAAACGACAAACATAAAAGGCTCTAGTGACATTTCAATGAACAAGTGTCACAAAATTACAACAAAAATATTCTTTAGTGGCACTACACTAGTGGCATATTTTTAGAAAATGTCACAAAAATAATATTTAGTGGCACGTTTTTTAAAAATGCCACAAAACGACAAACATAAAAGGCTCTAGTGACATTTCAATAAACAAGTGTCACAAAACTATAACAAAAACATACTTTAGTGACACTATACTAGTGGCATGTTTTTAAAAAATGTCACAAAAATAATATTTGGTGACACATTTAGATAAATGCCACAAAGCCACAAACATATAAGGCTCTAGTGGCATTTCAATAAAGAAATGTTACATCAATTTTATGGCATTTTATAAAATAATGACACAAAAAATTATGTTCGTGACATTTACCAACAGATGCCACTAAACTTTAGTAGTAATGGCATTTTTTCAAAAATGTCAGGACACTAGGTAGGTGCAAATTACTTTTTATAGCACTTAAGTGAAAAGTTTCATAAACAAATATTTTATAGCATTTTGAGAAATGCCACTAAGTCAAAAACTTTCCAAGCTTATAATGGCATTTTTGAAAAAACAAAAAATGCCAATATATTTTTAAAATTTTTACAATGCAGTAAATGATTAAAAATAAATAAATTAAACTCAATATACACTACAGGAAAACATATTCGGCGACTAAATTTCCTGACCAAAAAAAATTTGGTCGCTAAAAGTATAGCTTTCAGCAACCAAAACAGCATTAGTAGCCAAAAGTCTACAATTGGCGACCAAAACTAAGTTTGGTCGCTGATTATATGAGTTTTAGAGATAAAAAAAAATTTAATAGCCCAAAGTAAAGCTTTTTAGTGACTAAAAAAATTTTAGTAGCCAAAAGTCTATAATTGGCGATTAAAAAATAAGTTTAGTCGCCAAAAGTGGTTATTTTTAGCGCGGGAGAACTAAAATCCTAAGGCGGGAATTAAATTTTTTGGCGACCAAAATTTTGGTAGCTGAAAGTGCATCTTCGGTGACCAAATCCGATTTTGGTTGGCAAAAGTTAAGTTTTTTAGCAACTAAAAAACAATTAGTAGCCAAAAGTATAGAATTGGCGATCAAAAAATATTTTTAGTCGTCAAAAGTGGTCTTTTTTTATTTTACTAGTAAATAGTTTATTTTACATAAATTATGTTCAATAAAATAATTATGTTTATACATATACTTTTATATTAATATAGATGTATGTACTATATAAATAATATATATTGCATATATAATCATATGGTGCTATAGAGGTGTAGTGGGAAGAGTGATGTATAAGGTTTATAGTGCGAGAGGTTGGCGGTTCGAGTCTCTGCAAGAGCAGATCTAATTGTTCTACAACGAATTATCGTCACTTTCAGTCTTGATGGTGTAATGACACTTATAAGTGTCACTAACTCTTTTTTTAATGGCCCTTGATAGTGCCACAAATAATATCTACCATGACATTAAAATGTCATTGAAAGTTTTTAGCCATGATGGTGCAGTGGCACTTGCAAGTATCTACCGTGGCACTCGTATCTACCGTGGCACCGATAGAAGTGGCACTTGTTCAAAATGCCACAAGACCAAAAAATGTCATTAGAATAATAGTTTTGTGGCACTTTCAAATGTCACTAAACTAAGAAAATGTTGTAGTGAACCTAATTTCCTATTATACTTATATTATACAAATATAATGTAAATACCATATCTATAAATATGATATATATTTTACCAATATATAAAACACTTTTTTTATATATGCAAAAAAATATAAATATATAAATATACAGATTAATTATATATAATTAACTATCACATTAAATTAATTAAATAACACATTAAATTCTCATGTATCCACACAATTAATAAAGCCAAAAATAAAATAAAGTAATAATAATAATAATAATAATAATAATAATAATAATAATGACTTAAGAAAAATTAGAGTTGCTACAATATACACACCTCAAAATAATCTCGTCCCTAGATTCAATAGGAGAGAGTACTAAGCAAAAAGTTAGGTGCATATGCCGAACTTTCTCTTTCAATTCCCAAGTGATATCGTTCTCATCCTTGCTCCATTGCACTTTCACCAAGTTCACTTTCTTGCGCCGCAACTACTTTACACCCCCGTCTAAAATGGTAACCGGTCGCACCACATACGTTAGATTGTCATTAATCTCCAACACTTCTGGTGATACTATTTGGGAATGGTCTTGCATACACTTCTGCAATAAAGACACCTGGAACACGTTGTGAATCATAACTAAAGCAGGTGGCAGAGCTAATTTGTAAGCCACATTACCAATTCTCTCAGTGATCTCATATGGTTCCACAAATATAGGTGTCAACTTTCACTTTTTTCCGAACCGCATGATACCCTTCATCGGTGAGACCTTCAAAAACACAAAATCTCCAACATTTAACTCAACCCCTTTACATTTTCTATCAACGTAACTCTTTTGACGACTCTGTGTAGTCTTAATATGTTCTCGAATATTGTTCACCTTCTCTTTGGTCTCTCTCTGGCCCTAAAAATGGTGTATCTCCTATCTCTATCCAACAAGCAAGTGATCGACATGGCCGCCCATACAAAGCCTTAAAAGGTACTATCCCGATACTTGAGTTATAGCTATTGTTATATGCAAACTCCACCATTGGCAAGTGTTCTTCCCAACTTTCACCAAGATTGAGGACATAAGCTCTTACATATTCTCCAAGATTTGATTTACCTGCTCAGTTTGCCCATCCGTTTGAGGATGATAAGCCGTGCTCAAGTCTAACCTAGCACCTAAAGCATGCTGAAAACTCTCCCAAAACTCTGCCATAAACAACGGATCACGATCCGAAACTATAGAAACTTGCGCGGCATAAAGTCGCACCACCTACCGAATATACAGCCTAGCCAGTTTATCCATAGTTCGGTGAACACTGATAGGAATAAAATTAGTAGACTTGGTGAGTCGATCCACTATCACCCAAATAGATTTATTGCCTCACTTAGACCACGGCATTCCATCCATGAAATCCATAGAGATATGCTCTCATTTCCAAGTAGGGATCTTGAGAGGCTACAAAAGTCTAAACGGTCGTTGGTGTTCTGCCTTAACCTGTTGACACACATAACATCGAGAACCATACTCTCCTATATCCTTTTTCATACCTTCCCACCAAAATGTCCTCTTCAGGTCATGATACATCTTAGTCTCACCAGGGTGAATGGTTCATAATCTTTTTTCTCAATTCAACAATGTTAGGTACACACAACTTGTCCCTGAATCGCAATCTCCCATCTGAGTCCACAGATCAATCAGTAGGACAATCATCTATCAAATCCACTATAAGGTCATCCAGATTCCTGATGAGGAACCCATCTAAATACTAACTTTACCCAGTAACGTCGACTACACGGTCAAACTACCAATGTATGCCCTCTCGACACTCTCTATTAGTTGAATATTATGCATCGAAACGAACTCCAAGGACTTCCATTCTTGAATCATCAAAGAAGCTATAATCCCATGCTGTCGACTAAGTGCATTTGCGACCACATTTCCTTTCCCCGGGTGGTAAAGGATCTCGAAATCATAACTACTGATGAATTCAACCCACCTCTATTTCCTCATGTTCAATTCCTTTTAAGAAAAAATATATTTGAGACTCTTGTGATCTGTGTATAACTCAAAGCGCTCCCCAAACAAGTAGTGTCGCCACACTTTCAACGCAAAAACAATTACTGCCAACTCTAAGTCATGAGTAGGGTATCGTCTCTCATGAGGTTTTAACTGTCATGAGGCACAAAATACAACATTCTGATGCTACATCAACATACTTCCCAAACCAGTTCCACTCGCATCAGTAACACTATTAACTTTTCCCCTGTGCCACTGGCCTCAACATTTCCTAAATTATACCTTCCAACCATCACCTTCAAGTTAAACACACAAAAAGAATTCGTTTATAAATACTTAGAATAAATTCAACCACCAAACTAAACTAGCTAACCCATGTTTCCACAATCCGAGGATCACCTAAACTCTCACAAGTCTAGGGTAACCAAGAGCTTTGATACCAAACTGTTATGCTCCAAAATTTAGACAATTAAATATTAAATTAGAACTGAACCCCAATCAATATTCCATCATCCAAATCCTAGGGATGAAACAAAATCTAAATATTCTCGTCTCCATAAGGTTTAATTAAATTTCTACGTTGAAAAGAAATAAAAAAAAAATACAAGGGATAAAAAAATAATAATAACAAACGCCGACCAAACCATCCATCATAAATTCATTACTATCCAATTCTTCCAATATTAAAGTAGCAACATATAGTCAAAACAATTTAAAGAATGTAAAATTAGAAAATAACCCACAATGCCACATTATTAAAATACTAAGGTCAAAAAGAATAAATAAATACATAACTAAACTAATATCAATCCTAAACTCAAGGAAACAAAAGAAGTCCGAAAGACATGTCCTACTACCGTAGTTATTTTCCATCACCACCGTAGCCCTAACTAATCCTGCAAAGGAAACTCGGCTGCGCTAAAACAGAATGCACCTGAGATGCCAAGAGACAAAACAGGTCAATATACAAGTATACTAGTATGAGTACAAGATTTGACACCCATGTATCCACCAGAGACAAACAAAAGTATATTTAATTCTTGTTACGGGACAAGACAAGTAATTCCACCCGCACCTAGACGAAGGGATAGTTTCCCAAGATACGGTGACATTTAGTTTCTTGCCCGTACACAACTAAATATAAATTGAGTAAACAAAAAAAAATAATAATAATAATAATATGGTGGATTAGTTCTACATAAAAAGTTTGTAAGACCCATCATTCTGTAAAAAATAAACTTAGTATTGTGATGACCGGTGCATATTTTTCCTTGTTCTCTCGAGCTATGTTTGATTTACCTTCGTTGAAATGTCGGATTTCTAAAGTGTAGTCCTGTCAACAATAGAGTTCATTGTTTTTGAAGACTTTTCCTCAAATCTGCATTCTTGTTTGTTTCAATTGTGAGTTTTTCACTTGTCCCGGAGGGTGCAAGGTCGACTCTGGAGTGACGGGAGAGAAGTCGAGGTTTTTCCGGGCTAGAAGGCTAGAGCCACACGTGCGGGGCCTTGTGCCGCACGTGCGGGAGAAGGGCCGCACATACGGGAGATCAGGCCACACATGCGGGAAGCAAAGAAGAGGGTTGTGTGCACACTGCATAAAAGGTACGTGCGGAAGTGGAGGTATATCGAATCCCGGTATTACCTCAGCCTTCATTGTGTTCCGGACTTAGGTTCCGTGGTTGAATATTGTATCCATGTCTTGTTTTCCTCCTTTGACTCTTTGCATTTGCGTTTTGAAACTTGTTGAGCGAGTTTGGAATAGGTTGGTTGTTAGTTGATCTAGATTGTTGCTACCCAGATTTTGGCTTCTTCGCTCGAGCAAGGCTTCTTGCGCTCGAGCGAGCCTTGTGTAATTTGCTTCTTCACTCGAGCGAGATTTCTTATGCTCGAGCGAGCTTTGAGGGTTCTCAGGTTTCCTTCTCAGTCGTAGCATTTCTGGGAAGATGAAGTTCTTCGCTCGAGCGAGGCTTCTTGCGCTCGAGCGAAAATGTGTATCTGTGAAATACCTGAAGGTATGTATTCTACGCTCGAGCGAGGCTTCTTGCGCTTAAGCGAGCGTGTGCGTTTGTGAAACTTTTGAAGCTTTGTATTTTACGCTTAAGCGAGGCTTCTTGCGCTCGAGCGAGGTCACTTGTTGTGTCTGGTCGCTCGAACGACAGCGAAGACCGCGTATATCAGTTCGTAGCAGAGATATTTTACTTCACTTTTTGATTTCCTTTTTACTAAAAACCCTAACCTGTCTCCTTCTCTCTTTAGAAATCCATCTTCTTTATACAAATCCCCTAGAATCTAAGGGTTTTTACTCTGCTTCCTTTGAGAAAAAGGTGGAGCAACTTGTGGGCTTTCATTCCATCCGAGTAAAACTTGATTTTGTGCATTTTTGAAATTCTCCATTTTCCTCTTTGAGCTTCTACACTTGAGGTAGTGATATTTTACTCCTTGATATGGTTTTTAACCTAGGTATTGGTCATTTTGTATAAATGGTGGAGTTGAGAGGTTTTAGGTGAAGCTAGAGTTTGGGTTTGAATTTTGAAAAAGGGATTTTCTATGTTTGGCTCCATATATGTAAGTGAGGACTTGATTATGATGTTATATCAAAATAAATGGTGCGATTGGGCCTTGGGGATGATATCGGGAAAATGGGAAGGTTTTGCCCTAATTTGTGTTAAATAACTATTTTGAATAAATAAAGAAATTGATGTGGGAAAAATGAAATTGGAAGGGTGTATAATTGAATGGTGTGGTTGGATTTGTTAAATCACTCACCTATGGAAATTTGATAAATTACCGGTTTAATGGATTGTATATCTGTTTAGAAATATCTGTTTTGGGCTATCGGTGGAGGATTGCTATGATTGTTGTAGAAATTGCATGAGTATTAGGTAAATTGAAACTAATCATTTGAATTATGTCATTGAATATGACGGTTTGATTAAACTATTGAATATATGATTTGGTTAGTCATTGTATACGACAACGTTTTTCAATACATTGTATATGTATTATTGTTTGAGAGGAGATAGGGGATGACTCCATTGTTTGGGAGGAGATATGGGATAGACTCCATTAAAAACTAAGTTGGCCAGAGTGTCCAGGGTGAAAGTCCCAAAATCTTATATATATATATATGGGTGCTAATTCCCTCGGATGTAAATTCCGTAAAATGGCAAGAAAAGAGAAGTGTTGGATTGATGAATGTATTGAATTGTGAACCATTGATTGTAATCTCATTTTGGTTGATTGGATAATAATGAATTTGGTTAATAAATTAATCCAGAATGAATGAATGGAAATGGATTGAGGTATGGTTATCTATATTGAATAGTCTTGGAAAGGTTTTGTGTTGGTTATGATTATTGAACATTTATCTGATGCTTATATCCTAGTTAAATCTCATATATTGTTTTAGCATATCTCTACCGGGCTTTGGCTCATCCTACATGGGAAACCATTTTCAGGTACAGATGACATGCCACCTCCAAGAACATAGCTTGGGAGGATTTAGGGCTGAAGGCTCCATTTTTGTTATTTTGCCTTGTGTTAAATGTTTATTCAAGCTGAAGGCTTTATATGTATAGAGCTTAAAACTCTTTTGTTGTAACCAAGTAATATCTTGGAAAGATGTAAGCCCGTAGGCCGTTTATTTTGTTGTAATTAATTAGTGTTACATGCAGTAGTTTCAAAATGAATATTTATGAAAGTATAATGCATGTAATCATCTTTGTAATATAAACTCTGATGAATGAAAGTAATACATTTCCTATTATGTTTATGAATCTCTTGGGTTGGATTATCCTCTTTATTTTGAGGGTGTTACAACTTGGTATCAGAGTGTACCGGGTTTGAATACTTTGGGTACGTGAGAAGTGGTTAATACCACAATGGGTTTGTCTCGCTTGTTAGAGACTTAAGTAAGATGTTATGTGTTTATATGATAACATGTTTATGTGATCATATGGGTATGGAATTTAATTTCTAGGATGTTGATCGGGTCCATGGCTTTCTGGGAGTCCTGTTGGAAAGGCACTTGATCACTGTCGTTTTTAACTGGAACTCTAGCGACGCCACGGGACGGTCATCATCCGGAAATGAAGTTCATATGTGCTTATGTGATTATATGTATAGCGATCCTGGGTTTTACCCCTTGTTGTACAGTGATCCGGACTTGTGTCCGTGGATGTTAACAGTTGTTTATAACTTGTTTACATCCTTTCCTGCTTTATATTTGAGTTATATGATGTGTTTGGCAAGTTTGTTACAAGTTGGTTGAGTTTGGAAACCAAGTGTTACTGCCCAGATTTTTGGACCTTCGCTCGAGCGAGCAATTTGTCGCTCGAGCGAGCTCTTTGTTTTGGTCCTTCGCTCGAGCTAGGTTTTCTTCGCTCAAGCGAGAGTGGAGTTTTTGTGTCTGGTGGGTCGAGCCAAAGTGGCTTCGCTCGAGCGAGCGATTGCGTCTGGTTCTGGACCTGAGAGTTGCATTTCTTGGCTCGAACGAGCTTTTCTTCGCTCAAGCGAGCTGGTTTGTTCTTCGCTCGAGCGTGCGTCTGGTTGCAGACCTGAGGGTTTGAATTGTTGGCTCGAGCGAGAGTTCCTTCGCTCGAGCGAGGTAGATTTCTTATTTCTGGTCGCTCAAGCGACCAAGTCTTCGCTCGAGCGAGCCTGTTGTATATCAGCAGGCAGCAGTGGGCAAAACATCACTTTTTCTTCTTCTTTCATTTCCAAACCCTAGCAGCCGACTCTCTCTCTCTCTCCCTAAACTTGTATTCTCTCTAAGATTTGATCTACCTAGGGTGAGTTTCTACCCTTAGTCCTTTATTAAAAAGATAGAATGGGTTAAGGGCTTCGTTTTAATCTGAAAAACTTGGGATTTGGAGCACGTTGGTTTTTGGGTCTTCATCTCCGTTTAAGCTCAAACTTCAAGGTAAGGATATCCTACTTCTCTTTATGAGTTTTGTCTTTAAATTTTAGCATTTTGATATGTTGGAAGTTGTTGTGTAATTTTGAAAAAGTTTGGGTCTTTGTGTAATTTTATAAAAGTTGGGGTTTTAAATAGATAAGACCTATATGCATGTTTGGCATGGAGAAATGGGATTAATGTTGAAACATTGATCAAGATGGAACCTTAGGGTTGTTATGTAATTTATGGGAAAAATGCCTTAATTACATTGATAAATTAATTTATGAAATTAATTTGAGAAATGAGAAATGGAATTTAAAATGTTGGAATTGGGAATGTATGGGATTAAAGGGTGTAGTTGGATTATTTATCACTCACCAAATTAAAATGTCGATATTTTATCCATTTGGCGCATTTATTTTCTGTTTAGATATAACTGCTTTGGGCTATCGGTAGAGGATAGTCTTGATTGTTGTAGACAATGCATGATGATTAGGCAAACTAAAACTAATCGATTGAGTGTGCTATTGAATATAGTGATTGGAATAATACATTGACTTTATGTATTGATTGATTGTATATGATAACTGTTTATATACATTGCTTTTGTGAGAGGAAATGGGGGATGTACTCCACGGTTTATTAGAAGATGGGAGATGAACCTTTAAACCGGATTTTGTGTGACATTGATACAGCACTACAATGTGTATCAAGTGTTGATTATGGAAGTGTTTGAATTGATTTGATATAGCACTAAAATGTATATCGTTATCAATTGTGAAGTATAGAAATGTTTCTATGATATGTTGATACAGCACCAAAATGTGTATCCTTCGTGAAGTATGGAAGCGGTTTATATGTTAATGATACAGCACCAAACTGTGTATCCATCATGAATGTCGAAAGTGTTTTAAAGATGAGTCATCATCTCATTAAGTTATTTGGCTAAGTTTTGAGCCTTGTTTTCAAACTCAAAGTTGTGAAAGAAATGAAAGATGAAATGTAACATGGACTCGAATGTCATGAAACTGTAATGTGGTATGAGTGGTTATATCAGCGTTGGCCATCTATCAATTGCTATTGTTTTAGTCAATGTTCATAGTTGGTTTAGTGTATTTCTACTGGGTTGTGGCTCACCCTATATGGGAACATCATTTTCAGGTACATGTAGCATGCCACCTCCAAAGACATAGCTTGGGAGGCTAGAGGCAAACAGATTGTTTTGTCGTTTTGTTTTGTTTTTTTTTTTTTTGATGTATTACATGTAGATTCAAGCCAATGGCTTAATGTGTAATTGAGTTAGCACTCTTTTTTTGTAACCAAGTGTTAACTTGGAAAGCTGTAAGCCCGTAGGGCATTTGTTTTTGTTGTTAACATGTAATACTTTTTGTAATGAAATACTTTGATGAATAGAAGAATGTTGATCTTTTATATATCAATGCATGTCAATATGGTTGGGTTCGATGTCATTATTTTGAGGGCGTTACAACTTGGTATCAGAGCGTACTAGGTTCGAATACTTTGGATACGTGGAAAGTGATTAGGATCACAATGGGTTTGTCTCGCTTGTTAGAGACTTAGATGTAATGTTATGTGCTTATATGATAACATGTTTATGTGCTTATTTAGGTATGGGATTTAATTTCCAGGATGTTGATTGGATCCTTGGGTTTCTGTGAGTCTTATTGGAAAAGCACTTGATCAATGTTGTTTCTAACCGAACTCTAGTAACGCCTCGGGACTATCATTATCCGGAAATGAAATTCGTAAGTACTTATGTGTTTATGTGCTTACGTGGAATGAATTACAGTTGTCCATGCATTAGGACGCGAGTGTTTAGTTTTGGCATATTTATGAATATGCTAACGTTCTATGTTACCTTTATTAGGATGTCAGGACGTGGACGAGGAGGTAGGCGTGGTAGGCCTAGGAGGCAGGAAGTGCCTATACCAGATGAGATTCCGGCAGTGCAGGAGGGAGTTGGCCAGGCCAATGTGGCCGAGCTAACAGGACAGGAGGCTATGGGCGCTTTGGCTCGTGGAATAGCCGATGCTTTGAAGGAGTCTATAGGTATTCTCAGAGCTGAGAATCCAGTTCAAGCTCCAGTGCAGGCACAGGTTGTTGATGCAGGGCCTTCCTTCTTGAAGAGGGAGTTCTTCCGGTCTGATCCGGACGAGTTTATTGGAGATCTGAAAGAACCACTTAAGGCTGACGAGTGGTTGGAGCAGATGAGTAAGACGTTCGAGATGCTTGGCATCGAGAACGGAGCATTGAAAGTGACCTTGGCATCATTCCAGCTTAAAGGAAGTACGGGTCAGTGGTGGAAGTACACGAAGAGTGGTATTGGTGGCACGTGAAAGGATTTTGTGGATGCTTTTCAGGAGAAGTACTTGTCTCCAGCAGTCAGGGAGAAGTTGAGAGAGCAGTTTAGCCAGCTTTTTCAGTTGAGTTCTTCAGTAGCCGAATTTGAGGCTGCTTTTACTAGCTTGTCCAGGTTTGCACCTGAGCTCGTGGCGTCCGAGGAACGCCGTTGTATCGAGTTTGAGAAGAGGTTGAGGCGTCGCCTCAAGATGAGAGTTGGGGGTTATATGATCCGAGACTATGGGCGCTTGGTTGATACTGTAGCCCATATGGAGATCATGATGCAGGAAGAGGAGGGAGGACAGAGAGGCTCCAAAAGGAGCCAGGATGGTCAGGGTGATGGCAGGAGACAGAGGGGTGCTAACCCTCAGCAGTCTCAGGGTGGTGTTGCTAGATCGACCTTTCCAGTGCCGAGTGCAGACTCGGGGAGAGGTAATTAGGGAGAGTTCACTTGTTACAAGTGTGGTCAGTTAGGCCACAAGGCTTCAGTTTGCCTGAGAGGGTGGAGGTCGAGAGTCGCTTCTTCTTGACTAGACCCAGAGCGAGTCGAGGCGAGGGCCAGCCTTTGTCTTGTTATTAGTGTGGTCACTGCACTGAAAAGGTTACGCCTGATTGAGTGCCACTTGAGCGTCTGGTTCTAAGCGGAACCACGGGGTTTTCACCTCGATCTGTGCATGCCTCGAGGGCCAATCCAGAGCTTGTCTTCCCAATCGGTCGAGTCGTATGCTCAGGGGTGGCAGTGGATTAGGGGCCTCTGAGGCGTGTATCTTTGTTACCACGCAGGATCTTGTACCTGCTCCCTCAGTTGTGAGAGGTACCTTTCTATTTTGCAACTCAATTGCTAGTGTATTGATTGATACAGGTACATCTCATTCCTTTGTATCTGCTGCATTTACATCTGTATTGGAGTTGGAATTGGCACAGTTAGCATCTCCTATATGTGTTGTATCGCCTGTTGGGGGTGAATTGATCTTGAAACGAGGTTGTAGAGGTTGTAATATAGAGGTCGTCGATCATAGGCTTCCATTTCCTTTTGTAGTTATGCCCATGAAGGGCTTTTATGTTATTTTGGGTATGGACTGGTTATCGTCATACCGGGCCGTTATTGATTGCTACCGCCAGAGGGTCACAGTATGTACCTTGAGCGGGGAGTGTTTCCATTTCTTGGGGGATCAAGTTGGTAGTGTGTTGCCACCGATGTATGATCCACGAGGGCGGGGTGAGCTTAGTGGTCTTCTCGCTAGCTTCATGAGTGGTGAGTGTGATGAGACCCAAATTGTATTGTCGAGAGTGGTTTGTGAGTACTCGGACATCTTTCCTGAAGATCTCGTTAGTTTGCCACATCACCGAGAGATTGAGTTCTCTATTGATTTAGTGCCCGGCACGGCGCCGATTTCTATGGCACCTTATCATTTTGCTCCAGCAAAGTTGGTTGAGTTGAAAGTTCAACTCCAAGAATTACTAGATAAGGGCTTTGTTCGCCATAGTGTTTTACCGTGGGGAGCACTGGCCCTCTTTGCTAAAAAGAAAGATGGTGCCTTGAGACTTTGTATCGACTACCGGAAGTTGAATCAGGCTATGGTCAAGAATAAGTACCCTATGCCCCGCATTGATGATTTGTTTGACCAGTTGAAGGGTTCCCGTTGTTTCTCTAAGATAAACTTGAGATTGGATTACCACCAGTTGAGGGTCAGGGAGGAGGATATTCCGAAGATGGTATTCCGTACGCAGTATGGCCATTATGAGTTTCTGGTGATGCCATTTGGGCTTACCAATGCATCGGCAATCTTTATGGACTTGATGAACCGGATCTTCCGGGAATTCTTAGATCGCTTTATGGTCGTCTTCGTGGACGATATTCTAATTTATTCACCTTCAGAGGAGGAACACGAGGAACACTTGAGAGTGGTGCTTGAGTTGCTTAGAGCCCATAGGCTGTATGACAAATTTGGAAAGTGTGAGTTCTAGCTAGGAGAAGTCAAGTTCTTAGGCCATGTGGTTTCCGAGAAAGGGGTGTCTGTTGATACATCCAAGACTGAGACAGTGCAAGATTGGGCACAGCCTAAGAGTATGTTTGAGATCCGCAGTTTTCTGGGATTAGCTGGGTATTACTGCCAGTTTGTGAAGGATTTCTCCAGGTTAGCTTCGCCATTGACTAGACTAACTCGAAAGGGAGTCAAATTTGTATGGAGTGAGACTTGTGAAAAGTCGTTCCAAGATTTGAAAGTTAGATTGACCACCGCTCCGATTTTGATTATTCCAGAGAGAGGGTTGGGTTCATTATTAAGGCTTCATATTCAGCCTGGTTATTGGAACAAGTAGCTTCATCCACTTTGAAACCATGTGTGGTTTCTATCCCTTGTGGTGATTTAATCACAATACCAATTCCAATTAAGCCATTGGCTTTCAAGCCATTGAACCACATCTGCCATGGCTCAATACTAGCCATACCAAGTTCCATTATCTCTTGACTCTTTGTTTGAGATGGATGGTCTGCCAGAAAATTGGCTAAAACTTGCCCTTTTACTGCCCTTTGAGGGACATATTCTAGATGAAATTCTGATAAGGCTAGTATCCACTTGCCAATTCTCCCCCTCAACATAGGTCTAGATAACATGTATTTAACCAAATCTGTGGTTGCAATTACCAAGACAGTTGTAGGTAAAAGATAGTATCTTAATTTCATTGCAGCAAAATACAAAGCAAGACACAGCTTTTCAACTGCTGAATATTTACATTCACAAGAATTTAGAAACCTACTAAGGTAATAAACAGTTTGTTCCTTACCTTCTTCATTGTCTTGGGCCAAGAAAGCTCCTAATGAATCTTCTGCTGCAGCTATGTACAATTTCAAGGGCTTATTCCCCTTTGGTGGCATCAGCACTGGAGGGTTGGCCAAGCAGGCTTTTATACATTCGAAAGCAATTTGATGCTCTGCTATCCACACAAATTCCTCTTCATCTTTCAGCCTTAACAAGGAAGAAAATATTTTAGTTTTCCCCGCAGTGTTAGAAATGAACCTTTGAAAAAAATTAACCTGTCCAATGAACCTCTGTAATTTTTTCTTACTTGATGGAGGCCTGGCTCAATGATGGCTTTGGCTTTATTCTGATCAATCTGTATTCCTTTTTTGTGCACTACATAACCCAAGAAGTTTCCAGATGATACACCAAAAGCACACTTAAGAGGATTGAGTTTCAACTTGAACTTCCTCATTCTTTCAAAAGCTGCTTCTAAATGAAACAGATACTCCTCCATGGACTGGGATTTCACTACAATGTCATCAATATAACACTCTAAATACCCTCCAATGAGGTCATGAAAGATAATGTTCATAGCTTTCTGATATGTAGCCCCAGCATTCTTCAGACCAAATGGCATTTTAACCCATTCGAAGGTGCTAATATTCCCAGGACATTTGAATGCTGTCTTGTGGATATCCTCCTCTGCAATACAGATTTGGTTATAATCAGAGTGTCCATCCATCATTGATAAAACTTGATGGCCTACTGAACTGTCTACTAACAGATCCATTATAGGCATATGGTACTCATCTTTTGGAGTTGCTAGATTTAAGTTTCTGAAATCAATGCATACCCTTATTTTGCCATTCTTCTAAACTACAGGCACAATATTAGATAACCATTCAACATACCTGGCTGTCCTAATAAAGCCTGCCTTGAGTAGTCTAAGAATCTCTTCCTTAACTTTCTGAATTACTTTTGGACTCATTCTTCTTGGTTTCTGCTTGTATGGCTGGAAATTAGGCTTCATAAGGAGCCTATGTTCCACTAATGACCTATCCAATCCCGGTAGTTCATTATAAGACCATGCAAAACAATCTTTGTATTTCTTTAGAACAACCAACAACTGGTCCCTGTCCAGAACATTCAAACAAGCACTTATATAGGTGGGCTGTTGTATAGAACCTTCCCTTAAATTTACTTCTTCTAAGGGATCTTGTGTCTGAGAACTTATTGAAGCTTCTTCTTTGGTTTCTTCTACCTTTGAAGCAACCTTCTTGCCTTGTTCTGCTCCCAGGTTCTTTAATTCAACATCTCTGCCCTCTTCCTTATAGACAAAATCTGTCCACAAGGCATCCTCTTCCTGTATCTCCTGGACTTTCGTTTCAATGTCCAATGCACAATATTTACCAAGGGTCAAAATTCTGACCTGTTGTTGCTCCTGTTTGTAGCCAATTATCATGGCTTTTCTCTCTTGCTCCTGTACTTTCTGGACTATTGATTTTACATCCAATGTTGAAAACTTAATTAGAGCCAAAGACTTGGCTTCTTGTTCTTCATCTCTTTGCCTACAACCAGGCATCATTGTCATCCTTAACGACAATCTCTTCATCAGCACTCTCTTGGACTAAGTGCTTCAGGTGTGTCACTTTCTCATCAGCCGTCACTTCAGTTGAGCCATCAGCTTTCCTCAGTATACTGAGTGGTGTCACTCCCTCAATATACAACTTGGCCTCTGCAAAGTCTGCACAAGCTATGAAAGGTTGAGGATCTGCATCAATTTCCTCTGTCTCTCCATTGCCTAAGGCCATCATAATTTTCTGATGCAAAGAGGAAGGCACAGATTTGTTAGTGTGGATCCAATCTCTCCCAAGTAAGGCATTGTACTTAGCATTACTGTCGATTACGAAGAATGCTGTCATGCAGTCCCTGGTTCCCACACTCAAGTTAATAGGTAGAATCCCCTAAGCCATCTGTTTGTCTCCAGCAAAACCAGCGATGGTTGTACTGGTTGGGATCAACCTGGGATTCTTTTTTCCTAGTTTCTTCAAAGAAGATTTCGGTAGTAAGTTCACTGCTGCCCCATTATCTGTCAGGACTCGGTTCAATTGTATCCCATCGAAGAAAGCCTTGATGTACAAAGGCTTGACATGTTGTGTCATAGAATTCGAGGGATATTCAAAAGGATATGAGAGGTTAATGCTCACCTCTTCTTCGCTCTCATATTCAGTTTCCATTGGGATAGCCATTCCAGAATCATCCTATACCATACTCACTTGTGAATCTTCACTAGAGACTGGAATTGGATCAACTTCTTGACCATCTTGGTTCTCATCCCCAGCTTCGAACTCATGAGGTAGTATATGTACCATATTGACAGATACTGGAGAAAATGAGCCAAACTGGAGGCTGGCTGTGCCTGTTTTCCCTCTTGGTTATCTTGATCAGTTACCTTAGAAGCATCCTCTATGCTGCATTTTGGCACTTCATTGCTAACAGGTTCTTTCGAATGGTTTTTCTCGACTGGTTTTTCAACCATAAATGTTTGCTCAGCCATGAAGGCTTCGAACATTTCTTCCTCCACCATTTCTTTCTTTTGGTTTATGCCAATTTCTTCTTCTATCTCGCTATCACTCTCCATCAGAGCTTTCTCCAATCCTGCTAAGCTAGACTTCTCTCTGGCTTGTAGTTCAGAATAAACCTTGGCCAACTGTTCTCTGCTGCAACCCACTTTGCCTTGCAGAGCTGGCTTTGGATTATAGTCTGACTTTGGAGTCTTCTTTCCTTCTGTCTGGACCAATAAAGAGCCCTCTCCATTTTCTTTCATATCTTTTTGGTACTGAGTGTACCTGCGCTGAATCTTTCTCCTTTGTGATCTCGAAATGACTAGGACCATATCTGGTTCCTTTGTCTTTGGGTGTTTAAGCAATACCCAATTGTTCGGAGCCACCAAAGGAGGTTTAACCATCCTTCCTTGGTTTCCAACATCTCTCTGGGCAGGCACTTCCCTAGGTTTATTTTGCATTACAAACCAGTCTAGAACCCCAGGTACCTACGAACTTACTGACTCAGATGTTGAACTATTTTTTTCTACCTTCGAAGCCATCTTCGAAGCTGGCTGTGAAGGTAAGTGCTTGTCTCTGACCTCATGTTTCGAGCCTGATTCAGGCCTTCGATGAAGGTGGCCACTTTCTGTCCTGCGTGAGGTTGGTCTAGGGGGCCAATCTCTGGCTTTGATCCCATAACCTGAACTCCTCTCTAGTCTTCTTTCAGAATGACTGTTCTTCATTCTGTAATAGTTAGATGGCCTGGACTCATACAAGGGCCTCTCACCTCTAGTATGCATTCTATCGACTGCTGGTTCAACTACCAATGGTTGCTGCCTAACACTAGCCGGATACGGGCTTTTGTTATAAGCATTAGTTGGTTTAGGGCGTCTCTGCACATCTCTGTACTATTGCTTCCCATCAATTGGAAGCCCTTTCAACCACTTATAACTCAGTCTGCACCTGGGACATATCCTTTACATTACTGCTGCCTCTAAGGAATCATCATCCAATGATTCTTCATCAAAGTGTTCCCTCTGGTGTGAGAAACCTTGTCCAATAGCTGGTGGGTTTCTGGTGTCCTTCTTGATAACTGTCTGGTTGGCAACATGCATCTGCACATTGACTTCTTCCAATTCTGTCAAGGACAAGTTCTAGAAATCTGGCATAACGACATTGGCTGCCACCTCTCCAACTCCTGGAAATGGATTACTGTCAATCCCCATAGCCTTTTCTGCTTTGGCTGGGAATTTCAAACTTCCTTTCCAAATTTGTTCTTGGATCCTGTTTTGAAAAACAATGCAGTTTTTAGTCGAGTGAGACCAAGAGTTAGGCCATTTACAATATACTTTTCCCTTAAGTTCATCTGGAGATGGCAGTTTTACTCCTTTTGGTAACTTAAGGAAGTTGGCCGCAAGCAAATGATCAAAAATGTCATCTGCTTTTGTTAAATCGAAAGAGTACTTCCTGTGAAGGTCTTTCTTTTTAAACTACTGGTTGATTATTGTATCCTTATGAATTAATGCTTCACAGATCACAGGTTCTTTGCCTACAATCTCTGCTGCATCGATCTCATAGTTAGGATCTCTATAACATGTCTTGTACGAGGCATTATTTCGATCTTGTTCCTCTTCTAGTAATGCTTCATATCTAGACACCTTATAGGTTAGTTTCACCAAATCTCTAAATTCAGTTGAGTCAAACTTCTTTCGAAGCCTGAATTCTAAGCCATTTTGAGCCAATCTTACGAATTCTGGCTCTAGCAATATGACCCTACATTTATTTCGAGCCCTTTTAAATCTGGCAATAAACTGAGTGCCCTTTTCTTCAGGCCTTTGACTCAATCTTGCCAAGTCTACCATGGAAACCTCTGGCTTTGATTGGAAGAATTGGGCATGAAATGCCTCTTCCATTTGTTGCCAAGTTTGAATGGAGCCAGGTGTAAGGTTGATGTACTATACAAATGCTCCCCCAGTTAGAGAATTTGGGAATAATCTCAGTTTTATATAGTCATGATTAGTAAATTCACCGCATTGAGCAGCAAACCTAGCAATATGTTCTATTGTTGATTGATTTCCACTCCCATAGAAAAGGGTAAAATTTGGTATTCTGAACCCCCTTGGGTATTCATGTACCCTATCTACCCATTCTGGGTATGGTTTTCTGTACATAGGAGTTTGGACCCCCCGAGCCATCGGTCCACACATCTCCCTAACAATATCAGCAATTTGGTCCCTAGGGACCATATTTTGTGCTTGCTGAACCACTACTGAAGGAACAAACACAGGGTTTGGTGGACAAACTTGTGCATGTGGTCCTCTTGGTCCATAAGATGGTACATTTGGGACTGGTTGCCCCTGTGGTGCAGGTTGCTGTTGGGGGTGTGGGTAACCCCTTTGAGCCTGTCCTGCGAAAGGTGTTGGAACAGGTGTTGTGTCCCTTCCATTTGTGGGAAAACCTTCCAACCCCCCAGGTATAAATTCAAATAAGGGATTATTGTACCCCCTTGTGCTAGGTATGGCTTCGAACATGGGATTTGTATCCATTCTTATGCCAGTTTCTTGTACTTGACCAAATCCACCAACTTGTGTGGCTTCATTGTTGAGTACTGAGCCATTTTGGCCTACTATAGGCCTCGAAATGGGTTCATACTAAGACTGAAGTGATGGTCTTTTATAGTTCTGATTACTAGTTTGACCATTAGAATGTCCATTAACTTGCATAGGCTGTTTATCTCTAGCCAATCTTTGCTGAGGGACATTTAAAACTTCCTCTGTGTGTCTTGTGTTTGTTGGTTGGTGGTTATTCATTCGATCCAAAAAGGATGTTGCCCACCTTTCCATTGTGTTCATTAATTGTTGTCCCATGGCATCTACTAGGCCATCCCACGGATTTGTTGGCCGAGTAGATGGAACAGTGGATGGTCCAATTACTTGGTTTCGTCTAATATTATGAACATATGGTTCTTGTCCTGAAGTACTGGTCTGTTCGACCATAGGTTCTGATAACATGGGAGTTTTCACAAGATGTGTTACCACATTATCCTCTAGATTAGGTATTTCTACCTCTCCTTCTACGCCTTCTTCCAAGCGTTCATTTTCTTCTTGTCTTCTTCGTCTAGCCATTTAAATTAGTCCCACCGGGTGTGCCAAAAATATATGTTGGCTTTTTGGCTTTCGAAGGGTATTTTTGTAAATGCGAGCGTGCCAGCAAGGATCAATCAGTCCTTACAGAAATTATAATTGCCAACCAATTATCAGATGATTGTGTTTTAGTTCTTTCAGCCTTAATGAAGAAGACTTTTACTGGTGGCCTGACTTAGGAGAAATTAAGCAAAATAACAGTTAAATGATGAATAATTGAAGTATTTCATTAAAATGAAAACTTACAATGATCCAAACTCAGCCTCGTAGAGGTTTACAACAATAATCTACTTGAAACTACTCCTATGAATGAAGTGCAGTGCAGGAATGTAAAAAACAGGTATTTAAAGTGTAGGAAATGTAAAGAATGGAAAAGAAAATATGAAGTAAATGAATGGTTTGTTGGATCTGAGTCTGGGACTTTTTTCTGGGGGCTTCCCTGCTATTTATACTCCTCAAGGATAACCATCAAACTGCACTTCAAACTGTCGAACTGCTCCTCCATTATTGCTGATCATGCTGCCTTAGAAGTAGTTCCACTACGCCATTACTTGCAGTTGGGCTGCCCTCCTATATTTGAATTTGAATGTGAGTAACCGTTGAAGCCACGTCACCTTGTATCTCTTCGCTGATCCAATGCTACTCAGACCACGCAAGAACCAATATTAACCGCCACGTGTACGATCATGATCGAAGATTAAACATTCTTCTTGTATTGCCCTTACTTCGCCACATGTCAAATTGTAACTGGCTTTTACAAAATATGTAGCCAACAAATGTATATCGTTATCAATTGTGAAGTATAGAAATGTTTCTATGATATGTTGATACAGCACCAAAATGTGTATCCTTCGTGAAGTATGGAAGCGGCTTATATGTTAATGATACAGCACCAAACTGTGTATCCATCATGAATGTCGAAAGTGTTTTAAAGATGAGTCATCATCTCATTAAGTTATTTGGCTAAGTTTTGAGCCTTGTTTTCAAACTCAAAGTTGTGAAAGAAATGAAGGATGAAATGTAACATGGACTCGAATGTCATGAAACTGTAATGTGGTATGAGTGGTTATATCAGCATTGGCCATCTATCAATTGCTATTGTTTTAGTCAATGTTCATAGTTGGTTTAGTGTATTTCTACTGGGCTGTGGCTCACCCTATATGGGAACATCATTTTCAGGTACAGGTAGCATGCCACCTCCAAGGACATAGCTTGGGAGGCTAGAGGCAAACAGACTGTTTTGTCGTTTTGTTGTCTTTTTAATGTATTACATGTAGATTCAAGCCAAGGGCTTAATGGGTAATTGAGTTAGCACTCTTTTTTTGTAACCAAGTGTTAACTTGGAAAGCTGTAAGCCCGTAGGGTATTTGCTTTTGTTGTTAACATGTAATACTTTTTGTAATGAAATAGTCTGATGAATAGAAGAATGTTGATCTCTTATATATCAATGCATGTCAATATGGTTGGGTTCGATGTCATTATTTTGAGGGCGTTACAATATGCTTATGTGGAGTGAATTACAATTGTCCATTGAATTAGGACACAAGTGAGATAGCTTCAGCATTTGTAAATGTGTTAATCTCTTTTGTTATCTTTATTAGGATGTCAGAACGAGGCTGTGGTAGTAGACGTGGTAGGCGTAGAAGGCATGAGATGCCTATACCGGATGAGATTCCGACGCAGGAGGAAGGAGTTGGTTAGGCCAATGTGGCCGAGCCAGTAGGTCAACAGGCCATGAGCGTCTTAGCCCGTGAAATGACAGGAGCATTGAGGGAATCCATAGACATTCTCAGGGCTGAGAATCAAGTCCAAATCCATGTAGCTGAAACAGGGCCATCGTTCTTAAAGAGGGAGTTCTTCCAGTCGAATTCGGATGAGTATTGAGTTAAGTCATTTGTGATTATCAAACTCACAAATAGTATTTCCCAACAGATATGTATATATATATACTAGTTTAAAAAGGCATGTGCAAGGCACAGACTACTATTATAGTATGTTTAAGTTTTATATTTTGATAATTTTTAAAAAATTAGAATATTGTTCTGTGAAATTGAATAAAATAAATTATTAAATATATGATAGAATTATGTAGTACGATATGTATCATTTTTTGATTTGTTATACACCTAATGATGTATTCCTTCCGAATATATTAAAAAAAATTATGGTGTGTAGCTTTTCTCAACAGATAAACGTAAAACAAATACTATGATAATTCACTAAACTGATAAAGAAGCAGAAGAAAATACACATACGAATGACTAATTTTATTAATACATAAATCATACTCGCATAACAAATGACTAATTTTATTAATAAGTAAATTAACAATTTTTAATGATATGAAAAATATTTTTTCAGTTAACCATTTTGTTAATATAAAATCATTAAGTCAATTAACGGTTTTTAATGATATGCGAAATATTTTCAATAAATAATTTTGATAATTTATTATTGCATAGGAGAATTTTTTTTTTTTTAGAGTATTGTGTTAAATTAAAATTTATAACAAAGAATAGTTGTAATTTCTAGTATTATAAGGCTGATTCATATTTTAAACAAACTTATAGGGTGAATTTGTAATTGACCAAGAATGTATGCGTCATTACAGAAAAACTTATTTTATAATTGACCAAGAATGTTTGTGTAATTACGAAAAAACCTTCACTCAACATACAAGCCACCATTAGTAAATTATTCAAAATAAAAAAGTAAAATCGGAAAGAAAAGATGAATAACAGTTAAGTGGTTCTTATATATATATATATATATATTAAATATGTAAAGAGTTGTATATATCATATAAACACTAAATGGGAAATATTATGGTAAATACCTCTCAAAATTTGTGTATTATATGTATCATATAACTAAAGGGAAAAAATGATATAATTTTATACTTTTTTGAGTCATAACTAAAAAAAAGGTCATAACTAAGTAAGTAATACATGAGGCATAACTAATGATTTCATGAGTTATAACTAAAACAAAATCATAATTAAAAATAAATAAATCATAACTAAAGAAAAAATAATATAATTAAAATTGCATATGATACACGCTTTTCAAGAAAGGTGTATAGTAGAATTTCCAGCTTAAAAACACTCTGATATGTTGCACTAACGACATTTTTTACTCCGAACATTAATTTTTTTTTATTTGGATAAATTATAAATATATTCTTAAAATTTGTTAAAACTACAAATTATTTTTTGTAGTTTTAGAAATTACATCCCGCTTTTTTAAGTTTCTAATCGCATAATAAATGACAAATTTTGTTTGTAATTATCAAGTCAATTAATTGTTTGAAATGTTATCATAAATATATTTCAATTAACAATTCAAGTAATTTTATTATTGTTAGATAAATTTTATTTTTCTTTTGTTATTTTTGTTAAATATATATTTTTTTAATAAGGGAGTATTTATAAAGGTTAGTCTTATGGAGTATTTTTTCAATTAAGGTTAGTCTTAGTGGCATATGGATATGCAGGTCGTGTGGATGTTTCAGGATTGGTATTGTTTATGTACGTGGTATTTATACCTTTGCTAAACCTCATAAATTGTGTTAGATTATTTCTACTGGGCTGTTGACTCACCCTATATTGGAATACGATTTTTCAGGTACAGGTGAGATGCTTCCTACAAGGCAAGAGTGTGGATGGAGTTTTGGGAAGCAAGAGCTTCTTAATTATGCCTTATGTGTGTATGTTTGTTATTTGTAAAGCCAAGGGCTTAAGATGTAATGAGCGAGACTCAATTTGTGTAACCAAGCAATGACTTGGAAGCATGTAAGCCTACATGGCATTTAACTGGTTATTAAACAGTGAACTCTGATATATGAAAGTATGTTGTTTCTCATATTTATTCCGCATATGAGTTATCTTTATTATATTATTTTGGAGGCGTGACAACTTGGTATCAGAGCGTACCGGGTTTGAATAATTTGGATACGTGGGAAGTGGTTAGTACCACAATGGGTTTGTCTCGCTTGTTAGATATGTATGATGTTATGTGCTTATATGATAACATGCTTATGTGACTATATGGGTATGAAACTTAGTTTCTAGGATGTTGATCGAATTTATGGGTTTCTGGGAGTCCTGTTAGAAAGGCACTTGATCACTACCGTTTCTAACTGGAACTCTAGCAACGCCACGGGATGGTCATTATTCGGAAATGAAATTTGTAAGTGCTTATGTGAATGTGCTTATGTGCTTATATGAAGTGAATTACAGTTGTCCAATGTATTAGGACGCGAGTGAAATAGCTTCGACACATTTGTGAATGTGCTAATCCTTTGTTACCTTTATTAGGATAGCAGGACAAGGACGTGTGGTTGGCATGGTAGGCCTAAGAGGCAGGAGATGCCTATACCGGATCCGGCGCAGGATGAGGAAGTTGGTCAGGCCAATGTGGCCGAGCCAGTAGGTCCGCAGGCCATGGGCGCCTTAGCCTGCGAGATGGCAGGAGCATTGAGGGAATCCATGGACATCTCAGGGCTGAGAATCAAGTCCAGGCCCATGTAGCTGAAACAGGGCCGTCTTTTCTGAAGAAAGAGTTCTTCTGGTCGAATCCGGATGAGTTTTTGGGTGACCCTAAGGAGCCACTGAAGGCTGATGAGTGGCTTGAATAGTTAGCGAAGACATTCGAGATGCTTGGCATCGAGGATGATCAGTTGAAAGTGACCTTAGCGTCTTTCCAGTTAAAGGGGGATGCGGGGCAGTGGTGAAAGTATGCGTGGGGGCGCATTGGAGGAACTTGGGAGGCATTTGTTGACGCTTTTCAGGAGAAGTTTTTGCCTCTCACTGTTAGGGAGAAGTTAAGGGATTAGTTCTGTCAGCTCAAGCAGTTGAATACACCAGTGGCGAAGTTTGAGGCCACCTTTACTAGTCTATCCAGGTTTGCACCTGAGTTAGTGGCGACTGAGGAATGCCGTTGTCTGGAGTTTGAGAAGAAATTTAGGATCGAACTCATGTTTCGAGTGGCCAGTTCCATGATTAGAGATTATGGGCGCCTTGTGCAGTCTGCAGCCCACCTTGAAACTATTATGCAAGCAGAAGATGAAAGGATGAGGGGCTCTAAGAGGAGTCAGGATAGTCAGGGAGACAGTAAGAGGTAGAGGGGTTCCTACCCTCAGCAGTCCCAGGGAACTCAGTCAAGGTCCATTTTTCCAATACCGAGTTCAGGTTCTGGAAGAGGTGGGCAGGGAGATTTTACTTGCTTTAAGTGTGGTCAGTTGGGCCACAAGTCTCCAGCTTGTCCTCAAAGAGGAGGAGGACAACGAGCAGCATCTTCTTCGGCTCGTTTTTAGAGCCAGAGTCAGGGAAGAGGCCAGCCGCTCACTTGTTATCTGTGCGGACAGGCGGGGCACCTGAAGAGGTTTTGCCCACAGTTGGGTGGTACACCTAGTGCGTCTGGTTCAAGACAAACACAGAGTCACCAGCTAGCACAGTTAGCACAAGCCTCAAGGGCCAATCAGGAAGTCTCTTCGGCTCAGTCTATGCATCATGCTTATACTTCGAGGGGTTAGCAGGTTGAGCAGAGGCCTACTGGACGTATGTATACAGTTGTAGGGCCAGATCTTGTACCTGATCCTTCTGTAGTGAGAGGTACCTTTTTGTTTTGCAATTCAGTTGCTAATGTGTTAATTAATACGGGTGCATCCCATTCTTTTATTTCGTATGCGTTTGCATCAGTTTTGGGTTTGTAGTTGGCACAGTTAGCATCTCTTATTTGTGTAGAGTCACCTATTAGTGGTCAGACTGTTTTGAGACAGGAATGTCGCGGTTGTGACGTCGAGGTTGCTGGTCGTCGATTACCTTTGCATTTGTATTGATTGACTGTAGACACCCCATTTTTGACTGACCTTAAGACTCAGACGTCACCGTTTGAGCGCTCGGTGATGTTGCATACTGTGCTCGTTCCGAAGTCTCAGAGTCGTGGCCGCGCGCCCTGCCTCCGGACTTCCGAACCCTCTTCTCTACCTTGTCTCGGTTTGCGAACTAGACTCGGTTTTCTCTGTTTTCTTCCTTGAGGGAAGGGAGTGGTCCTGTAGACTATCTCCCGGTGGCCGTGAGCTGCATTTCGTGGCCGTAGGCCATTCTGCCCATTTCGGAGCCCGGTTCCTGGTTTTCGGGACCGTTACGCCGTGTGCATCGGCTCGGGACCGCCCAACCATCTCCGAGTTCTCCGGTTTTTGGCTTGCACCACTGTTTTATAGTTCCGAGGAACACTGGGGCCTCTGATGCCCACTTTGTGGCCGTATGCCGCTTTCGGTGCTTACAGCCGGTTTTCGGGACCCCGAATCGCGCGGTTTGGGCCCCGAGCATTCATTTCGCATCCGTTTTCTCCGGTTTTTGGCAGAGACCTCTGTTTTAGCATTCCAAGGAACCCTGGGGCCCCTGATGCCCACTTCGTGGCCGTACGCCACTTCCGGTGCCTGTAGCCGGTTTTTGGGACCCTGAACTGCGCGGTTTTGGTCCCGAGCATTCATTTTGCATCAGTTTTCTCTGATTTTTGGCAGGAACCTCTGTTTTGTCATTCCGAGGAACACTGGGGCCTCTGATGCCCACTTCGTGGCCGTATGCCACTTCCAGCACCTGCAGCCCATTTTCGGGATACCGAATTGCTCGGTTTTGGCCCCGAGCGTTCATTTCTCATTAGTTTTTGTTCAAATTTGGCAGGTACCTCTGTTTCAACACCAGGAAGATCACTGGGGGGTGGGAGGCCAGCAATTATCCCAGATAACCAGTTTCGCTCCTCCGGAGCCCGTTTTTCTCACTTCCGGGCCAATGTTGAACACCCTGGGGGTATTTTCTTCCAACCAAAGCTACATATCTGTGATCAGGGGACATGGGAGGACCCTAAACAAGCATGGTCGGCCAGAAAATTGGAAGTTCATTTTTGGGCCTCTCCTTCAAGCTCTATGTTGTGGCTCTTGCTTCAGTGTTGCCAAATTCCAACCTTGGAACCTTGTTCCACACATCTGGGAGGACACCAAGGGTATATGGTCGGCCAGAAATGGTGCATTTCATTTTTGAGGCTCTCCTTCAAGCTCTATGTTGTGGCTCCTGCTTCAGAGTTGCCAGATTCCGACCTTGGGGCCTTGATCTACACACATGGGAGGACACCACTGCATGGTGGTCGACCAGCAATTTTTGAGTTCATTTTTTGGGGGTGGCCGGCCGGCCATGGTGAGTGGCTGGCCGACCAGGTGGGGTGGCCGACCACCTCCCGAGATTACTGGCCAGCCGGCACTTCTTGCTTTCCAGTCTGTTGTCAGGATATTTTTGCTGAAATATCACCCCATCCGGGGGATATTTTGGGAGGGAAAGCTTGGATGCTTCTCCCTCCCCTTTTACACCTTTTCTCCCTTATTTAAAGGAACCAAGAGCTCCTTTGCCTAGGTTAGAAAAAATTGCCTCAAGACATCCCTCTCTCAAAGCTTCATTTCCATAGCCAAAACCTTGAAAAACTTCCAAGTTCCTAGCTCCCCTCTTCATCAACCCTTAGCTCCACCATCAACACTACCATTCCAGCAGCAAGGAAGTGTTCTCCAAGGGTTAAGAAGCAACAAATTCAGGCCAAGAAGTAGCAACACTTGGATCTTCAAGGGTAAGTCTCCAAATCTCATCTTTGTAGCATAATTTTCCATCCTATTTTTACCCTATTTCCTTTTGTTTTTGGGGCTCCGACCCCTACTGGTTTTAGGCTTATTTTGAGCCCCTCTACAACTTTGTAGAAGGGCTAAACTTCATTTGGTGTCCCTATGATACACTTGTCTCAATATCTAGCATGTATGTCACAATCTTGCATGCTATTTTTAACCTATTTGCATTTGTTTTTGGGACTCCGACCCCTACTGGTTTTGTGCTTATATTGAGCCCCTCTACAACATTGTAGAAGGGCTCAACCTCATTTGGCCATCCCATATACCACCTCCCTTTGAAATCCACTTTAGGCCCTAATTCTTGCATGTTTTGTATCCTTTTGTGCTTTTGGTTTTGGCTTTTGGTCAGAACTGAAAGGGGTCTTTTTTTGACCCCCTTTACATGTTTCATGAATAAAGTTTTATTGTTTGGTGTATGCTTTGCATATCTCTTGTTATAACCTCTGTTGGGCTCCATTTTGCATAGAATTTATAGCATGTTTATGTTCTGTTTTTGGGGCTTCCATCTTCTGTAAATGTGCTTATTTTTAGGCCCTCTTCAATTTTGTAGAAGCATGTTTGTTCATTTGGGGTTTGTATATATCACTTGTCTCAATACCCTTCTTTTAGCCCCTATTCTTGCATGCTTTTGTTGCTATATCTATGCTTGCATTTTGGCCATGTTTGTTACTGAAAAATGATATTTTTTGGGACTGTCTTGCCACTGGTTTTGCTTCCATGTGCTGATTTTGCATGTTTAGTATGGCTATAGGCCATTTCGGGTGCCTAATTTCACATTTCGGGATGATTGCATGCATCGGTTCTCATTTCGCATCATTTCGGGGCTGTTTTCCCCTCCATTTAGTGGCTGAAATTTGGTTTGCATGCTTGCATATCATTTCCCATGTCATTTTATGCCTTAATGCATTGCCTCGGTTTGCGTGCCTGTGGGCACGCCAAATACCTCCGTTATCAAGCGGCCTCCTATGTGGGTGAGGCTCTCCCATGTTGGTGTAAGCCCATCGCGGCATTCCGTGTGCCATTTCATTGCATTTTATCATCGCCTCGGTTTGCGGCGCTGTGAGCGCAGCGTTTGAAAACCGGTTGTATCCGATTATCTTATTTCATCATCGCCTCGGTTTGCGCGCCTATGGGCACGCGTTTCGAGGCACTTCGGTTGTATCCGATTATCTCATTTCATCATCGCCTCGGTTTGCGTGCCTGTGGGCGCGCATTTCGAGGCACTTCGGTTGTATTCGATTATCTCATTTCATCATCGCCTCGGTTTGCGTGCCTGTGGGCGCGTATTTCGAGGCACTTCGGTTGTATCCGATTATCTCATTTCATCATCGCCTCGGTTTGCGCGCCTGTGGGCACGCGTTTCGAGGCACTTCGGTTTTATCCGATTTTCATTGCATTTCATCATCGCCTCGATTTGCGTGCCCGTGTGCACGCATTTCGAGGCACTTCAGTTTTATCCATTTTTCATTGCATTTCATCATCGCCTCGGTTTGCGTGCCCGTGTGCACGCATTTCGAGGCACTTCAGTTTTATCCGTTTTTCATTGCATTTCATTATCGCCTCAGTTTGCGCGCCTGTGGACACGCGTTTCGAGGCACTTCGGTTTTATCCGATTTTCATTGCATTTCATCATCGCCTCGGTTTGCGCGCCTGTGGGCACGCATTTCGAGGCACTTCGATTTTATTCGATTCCCTTCATATCATCGCCTCGGTTTGCGTGCCCGTGTGCACGCATTCCGAGGCACTTTGGTTTTATCCGATTTACATTTCATACCATCGCCCTGAGTTTACGTGCCCGCGTGCACGCTTTTCGAGGCATCTTATTTTCATCTCATTTTCATCCGAATTGTGCATACTAGGCTGTATCTTAGATTACATTCATACATTTCCTCGATTTGCGTGCCCATGGGCACATATTTCGAGACATCTCATTTTCATGGCATTGTGTATGCTATATCACATATTAATTGCATTTCATGCATATCATGCATATTGCACGGGAAACGAGGCACGTTTTGTACTCCGAGTAACGGAACGGGTCTCAATTCCCAAGTCACCGACACTCCAGATTACCCATGATGGAGTTAGGTTTTGTTGTAGCATTCACCTACATTCATCCCTACATTGAGTTGTGCAATTCGACTCCTCGGCCATCATGCATCGGTATGCACGATTGGTGGCACGAGGATCGAGGCATGCATACATTTATGAAATACATTGCTATGCCCTCTTCCTGCTCTCTGTTACAGCAAAACCAAGGATCAACAACCTTTTGGAGTCTGGCGCGCATTTCGAGAAATCGCAAGCGAGAGGCTAATCGGCATCGGTGGATTTCCGCCCGAGGTAGCCAATGAGTAATCCCTATCGAAGCAAAGCATCCCACGGCTGCGCGCCATTTCTGACTTTCTTAGTTTAATTTGTCAATTAATTAGAATTTGTATATTTATTGATTTGTATTATTGATTTGTATATTTATTGGACCCTACCTTGAGGGCAATGTTGTAATAAGGGTGTGTGAGTATGATGTATGTCTTCCAACCCCCATTTCTTTCTCCCTTTTATTTACCCGCTTTGAATGGTTAGATATAGGGCATATTTCAATTAGCATAACAGTATGACAGCATGTTTGCATCATTCATCTGTTTTGCACGCACCGGGCTCGGCACATCATACAAACTGCATCTGTATTTCAATTCCAAGTTGAGTACTTGATAGCTGTTGCATCTCATATGCCATATTTAGAATAGCCGAGCCTGCTATAGTTTGCATCTTTGCATGTGTTGCATTAGGCAACTCTGTATACTTAGGATCATGCATGATTTCTAATCAATTTTCTGTTTTGGCTTGGAGTACTCGGTAAGTTTTATGCTTTAGCATCCTTGCATGCGTGTGAGTGTTGCCATGATAGCATGTTTGCCATGAGGCTATGTGCTTATGTGATATAACTGCATTGAATGCCTGTGGGTAGAGGTTGAGTTATCTGAATTGGGACAATTCATTGACTGTTTGTTTTAAGCCCACTAGATAGTGGCAAAATCATTGTTTTCCTAAGCCCACCTGAGGGTGGCAAATCCGCATTTTAGCCTACCTGAGGGTAGCACCATCACACTATTTTCAAACAAACAAACATGAAATGTTTTGTTCCAATTCAGACGGCCCAGTCTATACTTATTTGCTGCGAGCACCACATAGTAACCTAGGCTAATAATCGGAATAAGAGCATACGATGTTTTCAAAAACAGATATCATGGTTAGTAGAGGCCGGTCTTTGACCGGGCGAGCGAGGGTGCTCACGATGTGACCTTCTCCAATCGTACCTAAGTTCCCGAGCCAACTTTGGTGATGACGGACACATGGCCTTTGGCACCGAGTTAGGGTTTCCTAAATTTCCCATTTTAAAAAATATTTAGGTGGCGACTCATTATCCGCAGCAGATCCATGTTTGGCACTTCTTTCAAAAATCTGTTTTCTCAAACACGATTTGCGGATTTGGACTCTTTGGTTCAAGATTTGGAACCGCAACAAAATCGAGTCGAGCTATGGCGAGGTCCTCATGAGGCGTTATTCTGATTCTGGCGACTCTGCAGGAGATTTAGAGAACTTGACTCGAACTCGTGATATCTGGTTTTGACTACGCTTGTGTGTTTCTTTGCATTGCATTTGCATTGGTGCGCCTAGGACACCGTGTTTGCCATATGCCATTCCCGAACGATTTCTTGGGAGGCTTGTCTTGTCAAGTCATGTCCATAAAATTTGATCGGCTCTGGCTCCGACAAAGATGGGAACACAAACCCGGTTTACGGGGCACCCTGACCATTCGACCTAGTGCATATTCGATCCATAGTGACCATTCCAAACTAGGACGGGTTGCTTACCCGTTTATAGGTTGTTTGAAGTCATTGCGTCGTAGTGAACCCCTAGTTCTGACGAAATAGGGCGAAACCCTACCAACATAGGGGTGTTTTTTGGCTCTCACTTATCGCTATGTGCTTGCTAGAGCGTCTCTCTGAGGAATGCATGTATCGGTATGAGTTTGGACATCGAACTGCGGGCATCGGTTTATGAGTTTGGGCATCGAGCTGTGGATATCGGTCGATTATTTGAGAATCGGTTGTCTGCGGATATCAGTTGATTTAGAAACGATATCTGAACGATGATCAGTGGTTGAGGACAGTGTATTTCCAGCTTATCCAACTGTGTGTTGTATGCCCGACTGTGTGTTGTGTGTATTTAAATTTAAGCTGTTATGCTGCCCGTTTTTCTGGTCATTTATTTCCTTTTCGCTTTATTATCTTTTTTTGCTAGGGCAGTTTGTAGCACGATTGCTTCCGAGCCAGTCGATACTTCCCAAGCAATCTGGACACGAGGTCGCCGACTTACTCGATCCGAGGATCTAGTTGACGGACATCCGGTGTTCCATTCACTACCCCCGGTTATTAGAAGGAGACCGAGGAAACGCGATCCATCGAGCGAAGATTATGCGGCGGTCTACTTTAGCAACAGCGAGCATCGGGATTTCTATTTCTGCTATAGAGATACACGCGCTTATTGAGATGGAACAACAGAACCAAAGAATGGAGGCGATGATGCGCCAGATGAATGAAAGCATGAAACAAATGCAAGATGATGCTATCCGCCAGGCGGAATTTTCCAAACAGCAGGCCGCTGTCATGGCCCAACAGTCTGAGTTGATCACCAGATTACAACAGCAGAACGCTGCATCTGCTTCACACCAGGTCCCTCCTCCACTAGGGACACAGCAGGTTCCTCCACCACCCGGGGCTCCATTACCTGAGCCGACATCTACTGGCCAGAATGCCCCTCCAAATCTGCAGAATACCCAAGCTACCCTCCCAAATCCACAAAACGCCCTGCCAAACCCACAAAACACCCAAGAGGACACGTGTCTTCCAATCTGGCTCGCTTCTACCTGGCTGTCCAAAAACATTACACCTAACTACCCGGACGCTCCATTTGAGTTCGAGGTAGACCGAACGACTCTGAAATTGAGCAAGTTGGAAAAACTCTTCAAGAAATCACAGGTGAAGGCCATCCCGGATATTGAAAAGGCGGCTATCTTGATGTGGCGTGACATTCTTGAGACAGTTTAAGATGCCCCAGATCGATCGCTTTGATGGATCCGGGGACCCCATGGTCCACCTCCGCTATTTCGGACATCTTAAGACCAATGGGCCTAACCCGACCGCAAAAGCTTTCCTTGTTCGGTCGAACTCTATCGGGTGTGGCATCCACTTGGTATGCAAAGCTGGAGGATGATGTGAAGACAAACTGGGATGAGATGGCCGAGGCCTTCGTTGCACAATATTCATATAACACATAGATCGAGATTACCACTCGTGATCTCGAGACAACGAGGCAGGAGCCCAAAGAATCTTTTTCTGACTTTGTAACCCGGTGGAGGGCGAAGGCATCGATGATGACCTTAAGGCCGATAGACAGAGATCAGATCCGGATGATTGTGCGCAATCTCCAGCCGGCGTTAATGAAGAAGATGATCGTAGTCCCTTTCCCCACTTTCGCAGATCTACATGATATGGGGATGCAAATAGAGGATGCGATGAAACAAGGGCTGTTTGACCAAGACCGGGATCAGCCCCGAAGAACATTTAATCGGAATACCAATGCAGGCCCGAGTGGCTCTGCCAATACAAGAACTCCAGAGGTCGGAATGGTCACCACCAATCCCCCTCCCCAACCAAGGTCCTCAGCGGCCACACCTTTTTCTGATGCCTCTGGGAGCAGTAACCAAGCTTCAAGGTACCAACCCAGGGGTCAACGAACCTTCTCTCCACTACATATGCCTTTATCCAAAGTCCTCGAGGTTCTAGTCAGAAAAGGGCATCTGAAACCCTTGGAACCGAGGCCCCCACCAAATCCACTCCTCCCTTCCCATAACCCAGCCAAATATTGCAAATACCACCAGCAGCATGGTCACGACACCGACCAGTGTTTCAGGCTGCGTCATGAGGTTCAAGATCTCATTGACAAAAACATCATTTTACCTCCTGAGCGACCCAATGTTACAACCAACCCACTCCCAACACACAACCAAGATCCACCCAAAAGAATCAATCTTATCCAAACTGGGGACGTATCTTACGACCCTAGTATCTACATTACTCCCTCCCACTTACCCAAGCCGGAGGTGATCCTGCCTGACGGCACTAACTTGTGCATGATGGACACCTCTACAACCCAACCTGAGCTAAAGGTGGTGACCACCGAAAATGGAATTGGGCAGGCTTCCGAGGAGAGCAGAGTTGTTGAGTCTGGGGTGGAGCAATCTGAGAATTTAGCTGGCAGAGCTTATGATCCGAGTGGGTATATCCTGTCAATGAGCCAACCTAAGCTGAGTATAGGGTTGCCAGAGAAGGCTGAGTTGTGTATGATCCGGGGGATAAACTTGAATCAGCGGGGGATGATTTGACTGCGGCGGAAGAGGGCTTCGCCAACCTTCAATTTTTCAACAATCAGGAATCGGGTGATGCATCAATTAACTGGTTCGATTATGAGGAGTCAACGGAAGTCGTCGGGTGGTTGGATGATCAGCCTGATATTGTACCATTTGTGGCCGGAAGGGCCGAAGGTCAGAGTGAATCGCCGGAGAGCGCCGGTGCGAAGAATTCCGCTCGGGACCAAGACATCTTGAAAACTGAACAAGCGATTTGGAGGAACAAGAAGAAAGAGATGGGTTTACGAGAGGCCCAAAAGCGAAGAACCTTGAGGAAATTGAGAGTCTTTGTGGGCACGAAAGCGGGCTATCTTTGTGAGCATGAGGGAGGAAAATGCCGAGAGCACAAACAAACCAGAACCAGACAGGTGCCTGTTAGATGCTAATGGAATGTGGTGGGAGGATGACGACTTATATCTCGCCCACCTGACGAAGACCAGGCGCGGTGGCCAACCAGACAGCACCTGGTACCTCGAGGAGGTAGACCATATGACTAGAAGTGGGCGGTATTTCAAGCCCCCACACCTTGATCAACCTGAGGTATCGGGGAAAGATAAAGAAGCGGAAAAGCAGAGGGAGAAGCAAGTTGAAGAGGAGGCTGTACTGAAGCAGCTAAAGAAAATACAAGCAGACATCTCCATCTGGGGACTGCTTATGGCTTCTAGGGTACACAGACAGGCTGTCCTTTCTGCTATGGACAAAGCCAAACTTTCCATTGAAACTACCCCAGAACACCTAGTTGGTCTGGTCTTCCCGGGAGGAGGTTCCCCGGCTCTGACCTTTTCGGATAAGGAATTGCCGCCTGAGGGCGTGGATCATAACAGACCTCTCTACATCTCTGTAGAATGCAGGGACAAATGGATTCCGGTGGTACTGGTTGATACCGGATCCGCTATTAATGTCTGCCTGCGGCGGGGCGCTTATGCAATTGGGTTAAAGCCTGCGGACTTCACCCCAACTTCTCAAGTGATCAAAGCCTATGACAATACAAGTAGGGATGTCCTGGGGACAGTAAAAATTCAAACCAAGATTGGGCCGGGACAACAAGAGGTAGATTTTCATGTCTTGGAGGTCCCTGCATCTTTTAACATGCTTTTGGGGCGACCCTGGTTGCATCAGGTGAAGGCCGTCTCATCTACTCTACATCAAATGGTGAAATACCCCTATGGAAAGGGAGTAGCCATTGTTTTTGGAAATTCGTCAATCCATCCTCCTCCCGAGGTATCTACGCCAGTCCTGGAGATTGAACACGGCATGGAGGATATGTTTATATCGGGATTTACCTTGGCTGAGGCCCGGGTGGTACAAAATGTTATGGCTGTGAATGAGGGTGTGTATGTCAGCGCTCAAGCCGTCTACCTCATGAACAAGCTACAGCATATCCCGGGGATGGGATTGGGAAAAAGTGGCAGGAAAGGAGTTGCAACGTTGGCCGAAGTGCCACATAATCCACATACCTTTGGGTTAGGTTATCTGCCTACCAAAGAAGACTGGACGAGGAAAGGAAAGGAAATGGCAGGCGGGGCAGGCGGCAGTGGGAAGCCTTTTGATCTAATACATAGGCCCATCTGGTACCTGAGCAGACGCCGTCCGGGAGGAAGATTTTCCATTTTTGCGGCTTCCCGAGCCATGGTTTAACGCGGAGAGGAAGCGCGTGCAGGTTTCAAATCTTCTTCGACTGCAACTATCCGGATGACGTTGCTGCGGAAGCGCAGACCCAACAAGCGAGGCCGAGAATAAGGCAGAGGATGCTGAGGGCACGGAATTGGAAATGGGGGTAGCACTGGCATGTCTCCTCTCTGATCCTCCGATCGACCAAGATTGCTTAGGGAATAACTTCATGGTCTCCATGATTGGGGATGAAACGGCTGTGAGCCAACCGGCAGCTATCTTGGACGCATCCATCGCACCCTCTCTCATTTGGCAGTACGAGGAGGGATTCTTATCCAGCAGTTCCGGTCGGTAGTGGCCGAATCTGATTCCACCAAGTCTTGTGAGTCGAGTCGAATCGATTCGGCTCGTGAGTCTGAGTCTCAGTACTCTGAGGTGTCAACTCGGATGTCACAGTCCTGTCCAGGTCGTCTTTTTCCTTTTCTTTTGAGTCTATTGTAACAGAAGAATTGGACGATTTGGATGAACGTAATGAGAATGAGGTGAATGTGATTTCCGAGTACTTTTCTGTGCCCCTAATTTATTGCATTAATTCAGACTTTCAAAATTTTGATCAAAACGACGAGGACGAAGTTCCTCCGGTTTCTGACGTCTAATTGAGCAAGAGCGAGAGGTTTGTTAAACCCTTAATGGATGAAATCATTTACGTGAATATTAGTCTTGAGGAGGACCCGCTACGGTCCAGATCGGGTCCACGTTGTCTTCAGAGGAACGCAGCGCTTAGTCGCTTTATTAAAAGATTTCAAAGATGTTTTCGCGTGGTCCTCGAAGACATGCCCGAATCGATCCCGAGATTGCGACATCGGATCCCCTTGACCCGAGGCCCGACACATCAAGCGAAGCTCAGAAGGATCCGCCCGGATTGGGCTCTTAAGATCAAAGAAGAGGTCACCAAGCAAATTGACGCAGGCTTCCTGCTAGTATCAGAATATCCGACTTGGTTGGCCAACATCGTTCCGGTGCCGAAGAAAGATGGCAGAATCCGGGTGTGTGTAGACTTTAGGGATCTGAACAGAGCTAGTCCGAAGGACGACTTTCCCTTGCCACACATTGATGAGCTAGTGGACTTCACAGCAGGGCATGCGCTGCTCTCATTCATGGATGGCTTCTCGGGGTACAATCAGATAGTAATGGCGCCGGAAGACAGAGAAAAGACTGCATTCACTACCCCGTGGGGAACCTACTGCTACCGGGTTATGCCGTTTGGGTTGAAGAATGCTGGGGCTACTTATCAACGAGCCGCGACCACAATATTACATGATATGATCCACAAAGAGGTTGAGGTGTACGTGGACGACATGATTGTCAAGTCCAAAGAAAGAGAGGGCCATTACACCGCCTTGCACAAATTTTTCCAAAGGATCAGGGAATTCAGGTTGCGGCTGAACCCTCAGAAATGTACGTTTGGTGTTACAGCGGGGAAAATGCTGGGGTTTCTGATTACACAAAAGGGCATCGAGGTCGACCCTTCCAAAATCAAGGCCATCTTAGAAATGCCACCACCGAGGACTGAAAAGGAGGTGCGAGGCTTTCTGGGTAAAGTGCAATTCATAAGACGGTTTATTTCAAAACTAACCTTGACTTGTGAACCACTTTTTGGTCTTCTGAAGAAAGGCAAGAAGTTCCAATGGGACGGCCGATGTCAAGCTGCGTTTGAACAGATTAAAGAATATCTACAGAACCCGCCCGTTTTATCGCCAGCGGAACCAGGGAAACCGTTGATTTTGTATCTGTCAGTAACGGAGACCACGATGGGCTGCATGCTTGCGCAAGAATCAGAAGATAAGGTGGAAAGAGCCATCTACTATTTGAGCAAGAAGATGCTGGAATACGAGACCCGGTATACGCCACTGGAAAAGGCTTGCCTAGCTTTGGTATGGGCTACCAGGAAGCTGCGACTCGGTAATGCTGGTTTCGCGTCTCGATCCCATCAAATATCTTTTCGAGAAACCGGTAACTTCGGGTAGGCTAGCTCGTTGGTTCTTTGTTGCTCTCGAATTTGATCTCACATACGTGGCCAAAGTCGATAAAAGGCGAAGCGATAGCGAGTTCCTTGCCGACCATCCGGTTGAGGGATGAAGCGATTGAGTACCTATTCCCGGATGAAGCAATTACGCATATCGGCGAGGAAACTTGGACAATGTACTTTGTGAGGCGTCAAATCAACATGGGTATGGGATAGGAGTGTTCTTGTGCACCCGACAATTCCGTATCCTCTAGCCTTCAAACTCCGGTTCAAAGTCTCAAATAATGAAGCGAATATGAAGCGTGCATTCTTTGGTTTGGAAGCGACCACGGAATTAGGGGCAAGGCAATTTGGACGTCATTGGGGATTCGAACCTTGTTGTGTCTCAAGCTAAAGGAGACTGGAAAGTAAAAGAGGAAAATATGATGATGTATCACCAAACCTTGGATTTACTGATTCCTCGGTTTGAGAAGCTGAATTTCGCTCATCTACTAAGAGAGAACAACAAGTTCGCAGACGCTTTAGCAACTCTATCATCCATGATAGAAATCCCGTGTGGAGTCCGAATGCGTCCAGTCATTATTGACCAGAAATTTACACCTGCCTATGAGTCGATTGCAGCCATAAATGAAGTTCAGGACGAGCACCCCTGGTATCATGACATCTGGAATTTCTTGGAAACAGACACGTACCCGCCAGGGGTGAATGCCAAAGACAAGAGGGCAATAAGAAGGTTGGCCGTTCAGTTCATCATCTGCGGGGGTAAACTGTATAGAAGGGGTCATCTGGGAATGCATAAACTGTGTGTTGATGCTGAAGAGTCCAAGCGTCTGATGGAAGCCATCCATGGGGGTGAATGTGGTGCACATATGAATGGGGTGATGTTGGCACGGAAGATCCTTAGACAGGGTTATTATTGGTCCACCCATGGAGGAGGATTGTATCGGTTTTGTTCGGCGATGCCACAAATGTCAGATCCATGCAAATCGCATGAACATCCCGCCGTCGAAGCTGTACAACATGACTTCGCCATGGCCATTTTCAGTCTGGGGAATTGATGTGATCGGGGCCGTCACGCCGAAAGGGTCGAATGGGCATGAGTTCATCCTCGTAGCGATAGATTATTTCACAAAGTGGGTTGAGGCCCAATCTTATGCAGTGTTGAAAGCTTCACACGTTGCTAAATTCATCAGAAACAACATTATCTGTCGCTACGGAGTCCCAAATGAAATAGTTTCAGACAATGGTTCCCACTTCAAGAAGGAGGTGATTGACTTGTTGGAGAAATACAATGTGGCTTTTCATAAGTCATCTACTTACCGGCCGCAAACCAACGGAGCAGTTGAGGCCGCCAACAAGAACGTCAAGCGCATATTACAGAAGATGGTGGAAACCTATCGGGTGGCGGACAAATTGCCGTTTGCTCTGGGACTCTGAGGACTTCGATCGAGAACTTCTTTGGGGCGACTCGTACTCATTGGTCTATGGGATGGAGGCCGTTACGCCTATTGAGATTGAGGTCCCGTCATTACAGTATTGGCGAGTGCGGATAAGCGGCAGTTAGCGACAAAAGCAGTTGAGGAACTCATGCTTTTTGATGAAAGAAGACCGAAAGCACATACCACATCCAAGGTTATCAACGAGAATTGCTCGGCTTTTAACAAGAAGGTTAAGTCCGAAATTTGAAAAAGGAGATTTGGTACTCAAAGACAACCGAGCTCCCATCCACGACCCAAGGGGCAAGTTCGCACCAATTGGATGGTCCTTACATCATCAAGTCAATCTGGTCGGTGGAGTGTGGTTACGATGGATCTAGATGGCTTGGAGTTTTCCCAACCGATCAACATGGACAAGTTGAAGAAATATTATCCCTGAGAGGCTCGCTAGGCCGAAAACCCGAAAGGGCGACCTAGGCAAAATTCAGAGCATAGAAAATTTGAAATTATAAAAACTGAGCTCGCAAGGTTGAAAACCCGCAAAGGGCGGCCTTGGCAAAAGTTAGAGCGCAAAAGGAGAGCAAAAATACTCGAGCGAACCTAATCCTGAACTACGTAAGACTTGATTCCCATCTTTGGGATACGTAGGCAGCTTCATCTTGAAGTTCAGTCACAATCTTTTCCCCGATCAACTTTGTCCATTTTGATCATCTCAGTCATCTCTATTCATCAGCATTTATCGTGATCTCCGGTACAGTGCTATTCAGACTAGGGGCAACTTTCCGTTGCCACACATTGCCGAGGCACCTTTTTCAGACTAAGGGCAACTTTCCAGTTGCTAGGATTCGGGGTTGTGCATCTCAGTGACAGATCTCAAGCGTGTCCAGTTCTGATCCATATCGAAAATAGTTTTGAAAAGTTTTAATAAAAGTTGACTTTGTTCAAATTAATCTTTTCACAACCAAGACCATTTTTGGACCAAAAGCGGAGAATTTCCAGTACCACAACTTTCAATTTTATTGATTTCAAAACAGAGTTCTTCTGCTCTTGCATACAATTGAGGTTGCTTTTTATTACATTCATAAAGAAAACTTGAAAGTACTAATAAAGCAATAAATCTGGGGCATAGTCCAGTCAGGTGTCCCTGCGCCCCCTACCAGAGCTTGTTGAAGCCTCAGATGCCAACCTAGGCCCGACCTATGCCTCCTCATTGAGCCAATCCCAGCACTCATCAGATAAAGTGCAACTGAAAACAGGGGCAGGGGCCAGAAGCTCTCTAACTCTCCATGCTGCGGCCTGTCGAGCCAACTGTGCGCCTCGAACTGGAAATGTGGCCGGATATTCTATCTCCTCCGGTGGGCAAGTCTGATTGTGGCCAAACTGGCGCAGAATACGGAAAGGGAAGTAGAAAACACAGTGAGTCAAGCCGATCAGTCGAATCCCGACCTGTCGGGATATGCTATAACTCATTGCCGGGAGATTGAGCCAAGGGCAGCGCCAAGCAATGCGATCTGCCGACAGGTGGCACATCCATTCAAACCACCAGCTCTCATCAAGAGCATTCACTAGGCGTTAGAAAAAGTAGCCATGGTGAATAAGCGGGACAAGAGTCCACAACTTGCAATTTATCCATCAACCATATCTGGAGAGGGATGGAAAATGAGAGAATAAAGAATAGAGAGATGTGCGATGAGAAAAAAAGTAAGATAAGGGTTTTGTGAGAAAAAACGAGCCCGAGGGCCGAGTGATGTGAGCAAATATACATGTGAGCTTGGGAGGGAAACATTACCTGTAGCAGTAGTGGACTCCCTGCAAACCTAGTTGTCTCCCGACGGTAGAAAGCATCCAAACCCATCAATGTCTCGGCCAGAGTCATGGCATTACAACTCTTTCCTTCTCTCAAACCTTGGGCGACTTCAATCAAACGAATGCTAGCTCCTCCGGACCCCGAGACGAACAGAAAATGAGATAGTAGGCACAAACAGAGGCGTCTTTGGGAAGCCTTGCCGATGAGTGGTTCTTTGCGATCACCAAAGCGATGCATCGAATCGGAATGTCCAACATTCCATCACCAATCAGAGATCTAGCGTCATGCGCGTTAAGGCCGCACATCCGCCCTAAGGCTTGGGCATAGCTAAAATTGAGCTGGGGCAGAATTTCCTCACTTCGCTCGGACTCCATCAAGATTTGAAAATCTTCAAAAGTCGGACATACCTCTTGCCCGCCAAAGCTAAAGACGTGCGTCACCGGGTTCCAAAACCTTGCCGCGGCAGAGAGGAAAGGAAGATGCAGTGGAGTCCGGCTTAGCGTGAATAGTGCATTCAAGCCAAAACCCCGGAAATTCAACTTCTCCGAACCATCTAAAGAAGAAATCCAACATGTGAGATTTTCGGTGAGAAATGCTTCCATTTTTGTGAGGAAAGGTGATGAAATGAATAAGTTCCAAGAGTGGAGCTTTTATAGGAGGCTAAAACACTGTTCAAGGGACACTTGTCAACATTTCGGTGGTTGTGGGAGGGGTGGCCGGCCGGCCACCTATCCTAGTAGGCCGGCCACCTTTTCGTCTTCAAAAGCGAAATGCTTTCGGCCTCACATTGGGTCCCGTTTTGCCCGCCGGAAGAAAGTTTGAAGCATTTGCATGCATCGGGAATGTCGAAGGCCTCCATTTCTCTCGATTTCGGGTACATTCCGTTATCCAGATTGTCCGTCTGAAGTATGTTTTGTTTTGCTTATCGAGTTGTTGTTTTGTTTATCGAGTTGTAAGTTTTGTCGAGCTGTCGCATTTTGTGTTTTGAGTTGTCACTCTTTTTGGTTATACAATTTTGTTAAGTCTTGTCTAATGAGTCGTTAACATTGTTGTACTTTGTTTATCGAGTTGTAAACTTGCTAAGATTCTGTTATCTCTTAGTGAGTCGATTTGTTTTTATTTGTTGCGTCGGTTCATTACCTGACCCGGTAAATACATGAAGCACATTTTCATTCAATTCCATTTTGTGCAAAATGATGCGATGCGATGTTAAGAATTTCAAATACAAACATCCTTTCAAAAGCTGTTTCATTCATCATTTTTTACAACAGAATAAAAGGTGTACAAGTTTTACAGAAATTAAAACTGCCTAAACAATGTGCAAAGTGCTACAAACTACTAGCTAAAAAGTAGAATAAAGCAGGAAATAACATCAGTGTCCTCGCGAACGAGAATGTGGAGGCCCTCTCATCCTCTTCTGCGGGATAATCTCTGCATCACCATCACCATCCGAATCGGAGCTGTCATCCTCCGGATCTCCCTCAGGCTCATCTCCGCTCCCGGAACCAAGACCGGAACCTCCTTCGCCAGGAGATGCCTCTGACACATGATCTGCGACCTCCTCCTCGTCATCCTCGACAATGGGTGCCCTGCGTCTGCGAGACGAACCTGCTCCTCGAGCTCCTCGGTAAGGCCGGGACGGCCCAGCTCCTTGAGTCCCTGTACCTCGAGTGGGTCTAGCGCCTCGACCTCTCTGAAAAGGCCCGGGGGGCCCACCTCGTGTCGAAGCATGCACGGGAGGCATCTGAAAATGAAAAGTGCAATCCATCAGTTCAGACATAAAAGCAGGTGCAAATACAGTATGTAAGTGGGGTGTGTGTCAGATGTGTTCTACACAGCCTATCAGTGTAATGGAATGTTTAAAGCCAGAGCATTAACAAAAATATGATAAATACAAGAAAGATGAAGGGTACCTGGAAGCCCATGATGGACATCTGTGCCTCTCTACGCAGGACCATCCCCTCCAGTGAGGCCACCACCCCGAGCATCTGGTCTACATACTCCCGAGGTAGCTGCAGACACGAGCTCAACTCATCAATACATAAATAACTTCCAAAATGTCTGTGTGACGAATGAAAAATAGTAGAACATACCGGTGGTGAGTCAGGATCACTGACGTATCTGTGACCAGGCATCGGAGGCTCCATCGGGATCGGAATCAGGATCGGAGGAGTAGCCCCATACTGCCAACTCGTCAATTCAGTCGGCATCTCTGGCCATCCAGGGTGATCAAGAGTCGGAGGGATCGGAGGAATTGAACTGCCTCTACCTCTAGATGTGCCGGCCCTGCTAGAAGAAGGGATATCTGTAGCACGGGCGCGACTCGAAGATGGTGCGCCAGTGGACCTCCGTGGTGGAGCCCGTACTCCCGACAGGGAGGGCATCAGGTATATGCGGCGATAGGTGGCGTAGTTCCCCTCAAGAAGATGTAATAAAGCATCACTGCCCTGCATAGCACTACTGACCTCCTCAGGGGATAATCTATCAGCAGTCCGCATGGTGTCTGGAGGCACAGCAGGAGGGTCCTGAGAATTGCCCCCCTATATTTGACGCTGAAAACGTTCCCCTAGGAACCAAGCCCTGCCGACTGGTCCCTCGAGAAGGAACCTGTACTGGGAACTAGTCGACCCTCCGGGGAACTGATTGTCGAGGTCATCGCCAAAGACTGCCCAGGGCTGCCAAGTGATCTGCGGACAACCAGTGCATAAATCAATCAGAAATCAGAATATATAACAGATCAAAAATGAAAGGAGCTGAGAGTTCTGAAATACCTCTGTCGCTCGAGCGATGTCAAAATCTTGTCAGAGAGAAGAGTCTCTCGAGGCCTCGGTAGATGCTCACCCTCAAACATCAATGAATCTGGAGTCGGAGGCCCCGCCACCTCCATCTCCGGAGCTAATGTGGGAAAATACACATACACCCATAGTGAAAAGCGATGTAGAATGTGAATCTGAGAATGCAAAGTCGCGTGTGTGCAATGAACAAGCAATAAGGAGCAAGAAATGTAAATCAAGAGGACAGAATGTACCTCGGGCTCTCCAATGGCCAGAGTAAGTCCCTCGTGTGCGAGGCTGCGCTCATGTAATAAAGACTGGTAGCCAAGGCGGTCCGTCCCAATCATCTTGGCCGACACAGAGAGGTCTACCAGAGCACTCAGAGATATAATCCTACCATGTTCCTCTATCGGCAAACAAGGTGGTGCCAAGAGATACATAAGGAAACCGGCAGGCATCTTGCTCCGCCTCCTCAGGAGTCTCAGGCTCCATCTGTGGCCTCCGGAAATGGGAAGCAAACCAGGAGTATCGGACCCTCCCCGAACCTCTGTCTACAGGCGGGTGTACCCCCAATAGGTGCATCCAGGCAGCCTCCCACTGACCCATATCCTCGTCATAGGGAATGGGCCCACCGCCTACGTCTAGGCCAGTGAGTCTGACAAAGTCCATGAGGTCATGGTCATATCCCCGGTGGCAGAAAAATGGAAAGAATTGGTGGTGTCCCACCATCTCTCCGCCAAAGCAGCAAATAAAGTCCTACTGATGAGGCAATGAGATAACCCTCTGCAGAATGGCCCGAAACCTGCAAAGTCAACCAATCCCCGGACAGCTTCCGGAAGCTCAAAATACCACTCCCTCGCAGCGACGGAGCCATATCCTCGCACTGTGCGAGAGTGAACCTGCATTTCGAATAAATGCATAGATCAGCAAATGAAGTGAAAATGAGCTGCGTGCAAATGGAGTGAAAATGGGCTGCATGTTCAGTGAATTTGGTATTTGGGTTGCGTGTTCAAAGTTTCAGAAAATCAGTGGGCTATGTGTTCGCTTCAAGTTTGGGACTGTGTGTTCTACTTTCAAATCAGTGGGCTGTGTGTTCGCTTCAAGTTTGGGACCGTGTGTTCTACCTTCTAATCAGTGGGCTGTGTGTTCGCTTCAAGTTTGGGATTGTGTGTTCTACTTTCAAATCAGTGGACTGTGTGTTCGCTTCAAGTTTGGGACTGTGTGTTCTACTTCTAATCAGTGGGCTGTGTGTTCGCTTCAAGTTTGGGACTGCGTGTTCTACTTTTAATCAGTGGGCTGTGTGTTCGCTTCAAAATTTGGTATGCTCGTTAAAATCTGAGTTTTGGGGTGTGTGTTCTACTCTCAATCGATTAAACGTGTGCTCGCTTCAAAATTTGAGGCGTGTGTTGAAAATCTGGGTTTTGGGACTGTGTGTTCTACTTTTAGTCAATATGTGCTGTGTGCTCATTTTCAACTTCGGGTTGTGTCTTCGGTGAATCAATGTTTGAGCTGTGTGTTCAGTTTCTAACTAATGTGCACTGTGCGTTCACAATTATTCAAATATGCCAGGTGTTCATGAAATTCAAGTGTTTAAGTTACATGCTCAGGATGCAAGTATCATGTCATGAGTTCAACTATGTGTCTAAGCATGGCAGGAGTATGAAATGCACGAGAAATACAGAGAATAAAGTGAAATACCTCTGCATCGTAGGAGAGGTGCTGCTCCGGCTCTCGTAGAAGAAGATCCCCGGGTGCTCGATCGTTGAATGCGGTGAAATGACGAAAAGTGGCTCGCGGAAGCCTATGCACCGCTGGAGCATAACGATCGGGAATGAAAGGGCGGACCCTCGGGGGCAATGTCATGAGATCAAAATCATCCCCGGCACCTGGAGGACCTCCACCGAATGGAAAATGACCTGCCATATCGAGAAATCTGCAAAGAAGAGCAAAAATGAGCAAAATGGGCCAAAATTGGAAAAAGTCAACAAAAGTCAACTCTCGGGAAATGAAAAGTCAACAAAAGTCAACCCCCGGGAAAATTTTCCAAATAATGAGACAAAATTACCTCAAGTGGTGAAAACGAGAAGAGAAGCCCCAAAGTCGAAATTTAGTCGCTTCAAAGTGCTTGAATCTGAAAGATTTCGCAAAAACAACTTGCGTGGGAGGCCGAGGGGCGCGTATAAAATGCAGATCTGAAAGAGAAAATGGCTTAGAGAGCAAGAGGAGAGAATTCCACACTTGGGGGTGTGATTTCGGAGGCAATGGGCAAGCATATATATAGAAATCCTGAAAATGACCATTTTGCCCCTGCTTTTAGCAAGTGGTCGGCCGGCCACCTAACCTGGCTGGCCGGCCACCCCCTTTTTCTCCCCTGGCCGATGGCCTCTCCTAGGGTGGAGACCTGGCCGACCATGTTCCCCCCCCCTCCCCTACCTCTCTGCAAATTTTGAGGAAAATCGAAGCTCCCGGGACCCGAAAAAGTTGAAGAAAAGTACACTTTCTGGCGCCATTGTTCAATAAACTTTAATTGCAATTATTGACATGTGTCTCATCATTATTCATCAAAATCGGAGTGTATCCTTTTTAAACATGTTGTGACCTCTCCGGAATGTAAATCAGAGGCCGCGATCGAGTTGCCGTCGCCAAATGCGCGTTTTTCAGCTTGTTGTTACGCAACGAACCGGGCACCCTCACTTATGTTCGTTTTGCATTATTTGGCTCATAAGTTGCATTCTCATCAATGTTTTGTATTGTCATACGTGTTCTCTTGATGTACCATACTTCTATGCTTGAACATGCATTGTCGCGCGTTATCTTTTCTCGCATTGTGGTGTATCCTTTCACCGACACTGTGTGTGTCAAACTTTTCGAATCACAGGAATCGCATTGAATATGTGTTGTTAGCATGTTGTTCTTGTTGAATTTCTCTATTTTGCGAGCCGCGATGTATGTATACGGTTCATTTGAAATTTGGTGCGACCAGACGAATCGCGCAGGTATCGTATCTTCTCCGTGTGAGACGCGACGAGAATTGAAGGATTCTCCGCATTCCTAACTGCATGAAATGTAGTCGTTACTTCGCTGCTTTGCATTCTTGCTTAAAACTGTTGCATCTATTTGTCAATACTTACTTCATTACAGCTTGTTGCACTTGCACAATCACTTGGCTCCGTGCCTATCATTTGCATTCTTGCCCCACCCTGCCTGCGGGCACACATTTCTGTTTATCCTGTATGATTGTCTAAGTCTTCGGCCTTGTCAAAAATGGGTAGTCTCTGGGCTTTGACATTCACTCTCGTCACTTCTTGACTTCGAAGTTACATCAAAGAGGGGCAATCAGAGACACCCATTTTTGACCGATCTTAAGACTCGACGTCACCGCTTGGCGCTTCGGTGATGTTGCATCTTGTGCTCGTTCAAGTCTCGAGTCGTGGCGCATACGCCTGCCTCCGGACTTAGAACCCTCTTCTCTACCTTGTCTCGGTTTGCGAACTAGACTCGGTTTCTCTGTTTTCTTCCACGAGGAAGGGTAGTCTATAGACTATCTCCGGTGGCCGTGTAATTTTCGTGGCCGTAGGCCATTCTGCCATTTCGAGCCGGTTCGGTTTTGGACCGTTAGGCCGTGTGCCTCGGCACGGGACCGCCCAACCATCTTCGAGTTCTCCGGTTTTGGCTTGCACCTGCTGTTTTATAGTTCCGAGGAACACTGGGCCTCGATGCCCACTCGTGGCCGTATGCGCTTCGGTGCTTCTGTAGGTTTTCGGGACCGAATCGCGGTTTGGGCCCGAGCATTCATTTCGCATCCGTTTTCTCCGGTTTTGGCGAGACCTCTGTTTTAGCATTCCGAGGAACCACTGGGCCTGATGCCCACTTCGTGACGTCGCCACTTCCGGTGCACATGGGTTTTGGGACTCTGAATGCGGTTTTGGTCGAGCATTCATTTTGCATCGATTTTCTCGATTTTTGGCGAGAACCTCTGTTTTGTCATTCAGGAACACTGGGCCTCTGATGCCCACCGTGGCGTATGCCACTTCCCGCACTTTTTGACCCATTTTGGGATCCGAATTGCTCGGTTTTAGCGGCGTTCATTTCTCATTAGTTTTTGTTCAAATTTGGCGGTACCTCTGTTTCAACACCAGAAGATCCTTTGGGGGTGGGAGGCCAGCAATTATCCCAGATAACGGTTTCGCTCCTCGGAGCCGTTTTTCTCACTTCCGGGCCAATGTTGAACACCCTGGGGGTATTTTCTTCCAACCAAAGCTACATAACTGTGATCAGGGGACATGGGAGGACCCTAAACAAGCATGGTCGGCCAGAAAATTGGAAGTTCATTTTTGGGCCTCTCCTTCAAGCTCTATGTTGTGGCTCTTGCTTCAGTGTTGCCAAATTCCAACCTTGGAACCTTGTTCCACACATCTGGGAGGACACCAAGGGTATATGGTCGGCCGAAATGGTGCATTTCATTTTGAGGCTCTCCTTCAAGCTCTATGTTGTGGCTCACCTTGAGTTGCAGATTCGACCTTGGGGCCTTGATCTACACACATGGGAGGACACCACTGCATGGTGGTCGACCCGACAATTTTTAGTTCATTTTTTGGGGGTGGCCAGCCGGCCATGGTGAGTGGATGGCTGACCAGGTGGGGTGGCCGTGGCCACCTCCTGTAGATTACTGGCGGCCCGACTTCTTGCTTTCAAGTCTGTTGTCCGGATATTTTTGCTGAAATATCACCCCATCCGGGGGATATTTTGGGAGGGAAAGCTTGGATGCTTCTCCCTCCCCTTTTACACCTTTTCTCCCTTATTTAAAGGAACCAAGAGCTCCTTTGCCTAGGTTAGAAAAAATTGCCTCAAGACATCCCTCTCTCAAAGCTTCATTTCCATAGCCAAAACCTTGAAAAACTTCCAAGTTCCTAGCTCCCCTCTTCATCAACCCTTAGCTCCACCATCAACACTACCATTCCAGCAACAAGGAAGTGTTCTCCAAGGGTTAAGAAGCAACAAATTCAGGCCAAGAAGTAGCAACACTTGGATCTTCAAGGGTAAGTCTCCAAATCTCATCTTTGTAGCATAATTTTCCATCCTATTTTTACCCTATTTCCTTTTGTTTTTGGGGCTCCGACCCCTACTGGCTTTAGGCTTATTTTGAGCCCCTCTACAACTTTTTAGAAGGGCTCAACTTCATTTGGTGTCCCTATGATACACTTGTCTCAATATCTAGCATGTATGTCACAATCTTGCATGCTATTTTTAACCTATTTTCATTTGTTTTTGGGACTCCGACCCCTACTGGTTTTGTGCTTATATTGAGCCCCTCTACAACATTGTAGAAGGGATCAACCTCATTTGGCCATCCCATATACCACCTCCCTTTGAAATCCACTTTAGGCCCTACTTCTCGCATGTTTTGTATCCTTTTGTGCTTTTGGTTTTGGCTTTTGGTCAGAACTGAAATGGGTCTTTTTTTGACCCCCTTTACATGTTTCATGAATAAAGTTTTATTGTTTGGTGTATGCTTTGCATATCTCTTGTTATAACCTCTGTTGGGCTCCATTTTGCATAGAATTTATAGCATGTTTATGTTCTGTTTTTGGGGCTTCCATCTTCTGTAAATGTGCTTATTTTTAGGCCCTCTTCAATTTTTTAGAAGCATGTTTGTTCATTTGGGGTTTGTATATATCACTTGTCTCAATACCCTTCTTTTAGCCCCTATTCTTGCATGCTTTTGTTGCTATATCTATGCTTGCATTTTGGCCATGTTTGTTACTGAAAAATGCTATTTTTTGGGACTGTCTTGCCACTGGTTTTGCTGTCATGTGCTGATTTTGCATGTTTAGTATGGCTATAGGCCATTTCGGGTGCCTAATTTCACATTTCGGGATGATTGCATGCATCGGTTCTCATTTCGCATCATTTCGGGTCTGTTTTCCCCTCCATTTAGTGGCTGAAATTTGGTTTTCATGCTTGCATATCATTTCCCATGTCATTTTATGCCTTAATGCATTGCCTCGGTTTGCGTGCCTGTGGGCACGCACTTCGAGGCACCTCCGTTTTATCCGACGGCCTCCTATGTGAGTGAGCTGAGGCTCTCCCATGTTGGTGTAAGCCCATCGCGGCATTCCGTGTGCCATTTCATTGCATTTTATCATCGCCTCGGTTTGCGCGCCTGTGGGCACGCGTTTCGAGGCACTTCGGTTGTATCCGATTATCTTATTTCATCATCGCCTCGGTTTGCGCGCCTATGGGCACGCGTTTCGAGGCACTTCGGTTGTATCCGATTATCTCATTTCATCATCGCCTCGGTTTGCGTGCCTGTGGACGCGCATTTCGAGGCACTTCGGTTGTATCCGATTATCTCATTTCATCATCGCCTCGGTTTGCGTGCCTGTGGGCGCGTATTTCGAGGCACTTCGGTTGTATCCGATTATCTCATTTCATCATCGCCTCGGTTTGCGCGCCTGTGGGCACGCGTTTCGAGGCACTTCGGTTTTATCCGATTTTCATTGCATTTCATCATCGCCTCGGTTTGCGTGCCCGTGTGCACACATTTCGAGGCACTTCAGTTTTATCCATTTTTCATTGCATTTCATCATCGCCTCGGTTTGCGTGCCCGTGTGCACGCATTTCGAGGCACTTCAGTTTTATCCGTTTTTCATTGCATTTCATTATCGCCTCGGTTTGCGCGCCTGTGGGCACGCGTTTCGAGGCACTTCGGTTTTATCTGATTTTCATTGCATTTCATCATCGCCTCGGTTTGCGCGCCTGTGGGCACGCATTTCGAGGCACTTCGGTTTTATTCGATTCCCTTCATATCATCGCCTCGGTTTGCGTGCTCGTGTGCACGCATTTTGAGGCACTTCGATTTTATCCGATTTGCATTTCATACCATCGCCCTGGGTTTACGTGCCCGCGTGCACGCTTTTCGAGGCATCTTATTTTCATCTCATTTTCATCCGAATTGTGCATACTAGGCTGTATCTTAGATTACATTCATACATTTCCTCGATTTGCGTGCCTATGGGCACATATTTCGAGACATCTCATTTTCATGGCATTGTGCATGCTATATCACATATTAATTGCATTTCATGCATATCATGCATATTGCACGGGAAACGAGGCACGCTTTAAGACTCAGTAACGGAACGGGTCTCAATTCCCAAGTCACCGACACTCCAGATTACCCATGATGGAGTTAGGTTTTGTTGTAGCATTCACCTACATTCATCCCTACATTGAGTTGTGCAATTCGACTCCTCGGCCATCATGCATCGGTATGCACGATTGGTGGCACGAGGATCGAGGCATGCATACATTTATGAAATACATTGCTATGCCCTCTTCCTGCTCTCTGTTACAGCAAAACCGAGGATCAACAACCTTTTGGAGTCTGGCGCGCATTTCGAGAAATACTGCAAACAGAGGCTAATCAGGGCATCCCAGTGGATTTCCGCCCGAGGTAGCCCATGAGTAATCCCTATCGAAGCAGCGATCCACGGCCTGGCGCCATTCTGACTTTCTTAGTTTAATTTGTCAATTAATTAGAATTTGTATATTTATTCGGACTGTATTATTCGGACTGTATATTTATTCGGACCCTCTACGCGAGGGCAATGTTGTAATAAGGGTGTGTGAGTGTGATGTATGTCTTCCAACCCCCATTTCTTTCTCCCTTTTATTTACCCGCTTTGAATGGTTAGATATAGGGCATATTTCAATTAGCATAACAGTATGACAGCATGTTTGCATCATTCATCTGTTTTGCACGCATCTGCCTCGCACATCATACAAACCGTGACAGATTTCAATTCCAAGTTGAGTACTTGATAGCTGTTGCATCTCATATGCCATATTTAGAATAGCCGAGCCTGCTATAGTTTGCATCTTTGCATGTGTTGCATTAGGCAACTCTGTATACTTAGGATCATGCATGATTTCTAATCAATTTTCTGTTTTGGCTTGGAGTACTCGGTAAGTTTTATGCTTTAGCATCCTTGCATGCGTGTGAGTGTTGCCATGATAGCATACTTGCCATGAGGCTATCTGCTTATGTGATATAACTGCATTGAATGCCTGTGGGTGGAGGTTGAGTTATCTGAATTGGGACAATTCATTGACTGTTTGTTTTAAGCCCACTAGATAGTGGCAAAATCATTGTTTTCCTAAGCCCACCTGAGGGTGGCAAATCCGCATTTTAGCCTACTTGAGGGTAGCACCATCACACCATTTTCAAACAAACAAACATGAAATGTTTTGTTCCAATTCAGACGGCCCAGTCTATACTTATTTGCTGCAAGCACCACATAGTAACCTAGGCTAATAATCGGAATAAGAGCATACGATGTTTTCAAAAACAGATATCATGGTTAGTAGAGGCCGGTCTTTGACCGGGCGAGCGGGGGTGCTCACGATGTGACCTTCCCCAATCGTACCTAAGTTCCCGAGCCAACTTTGGTGATGACGGACACATGGCCTTTGGCACCGAGTTAGGGTTTCCTAAATTTCCCATTTTAAAAAATATTTATGTGGCGACTCTGTTATCTGGCAAAGCAGTCCATGTTTGGCACTTCTTTCAAAAAATCTGTTTTTCTCAAACACGATTTGCCGGATTTGGACTCTTTGGTTCAAGATTTGGAACCGCAACAAAATCGAGTCCGAACTGTAGCGAGGTCCCTCGCGGGCGTTGTTACATTGACATGCTTAGTTTTGATGTCATATTGGGTATGGACTGGTTATCATCATACCGGGCTATTATAGATTGCTACCGTCAGAAAGTTACTGTATGTACCTTGAGTGGCGATTGCTTTTATTTCTTGGGGGACCGGGTGGATAGAGTCTTTTCATCGGTATATGATCTGCATGGGCGGAGTGAACTTAGTTGTCTCCTTGCTAGCTTTTTGAGTAATGAGTGTGATGAAATTCGGGTTAAATTGCTGAGGGTAGTTCGTGAATACTCGGATGTTTTTCCCAAGGATCTTGTCAGTTTACCGTCTCACCGAGAGATCGAGTTCTCTATTGATTTAGTGCCTGGCACGGTGCCAGTTTCTATGGCTCCATATAGATTTGCACCTGCTGAATTGAGTGAGTTGAAGATTCAACTCCAGGAATTGTTAGATAAGGGTTTTATTTGCCTTATTACTTCACCTTGGGGAGCGCCGGCTCTCTTTGTTAAAAAGAAAGATGGAGTATTATGGCTTTGCATTGATTATCGAAAGTTGAACCGGGTTACTATTAAGAATAAGTACTCAATGCCTCATATAGATAATCTGTTTGATCAGTTGAAGGGTCTTGTTGTTTCTCTAAGATAGACCTCAGATCGGGTTATCATCAGTTGAGAGTAAGGGAGGAGGATATCCCGAAGATGGCATTCCATACGCGGTATGGCCATTATGAGTTTCTTGTAATGCCTTTTGGGCTAACTAATGTTCCAACTGTGTTTATGGATTTAATGAATCGGATCTTCCGTGAATTCTTAGATCGTTTTGTGGTTGTCTTTGTGGACGACATTTTGATTTATCCACCTTCTGAGGAGGAGCATGCGGAACATTTACGAGTAGTACTTGAGTTATTTAGAGCCCATAAGCTGTATGCTAAGTTTGGGAAATGTGACTTTTGGTTGGAAGAGGTTAAATTCGTAGGGCATGTAGTATCAAGGAAAGGGGTGACTGTAGATTCATCCAAGATAGATGTAGTGCAAAATTGGGCACAACCTAAGAATACTTTTGAGATTCGTAGTTTCTTGGAGTTAGACGGGTATTACCGTCGGTTTGTGAAAGATTTCTCTAGACTAACTTCACCTTTGACTAAGTTGACAAGGAAAGAAATCAAATTCGTGTGGAGTGAGACTTGTGAGAAGTCGTTTCAAGAGCTTAAGATTAGACTCACCACTGCTCCAGTATTGATTATACCGGTGAGGGGTTTGGGTTATTTAGTTTATTGCGATGCTTCACGAGAAAGTCTAGGTTGTGTATTGATGCAAGAGGGTAAAGTAGTAGCCTATGGCTCACAGCAGTTGAAAACACATGAGAAAAATTATCCCACCCATGACTTAGAGTTAGCAGCAGTGATATTTGCCTTGAAAATCTGGAGGCACTATCTGTATGGTGAGAAATTTGAAGTGTTCTCTAATCACAAGAGTTTGAAATATCTGTTTATACAAAAAGACTTGAATTTGAGACAGAGGAGGTGGATAGAATTCATAGAGGATTATGATCTTGAGTTGCATTATCATTCCGAGAAGGCCAATGTTGTGGCCGATGCTTTGAGTAGAAAGCCAGTTAGCAGTGTAGCTTCTATCGCCATTCGAGAATGGGAAATGTTGGGTACTCTTAATGAGTTTGACTTGCATCTGGGCGAGTCTGTTGAGTCTGCAACTTTGTTTTCAATAGTTGCACAACCTACACTTGTGAACCGAGTGTTGGAAGCGCAAAAAAATGACCTTGAGGTGGAGTCATTCCAAGAGAAGATTTCCAATGGAAAGGTAGAAAGAGGTTTGACTGTGTATCCCGACCAAAGTGTGACATACCGTGACCATTTGTTTGTACTGGAGTCTTGCAAAGAGGAAGTATTCTGAGAGTTTTATCATTCGCGCCTTGCAGTGCATCTGGGAGGCACAAAGATGTATCATGATCTTAGTCGCCAGTTTTGGTAGAGAGGTATGAAAAAGGATGTGGCTGTATTTGTATCAAAGTGCCTTACTTGTCAACAAGTGAAGACCGAGCATCACAGACCAGCGGGTTTGTTACAACCTTTACTAATAGCCGAATGGAAATGGGAGTGTGTTACCATAGATTTTGTAGTTGGGCTTCCTAGAACACAACGAGGCAATGATGTCGTTTGGGTGATTGTTGATAGGTTGACTAAGTCTACCCATTTCATTCCGATGTGCACCAGCAATTCAGTTGAACGCTTGGCAGAGTTGTACATTAGAGAGATAGTTCGACTTCATGGAGTCCCTATGACTATTGTGTCGGATAGGGATCTTCGTTTTACTGCCCGGTTATGGCAAAGCCTTCAAGAGGCATTGGGAACTAAGTTGACTCTTAGCACCGTTTATCATCCTCAAACCGATGGACAGTCGGAACGTACCATTCAGATTCTAGAGGACATGCTTAGAGCTTGTGTCTTTGATTTTAAGGGGCCTTGGGAAAGACACTTACTATTGATTGAGTTTGCTTACAACAATAGTTACCAAGCTAGTATTGAGATGGCACCATTTGAGGCCTTATATGGCCGACCTTGTAGATCACCGGTTTGTTGAGCCGAAGTAGGTGATACACCGTTACTGGGTCCAGAAATTGTTAGAGAGACAACCGAGAAAGTTTTTCTCATTCAGAAGAGATTAGTTACGACCTAAAGCCGACAAAAGAGTTATGCCGATAAGAGGAGACGACCTTTATCCTTTGAAGATAGTGACCATGTGTTTCTAAAAATCTCACCAAGGCGGGGTTTAATGAGATTTGGTAAGAGTGGTAAATTATCTCCAAGGTTCATTGGGCCTTTTGAGATCTTAGAGCGAATTGGGGAAGTGGCATATCGGTTAGCTTTACCGCCACAATTTTCGGGAGTTCACAACGTATTTCATGTATCTATGCTTAGGAAGTATGAACCCGACCCTTCTCATGTTCTTAATTGGATTGACTTGGAGGTAGATGAAGATGCCTCTTACGAAGAACGACCGGTTCAAATATTAGATACCTGAGAGCAAGTGCTACGGGGCAAAACCATACCGTTGGTAAAGGTGTTGTAGAGACACCATGGGGTTGAGGAAGCAAAGTGAGAACAGGAAGCGAAAGTCCACTCCAAATATCCGGATTTGTTTGAAAATGTTTAAGTTACTTTTCGTTGTAATACCCAAATCTGGTTGAGAGAAACGTGTTGAAATTGTTAAATACATGTTGTTATACGTGTTGTTATTTTAAGCATGAAGTTGTTGTGGATTATTATTACTTTTTGGAAGACTTCATGTTTATGAGTATTTGGAAGGTGGTTATTAATGAAGAAACCATGATGTGATGGTGAAAATTGGTTAAGAACTAATGTTATAAATTGTAAATGAAATAGCGTGGCTTTGATCGCTAGAAACCTTTTTGTTTGGGTAGTTTGATTTGAAATTTCGGGGACGAAATTCTTTAAGGGGGGAAAGTTGTAGCGATCCCGGTTTCGATCCTTCTTTCATGTTTTGCCACTTCGATTGGGCCAGTCGGGGGTCGAGCTACCCAGTCAGCTCGTGGGGGTTCAGGGGGTAGCACACCTTGGAGGATCCAAGGGCAGCGCCCCGGCGGGATTGAGTTGCCCGGTCAGCTCGCGAGAGTCCAGGGGGCAGCACCTTTTGGCGGGGTTGAGGGGCAATGCCCCTCAAAACAAAAATACAAAACGCGTTCGAATTTGCTTGTCCGTTCGGTCGGTCTAGAGTGTGGGAGAGGGCCGCACGTGCGGGGAATGAGGCCGCACGTGTGGAAAACAAAGCAGGGGGCTGAAGCACACTGCTAAAAAGGCAGGTGTGGCTGGAGGTGCGGGAAGTGAGGTAGATCCGAAATTTTGCCTTTTCTTCTCTATTTGGGCTGATTGAATGTCACTTTTTGTATATATCTCTCTCTCTCTAAAAACATTTCCTCTCCCATCTCTCTACATTTCCTACCAAAACCCTCACAAGATCTTTGATTTCTCCAAATCCATTGGGATTTAGATCAAAGTCCTTCATCAAAATTGGTTATCTAGGCGAGGGCTACGTTGTGTGCGGTGGAGATTGAGTTTAGGCATCGTTGATTTTGGGGTTTCAACTCGTTTCTTTTTCAAACTTGAGGTAGGGATTTTCTACACTTTAATATGGTTTTTAGCTTAGCTATTTGCTATTGTGTATAGATGATGAAATTTGGTTGTGGTTTGGACAAATCTAGGATTTGGGTGTGAAATGAATATGAGGTAAACGAGTATGAGGCTTGAATATAAGATCATGTTGTGCCAAAATAGTTGATTTTCGTGTTTGGGTTGATATTTGGTAAAAGGGAGATTTTGCTCTAATTTTGATTAAATTATTATTTTGCATAAATAATTGGGATTAACATTGAAAACGTGAAATTGGAAGGTTGTGATTATAAATGGTGATATTGGATATGTATTATCTCACCTATGAAAGTTTTAAATAAACTATTTATTTTCATATTGAACATCTCTTTAGAAATAATTGCATTAGGCTATCGATGGAAGATAGCTATGATTATTGTAGAAATTACATGAGGATTAGGCGATTTAATGCCAATCCATTGTTGGTGTCATTGAATATGACCATGTTATAGATACATTGTATATGTATGTTTATTGGGAGAAGTAATGAGATGTACTTCATATGTGATTATGTTTATAAATACATTGCATATGTATATTTGTTTGGGACGAGAAAGGGGATGAGCTCCATTTAAAGCAAGTTGGCCGGAGTGTCCTGGGTGAAAAATCTGAAATTTTATATATAAATGGGTGCCGATTTATTTGGACGAAATATCCGTAAAATGGCAGGCTTGAAGTGTTTATGTGAGTTTTGCATAATTAGAAAATCATTGAGTTGTAGTCTCATTTTGATTGTTGAAAGATAACGAATTTAACTCATGAATTGAGTAGCATATATGAACTGGAAATGAAATTAAAGGAAAATGGAATATGGTTAGTCTTAGTGGCATATGGATATGCAAGTCTTGTGGATGTTTCAGGATCGGTATTGTTTATGTACGTGGTATTTATACCTTTGCTAAACCTTATAAATTGTGTTAGGTTATTTCTACTGGGCTGTTGGCTCATCCTATGTCACGACCCAAACCCGGCCCTATGGGTTGGGTATCAGAATCGCCAAGAATCCGAGATTACCAAGGCTCACAATAAAGAATACGCTTAAACAGTAGTACGAACTGGCGAAGCCAATACAGTAATTAACTAGTGTCCATTGAGCTGTGAAAATCTGTATGCCAAAAACATTTTTTCATGCATTCATACAGTACAGTCTATACAGTCATATACAAACAGTCGGTACGGGATCTAATCCCTCGATAACAAGATAAAAGAAACAAAGAGATCTATACAGTAGTACAAAACAGTAAGGAGACCGATGGGGGACACAAAACACCCCAAGCCATAGCATGGCAACTCGGAACCTCGCAGTGAGGCACATAGGCTGGCTTGACAAAACTGGGGACCAACCCACGCTCCTAGCTCTGGTCTGGCTGCTGAGAACCTACATATATATATAAACAGTGAGCTAAAGCCCAGTGAATAACATAATGTGTAAAGAGGTTATGAATGAATGTCCTTCTGAGAATGAAATCAATTCATTATCTGAGATTTCAATCTTTCAAGATTTCACCAATCAAGATTTCAATCAATCAGTCATATGTGGTACACCCATTAGCCTATATCAGTAGGTCCAAAAGGTCCGGGGCTTAACAGACCCAACAGTAATGATGGCCATTGATCGGTAAACAGTATGGTTCCACAAGGAAACCGACAGAGCTCTCAGAATACCAATAACAGTGGGTGCTAAGGATGCCACAATACAGTTCGAAATACAGGACATACATTCATTCAATAAACAATATCAGTTCAATAAACAGTTCAGTTCAGTATTCAAAATAAAACCATTTTGAACATATCTTTACACAATCTGTTACTCACAGAGTTTTGGGCTACAGTAAGCTAGAGCGTCTCCTCGGTAAGCCAACCCTACACAGTTAACAGATTGAACACACACTGAGCTACACAGTTGGGAAAGATAATAACTTAATCCCTAATTTGCCTCGGTGTGTTCTACCTCTATATCCTCATTAAGATGTCTTAAACTAGGCCTAAGAATTCCTAGGATGGGATGAGGATGCAAAGATGTGCACAGAAACAGTTTTCAGAATTTCAGAAAAATCGGAGGTCCCGCTCGAGCGCAGGTTTCCCCGCTCGAGCGGACATGTAATAAAGGTCCCCGCTCGAGCGGCAACTCCCCAGCTCGAGCGCGTGACACAAGCCTCCGCTCAAGCGTATAATCCTCCGCTCGAGCGGACTGCAAGACAGTAAGAGATGCTGGGAGCTCGATTTCCCCGCTCAAGCGGCACTTCCCCCGCTCGAGCGGAAGACCAAAATCTGGGAATTCCAGATTTGAGTCCCAAGCTCAAAATCAAGTTTCAATGTGTCAAATTCGATCCTTTTGGGCTAATTTTCTGGAAAACACTTTAAAACTCAATGTATAACATGTTTCAAAGATCAATTTGAGAAATCAAAGCCCAAAGGTAGTATCATTAAACACCAGTTTGAGGAAACTCCAAGAACAAGATGAACAATATACATGCATGTAATCAACTGAGTTCAAAGCTTCAAATACTTGTTCAGATGAGTCATTTCTTCTTGAAACATGGTGAAATCATGGACTTTAGCTAGAACTTGGACATGCATGTGAAGATTTCCTTGAAATCAACTCAAAATTCAACAATGTAAACATGCATGAACTTAATCATCTACAAGGCTTTAAATACAAGCTCAAATGAGCCAAACCTTACAAAAGCATAAGGGATTCATGGACTTGAATATAAACATGAGCATGCATGTAACAATTTGCCATGAAAACATCGTTAAATTTCTCAATACAAACATGCATGCAAGAGATGAGCTTCAATTCAACATCATAAGTCATATCTTGGCTCTAATCTTTAATAATCCTCTAAACCGTGCAAGAATCAATTGAATTCACAAACAAGAGGGTAGTCACACTACCTTAGGTCTTGTAGTTCAAGGATAGAAGCTCAATGTTGCAATTATCTTCCAAATCTCCTAAGCCTCCAAGCAAAAGAGATGAAATCACTCTAATCTCCTACTCTCTTTCTCTCTAGATTCGGCTAGGAGTAAGAAACGGCTGAGCAAATGTTTTGTTTGAGTGTATAAGGCTCATAAGGCTCAATATATGTGTTGCCTAAGTGCTCCACTCACAATGGCATTAATGTAAATAAGCCAACTCTTTGATTAAACTTATTTTAATCTAATTTAATCATGCCAAATCGATTTTCAGACAAATGTGCCATAAAATCACATTAATTATGATGAACACAGAACATCAATCAATTTTCGATTTGGCCGCCGATAAGGCCTTCAATTTTACAGTTTAAACACATGAATTCAAATAGATAATCAATCGATCAAACAGATGCAATATACAATTCAATAGATAAACTTATTCAATTTTAGTTTCGATTTCAATCAGTCCATTCAGTACTTCAGTTAATTCAATTATCAGTCTTTATCAGTTCAGTTTAACGGTAACCAGTAGCTAATTCAGTAGTTTATCGGTAATCTGTACGAGGGTTGTTACACCCTATATGGGAATACCATTTTTCAAGTATAGGTGAGATGCTTCCTCCAAGGCAATAGCGTGGATGGAGTTTTGGGGAGCAAGAGCTTCTTAATTATGCCTTATGTGTATATGTTTGTTATTTGTAAAGTCAAGGGCTTAAGACGTAATGAGCGAGACTCAATTTGTGTAACGAAGCAATGACTTGGAAACATGTAAGCCTACATGACGTTTAACTGGTTGTTAAACAGTGAATTCTGATATATGAAAGTATGTTGTTTCTCATATTTATTCCGCATATGAGTTATCTTTATTGTATTATTTTGGGGGCGTGACATTGGGCCAACACTTTCAACCTGAAATATTAATGGACAAGATTTTAGATTTAATCTTGCAACCCAACTCGGCCCACCTCGCTCCGCCTCGCCCAACTTTTAAATTAATTAATTTATTTATTTATTTATAATACATTAAATATATATTTTATGTTGGTATTTAGACTTTATCTTTATTGATTTTATGAAAACTCATATTTATGGTGATGCGTGATTGAATTTATCTAAGAAATTCTTTAATTTATACACAAAATCTTTCAATTTATAATGATGTCAATATAATTATTTAAGAAATGTAATGTATGATTGAATTTAATTATGAAATGTTTTAAATTTTTTTTAACGTGTAACCCAATAAGTGGGCTTGGGATTTATAATTATTTTTTAGACTAGGCTTGGGTAGATATAGAGGCTCGATGTTAGAACCGAGCCGGGCTAGGCTTGGACAGACACAAAGTCCCTTATTATGTAATATCGGCATGACCCGATGTTTGTCTACCCCAACACAATGATAACTAGTATTCAAATCTTATAAGAAATATTTTATATTGTCATTTTTTTATATAAAAATATAAAAATAATAATAAATAAATATATCACAATCCGGTTCGGTTCAGAACCGTAATCAAAGTCTTGGAATCAGGAACCGGACATAACCAAAACCGTAACTAAAAAAATAGACCAAACCAATGATTTAGACCGAATTGAATCAAATTACCAGTTCCACCCATCTTTTGGAACACTCCCAAAATAATAGTGGTGCCAAAAAATAATTACAAATTAGTATTGAAATTTATACACTTTAATAATTAAAATGCTATACTTTTTCATTGATTTGTAAAAAAAATTCTCCTTCTCCACTAATAAGTAATTTCCCAAAATTCTAAGTGTAAGAATCAATTAAATTAAATTAAGATAAAATAATAAATTTCGAGTTAAAATTCAACTAATTAAAATTGCATGGGGAAGAATTAAATAGGATAAATTATCAATATATCTTAATCATTGGATTTAATTTCCATCAAATTCTATTAAAAATAAGTTTTTGTAAAATCATCGCTAAAAATAATTTTTTGTGACGATTTTTATAAATTTTCTTTAAAATTTATAATTAGTGACTTTTTCTGTGATGAATTTTTTAAACTGTCGTTTGAAATTAAAAATTAATATTTGTTTGTAATGATTTTTTTTAAACTGATGCTAAAACTTATAATTAATGATATTTTTGTGATAAAATTTCTAAACTGTAATTAAAAACAAATAGTATTTTTGTGATATTTTTGTCATTAATTATTATATGACTTATTAAATAGTAAGTCTAAACACACAAAATCCCGCAATTAAATAAGTAGGGTCGTAATTTGCCCCTTTTTTTTTTTGTTTTTCGTTTTTTGTTTTTTGTTTTTTGTTTTTTTTTTTTGTTGTTGTTATTTCCTCCCTTTTGTAACAATTTGGGCATAAAATTCCCTCATTCTCCCTAAAAATCTAGGCTGAGATTGATTCGAATGAGTAGGACTCGATCTGAGGCATCGTCTTCAAAATCTAGCGCTCATTCATATCCTGGGAGAGTTAGATTTTCAAATACTCTAAGTTTGTACTCAGTTCTTACTGGTTTCTAACCAAATACAAAGGTAGATTTTTTCAGAGATGGACTCGTTGCTTCGTCTTAGTTTACCAGTAGTGATGCTAAACTTTGTGAATTAATTGCATGGCCCTGCTCTCTTCTTTTTTTCCCTGTATTTTCTCCCCTTCTTTTCTGTATTTTTTTCCTAATAGATAATCAAACAAGATTTATATATATGTATATATATATATATTATAATTTTCCTTTTTTAGGAGCAAAGACACTTGCAGGTGCAAATTGAAGCTCAAGGAAAGAAATGGGATTTATTAGCTGTCAAAGCTTTAATAACTCTTTATTATTCTATTTTGAAAACATGCTATTTCACACATACATGCTCTACATGATAGTGGAGAATACTTGATATTTGTACATCTCTTATTGTTAAAAAAAAAAAAGGAACAAATGTCTAAATGGGGGGGCATATTATTGTGCTTTGAATGATTTGGGATACTTTTGATTGGGGATTTGAGTATGAGTTCAATATCAGTGGTTCATATTGAAGTTTAATTTTAGACTAAAAGATTCTGAATGAAGTTTGTAGTTCAAAACAATCCAGTGAGATAAGGACATATCAGATTGGCAGCCATAAATACCATAAGTAAACATCTTTCAACATAAACATTAAGATCCTCACCTTGCTGAAAAAGGTTCTCAAGGGTCTCTTAAAGAGCATGTTGCTTTTTCAACTAGTTAGCCACATGTATGTGAGAGAAAAGTAGAAGGCTTACCACAAAAAGTAGTGCTTAACTTGCAATGCAGACTCAGTTGATATTCATTTAATAATGGGATGCATCTTATTCATTTATCTGATTTAATTTTTGGTTTTCAGGATGGAAAAAATATCTTCTTCACTGGAAGACAAACAGGTAACACAACTTGTAACGAAATGGTTTCCATTCATCTCTGTTTCTTTCCATTTCCATTAGCTTTCTTCCAATACAAAGAAATATAGAAATATATTAACTGGCTTGCTTGCTATTGTGTTGAATCATTAATGTAAATTCTAAGTATGGTTGCCATATTTAGCTAAAAGATTTGACAATCTAGATCAAAACTTATTCATGTAGTATGTAAGGAATGCATCCCGAATTGCCTGCTAAGCTTCTCCACGTGCATAAATCTGAACTCATGGTTAACTTACCAGCACCCATAGCTTCAGTTATATTGTTACTATTTTAAAGGGGGATGGTTTGGAGATTGGAAGCCATGAGGCAGGTTGTTATTTTGAGTCATTTGAATAGGTAGTTGGGTTTTATGAGGTTAATATGTTAGTTGACTTATCAGTCAAAATTGTCTTGTTAAGAACAGTGGACGGTGAACATTTTTCCACTGTTTTCATTCATACATTTTCAATGAAATGTTTGTAAATCATTGAAGCTTTATTTTATAAAGTTTCACTTCTCATGGTGTTTATTGCAACTGAAAAATCTAAAACCCCGGAGATATAAATTTGTGATTATGTATCAATTTTAAGCAATAAATAGCAATCTCAATCAAACAATCAAAGACGAAACAACACAACAATTTAACGTGGAAAAACCACAATTGGAGTGCCTCCAATTGTGATAAAAAAAAAAAATCACGGGCCAAAGGCACAAAATAATCCACTAAGAAGACAAAAAGGAATTACACATGTGTACTCTCAATTACCTAGCAAACCCATGCTCGAATTGAACCGATCCCAATATGTCTCTTCCAACACCGTCTTTACCTTGGAATTGTCTTATCCAACGTTGAATCCACAACACCGATGTCGAATCATGATGATGAGACACTCCGAAATCCACCAAACCTTCAGGCCCAAATTCTTCGGAATCCATTGAAGAACAACTTTTTCTCTTTTTGAATTAAACAAAATAAACAAACCCTTTAATGTTATCCACTCAATTCATGATATAAACTCTCACAGATATCAAAGAAAATAAGCAAAGAAGTTCCAGATGAAAACCTTAATACCCAAAAAAAAGATCTGGAAGTTGTGCCCAACAGACTGAATCGCAGCTTTATACAGACCAGGGCCGCAATGTTCGCTTGAGTGAAGGAATGCTCGCTCGAGCGAAGAGACTAAAACGCGTGTTTTTCCAAGTGTCTTCGCTCGAGCCACCAAAGTGTTGCTCGAACGAGAAATGCATCTTGTTAGTATTTTTATAGCCAGTAAAAACTTCTAGGGCCAAAGATTCTTCGCTCAAGCGCTTGATCCCCGACATAGTCAGCGAAATGGCAAACATGATATGATTAAGATCACAAACTCCTCTACATAGACACAATTCGGGTTAGATTCGCATCTAAATACTCATAGCATCACTGAAATAAAAAGAACAAATAAATTTACAATTAAAAAGAGTTTTGTTAAACGGGATTGTCAATAACAAAAACCTAATAGCAACAAAGAGAGATTATTTTTTGTATTCCACCATTGCTTTCCCTATCTCAGTTGGAACTAAGATATTGTGTTTGGTTAAACATATAGTTTTGGTTTGTCTGTATATTATATTTTTCTTTAATTATTATTTCAAATTATGGCTATTAAGTTCAGTTTCACCTATACATATTTACTTAACTTGGAGATTTTGTTTTGGTGCAGCAAAGAAAGGGATAATGGTTTCTGCTCTGCATGAAGAGCCTGATCTCACAGAGCTAGTTGGGGATTTCAAAGTTCATATTCAAATCACCAAAGAGACTTTTAATGGTATACCAACTAGACTCTTCCCAATCCATAACCGGCAACACCACCACCAAAATTAGCTCCACCTTCAGTTTGCTCTTCATTTTTTTGAACCAATAAGCTTTACACTTCGCTCATGATGGGACCTGAACTTTGTTCCTAATTTAAAAGCATTGGAGAGATGGAGAGCTCAAGTTCATAATTGGTGAAGTGGATGGCTTATATTCAATTTTGCGTGTGCCATTTATTCCATATTTTTTGGTTATGTAGTCTTGCAAGTGTTTCATTAATAAGAAGCACTTGTCATCTTTTGTATAAAGCTGACTAGGGTTTTGTTAATGAGGAAATTTCATTTTACCCTCCAAACTATATCTCGATGATTAATTTAACTCCTGTACTTCTTATAATTTTAATTTCACACCTAAGCTATTTGATTTTGGATCTATTTTACCTCTATCGTTAGCTACCGTTTATAGTCAAATGGAAGTTGCTGACATGGCACCGAAATTTCGTATGAAATTTTATTTTGCTCCTCAAATTATCTCAAACATATCAATTAGACTCCCAAACTTCATATTGTTTAAAGGTCTAATTGATATTTTGGGGATAGTTTAGGGGGTAAAATGAAAATTTTGAGATAATTTGGGGGGTAAAATGAAATCTCAAATGCAAATGGCTGCAACTGCCAGCTACAACTGACGACAAGTGTGAAATTGATCCAAAATTGAATAGTTTAGGTGTAAAATTGAAATAATTGAAAGTTTAGGTGTTGAATTGATTTTCAAGTGATAGTTTTGAGGGCAAAATGAAATTTCCTCTTTGTTAATTGGCATTCAACTTCTTTTCCCATGGTTAATGTATTTCACTGGACTTTGAAACAATTAGTTATAGCTTGGCTTCAGAGTATTACAAATTCCCAATATGCACCTATAGAAATTTAGGCTAGATTTTACTTTGCTACCCTTCCCGATATATTCTTTAGCGTTGCTTTTTTTGTTTTTCTTAATTGTATTCATTTAAAAAGAAAAATTTAATTCTTCAGTGAAAGATATCAACAAATGTTGGTTCATTGTTCTTATTTTGGGACTTGATGAATCTGCTCCAGTTGTTAGTTCTGCTTCTACATTAGCTATAAGTGTCATCAATGCTCGTGTTTTTCATTCTTATATGACACAATGCTACTGAAGGTTATAAGAGTGGTTGTTGAACTAGATAAGTTGAAGTTAACAATTACAAGTTTTAAAATGGTTTGCAAAAGTTTTCTTAGGACCATCAATTGTCACGAGCCTCAATTGGTCTTTTGTTTGATGTTTATGTGTTTGATCATTATGGTTTTGGTGTTGTTTATTGATGGGCTATACTAGTGCATAACTAATCTTATTTCACATTGTCACATTCGTGAAACTTTTGCCAATGTAAAATCAGCGTACATTCCTTTTTCAACTATTATAGTTTCTATCTTTCTGTGCCCAACATAATTTCTTAGTGCTTCCATTAATTTTTCCATATGCCATGTATTCTTGCTAATTATTTTGGCTGACTTCTTACTCAATAGTTGTGAAGACCCGATTTTTACATCCTGTCCATTAAGCTCTGTCCAAGAAGTGTAGTGTGAGCTTCACTCCTACAGGAATCTTTTTCATTTCCTTTGTCCATTTCATTGAACGCACTTAATTGATTTTATTTCTTTTCTTATTCCCTTCTTAATTTTTAGAGAATGTGAAAGTTGGGATTGGCTTCTCTCTAGTTCGATTATTAGGCTGGAGAGGTACTGTTGGGCCTATTGAGGCCCACTTTTGGGCGCCATTTCGATGATTCAAATTGTTCACATTTTAGGATTCATCAAGTACATCACACTTGCAAAAAATCAATTTGTTCGAATAAAGGCAACCACGTGTTCAGATAAGTTTTGTATATAAAAAAAAATAAACGGTGAGAAAATTATCAATTTCTACAAAATTGATTTGAATACGTGGTTTCTGTTATCCGATCGACTTGATTTTTTGCATGGTTGATATACTCAACGAATCTTAAAATGTGAATGGTTCAGATCATTGAAACGGACTCCAAAAATCTAGACAGTCCGATCCAAATTCGGATTGGAGACAGTCCAAGTCTGTGAAAGTTATACGTGTGAATATTCCCACTTAGAAATAATATAAAACTAGGTGGCGTGCAAGGACACTGCCAAGTCACTAGTTATCTGAGTTGTAGTTGCAAATGATTTGGTATGGAAAACATCAAGAGGATAGGTATTTAAGTTTACTTATATGGTAAAAATGTGACTCAATGTTTGTAACATCAAATCATTGAGTTCAAAAGGCAAAGTAGACCATGTAGTCGATCTTACTTGACCAAAACACAAGGTTAAATTTGGCTTGGTTTGCAAAGAACCCACTTTCTAGCTTAAATAGTTGCTACATGTAGAGCAAACAAGCAAAAGGTCGACAAAGTATTAACAAAAGTAAGCAAACAACATAACATGAAATATGACTCCCATGAGACGACCAAAAATGGTAAAAGAGAAAATAACAAACAAAAAAATATAAGCGAATCTAAGAAATCATATACATAGATCCAACTAAAACATGTTCAACCATGTTATCCACATTTTATGTAAAACAATATTCTTCACTAAACATGTCCAATCGTAAAAAGAGAAGGGGTCCCATTCTCCACCCTATGTCAAACCATAAAAAGGGAAAGGCTCCCATTGCCACGCTACTCCTGCAAGGAACCAAGCACCATTAATAATCAGAAGATTTGTAAGCACCATTAATAATCAGATTTGTTAATACCACAAGCTATTTTTGTAACCTGTTTATTTTCTATGATCGAGGATCAAACAGCTCTATTTGTTGATTTTTTAATACAGTTGCCCAGAGCTGAATGTAATTGGGAAACACTCTCTCAAACAACAATTGTAACTCAAACTTTGTTTGTACTACTAATTTCACCTGCAAAAGACAAAACAAATGCATATCAATATTGAAATCATATCATTTAAATTGTAAAAATGTAACTTCAAAAAAATAAATTGATTTTTTACCCTAGTCCTCTGTGTGATAGCATTCACCATTCTGAAGAAATGGTGAAGGGTGTTCCTCATGAAACTAATGCATTCTCTTATGCTTTTTTCTCGTGGCGGATTCTTAAAATGAGAGTAATCATTGATGTCTTTCTCTCTTAAATTTTTTCTGTCTTCCCTATCTTGCACTCTTAATTTTCTCAAATCTTCATGTCGATCAACTTGTGTTTCCCAGTCTAATTCGAAAGCAGTATCCAACGAGCTATTCCACATGTCAAACCACCAATGACTCTCAAGGTACATGTATACTTTGGAGGTAAACTCGCAACGCTTGTTAGCATTCCAAAATAGAGGCAATTGGAAAACAGTTCTACTACAGAAAGAGAAGAAGAAAAACAAATTAGCAAAAAAAAAAATTGATTAAAAAAAATTCATAACTATACTTACTCTATGTCATGTCCACTTGCACAATCTAGGGCAGCCTTAACTTCAGTAATCTCATTTATTGAGAGATCAACAGCATCAATATCAGTCTTCGTCTTCATATCGATCATTTTGATAAATGCCAACAACTTTGATGAGGGAGTTATTACCTTATTTTGCTTTCCTATAACAATACATAAAGATAAAAATTTAAATCCAAAAGAATAAATAAATAAATAAATAAATTGTTTTTACTAGCAGAATTTCAACTTACTAAAAATTTTGACACCAGAAAATTTGGCAATACAATGTTGAGGAAATTGTATATCAGGTAATAATGTGACATTTTGAAGATCTAATTTGATTGTTAAATCACCTATGTCCTTTGAATAACAATTTTGATAACATCCATCATTAGTTTTTTATAGTGATTCGAAAATCTTATTTTGCTTCCCGAATGGAGGCAATCAAAGAGTGAATCTCTATTTGATGATTTTTTCAAAAAATCTTCAATTGTAACTCCTCTTTGAGGTATGGCAACAAAATACAATTCTTCACAATCCTTCTTGACTTGGAAAATTGGAAGAGAGGTGTCTATGTGACTGTTCGGATGCTCCATCATTTTATTGTACAATATTTCCGCTTCAACCACTGTATGAAATCGATTGAGTCGATATCTCTCCCTAACACCATCGATCTCAAATACGGCTAAAGCACAATCGTCAAGGCTTTCTTGTGCCTCTATCAAAAATGAAGTGGACTATTAAAAAAACAAAAAAACAAAACAAAAGAAATAATGAGTTAACAAAAATAAATAAATAAATAAATAAACTAACTTATAAGTTATTCTATGTTTGAAATACCTTATAGCTATAGGCGACAGTAGGAGCTTGGACATTCTTTTTGGCAGGCACAGCCACACTAGTGAAATCCATAACAGCCTCATAAGTTACACCACACAAAAAGACAATTTATCCTAATCTATTAGAATTGACTATCAAAAGATATTTTAATTCAGATAAATTATGTTAAATTAAGTTAAATATCAATATCGGACGATGAACCCATGCACATTAATGAAAATTCACTACGTAATTAATAAAATGATTAATTAATCAAAGGTAAATTTTGGCCATACATATTTATCCATACATCCTGTCATACATCTTGACATATCATTCAGTCATACACCTTGTTCACTTGTGCATTGTTGTTAAATGGTTGCCTTGCAACAATTTTGTTTAAAATGTAGAATCACTACCAAACATAGAGCTGAGGCTTGTTTTGCCACCTTGAAAAAGCTTTGTTGCTCGGCAAACACTTAGGGTATGTTTGGTTTGCATTTGGGAGATGAGTTTTAGAAAAAAATTTCTAAAAAATTGTTTGGTTTGAGTTTTTCTCAAAAAAATTTCAAAATCACTTTCTTTCTCTTACACATCAATCAATCACTTTTTCTCTCTCCTCTCTCCTTCTCAATCACTTTTTCTTTCACACACATCTACTCAAATTCTCCCAAAATATCAAATCATCCCAAACTCCCAAAAAAACAACTCTCCCAAAATATACAACCAAACAAACCAAAAAAATTTCTAAACTCTCTCCCCAAATTTTTTTTCAAAAACAACTCTCTCAAAAACAAACCAAACAAGCCCTTAATATTTTTTTGATTACAAGCATACAAACACGAGGGCTATTTTTTTTTTAATTCTAGGAATACTTATGTGTCGGTTCTAATAAGTAGATTTATTGTCTAATAGGTCATATGAAAAAAAATTTGTCATATAAAAAGTGACTAATTGTAAATTTTAACGATAATTTATAAAAATTATGACAAAAAAAAGTCACTAACTGTCAATTTTTAGCGACATACATAAAAATTTGTCAAAAAAAATTTATTTTTAGCAATAATTTTACCAAAACTTTATTTTCAATAGGACTTTATGTGAATTAGGACCTATTAGTAGTTTATCCTTAATTTGTATATCTAAATTCACTATATAACTATCTGTAAATTTATTTTTAGAAATGTATAACAAAGCATAGACGTAGTACATCAAAGAATCAAATATGCACTACAAAGAATTTCATAATTTTTCATATTATGTGATCCATACTGTTATCATGTTGGACAATAAATGCCCTTCCCTGGTCCTGCCTTAACTGGGCTAGTGACGATATCAAATGTTAAAACCCGTGTTGATTTTGCAAGAGCCCATATGACATATCAATAAAATTTGGCAAGAGTAGAAAAAGTTTAAAAAATATAAAAAAAACTTTAAGTAATTAATTATGAACTTCAACTAAGATCTAAAGAAACAGATCAAATTATTATCCGAATTCCAACTGCTTCCAGAAACTTGACATTGAGCTCCCCTATCAGCTTTGTCTCCTTGAAGAAGTTGACAGAGGTGGTTGTTTTACAAATTTATCCCTACGTTTATCTTATACATTTTGTCTATGTATCTTTATCTTTGGTCAACCTTTATTTGACCACTGTTTATAGTAATGCATGAACTACCATTGTATGCAATATTAACATAAATTACATTTAAGCCTTGTTTGGGAACAGACTAATTTAGTAATTTTTTGACTATTTGGCTAAAATATGAGCTAAAAAAAATTAGTATATTTGAAATGATTTTTTGACTTTTTACAAAAAGATGTGCAAAAAGTAAAAAAAAAAAAGAGAATCTTTGACTTTTTGGTATGAGTTGTTGACTTTTTGACTAATTTAGTAACTTTTTGACTTTTTGACTAAAAGGAAAGGTTCCCAAACGAAGCCTTAACACCAATGTTTTCAAAATCGGACCGGTGAGTGAACCGAAAAGGGGACCGGGTGGATGGGTCACCGGTTCAACCGCCGGGTCAAAGCGGTCGAACCGTGACGTCATAATTAATATTATATAATTAAAAAATATTATTATAAATTATAAATAAATAAAAATATATATAAATAATCAAATAAAATAAAAATTGTTGCATAATATTTATTAATAATGTTTTATAAAGTCTTAATTGATAAAAAAAAGTCACTTATTTTAAAGAAATTAAATTTTTTTAACATTCTCTCCAAATAAATTGATTGAATGCTAGATTTAATTTTGGAGGGAAATGAAATTTTCAACTCTCCCTCCAATCAATATGTTTCAAATTATTTGATTGAATCCCACATAGAATTTTGTAGGTTCTCTTTGAAAAATCTTTTCCTATAAATAGGAATAGACTTTCATATTGTTCTCAAGCTTTCAATGAGACTCTTCCTTATGAGAAGAGACTCTTGAAATAAGAATTTTTAGTCAAAATTTTGAAATATATATTTTTATATATATATATATAAGAAAGAAATAAAATTTTAAAAAAAAAATTGAAAAAAAAAAAACCTGGACCGGTTTTGGCCGGTTTGACCACTGGGTCACCGGTTTTACCGGTTCGACCAGTGGGTCGCCGGGCTTTTCCAGTTTTGGCCCCAATCCAGTTTCAAGGGGTTGACCAGACCGGAACTAGGTCCGATTCCCGGTCCAACCGGTTCAACCGGCCGGTCCGGTCCGGGTTTGAAAACATTGCTTAACACAATATATATAATATACAATAGAGTTATACTATACAAATAAAAAATTTATACATAATGATGTGGATCAATGTGAGCCTTTCATTTCAAAACAAAATACTAATAAAGATAAATTTATTTACAATAATGACATTACCAAATCATTATTGTGAAGTTTTTTTTGTATAAATTTTTATATAAGAATAGAATTTTTTCTCTATAATAATGACATTTCATAACAAATAGCACAACAAATATTGATGCTTTTTTTTACCAAAATAATTCATAACAATTGTCGTCACAAATGGTTCTTAACTTTTACTGCACATAATTCATAATGTGCCATTTTGAAAACAAAATAAAGAATCACGTTTTTGGACAAAATGTCCAAAGACGCAACAAAATTGGTTTGGAAAATGCAAAAAACGCAAGTGTAAAATTACAAATTAGGGCCTATGACAAAAAAATAAAAAAATAAATTTCTTATGTTGGGTAAGGGTATTTTGATCATTTTAATTTGATTTAACACCATAAACAAATATTAAACTAAAAAGTCAAAAGTCAGTTTTTTACCAACTTCCCAAATCACTTTCCAAAAAACTAAAAAGTTTGATAAAAAATTAAAAGTCAACTTTTTACTAACTTCTCAAAACACCATAATCACAATAATTTGTAACTTTCACTTTAAAGTGCAAATCATAAATTTATGATTCATAACTTTTTATTACAAAGTAGGATAACACATCACAAACATTTTATAACATTCACCAACAAAAATCGCAACTTTCTAATGATACGTCTTTTTTTAGGTATGCATAATATAAATTTCTCCATATAATGTTAGTTGCATTATTTTTTTAAAAATTTCACCAGATGGGAACATATACATTTATTTTTACACTTTTAAATAAAAAATTAATTACAACTAGAAATATCAGTGTATTTTTAAATTACTTTAAATTAAAAAATAAGTGAGAGATTGGTGGAATGGGATTGGTTGGGAAAAGAAAAAAAACATCACCAATGAAAGGAGTTTGGAATGACTTTTTGGCTTTTTACAAAAAGATGTGCAAAAAGTAAAAAAAAAAGAGAATCTTTGACTTTTTGGTATGGGTTGTTGACTTTTTGACTAATTTAGTAACTTTTTGACTTTTTGACTAAAAGGAAAGGTTCTCAAACGAAGCCTTAACACCAATGTTTTCAAAATCGGACCGGTGAGTGTAGGGGTGTACACGGTCCGGATTGGTTCGGTTCTGAGAAAATCCAAGAACCGAACCGATCCTAACGGTTCTGTGATTTTGAGAACTGCATCTGCATACACTTGTAAAACGAACGAACCAAACCGAAAAACGATTCGGTTTCGGTTTATTTCTGATTCAAAATTTTCTATTTACACAAGAATAAATTGTTAATATTAGTAAAATAATTACTCAAACTAATTACATTTAACTCATGATAAAACTAATAATATTAAGGCATTACTTAATATTACATATCTATACCATCCTAATATTATTAAAATTATAAAAAACCAATTAATAAAAAAAAAATTTGATATTATATATATATATCTTTTAAAATTCGGTTCGGTTCGGTTCAAACCGCGGTTTTTTTCATAAAATCCATTAACCGAACCGTTTTTACGGTTCTCATATTTCTTAATCCGAAACCGAACCATTTCTTAATAGAACCGAACCAAACCGTATGATTCGGTCTGGTTCGGTCCGGATTACCGGTTTGAACGGATTTTTTGAACAGCCCTAGGTGAGTGAACCGAAAAAGGGACCGGGTGGATGGGTCACCAGTTCAACCGCCGGGTCAAAGCGGTCGAACCGTGACGTCATAATTAATATTATATAATTAAAAAATATTATTATAAATTATAAATAAATAAAAATATATATAAATAATCAAATAAAATAAAAATTGTTGCATAATATTTATTAATAATGTTTTATAAAGTCTTAATTGATAAAAAAAAGTCACTTATTTTAAAGAAATTAAATTTTTTTAACATTCTCTCCAAATAAATTGATTGAATGCTAGATTTAATTTTGGAGGGAAATGAAATTTTCAACTCTCCCTCCAATCAATATGTTTCAAATTATTTGATTGAATCCCACATAGAATTTTGTAGGTTCTCTTTGAAAAATCTTTTCCTATAAATAGGAATAGACTTTCATATTGTTCTCAAGCTTTCAATGAGACTCTTCCTTATGAGAAGAGACTCTTGAAATAAGAATTTTTAGTCAAAATTTTGAAATATATATTTATATATATATATAAGAAAGAAATAAAATTTTAAAAAAAAATTGAAAAAAAAAAAAAAAAAACCTGGACCGGTTTTGGCCGGTTCGACCACTGGGTCACCGGTTTTACCGGTTCGACCAGTGGGTCGCCGGGTTTTCCCGATTTTGGCCCCAATCCGGTTTCAAGGGGTTGACCGGACCGGAAATAGGCCCGGTTCCCGGTCCAACCGGTTCAACCGGCCGGTCCGGTCCGGGTTTGAAAACATTGCTTAACGCAATATATATAATATACAATAGAGTAATACTATACAAATAAAAAATTTATACATAATGATGTGGATCAATGTGAGCCTTTCATTTCAAAACAAAATACTAATAAAGATAAATTTATTTACAATAATGACATTACCAAATCATTATTGTGAAGTTTTTTTTGTATAAATTTTTATATAAGAATAGAATTTTTTCTCTATAATAATGACATTTCATAACAAATAGCACAACAAATATTGATGCTTTTTTTTACCAAAATAATTCATAACAATTGTCGTCACAAATGGTTCTTAACTTTTACTGCACATAATTCATAATGTGCCATTTTGAAAACAAAATAAAAAAATCACGTTTTTGGACAAAATGTCCAAAGACGCAACAAAATTGGTTTAGAAAATGCGAAAAACGCAAGTGTAAAATTACAAATTATGGCCAATGACAAAAAAATAAAAAAATAAATTTCTTATGTTAGGTAAGGGTATTTTGATCATTTTAATTTGATTTAACACCATAAACAAATATTAAACTAAAAAGCCAAAAGTCAATTTTTTACCAACTTCCCAAATCACTTTCCAAAAAACTAAAAAGTTTGATAAAAAATCAAAAGTCAACTTTTTACTAACTTCTCAAAACACCATAATCACAATAATTTGTAACTTTCACTTTAAAGTGCAAATCATAAATTTATGATTCATAACTTTTTATTACAAAATATGATAACACATCACAAACATTTTATAACATTCACCAACAAAAATCGCAACTTTCTAATGATATGTCTTTTTTTAGGTATGCATAATATAAATTTCTCCATATAATGTTAGTTGCATTATTTTTTAAAAAAATTTCACCAGATGGGAACATATACATTTATTTTTACACTTTTAAATAAAAAACTAATTACAACTAGAAATATCAGTGTATTTTTAAATTACTTTAAATTAAAAAATAAGTGAGAGATTGGTGGAATGGGATTGGTTGGGAAAAGAAAAAAAACATCACCAATGAAAGGAGTTTATTCATATTGGGACTGTTTCGGTACATTGACAAAAAAAATAAATAAATGAATGAATTGTTCTTCTACTAAACTAAGGGCAAAATTGGTACATGACATTATCTATTTATGTTACTGTCAATTAACAGAAGTGTGTGCGGGGGCAATCACAAATGCAAAATCATAGCAGAGGAGAGGTTACTGTAATTTACCCTAAATTATAGGAACAAAAATTTCCCCCCATTTTGCTCTATATATATGAACACTATATTTAACATATATATATATGTATATCAGTTACTGTTATATATACACAACGAACATGAATTTAATTAAATCCCAAACTAAAACTAACCCTATGAATTTCTAATTATTTATTTTAAATTCACGATATATACATTATATTTATAGTAACAATTGGTACACACAATACGTGTGTAAATTAAATAAATAGAAATAAAATGAAATAAAATATTTAATATTTATTGGTTGTAACCTCAATTAGAAAGGGTCTTGCTTATGTTGTCTTATGTTCAAGTCTCGTTTCATCCTTTTATCTATCTCCTTTTTTTTTTTTCTTTTTCTTTTTTTATAAATAATTGGACACTTGACATAAGGAGAGATAAAAGACACCAATCTAATTGTTCATATATCTATACTATTATATATGTAAGCACATAACTTGGTATCTAATAATGTGCATGACTTGGAGTCTAATAATGTGATGGCTTCTCCTTCTGTCATGTGACAAATTTTCCTATTCTAAAATAAAAAATATTATTCAAAGGCATGAGCAAAATTTAAACCCAAGATCTTGTGTTTCATTAAGAACACTCTTATTATTTAGACAACATACATATTATAATATTAATTTCTTTATTATTTATTTTTATACTTACTTATCTAAATTGCACACGCATTTTGGAAAGTTGCTATTTTAGTAGATTATTTTAGTAAGCTAAAATTTTTGGCCTTGTTTGGTTTGTTTTTCAGAAAAAATTTTGAGAAAAATTCTTTTACAAACAAATTTTTAAGAGTAATCAAACCAAATAAATTTTTTCAAAAAAAATCTCAAAATTTTGTTTGGTTACCTACTTTCCAAAATCACTCACTCTCTCATACACATCAAATCAATCACTTTTTTTAAAACTCTCTTCCCAAAATAATTTTTCAAAACCATTTCTAAAAAAAGGCAAATCAAACAAGTTTTCGTATTTTTTATCTCAAAAACTACTTTACAAACACAAACCAAACACACCCTTTGTGTTTGGGAAGATGATTGAAATTTTTTTTTTTGTGGTTAAATGTAATATTTGTGAGAGAAAAAGTGAAATAATTATCGATTTGATATGACATGTTGTTTTATTAATTATTTTAGTTTATTTTGTCTTTTTATAAATTTTAGCCTAAATTGGGCAAAAATCCCACTTCCCAAACAGTCCCATATGCCTTCGTTTGAGATGTAAGCTGACTTTTTAATTTTTTTGCTATTTTAATCTAAAGCTAAAAAACTTTGTTTGGGATAAAATTTTTAATTTTTTAAACTTTTGTGAAAGAAAAAATAAAATAATTATAATTTAAATATGACTTTTTATCTTATTAAATTAAAAACTTATTTTATTTTATTTTTTAGCTAAAATAATCCCAACCCAATCCCAACCTTCTTGCCAAACGGACCCTATTAATCATATACACAGTTCAATACACGAAAATCCTCACGCGGTCAGACACACATTGTCTCTCTCTCTCTCTCTCTCTCTTCCTGTCCAAACCATAATCCTCTCTCTCGGTTCATATATATATATATATAGTAGCATAGATAAACAGAGCAAATCCTCTTGATGATCACCAACAATTCCTTCACACGCGCACATATATAATTAAATTATATATTTTTATTTCAACGTTCCTTCAGTATATCATTTTTTTGGTTTACCTTTCCGTTGGAGTTGAAGAAGACGGTGAAGCAGGGCGAGGGGCAGGACGTGGAGCAAGACCAGCAGCAGCAGCAACAGCACCCAGATCAGGAAAATCTTCTTTTTTCCAAAGACTGTCGTCTTTGTTCTGAGACATTCTTCTTGATTCTTCTTTCTTGAGTATGGTGATTCTATAGGCAGAGAGAGAGAGAGAGATGGGTTTTTGAGAGAGAGAGAGAGAGATGGGTTTATGAGTGAGGGAGAGAGAGCTGGGTTTATAACAGATTAAGGGTTTAGGGTTTAGGGAGGGTTGGTTAGTGAGTGGTTTACGGTTTAGGAAACTTTGGTTAGTTATTTATGGCAATGGGGAGGTATCCATGGAAACCTACCCAAAATACATGGGCTTTTCCCTTCGTTGTTTCAATTTTTAATTACTTTTTTCTCTTAAAATCGTAGTTTATTTCTTTTTTTTCTTTTAATTCCCGTGCTCCGTATATATGCTCCATATATATACCCCATATGAGTAATATTCAAAGAAAAATTATTATAAAATTTTTATACAGATTGATATAATTTATTATGAATATCATTTTATTTATATATTTTAATGTTTCAATTCAGATTCAAACTAGAACCACAACTATAAAATTATGAATTGAATTTATATGTTGGCTTTTTGGCTTTTCGAAGGGTATATTTGTAAATGCGAGTGTGCCAGCAAGGATCAATCAGTCCTTACAGAAATTATAATTGCCAATCAATTATCAGGCGACTATGTTTTAGTTCTTTCAGCCTCAATGAAGAGAACTTTTACTGGTGGCTTGACTTTAGGAGAAATTAAGAGAAATAACAATCAATATGAAGAACAATTGAAGTATTTCATTAACATAAATACTTACAATAGTCCAAACTCAGCCTCGAGGAGGTTTACAGCAACAGTCTACTTGAATCTACTTGAAAAACTACTCCTATGAATTGAAGTACAATGCAAGTATTTAAAGAACGAGTATTTAAAGTACAGGAAAGGTAAAACTGGAAAGGAAAATATGAAGTAAAAACTGATTTATATGATCTGAGTCTGGGGGTCTTTTCTGGGAACTTTCTTGCTATTTATACTTGTCAAAGATGACCTTCGAACTGTACTTCGAACCGTCGAACTGCTCCTCCATGATTGCTGATCATGCTGCCTTAGAAATAGTTCCACTACGCCATCACTTGCAATTGAACTTCCCTCCTGTATTTGAATTTGAATATAGGTAACCGTTGAGGCCACGTCACCTTGTATCTCATTACTGATCTAGTGCTACTCATATCACTTGAGAACCAATATTTATTGCCACGTGTATGATTGAGATTTAAGATTAAAATCATCTTCCAATAACACCCTCATTCTGCCACATGTCGAATTGTAATTGGCTTTTACAAAATATGTAGCCAACATTACCCCCCGCACTAATATACCCAATACTTGGAGATATTAGTGAATCAAAAGCCTTTCCCTCGCTTTTTAGAACGTGTATAGAATCTATTTTCAGGAAACACAACCGTCACCTATTTTGGTGATCATTTGCATTAACTCTTAACTTTGTTGGACGTTCCAATACCTTCAGCATTCGAACGGATTATGACTCAATCACCTTCTCACTCTATTGATCGAGCATACAAAGAGCCATTGAGTAATGTTGTTTCCCCTCGAAAGAATCTCCATGCATTTATTAGCCACCTTTACCCGCCTTTCTATATTCAGGTCATGGAGGCTTTCGCAGATTATCAACCTTTGGACTACGAACACATTGCCCTCAATCCTTTGGTTTACAAACTCGTTGATACAAGAAGTTCTTCCTCTAAACTCCCCTCGCACTTTGAACGAACAACTCTCCAGCCTTTACTTCGACAAATTGCAAATATGGAATTGGGAAATTCTTCTTCAGAAACTTCTGCTTGGGATGAAGCTACAACTTCTTCGTCTTCTGGGGTTTCTGGATGGACGAACTGGTCTGCACCTGAGTCCTGGGACTTGAGGGAACGGATCAATCATCATTTCATTGAGTTCACTGACCCTTTAGATTTTCCTTCCTACGCTCGAAGCTCGGTGGTTTATCCTTATGTACCCATCGACCTTCGACGCAGTTTAGAGGAGAATTTGCTTGTGGCTTGGTATACATCTTCCATGCCCACAAGGATAATGCACACTGCCCGGTGCTTGGAAGAATCACAAGGATATACCCCTTCATTTTTAGCCAAGAAAGCGCAGATTTGCTCTTCTGACTGGCTCGACTATATTAATGCCTTTGTTCCTCCCATCCCTGTGTCATCTCCCCCAACTGAAGCAACCACTTCTTCTTCTCCATCTTCTGGAATGAAAGCATCCACACCTTCTCCATCCTCCGGAATAGAAGCATCCACACCTTCTCTATCTTCTGAAGCAGAACCATCTACTCCTTCTCCTCCTCCCACTCTTTCTTGGACAGAGAAATTAAGGCTTGCTCTTCCAATGGACAAAATCTTCCCTCCTTACAAACCTCCATCATCCCCAACCTCATTTGAGCGGAAACAAGCCCAACTTCTGCTTGCAGCTTTTTCTCACCTACCCTTCAATGTTCTTGAGGATGACATTCCTCTCAAGAACTTTCGATGGGCTTGTGATATTCTGACTAGGGGCCATATCCTTAATCCCATCGCCCAAGCAGAACTTCACATGTTCCTGGATCAACTTCCAATACTCCTCCATTGGCATCGAAATTCCAAAGTCACCACTCAATCTTTGGATCAACTTTCATCTCTTCGAATTCATGCTCAATACGAAGCAGAAAACTTCATTGAAGACTTTGATGACTTCAAAAATAAAGATTCTGCGTATTGGGATGATTTAGTTATAGATGAGTTGGAACAAAAATCGAGGGAAGAGGCTTTTCAAAAGGTCAAGAGCTCTATTATGAAGTGAGAGCACACCAACTCATGCAGCCAACTTTAGAGGAAATGGAAGATATAATAAAGAAAGAACAAATATTCATTGATCACTGTTGGACGAAATTCCATGATCTTGTTATTTATTCCATTCCCTATTTTTATGAGCTTGAATTTGTACCCAAATAAGGTTACTTAATGTAATTATCTTGGCTCTAATGAAAGCAAAGTCCTTCTGTACTTGACATTGTTTGACTCTGTTTCTTCTTACTTTTAAAAGCCAACTTATAGCCTTGAATTAAATAATCTCATCCTTTGAATTTGGACTCACTTATTTTCAATGAAACACTAAAAGAAACCAATGTGTCTTTTTCCAATTTATGGAGCAAAATTTGACAATTTTGGTTAATATTATCTCAAATCAATGCTTCGAAGTTAACAACCTTACTTTTCAAAGCTAATTATAACCAACAACCAATATGTCTTTTTCCAATTTATGGTGCAAAATTTGACAATTTTGGTTAATATTATCTCAAATTAATGCTTCGAAGTTAACAACCTTACTTTTCAAAGCTAATTATAACCAACATATGGTTATAGTTAATATAGTCAGTCATTTTTAAATTGACCATTCTTACTTTGAAAAGCATCTTATGCTGTCTTAATTCGATGGACAATCTTCTCTTGTAAAAACCAATGATTGGTTTTGATATTCTTTGCATCTTAGCGTCTTCAAACATGTAGTTTACTTCGAAGCCGGATTCTGTATTTCGAAGCCGTTTTATTTGATTTCTTGGAGCCAAAATTGGCTTCGAAGCCAAATATTTTTCTTCGAAGCTGACGTCAACATTTAGAATGTGTTCTTCCCTCCAAAACTATCAATATTGGAAGAGTCTCTTCATATTCATACTTTTAGTACATAACGATTTACGCAATATATTTTTCAGACATAAAACCTTTTAAAAGCCCCTTTGCTTTGTACTCTGAAATCACTTGCTCTTTTGACACACAAACCCTATCAATCTCCTGTTAAACCCCTCTTCCTTATTACTCACTATCAATGGATCCTTCCTCACTAAAAGTGTTTACTAGCGATCGTATCAGTCCTACCATGGCTTTGAAGCGATGTATCGATGAAGAAATCACCAAACTATCATCTGGCGAGTCAAGCCACATAGATGGACGTCTTTTCGTACCTCGTCATAGCAACAAACAGGAATACGTCCTTGGCCCTATTTTTCGGGAAGCTCCTGCTCAACTCGCAGCCCTATATCCTCGCTTGGAGGACCATTTCCTTCTTTTGGTTCATGCCAATTTCTTCTTCTATTTCACTATCACTTTCCATCAGAGCCTTCTCCAGCCCTGCCAAACTGGACTTCTCTCTGGCCTTTAGTTCAGAATGAACTTGGGCCAATTGTTCTCTGCTACAAACCACTTTACTCTGTAGCGTCGGTTTTGGAACATGGTCTGACTTCGAAGCTTTCTTTTCTTCTGTTTTGACATGTGAAGAACTCTCTTCACTCTCTTTCAGATCTTGCTGGTACTGGGTGTACCTGCGCTGAATCTTCCTCCTTTGTGATCTGGAAATAACCGGAACCATATTTGGTTCCTTTGTCTTTGGGTGCTTCAGCAATACCCAGTTGTTTGGGGCCACCAAAGGAGGTTTGACCATTCTGCCTGTAATTCCAATATCTCTCCTGGCAGGGAATTCTCTAGGTTTGTTTTGCATTACAAACCAATCTGGGACTCCAGGCACCCAAGAGCTTACTGATTCAGACGTTGAGTCACCCTTTTCCACCTTCGAAGACATCTTCGGAACTGGCTGTGGAGGTAAGTGCTTGGTTCTGGCCTCATACTTCGAGCTTGATTCTGGCCTTCGATGGAGATGGCCATTTTCTGTTCTGTGTGAGGTTGGTCTAAGGGGCCAATCTCTGGCTTTAGTCCCATAACCTGAACTCCTCTCTAATCTTCTTTCAGAATGTTTGCTCTCCATTCTATAGTAGTTAAGTGGCCTAGACTCATACAAGGGCCTTTTACCTTTAGCATTTGTTACATCATTGCAGCTCAACCACCACCGTCGCCTATCACTAGCCGGGTATGGCCTTTTGTTGTACGCGTTGGTTGATCTAGGACGTCTCTGAACATCCTTATAGTATTGCTTCCCATCAATTGGAAGCCCCTTCAACCATTTGTAGCTTAACCTACACCTTGGACACATCCTTTGCATTACAGCTGCTTCCAAAGAATCGTCGTCCAATATTTCTTCATCAGAATGTTCCTTCTGATGTGAGAGACTCTGTCCAACAACTGGTGGATTTCTGGTCTCTTTCTTGGCAGCTGTCTGGTTGGCAATATGCATTTGCACATTGACCTCTTCCAATTCCTGCAGAGATAGATTCTGAAAATTTGGAACAACCACATTAGCCGCGCTTTCTCCAACTTCTGGACACGGGTTACTGTCAATTCTCATGGCTTTCTCTGTTTTGGTTGGGAACTTCAGACTTCCTTTCCGGATTTGCTCTTGGATCCTGTCTCGAAAAACAATGCAGTTTTTAGTTGAGTGAGACCAAGAATTATGCCATTTACAGTATACTTTTCCTCTAAGTTCATCAAGAGAAGGCAATTTTACCCCTTTTGGTAACTTAAGAAAATTGGCTGCAAGCAAATGATCAAAAATGTCATCTGCTTTTGTTAAATCGAAAGAATACTTTCTGTGAAAGTCTTTCTTTTTAAACTGCTGGTCGATAGTCGTATCCTTATGAATTAATGCTTCACAGATTACAGGTTCTTTGCCCACAATCTCTGCTGCATCGATCTCATAATTGGGATCTCTATAATAGGTCTTATACGAAGCATTGTTTCGATCTTGTTCTTCCTCTAATAATGCTTCATATCGAGACACCTTATAGGTTAATTCGACTAAATCCCTAAATTCAGTTAAGTCAAACTTCTTTCGAAGCCTGAACTCTAAACCGTTTTGAGCCAATCTTACAAATTTTGGCTTTGGAAGGATGACTCTACATTTACTTCGAGCCCTTTTAAATCTGGCAATGAATTGAGTAGCCTTTTCTTCAGGCCTTTGACTCAATCTTGCCAAATCTGCCATGGACACCTCTGGCTCTGATTGGAAAAATTGGGCATGAAATGCCTCTTCCATTTGTTGCCAAGTTTGAATGGAGCCAGGTGTAAGGTTGATATACCATACAAACGCTCCCCCAGTTAGAGAGTTTGGAAATAATCTCAATTTTATGTAGTCATGATTAGCAAATTCACCACACTGAGCAGCGAATCTAGCAATATGCTCTACTGTTGATTGATTTCCAGTTCCATAGAATAGGGTGAAATCTGGTATTCTGAACCCTCTTGGGTATTCATGTACCCTATCCACCCACTCTGGGTATGGTTTTCTGTATACAGGAGTCTGGACCCCCCGAGCCATTGGTCCACATATCTCCTTAACAATATCAGCAATTTGGTCCCTAGGGACCATATTTTGGGCTTGCTGAACCACTACTGGAGGAGCAAACACAGGGTTTGGTGGACAAACTTGTGCCTGTGGTCCTCTTGGTCCATACAATGGTACATTTGGGACTGGTTGCCCCCTGTGGTGCAAAGTTCTTTGTTGGGGAATGGATAACCCCTTTGAGCCATCCTCTGAAAGGACTCGTGAAAGGTGTTGGAATAGGTATTGTGTCCTTCCATTTGTAGGCAAACCTTCCAACCCCGGGTATAAATTCAATAAGGGATTAGTATAACCCCAGGTGCCAGGTATGGCGCCGAACATGGGATTTGCCACCATTCTTATGCCAGTTTCTTGTACTTGGCCAGATCTACCAACTGGTGTGGCTTCACTGTTGAGTACTGAGGCATTTTGGCCTACTGCAGGCCTTGAAATGGGTTCATACCAAGACTGAGGCGATGGTCTTTCATAGTTCTGAGTACTAGTCTGACCATTAGTTTGTCCATTAACTTGCATAGGCTGTTTTTCTCTAGCCAATCTTTGCTGAGGGACATTTAAAATTTCCTCTGTATGTCTTGTATTTGTTGATTGGTGGTTGTTCATTCGATTCAAAAAGGATGTTGCCCATCTTTCCATTGTATTCATTAGTTGTTGTCCCATAGCATCTACCAAGCCATCCCATGGATTTATTGGCTGAGAAGATAGAACGGTAGATAGTCCAATTCCTTGGTTTCGTCCAATATTATGAACATATGGTTCTTGTCCAGAAGTACTGGTCTGTTCGACCAAGGGTTCTGATAACATAGGAGTCTCCAGAGGGTGTGTTACCACATTCTCCTCTGGATTAGGTATTTCTACCTCTCCTTCTACGCCCTCTTCCAAGCGTTCATTTTCTCCTTGTCGTCTTCGTCTAGCCATTTTAATTAGTCCCACTGGGCGTGCCAAAAATATATGTTGGCTTTTTGGCTTTTCGAAGGGTATATTTGTAAATGCGAGCGTGCCAGCAAGGATCAATCAGTCCTTACAGAAATTATAATTGCCAATCAATTATCAGGCGACTATGTTTTAGTTCTTTCAGCCTCAATGAAGAGAACTTTTACTGGTGGCTTGACTTTAGGAGAAATTAAGAGAAATAACAATCAATATGAAGAACAATTGAAGTATTTCATTAACATAAATACTTACAATAGTCCAAACTCAGCCTCGAGGAGGTTTACAGCAACAGTCTACTTGAATCTACTTGAAAAACTACTCCTATGAATTGAAGTACAATGCAGGTATTTAAAGAACGAGTATTTAAAGTACAGGAAAGGTAAAACTGGAAAGGAAAATATGAAGTAAAAACTGATTTATATGATCTGAGTCTGGGGGTCTTTTCTGGGAACTTTCTTGCTATTTATACTTGTCAAAGATGACCTTCGAACTGTACTTCGAACCGTCGAACTGCTCCTCCATGATTGCTGATCATGCTGCCTTAGAAATAGTTCCACTACGCCATCACTTGCAATTGAACTTCCCTCCTGTATTTGAATTTGAATATAGGTAACCGTTGAGGCCACGTCACCTTGTATCTCATTACTGATCTAGTGCTACTCATATCACTTGAGAACCAATATTTATTGTCACGTGTATGATTGAGATTTAAGATTAAAATCATCTTCCAATAACACCCTCATTCTGCCACGTGTCGAATTGTAATTGGCTTTTACAAAATATGTAGCCAACAGAATTGTGAAGTATTATTTATCTATTGGGCAAATTACAAACACCCCCCTCGAGATTTGGTGAAAATACAGATTCTCCCTGAGATTTGAGAAATTATAAATTGCCTCCTGAAGTTTATATTTTCATAACAAATTGTCCCATGATGTTTTTATTTTCATACAGATTCTCCCCTAATTTGTTATGCAAATTTGATCTTTAGAGGGCAATTTGTAATTTCTCAAACCTCAGGGGAAAATATGTATTTTCACCAAACTTCGAGGGAGGTGTTTGTAATTTGCCCTTATCTATTTTAAGATTAAGACCAAACCATGCATTGAGAAAATTAAGTCAAATTGGGTGTTTTGGCCTGAATCAAATTGATTTGCAATTTTTTTAAAAATGTTTTTGCTCAAACCTATCCATTTTAGCATCAAAGGAAAAAAAAAAAGAAAAAAAAAAAGGCATAAGTATGATTATCTTCAATTTCAAATCAAAGAGAAAGACCACTACATGCATCCTTAAAAAAGGCACATTGCAAAAAAATTATAATCTTTTATGATAAAAAATTATGATTTTTTTTGGTGTGTTATGCTATTTTATAGTAAAAGTTATGAATGACAAATTTATAATTAATATCTTAAAATTACAAATAACGAAATTATGTCACTACATGATAAAAAATACATTTTTTTTTAATGGTTAGCAAAAAGTTTTATTTTTAGTAGCAAAAAAAAAGTATGTTTATTATGTAGTAAAAGTTGTGAATTTTTGTAATGTTATGAGGTGCAATGCACCTTTTCAGAAGTGTACATAATAGTATTTTCTCAAATTAATTTTGTATACTACAAAAATAGCATTTGAATAGCACTATAAAAATGATGTGATAATATCATTTTTAAAGAAAAATTATATTTATAAGTATTTTGTTTTAAAATAAAATATTCACATTAAATTATATCGGTCCATATATTTTTTTGTATGATTATTTGTTAATATATTATATTACATGGACCATGGGAGTCAAAAGGACAAAGAAAAAGAAAATGATTTTTGAGAGAGAAAAAAGCTGGACTTTGGAATAGAAAAGGGGGAGTTGGAATGGAGCCAACAAAACGACATAGTATTAAAGCATAGCAGTTGCTGTTGTGATTAACTCACAGCAGCATTCCCGAATCCCATTTTTATACCCAATGGGTTGGGTTGGTGGCATAGCTTTAATCTCCATTGGGGATGGGGCGGGCAGGGTCGGCCCTGGGCATAGACTCACTAGGTCATTGGCATAAGGCCCTCAAAATAGATTCAAAAAATGACATTCCTATTATAATTTAGTGTAATATATTAAGTATATTTTAAGTTCAAAAAAAAGTTGAGAAAAGCCCAAACTAACTTAACATAAATTGATCCATTAAAAAAATGAAAGACCTATTCAAAATTAAAAGGGTTCATTCTCTTTCCCTATTTAATTTTTAACACTAACTACTCTTAATCTAATTTTTCCAATAACTTGACAGTAGCAACAGCCCAACAAAGAGCACAACAGTAGCACGCAAAACAAAACAGAGCACACGGACAGCAGCAGCACAACAAGCACAAGCAAGTCTTTTTTCTATTCAATTAATTAAATATTTGTCTAGTCTTTTGCTCAATTGCTATTATAATATTGATATTTACATCATCAAAAAGAATTTATTTAAGTTTAATAGTTTGTCTGATACAGTTTAATAATTTGTTTAAGAATTTGTCTTGTCTTTTTTTAAGAATTTGTTTAAGTTTAATAATTTGTTTAAGTTTAATAGTTTGTCTGATATACTTACAATGGCTACTACAGTTTAATAGATCCTCTCTCAAGTTATGTTTTTTTTTTTTTTTTTTTTTTTCCCACCCAAAAATTGAAAACAACTATAGCAGATTATGACTCTTAAAAGAAATTTGATTAAGAATTTGTTCAAGTTCTGATATACTTACAATGGCTCTAAGGCCTCGTTTGGGAACAGGCTATTTTAGTAACTTTTTGACTTTTTACGAAAAGATGTGCAGAAAAGTAGAGAGATGATGTGACTAGTTTTAGTTGGCTTTTTGACTTTTTGGCTAAAATAGCCAGTCCCAGAACGAAGCCTTAATAATTTGTTTAAGTTTAATAGTTTGACTCTTGTTTTGAATTTTGATCTAAAAAAGTATTTTAATCTCAATTCATCATCACTCTTAAAAGAAATTATCCATCTGGATTCGCAAAAAGGAAAAAGAAGCAAAAAGTCGAAAAATTAGTCGAGTGTCAAAGAGCAGCTATTGATAAGTTTTTTACGAGTGATAAATAAGCAGAACAATCAGTTGAAGACTTGAATAATGAGAATGAAAATTTGGTGGATGAAGAAGGAAATGGAGAATTTGGAAGTGCAGAAGCCAATCAAGATGATGAGATGAATGTGGAATGTGAGCATTCAAATATAGATGATCCGGGGACTTGGAAAATAATTGACCAGAATTTATAAGATTTTTTAGTCGAAAGAGGTCCTGTGAGAAGAAATTGTGAGTTTAACTTCCCTAAGGATGATTGGGAATTGAACCTATATTTGTTGAAAAGCGCATCATTTCTAGAAAGAAACAATTTGATGAGAATATTAGCAAAGAGCTGACCCAGTTGCCTGAAGAATCATTTAGAGTTGTTTACTTCTTATATTTGGTTGATCAAGCCCTTTAGTCACTCAAAAATAGGTTCGAACAATTCAAAGTATATGAGACAAACTTTGCCTTTTTGTTTGACTTGAAAAAGTGCCGCGATGAATCATTGAAGGCGGGGTGTATGAACCTTGAAGAATTTTTAAATTATGGTGATATTTCCGATATTGATGGAGCTAAAAGTCTTGAAAGAGAGATTGCCAAAAGAAATCAATAAACCAATTGAAGTGCTGAATCATTTGCAGTTGATGGCAAATTGTTTCCCAAATTCATGGGTTGTTTATAGGATACTTTTGACTATTCCGATTACAGTTGCATCGGGGAAAAGAAGCTTTTCAAAGTTGAAAATGATCAAAAATTACCTTCGATCAACCATGTCACAATAAAGATTGAATGGATTAGCATTGTCATCTATTGAAAATAATTTTGCAAAAAAATTAGATTATGCAAATATTATTGATTTATTTGCTTCTAAAAATGCAAGAAGAAGGAGGATCAAGTGATACTTTATTAGTTATTGTAATGTAATGCTAATTATTTTTTGTGATTTTGACACAAATCTTTTGTCCTTTACCTTCAATTTTTTTTTCATTCAATGAAAAAAAAAAAATGTGAAGGCCCCAAAAATTTATTAGTTGGTTATCGGTTTTGAACCTCGGAAATCTTAGGGCCGGGCCTGAGTAAGCTTAGCTTTACACATAGGTCGCAACACTTGCAAGAAATTCAACTAATGATGTGTCTAGTTAGTATATCTGTCACGTTGTTAGTATTCCTAACATTATTTATATAACAGTCCAAATCATGATTGGATTTTGAAAATGTGTGAAAAAAAACCCTCAAAACACATGGATGGCTTACATGGTCAGGTCAATACATTTCGAATAGTTCAAGCTGAGTTGGGAAAAGATATTTCATCTAAGAAATTGTAGTTTTTAAGAAAGGAAAAAAAAAAATTGTATATCTAAATCAATACCTAAGAATGTGACATACATTCATCACGGATTTGCTATCCCACCTATGGCAGAGAAAATCCTGGTATAATAAAGCATCAACATAATTCAAGAAATTCAAGTTTTTAAATCTTTCCCAACCTATGAATCTTCTATTCATCTGATACCAACAATAAGCTCACTAAAGTCATTTTCACCAATACAACTGAAGAATTAATCCTAGAAAGTTACATGCAGAGGTGTACCAGTTAAAACAAGGCTGCTGACTTGTGAGAATGTTGTCAGACCATAACATTAGGATCCAAGAAACATGCAAAAGAACCTGGTCCACTCCAAATGTCAAACTTTGAATTCCAATGCCCAAAGTATCTTCCTTCTTGGACCCTGAAAGAACCACAATGAAGCAAAAAAACTTACAATCAAATTTGGGAGGGGCAATGTAGAACTAGTGACACACAAGAAAAAGCAGTGTGCTTTTTGCCATTAAATAAAACTACTAAAAAGATGGTTTTTGCATTGATCCACAAAAACAAAAATATAAACAAATAATAAAAAAAAAAATAGAAAGAAAGAAGAAGAGTTACACGATTTCAACAAAAACAATACACTCGCAACTCTTCATCTAATCAGACTCCAATCACATGGTGCAAGAGATTAGTGTAGCTATAATTACCATAAGGGATGGTTATTGAGAGCTTCTATTTCCACATACCAAACGATGTGTGATCCATGCAGTCCTTCAGATAATTTAGGATGCGGCAATAAGGAACTACTTAAATATGTAGAACCTCCTTCACAAAGTCCACAGTTGTTTTATTTTGTTATTTTATTATTAGGCATCATTTTGCCTCCAGTTCTCTAGGGTATCTCTTAATTAGATCAAGCAAGATTGGAAATTCAGTAATCTGCTTCCTCATTCTTTTGAGCCCAACGGAAATTGCTCATCTTTAGGTAAACCAAGGGTTATTAGGAGATGGTTCATGAATTACTTTGGTCGTATCAAGTTTTTTGCTTCACTCCCAAGGCAGGCTGGATTCTTGCCATGGTAAGTGGTTTGCTTTTAGGCGGGAACTAAAGTGAGGAGAGGTTTAATTAAAATCGTGTTACTTCATTAAACAAATTATCTCTGTATGAATAGATAAATAAAAATCACAAGTGTCTGAGACACGTATCAAAACAGCAAATTCTATATCAAGAAGGGAATTCCACTATCATTGATCAGCAAAGGCGATAAAAATGATTACAGATATTATAGCAAGACAGGATCTCTGTGTACACTAGGGTGAGTTTAGTCAAGTTTACCATTGGTATCCCTAAAGCCTTCAGATTGTCACCAGTCGTGCACAAGCGCTGTCATATCAACCTGCACAAACAACATGAAGTGTAGAAGTAGTAAGAGGAAGTTATTAAGGCACTGGTTGAAACCAGAGAGCTAGTACATAAAATTGCTACAACACAGGAATGTTGAGATGAATGCATACTTCCTCCACTTGGAATGTAATTGAGTATTTTTCCAGGCCAAGGGACTGCAGGAAAGTATCAACAGATTCAAAACTGCAATTCATACTCAGAAAAAGTATACATTTCTATACAAAGATGTTAACCAAGTCACACTCACCACCTGAACACGAGAAAATCTGAAAGAAAAAAATACATGATGGTGCCAATTATATGACATGTCTATGTGAGTAGTAGTAGTTATGACAAAAATATTATTTTCAATAAAAACTGTGTCTGTGTGCGTACAACAGTTTCGATCTGGATCTATCATAACCACACATCTCAGAATATATTGAATTTTATACTACATAACGGTTGTAATAAAATGCAAGGGAAGAAATAAAACAGGAAGGGTCCGTGTCTTTTGCTGAGTCTTTTTCCTAGCGACTGAACTAGCAACATTTTTGGTCTGTGGTTCAAGGGCTTCAACAATTACACTTTTCCTCACAGGTTTATTATCCTTAAGTACTGGCTTTGGAGGATCAGTGTTCACAGGCTGTGAGTACATCGTGCCAGAGAGCTTTTCACGCAGATCCCTTGCACCTGAAACAGACCCATTTCCACTTAACTTTCTTGCTGGACACTCTTATTCTGGAGCTTCAGACGAAGATCTTTACTGCCAATTCTGTGATCTTCAAGCACCATTAACATACAATCAAAATGATACAATAGCGATGTTTAGAAGCGACAATTTGTATACAAGTATACACATACATATTTAAATATGTTTCAAGCAACTAAAGCAACAATCACTAGTTCTAGTTGAATTCAATCATGTCACAAGAAATTGTACTTGAAACTTGAGGTTCATCATCCTTGTAAAGGTGATGTTCCCACTTGTCATCATATTGCCTCTGCCTGCAAAGCATGTGCCGTTGAATCAAATAAAAGGTTTTATTCTGATAAAAACAAGTAAAAGCCTCGGCATATATAGGGCATTTAAGTAATTTTGCCCCTCAAGTTTTAGCTTCCCTCTTAAGCTGAATGAATAAGCCCCCGGAAGCCACTCAACCAAAAATCACTTTTTTGGCTCAATTTAAGCTAGTACAAAAAGTGATTTTAAGTTCTACCAAACACACCATTGTAACTTAAATTAAGTTAAAAGTTGAAATAAGCAACTTTTAAACTGCACCAAACAGGCCTAAAATCATATCTCAAATTAATTTAGCAAGTTTTGATTAATACAATCAGTACAAAATACAGTACACGTGATAAGTATCATGCAAATATGTGATGCTCACTATACCTTCACAGAATGGCTATTTTGGGCAATTCATGAAAATTATTTAAATTAAGAAAATCATTAAAATGTTGCTTTGGAGCCACTTTAACATAAACATATAGAAAGATATCACAGGTCTCCAATGTTTATGTATAAAAAATCCTTGATCATTATTTTGGGGGGTTTTTTTTCCCCCTTGAAACCCCACAAAATCATAAAAAGTATGCTCAGTTAGTCCCCATTGGATGGGTCTGGGAGGGTTAGATTAAACTTACAACCACAAGGTTGATGGCCTGAGTTTTAACATCTGAATCAATAACCCCTTGTTACGTGATAAAACCAAATTGAATATATGAATGCATATATATATATTAATCATGATCTTGACAAAGAAAAAAAAGAAAAAAGAAAAAAAATCATTACTAAAAAGCATAAAATCGTAACTTGCATATGGAGTGCCCTTGGGACTTTGTCTAATCAAGCTTAGATTAAGATTTTGTTTGATATTGTGAATTTCAAGTTACTAAAGCTGTTGGGACAATTTTGTTTGTATTTTCATTATTTTTTTTAAGTCAAGGGAATCTTAACAATTTAAATTTTCTAGATATTATCATATTAGAACTAGTTGTGGTACAAAGAAATATTTTGAGCTTGAATATTTTCTTAGGCCCTCATGTATGGTCCATAGTAGGCCTAGCATGATCTGATTAAAGTTCTTTTAAGTCTTCTATTTTATAAGGGGAACTGACCCAAAGGTTCAAGCCCAACATATCATACCCCATTTAGGCCCAAAACAAATTTGATACTCCATTAAGTCCTCAAATTATCAATAAAACGAAAATACCCACAATATATCATCCAATTTACACGCGCGCAACCATCACCCACGATCAGCTCAGTCTAATCAGTACATTGTCACATCTCCGTCACTCGAAATCGAATTCTTAGTCCTCCATCTCTCCTCCGTTCACCTCCATTCCCTCTGAAACCCTACCCTAACCACAAAACGAAACCGTTCATCTTCATCACCCACGATCATCTCAGTCTGATCAGTACACTGTTACATCTCCGCCGCTCGAAATCACATTCTCACTCCTCCATCTCTCCTCCGTTCGACTCCATTCCCTCTAAAACCCTACCCTAACCACAAAACGAAACCGTTCATCTTCAACACAACACCAAGCCGTTCATATTCTCCAGTCGGCGACTCTTAACAACGCAAAGAACCATCACCACTCTGAAGAAATTTCATAGTTCCTAACTTCCAATTCACAGAAATGGGAAAAAAAAAGTAACATCTCTCTTCACCTATTCATTATTTTTCATTCAAATTTGTACATTATTCTTTCATATTTCGTATATACACATTTTACATACTTCAACATGTATAAACCCTCTTTTATATATAATCCCTTGTTTTAAAACATTCTAGTCCCCTGTTTTTTAACATTTTAATCCACTGTTTTTACACATAAATCCCTGTTTTTTAATCCACTGTTTTTACACATGAATCCCTGTTTTTACACATTCAACACCTTATTCTTGTTCTTGTTGTTCAAAATTGGATTTTCTTATTGTTATTTTTGAATACTTAATCTTCTCGTTGTTATTGTTGTTGTTTACAAAATACAATGAGATGTTCCTATTGTTGATACTGTTTATAAAAACTGCAACATCATACAGTTTCATTTCATCACTCTACTAGTAACATATCTAAATTTAATCAAACTGCAAATGAAATTATAAAATTACACAGTTTAATCACTACTCAAAACAAATAGGTAACTTATTATAAAGTGCAAATCAAACTGTCAAATTATACAGTTTTGTAACTGTTACCAACAAATACATATAACTTCATATTAAACTGCATGTAAAACTTTAAAATTATACAGTTTTGTCACTATATTACTCATACTCTGCTGTCGCTTTCATTTTTTCAGAAATAGCTGTTGGAAGATATTGGAAGAAACAAACCCATATGCCCAAAAATCCAATCACGGATTTAAGTATCTCCCCTTTTGAAAGTTCGTCTCCTATATCCACTAAAATGCCACCAACATCTCCCCCTCCACAAAAAACCCAACCACCACAACCAAAAACAACCAAACACCACAGACCCCACCAAAAAATCTAAAAAACAACCACATTACCTACAAGAAAAAACCCAAGAACTACACCACAGACCCCACCCACGCAACAAACACCACCCACACCTTCAACCACAACAAAAACAAACAAAAGAAAGCCAATAAAAAAATAAAAAGCTCCTCCAACCAAAAAAATAAAGCTCCAAGAAAGCCAATCAACTCCCAAAACAAAAACCAAGGCATCAAAAGGGAAAAAAGCAGCCGTCCCTGTAAAGAGAGTCCAACAATTTAATTACCGTTCCAACATCGAAACAGTAATCAAACTGTTGAAGGGAGTCAAATTCACAAAAGCCCAATAGACAGAGCTGGAAAAAATCCCTTTTTGGCCCATTATAAATGCTCTCTCCTCAACACAACTGAAGGCCTCTTGGTGCAGATGCTACAATTCCATTGTAGCAGAAATGACAACACTCTACAACAAAAGAAAAAGAGCATTTATACTTGGCAAAAAAGAAATGAAACTCAGAAATAGTGATGTCAAGCTCATTTTTGGTATCGACTGTAGAGAAGACAGCATCACCACCAAATCCTATGCAAGACCATTTTACAAACGATGATGCAAATCAGAAAAGAGATTGGATGACAAGTCTTTGACCAAAATGTTTCAATAAACAAAAAAAGGAAAATCAACCAATAATCGTCAAGATCTTGCAAGGGTCATCACCCTTTACTTGTGCTTGAAACTTCTCATGCCTACAACAGGCCATACACTCAATTGGAGTTTTCTCAACTATGTTGACAATCTCAACAACATCAAGAAGTACAATTGGGTTGAGGCAATAAAAGACACACTGATGAATTCAATAGCAAATACAAACAACAACCCAAGGCATGTCACTGGATGCATCATGTTACTCTTGGTAAACACATTACTCAACTACTTCACACAAAAATATCAGACATCCACCTATTTCTAACTATCTAACATATTTCAAATTTTTTTTACAATACTAGTATTGTGAGCACAGTAAACTCCTCCGACCAACCAACAAAGAAGGCTTCCCAAGGTTTATGAAATGGAACATTGGCAAAATGTACTCCAAGTGAAAACACATCAACCTTGCTCACTTTGAAAAGGTATTCAAACTCTTCTATACTATCATAGCACAAATCTATTCAACACTATTTTCAGTCATTATAGTAAAAATCATGTTATGAAACTATCAAATTCTTCAATTTCAAACAACATATATTCAACACTTGACTCACATTATTCACAGTACAAATCATATTATGAAACTGTAAAAGTTTGCAGTTTCAAAGCACACACTTATTTAACATCACTCATGTTATGAACTGCAAAATTTTACAGTTTAAACGCACAAATCTATTTCACATCACTCATATTATGAAACTGTAAAAATTTTCAGTTTCAAGCAACATATTTCAACACTTAACCCACATTACTCACAGTACAACTCGTTTTATGAAACTGACCAATTTTACAGTATTACTGATATATGCCACATTGTTCCAATACAGGTTAACCAAAGTGCTTTAAGTCCAACTGAACAAGAAATACAGTTATTGCATATCAATCAAAGCACATCAACAGACTCTTTAACAAAGAAACATGACCACAAAAAGGACAATAAGCAAAAAAAGAAAACACAAGCAACAAACAAAAAAAGACTTCTAGACAGTAATGAGGATGACTTTCTCGAAGAAAAACATCACTCAGAATCAGAATCAGAACAACAACAACAACAACAAAAAAAAAAAAAAACAAAAACCACAAGAGGAACCAGAAAGTGATGAACAAGAAGAAGAGAGTGATGATGAAAGAAAACAAGTGACTAATGGAAGCTGATGAAGAAGAAACTGAAGAAGAAGAAGAAAAAGAAGAAGAACCTGATGAACAACAAGACAATGATGAAGTAGAAGAAAGACAAGAAGCAAAAGCTGATCAACAAGAAGACACTAATGAAGAAGAAAACCAACAACAAGAACAAGAAGAACAACAAACAAACCAACAACAAGAAATCAATGAACAAGAACTGACAAGCCAACAAGAAGAATTCCAAGAGAAATCTGACATATTTCATGCACAAGGTAAACTATTGTCTAACACTAAAGCAAACTACAAAATTTAATTAAACTAACCAAAACACAATCCAACATTTTTATAGGTCATGACCAACCACAAACACCAGCCAAAGAGGACGACAATGACAAGCTCATATCAGCCATAAGAGCACAAATACAAGATATGGAACAAAAATTCATGGTTGAATTGCGTAAAAAAGAAGATCAATTGAAGGAAATGTCCACAAAAAAAACTGGCAATCCCCAACAAAGGTCAATGGTCAAGAGAATCAAACAAAAGTCAAGAAAACAAGCACATGACCCAGATTTTGAATACCAACCAATGACAAAAGCCAAAGAAGATACAAGGAACAAGACACAAACTGCTGCTGATGTACCCAAACCAACAGAGCGTACCGATGAAAAAAAAGAGAAGAAGAATGAAAAGAAAAAAGATGAAATCAAAACAGAGACAGAACCTGCTACTGAACCCGAGCAAAAAGAGGGTGCTCATGAAGCAAAACAACAGCAAAAAGAAAATATGCAAGAAGATATTGGCCAAGAGAAAGCAGTTGCTGCTGAAACCAACCCAAAAGAGCATGCCAATCAAGAGAAGACACAACTTCAAGTATTGGAAAGTGATGATAATTTCAAAGAAGAATCAATCCAAAACAAGTCACTCGCCATTTCATGCCGCAAAACAAACAAGGTTTGGCATAGCCTATCCAAAAAAGACCAAGACCAAATCCAACTCATCAACAACACACAATCAAGTGCTTGTGTCTGGTCTGGCAACGAAGATAAAAATTGCGTATACTTTTCAGATATATGCAGATTGACCAACAGGGAACCCTTATATGGGAATGTAGGTCTCCAACTGCACAATTTTACAGTTTCTGTACATATTCAATAACCTATTCCACAAACCTAACACATTCTCATATATAACATGTTTCAGGTCATTGAAGCCTTCTCAGAAAAGCAATTAGCACTCCAACCAACCATTGAAGAATTTGAGAAAAATGATCTAGCCCTTGCAAGAAATCCATACGCGGGAAGGTCTTACGTTTTCTCAACACTGATCAATGTAAGTAAAATTTAACATACCTTTCAACTACAAAATTTTCTACTTTCTTAACATATCTTACTACATAATTTTATAACATATTTCAAACATATATATAACTTACAGACTCCACTACAAAACCAAGATCAAGCACTGAGAAAAAAAATGATGGACAGCCATTTTCCAGAAGCAATGAAAAACAGATATATCCATTTCCTAATCAACCACAACAACCATTGGACAATTGTGGTCTTTGATAATGCCGATGGGATATGGAGACACTATGACTCTTTGAGACCAACAAAAGATTGCCACAACAAGCACTTTGAAATTGCAAAGGAAATTGTAAGTTAAATAAAATTTCCTACATAGTTCCATTCATTTCAAAATATCTCAACTCATCACTATAACTAACAAAAACACCTACTAACTATTTTGTAGCAACAACATCAACTGAGATGGAATAAAGCATTACTCAACAATCAAGGAAACATCTTATCATCTCAAGAGTGCGAGACAGTAATTGCATCAATTAAGGAATGCCCACAACAAACCCCACACTCGTAAGATACAAAATCAATAAACTAATCTTCCAATATGCTAAATTTTGCAGTTTTACCTAACTAATTAACTTCATCTAAAACTTTGCAGGAATGATTGTGTAATCGCCGTCTGCAATATTATCAACCAATATATCAACTGGCAACCTGTGCAGAAATCACTTCGACCAACTGAGTGGGTCAAATTTCGAGCAGAAATCATCAGTCAATTCCTCAATGATGAGAACTGATCTTAGAAACTCGAGCACTACCAAATGTTGACAAAACATGCCAAACCATAGAAACAATGAACAAACTTCTTGACAATACAAATATTCAAGTGAACATATCTTTGTACTTTCTTTTTTTTTTTTAAACATGTGACAAGTACTTTATATACTTTTAGGAATGATCTTCTTCTGGTTATTATGGTGAAAATGATTGTTGCCATTGATGTTATTGTTGCTCTTCTTCTTGTTATTATTATTGTGGTTGTTCTTCTGATTGTTTGTGTACTTATTTGTGGTTGCATATATTTTCATACAGTAAAGGTTGTTTCTAATAATTCTTCAAACTGTAAAATTATGCAGTTTCATCAGGTTGTTTCTAATAAATCTTAAAACTGTAAAATTATACAGTTTCATTACTCAAACAAAATTTATGCTACACAATTATGCATCCAATTTCATGACTCAACAAATAGATGAACTGCATTTCAAAATTGAAAATAAAACTGCAAAATTTTATAGTTTTGTCACTACGAAATATGAAATAAATAAATCATGTAGTAAAACTGCATTTCAATATTATACAGTTTCAATAAGAAATTTTCAACAACCTTCTCAGCATTCCATAAAATAAAACCAACCAAATCCACACAAAAAAGTAAAAATAAAAAACAAAACAAGACTGTTACAAAACAACTTTAATAACTAAACAACACATCAAAAAACAAAAAACAATTCAATCAACTTTATTCATTACTTCCATAATACCAAGTATCACATTTTTTATTATCATAATTCCTCAAATTCAAATACAAATCCAAAAGAATAGACTGTGGCTTCAAATAGCAGCCTTGCACGTCTTCTTATTGTAATTCTCATATTTCAAGCACCTCCCACACTTGATTTGCTTCACATTCTCACCCCTAGAAGATATCCTCTTCTTCTTGTTCCACCCAGGCTGCTTCTTCGTTATAGGAGGTTTAATAATCGAACTACCGGCACCATCAAAGTTAAATCTCTCACTTGAAGGCACTGGATAAACAGATTCCTTGTATGACTCTCTAAAACAATCTACATGAAAAAAGGGATCAATGAAATCATACACATCTCTACCACTACTACGCAAAGCATGCACAGCATGACAACAAGGAAAACCATTCAATTGGCATTCATGGCAAGAACAAGTTTGTCTACCAATATCGACATAAAAAGAAATAGAAGAATGAACCTCAAGCACAATATCACTAGCAACAATCACATCCTAAGACTTAGCTACCTTCAAAGAGTCCACCAACTTCTTTTCCATAACTGGACACAATTTCATAGTCCATCTTTTAGATTCAGCTCTTCTATTCAACAATTGAATCATGATTTGAACCCTAATCATATCAACCATACAAGTGATAGGCAATTCACGGGCCCCACCAATCCAATTATTGTAAGACTCGACAGCATTAGATGACATCTCACCATATCGTTTCCCACTAAAAAAGCATTCGCCCACTTATCATTTTGCAAACCATCCAACATGCTATCAACTCTACCATTCCCAGCAATACGCCTCAATTTCTCCATATAATGTTGGAAAGAAGCAACCGTTGGCGCATAAGCACATTTAACTAATATTTTCATCAAACTTAGCTTATAGTTAGTACGAAGTCCCACCAATTTGTCAATCAAATTTCTCTTCAAATGATTCAAGCAATATGCATGATGTGCATTGGGAAAAACCACTGAAAGAGCGTCAAGCAATCCATGTTAACGGTCCGACACAAAAGTCAATTTCCGGCCTGAACCAACACCCTTTAACAACTGACTTAAGAACCACATCCAATTATCTTGATTTTCAGCGTCAACAATCGCAAAAGCCAAAGGAAACAGACCTGCAAACAAAATAACATGAAACTGCAAAAAATTAGCAGACTCACAATACAATAACACACTGACAAACCAAACCTATACTAACTGCAAATAAATACATACCTTGATTACCATCCTTTGATGTTGCTGCAAGCAAATGCCCCTTGTAATGCCCCTTCAAGATTGTACCATCAACAAACAACAACGGACGACAAAATTGAAAGCCATACAAACATCCATGAAATGCCACAAACAACCTCCGAAAACACCCACTACTTTCATCCACATCTAATTCAAACACACTTCCCGGATTCATTCTCATAGCTGTCTCAAGATACCATCGAAGTTGGTCAAAAGGAGTTGCAAAATCACCAAACAACCCACCTTTTGCCTTATCAACTCCTAACCATGCAACCCGATAAGAAACATCTATACCATATTGCTTCTTCAACTTTTTTTTAACTTCAATAGGACGAGTCAACGGATTATCACTAATATCATTTTGCACAATATCAGACACAAGTCTAGAACAAACCATTTTGCTACAAAATCTACAAGCGACAACCCTACAAGTATGCACATTATCCAACTTAATTATAAAAAAAATACCGGAATTCATCAACACCCTTCCATGCACAAACCATTTACAACCCGTAGACGACTTCATCATACATTCAGCAGTTACTCTTGTTACATCATTCTTCAAATAATTCACTACAAAACCACACTCAACTGCATACTTAGCCAATGCAATGCGGAACGTCGGCACTCCACCTTCAAATTCTTGACCAACACTATGTATAATCCCCTTCCAACTAGTAGACAACAAAACTCTCTCTGGTTCTGGATAAAAACTATGCAATAAACCACCAAAATCATCACAATCGTTAACCAAAGAACTCTCACAAATTACAGAATCAATCCTACAAGAATTACCATCATCAACCTCCACAATTTTCTTATCACCCACAACAACATCAACAACATGACAACCACTACCACCTACCATTGACAACATATTCTCCAAATCATCATCACATTCAATAATACAATTAGAATATCCAGGAATAGAGAAAAACAAACAAAAGTTACCAACACTCAACTCCTTGAACTTCGCACATATTTTCTCAACAACTTCGTGATAACTACATCCCTCACTAATCTTAATAGCAGCACAAGAATTACTATATTTGTACATTAACATGAAACACCCCTTCATACTACAAAATCACAAACCACCAAACAATTGTTCACAGATTCCAAATTGCAAAATTATACAATTACAACATATCAGTATCAAAACACCAGAATTCACAATTCCAAACTACAACTTCAAAACACATTACACTATACAACAAACAAAATCAACAAAATCAAAATCATTACACTATATCACATACAAAAATCAAATAAATAAGTATCAAACAAACAAAATTTATCACAAAACAAAGAACTAAAACAACATTGCCAAACACAAACCAGATATCACGCAAATTTGCTTATCTATATATACATACATATATGTATCGAGAGATACAAACCACATACACACACAGAGACATATATATATATATATATATGTATCGACAGATACATACATACACATACATATATGTATCGACAGATACAAACCAGAGAGAGAGAAAGAGAACGTACACAGACATCGCCTGTACACAGAGATTCAGATCGCACAACCAGATCCACCTCACAGCACAATGAGATCGCCATAACGAAGAGAAATCAAGATCGCAGAGGCGAAAATTTGATTTTTTTTTTTTTTACACGGAGCAAAAATTTGATTTTTCACGTATATATAGATCTCAAAACAAAGGGTAATACAGTCATTTACAAAATACAAAAATAAAAAACAAGACCTCTGCGTATAAAACTTAAAACACTGTGGACCTATTAATCTATTAAAAATATATTGGGATTAGAAGGAAAATAGATCCCCTACATAGGACTACATAGTAATTTTTCCATTTTATAATGACCTAAAAGAGAGGAAGGATAGCAACCCATAAATATTCATGCAATGTTTCAACAATTGAGCCATGTTTTGAAGATTTGATGGTCCCACGTGTCATACAACCTACCTCTTAGGAGGGATTTCTAACAAATTTTGGTAGATTCTTCTTATACCCTTTTTTGAAAATCTTTGTGACAGGATGTTAATTTTTAAGTTTTTAATTCCAAAACTCTAATTTCATGACACTTACTCGTTTGTGCTTTGGCAAGCAATTTAAGAATATTAAACCCAAGCTTAATTGTTGTCAAGAATTTAACAAACACCTTTCTATAATTGATGCAATTGGTCACCTTCCAAACTAACAAAATTATAACCCTTCCCCATGTACAATGCCAACCACCTATTTGGCAATAGTCTAAATCCTAATCTTCAAGCCTTCCATAAACCTTTCTACCATGAATTTAGACAGGGTTGCAAATGAAGGCGGTGAGTAGCGAGGTTGCAATTTTCAAATTTCAAAACTCTTTTTAACAACTTATCTTTCAAAATACAACTAACAACTCTTTTTTTTTTTTTTTTCAAAATTATATTAAATTTTTTTACTTTTTCGGTCCGTCTTATCAAGACAAATCTAAAAAGTATACTCCATCCATTCCAAAATAATAATCTCTTTTGGCGAATCTAATTTTTTTGGTAGTATAATTATTATACTTTAAAATTTTTAAATTTTCAAAATTACCATTCGATAATATATATTTTTTGAGAATATCAATTGTTATAATTGTACTTTTTGTATTGTTAATGAACTTAAAAGAAGAGCAAATATAAAATTCATATTCTTTTTAGTTATTGATTTTTGAAAATGAACTAATATTTTTGGGACGGATGGAGTTTCTCTTTTGAAAAAATTCAAAAAAAAGCCAAAATAAAATAAAATAAAAGATTGCTTATTTTACTTATTTTTGTCTTTTTTGGAAATTTTTTAATTCATCTTATTGAATTGGATTTAAAAATTGAAATATTTTTGAAAAATTTTAAGAAAAAATTCACTAAAGATGAAGAAAAAAAAAAAAGTCAAAAAATAAGCAAACCTCAAGCCAAACCAAAAGCAATTGTGTATGTTTGATTTACAGAGAGAAAAAGCGAAAAACTGGGTAGGCTCATGGATTGGGCTTTGAACATAGCCCTTTGAGCTTTTCAAAGCCCGACTCATGCCAAAACCCATAATAGGCCCCATATGTACTAAATAGTAAATACCATTTTCTCTTTTTTTTTTTTTTTGTGTATTTTTTACAAACATATCTCAAAAAATTATTTAAAATACGAATCGCTCTTATAGTTTTAGAAATTATATTCTGTCTTTTGAAATTTTTTATTTCATAAAAAATTCCTCACTTTATTAACAGCTTTTAATAATATTAGAAATACATTTTAAGTAATAATTCAGATATTTATATTATTGCATTGGAAAGCAGTTAAAATTTTTATTTTTTCAGTTGATTCTATTAAATAAAAAATTCTGATAATGAGATATTAGTAATTTTTTAAATCACAGAAAACAATCAGTATTTTAAGAAAATCTCAAGGGATGTATTTTTTATTTTTTAATGTGTGTGTGTTGGTATTCATTTTTAGTAAAACAAAAAGATTAAAATTTAAAAACTAAATAAGAATTTTTATGAGATCAAAACCCATGCAATTTAGGAAAATTCTACTATAATATCATAATTGATGAAATTATATATTTTAATAAATAAAAATTACTTTTTACTTTTCATGATTTAATATTAAATTCTAATTATTGTAATGCATTTCAAAATTTTGTATTATAATTTTTATTTATTATTTAAAAAATGCATTTAAAAGGAGTAAAATAATTGCACTCTAATGAATGTTTAAGTGAGTCGGTGTCTAGTACAAATAATTTTTGGGGCAACTTTCATTTTACTCTTTGTGGTTTGGGTCATGTACGGTTTATCCCTTTATTATTTAGAAATGATCACATAATCTCTATATAATTTGTGAATTGAAGTGTACCATTAAGCACGTTAACTGTGATGACCTAAGTTTAAAATAATAATAATAATAATAATTATTAGTATTATTATTATAGAAGGTGTGGGGCAATGGAATATATTACTTTTTGGGTGAAAGAGAAAGCAAAGAGGGAGTGGAATATGATAGTGTTTCGGTGGTGGAAATAAAATAGATTATAGGAGGAGAATATCTATATTCTGATGATGATGTTTCAGTGGAGGCAATTGATTTATGATTATTATTATTTCATATTTGTAATGCCGTCGAGACTATTGCAAATTACTGCCATGATCTGCAGGATTTGGACCTCAGCAAGAGCTTCAAGCTTAATGATCGCTCTCTGTTTGCTTTGGCTCATGGGTGTCCAAATCTTATAAAACTTAACATCAGTGGGTGTACTGCCTTCAGCGATATGGGTCTTGCATATTTGGCTCAGTTTGCAGAAAATTGAAGTACTTAAATCTTTGTGGATGTGTGAAAGCTGCATCTGACAAGGCGTTGAACACTATTGGACACAACTGTCGTCAGTTGCAGTCCTTGAATCTGGGATGGTGTGAGAATGTTGGTGATGTGGAGGTAATGTGTTTAGCATATGGATCCCCCGATCTTAGAGCCCTTGATTTGTCTGGATGTGTTCTGATAACAGATTTGTCGGGAACTTGCTTAAAGGACAGACTGTTGGCGTGATTGGAGCTAGTCAAATTGGATCTGCTTATGCTAGAATGAAGGTCTAAGGAATAATGAAGACTTCAATTAGATATGGCGGAAATTCCAGAGCTCTGAAATTCCATGCCAAAGAGAACCTCCCAATCGACTCCAACACCAACTTACAGGTTCATGGAGAGCTAGATACAAAAAAAATGGAGCTCCAAGTTATTTAAGTGCAATGATAAGGCACTTCTATCCAGATTTGTCAGCTAGTCTTGGTGTTGGATTGCAATATGATAGAAAGGAGAAGCTCCGGTTTAATGGATTGTTATGGTTTAATATCAAAGGCCGGTTTTTAACAAAGTGAACTCACTAGAAATTGTGAACTATATTGTAGCCCTTAGTTGGGGAAGAATTGTTACAGTTCAAAACATCAATAAGCTTTATTGATTATTTACAAGAGAAGGTGGTAGGAGTGCATTGCTTTACCAGATGATGTTAATTGTCATGAAGAAATTGCATTTAGGATGCAAAGAAAGGAGATGACATTCATGCCAAAGTGAAGAGTTTGGCGAGAGCAATATTTTGATCGGTGGAGATCAGAATTCGGCAAAATCGAAAATTTGGGGTTTGGCTTGTTTCCTCTTCTAGCCTAAGGTAGGGATATCCTACTCCTCTCTATGAGTTTTTTCTTTAAATTTTAGCATTTTGATATGTTGGTGGTTGTTGGGTAATTTTGGGAAAGTTTGGGTTTTAAATATATTAAACCTATATGCATGTTTGGCATGGAGAAATGGAATTAATCTTGAAACATTGATGAAAATGGAACCTTAGGGTTGTAATGTCAATTATGGAAAATGCCCTAATTACATTGGTTAATTAATTAGTATAATTAATTGTGAGAAATGAGGAATTGAATTGGAAATGTTGAGATTGGAAATGTATGGGATTAAAGGGTGTAGTTGGATTATTCATCGCTCACCTAATTGAAATGTTGATATATTATCTATTTTGTACAGTTATTTCCTGTTTAGACATAACTGCTTTGGGCTATCGGTGGAGGATAGTCTTGATTGTTGTAGACAATGCATGATGATTAGGCAAACTAAAACTAATCACTAAAATGTGTCATTGAGTATGACGATTGAAAGAATACATTCACTTTATGTATTGATTGATGATGTGTATAATAATTGTTTATATGCATTGTGTTGTGTTGGAGGAGATAGGGGATGTACTCCGCGGTTTAGGGGAAGATAGGGGATGGACCTCTAAACCGGATATTGTTTGGGAGGAGATAGGGGATGGACTTCGTAGATACAGCTCATATGCTTATCTTTGAGAAGTGTAGATGCAACTCTTATGCTTGTCTAGAGAAGTGTAGATACAGCTCATATGCTTATCTTTGATGGTGTGATATAGTTCTTATGCTTATCTATTGATGTGTTGATATAACTTATATGCTTATCCGTTGATGTGTTGATATAGCTAGTATGCTTATCTATTGTGAAATGGGAAAATGTTTAATATGAGTTACTGTCTCATATAGATTGTTTGGTCAGGTTCTGAGCCATAGTTATGAATTGAGAATTGAAAGGAAATGGAAAATGAAATGTAGCATGGACTTGAATGTTATGAAACTGTAAAGTGTTATGAAAGAATGTAAAAGTGTTGACCATCTATCAACTGCTAATCTTTTAGTCATTGTTCATCGTTGGTTTAGTGTATTTCTACTGGGCTGTGGCTCACCCTATATGGGAACATCATTTTCAGGTACAGGCAGCATGGACATAGTTTGGGAGACTAGAGGCGGACAGACTTTTGTGTCTATTTTCTTTTGATGTATTACATGTAGATTCAAGCCAAGGGCTTAATGTGTAATGAGCGAGACTCTATTTGTGTAACCAAGCAATGTCTTGGAAAGATGAAAGCCTATATGGCATTTAATGTTGTTAACATGTAATACTTTATGTAATGACTCTGATGAATAGCAGGATGTTGATCTTTTATATATCAATACATGTCAATATAGTGTGATTCAGTGGGTTTATTTTGAGGGCGTGACATTAACGATTTAATAACAAATACTAAAATACCTCCGTATTTAAGTAACTTAAATGTGTAAATTATGACTATTTTTGTTATTTGTTTGGATGACAAAGTGCACTTTAACCTCATATACTTTATTCCATCTGCAATTTATCTCCTTAAAATTTGAAAATAAGTATATAATCCTCTAATGTCTACCATGTGTTTTATATTTGCTGTTAAGTTGGACAAAATATGTTACGCCTCCAAATTTGGATAATTAAATATTAAATTAGGACTAAATCCCAATCAATATTCCATCATCCAAATCTTAGGGGTGAGACAAAATCTAAATGTTCTCGTCTCTATAAGGTTTAAGTAAATTTTTATGCCAAAAAAAATAATAATAAAAATACAAGGGATAAAAAAAAAATTTAACAAATGCCAACCAAACCATCCATCATAAATTCAGGACTATCCAATTTCTCCAACATTAAAGTAGCAACAAATAGTCAAAACAATTTAAAGAATGTAAAATTAGAAAAAAAAAACCCACAATGCCAAATTTTCAAAATACTAAGGTCAAAAAAAATAAATAAATGACTAAACTAATATCAACTCTAAACTCACGAAAACAAAAGAAATCCAAAAGACATTCTTACAATTGTAGTTATTTTTCGTTACCATCGTAGTCCTAACTAATTCTGCAAAGAAAGCTTGGCTGAGCTAAAATAGAACGCACTCGAGATGCAAAGAGACAAAACGGGTCAGTATACAAGTATATTGGTATGAGTACAAGACTTGACACCCACATGTCCACCAGATACAAACAAAAGTACATTTAATTCCTAGTACAGGACAAGACAAGTAGTTCCATCTGTACCGAGATAAAGGGGTAGTTTCCTGAGATACAGTGGCATTTAGTTTCTTACATGTACACAACTAAATATAAATTGAGTATACAAAAATAAATAAATAAAAATATTATGGTGGATTAGTCCTGCATAAAAAGTTAGTAAGACCCACTATTCTGCAAAAAATAAAGTTAATATAATTTAATTATAAATAAATTACCAAAGAAGCATAAAAATACACTGTTTCATGTTTAAATCATTCGAATTGACCAAAACTCAAAGAACAAAAATTGTATAAAAACAAATTTTATAAAAGGCTTCGCTAACAAATTTAGTAGAAACTGAACAGATTGAAAGAAAAACTTAATAGAAGAACCTAGACGGAATTTGTCTAAAAAATCTAAAGTTGAAAACGAAAAGAAACTACCCTAAGATGATTTTTTTCAGAAAAGTTTAAAACATGACAAGTGTTTAAAATAATATTTTACTGTATTATACACAAAATTAATAAAAATGAGCTCGTTTCGTGGGTTAAAACAACATTTAAAATCTGTATTGCTAAAATAAATAAAAACTATTGTAACCAAGATCATCCGATTACAAATTCTAATTGATTTTTTTAGTACAAAGTTAAAATACAAAAGTTGTCTAGAATTATGTATACATGCCTCTGTCCAAATTTCGTAATTTATTGAGGTCGTTTACCATTTTTCAAGATGTACAAATCAATACAATTCAAACTATATTAATAAATTCATATTTAATTCTTTATACCTTAACTCCACCATTTCGGCCATTCACTTTCGGCCTACACATATATCCCATGTGTCTCCCATATACCTAACACCGCCCCGAAGCCAAACTTGCACAGGTATATCGTCTCGAGTTTGACTCACACTCCCCGGATGGTTAACATATACGTATGCGCATAAATTAAAGCACTCGTCTACTCCCAAGAACGAGACAACAATATAAATATACACAATCACTCATTTACTCATGAGAATAAACATAACAATGCTGAGCTTAAGGCATTTAAATAAATCTCACAATCCTCACTTTTTTTTTTCTTTTTTTTTAAACACTCTTTCTTACCAAATCTCAAAGAAAACAATAATTCATAGAGTCATGGTAGAGTATTCAGAATTTAGCTTCCTAATTTATTTTAATTTCATATATCCATGAGTGTGATTACATTCATAAAATATATATATATATATATAAACACTAAACCTTGCACACACAACTAACTAAAATAGTTGAAATCATTCTATCATCTTCATGCAAATACAAAATCAAACCAACATTAAATAAATAATAACAACAACATAAACATAAATCAAGAAAAGTGGGTTTTGCACTCACAATTATTTTTTTAAAGATCAAAAAATACTTGGAGAATTAATGAAATCACTAAAACAAAACCCTAACCCTTTCCTCCTTTTTCTCCACCTCTCTCTCCTAGCTGTCTCTCTTTCTCGGCTATCTTTCTCCCACACACAGTGAACACTCTTTCTTTTCTTTTCTTTGATGATCACAAAGTCTCTCTCTCTCTCTCTCCCTCTCTCTCTCTCCTACTAACTTGATAATTGTTCCACACTTTTATGATTATAACCCAAGTTTAATATATTATAACCTAATTTCCTATTATACTTATATTATACAAATATAACATAAATACCATATCTATAAATATGATATATATTTTATCAATATATAAAACACTTTTTTTATATATGTAAAAAAATATAAATATATAAATATACGGATTAATTATATATAATTAAATATCACATTAAATTAATTAAATAACACATTAAATTCTCATGTATCCACACAATTAATAAAGCCAAAAATAAAATAAAGTAATAATAATAATAATAAATAATGACTTAAGAAAAATTAGAGTCGCTACAATATACACACCTCAAAAGAATCTCGTCCCGAGATTCGATATGAGAGAGCACTAAGCAAAAAGTTAGGTGCATATGCTGAACTTTCTCTTTCAATTCCCGAGTGATATCGTTCTCATCCTTGCTCCATTGCACTTTCACCAAGTTCACTTTCTTGCACCGCAACTACTTTACATCCCCATCTAAAATAGTAATCGGTCGCACCACATACGTTAGATCGTCATTAATCTCCAACACTTCTGATGATACTATTTGAGAATGGTCTTGCATACACTTCCGCAATAAAGACACATGGAACACGTTGTGAACCATAACTAAAACAAGTGGTAAAGCTAATTTGTAAGCCACATTACCAATCCTCTCAGTGATCTCGTATGGTTCCACAAATCTAGGTGCTAACTTTCACTTCTTTCCGAACCACATGATACCCTTCATCGGTGAGACCTTCAAAAACACAAAATCTCCAACATTTAACTCAACCCCCTTACATTTTCTATCAGCATAACTCTTCTAACGACTCTGTGCAGTCTTAATATGTTCTCAAATATTGTCCACCTTTTCTGTGGTCTCTCTCTGGCCCTAACAATGGCGTATCTCATATCTCTATCCAACAAGCAAGTGATCGACATGGCCTCCCATACAAAGCCTCAAAAGGTACTATCCCGATACTTGAGTTATAGCTATTGCTAGAAGCAAACTCCACCACTGGCAAATGTTCTTCCCAACTTCCACCAAGATTAAGGACATAAGCTCTTAGCATATTCTCCAAGATTTGATTTACCTGCTCAGTTTGCCCATCCATTTGAGGATGATAAGCCGTGCTCAAGTCTAACCTAGAACCTAAAGCATGCTGAAAACTCTTCCAAAACTCTGCCACAAACAACGGATCACGATCCGAAACTATAAAAACTAGTGTGCCATGAAGTAGCACCACCTCCTGAATATATAGCCTAGCCAGTTTATCCATAGTTCGGTGAACACTGATAGGAATAAAATGAGTAGACTTGGTGAGTCGATCCACTATCCCCAAATAGATTTATTGCCTCACTTAGACCATGACATTCCATCTATGAAATCCATAGAGATATACTCTCATTTCCAAGCAGGGATCTTGAGAGGCTACAAAAGTCTAAACGGTCGTTGGTGTTCCGCCTTAATTGTTGACACACATAACATCGAGAACCATACTCTCCTACGTCCTTCTTCATACCTTCCCACCAAAATGTCCTCTTCAGGTCATGATACATCTTAGTCTCACCAGGGTGAATAGTATATCGGGACCTATGGGCATCATTCATAATCTCTTTTCTCAATTCAACAATGTTAGGTACACACAACCTGTCCCTGAATCGCAATCTCCCATCTAAGTCCACAGATCAATCAGTAGGACAATCATCTATCAAATCCACTATAAGGTCATCGAGCTTGCTGATGAGGAACCCATCTAAATACTAACTCTACCCAATAACGTCGGCTACACGGTCAAACTACCAATGTATGCCCTCTCGACACTCTCTATTAGTTGAGCATTATGCATCGAAACGAACTCCAAGGACTTTCATTCTTGAATCATCAAAGAAGCTATAATCCCATGTTGTCGACTAAGTGCATCTGCGACCACATTTCCTTTCCCCGGGTGGTAAAAGATCTCGAAATCATAACTACTGATGAATTCAACCCACCTCTGTTGCCTCATATTCAACTCTTTTTAAGAAAAAATATATTTGAGGCTCTTGTGATTTGTGTATAACTCAAAGCGCTCCCCAAACAAGTAGTGTCACCACACTTTCAACGCAAAAACAACTACTGCCAACTCTAAGTCATAAGTAGGGTATCGTCTCTTATGAGGTTTTAACTATCGTGAGGCACAAAATACAACATTCTGATGCTACATCAACACACATCCCAAACCAGTTCCACTCGCATCAGTAACACTACTAACTTTTCCCCTGTGCCACTGGCCTCAACATTTCTTAAATTATACCTTCCAGTCATCACCTTCAAGTTAAACACACAAAAAGAATTCGTTTATAAATACTTAGAATAAATTCAACCACCAAACTAAACTATCTAACCTATGTTTCCACAATCCGAGAATCACCTAAACTCTCACAAGTCTAGGGTAAACAAGAGCTTTGATACCACACTGTTACGCTCCAAAATTTGGACAATTAAATATTAAATTAGGACTGAACCCCAATCAATATTCCATCATCCAAATCCTAGGGGTGAAACAAAATCTAAATATTCTCGTCTCCATAAGGTTTAATTAAATTTCTACGCTGAAAAGAAATAAAAAAATACAAGGGATAAAAAAAATAATAATAACAAACGCCAACCAAACCATCCATCATAAATTCATTACTATCCAATTCCTCTAATATTAAAGTAGCAACATATAGTCAAAACAATTTAAAGAATGTAAAATTAGAAAATAACCCACAATGCCACATTATTAAAATACTAAGGTAAAAAAAAAAAAAAAAATACATAACTAAACTAATATCAATCCTAAACTCAAGAAAACAAAAGAAGTCCGAAAGACATGTCCTACTAATGTAGTTATTTTCCATCACCACCGTAGCCCTAACTAATCCTGCAAAAGAAGCTCGACTGCGCTAAAACAGAACGCACCCGAGATGCCAAGAGACAAAATGGGTCAATATACAAGTATACTAGTATGAGTACAAGATTTGACACCCACGTGTCCACCAGACACAGACAAAAGTATATTTAATTCCTGTTACGGGACAAGACAAGTAATTCCACCCGCATCTAGACGAAGGGGTAGTTTCCCAAGATACGGTGACATTTAGTTTCTTGCCCGTACACAACTAAATATAAATTGAGTAAACAAAAAGAAAAGAAAAGAAAAAAAATAAAATAATATAATAATAATAATAATAATATGGTGGATTAGTTCTACATAAAAAGTTTGTAAGACCCACCATTCTACAAAAAATAAAGTTAGTATTGTGATGACCGGTGAATATTTTGCCTTGTTCTCTCAAGTTATGTTTGATTTACCTTCGTTGAAATGTCGGATTTCCAAAGTGTGGTCATGTCAATAGCAGAGTTCGTTGTTTTTGAAGACTTCTCCTCAAATCTGCATTCTTGTTTGTTTCAATTGTGAGTTTTTCACTTGTCCCGGAGGGTACGAGGTCGACTCCGGAGTGATGGGAAAGAAGTCGAGGTTTTTCTGGGCTAGAAGGCTAGAGCCACACGTGCGAGGCCTTGGGCCGTACATGCGGGAGAGGGGCCGCACGTGTGGGAGATCAGGCCGCACCTGCGGGAAGCAGGGGAGAGGGCTGTGTGCACACTGCATAAAAGGTACGTGCAGAAGTAGAGGTATAGCGATCCGGTTTTGCCTCGGCCTTCATTGTGTTCTGGACTTGGGTTCCGTGGTTGAATATTGTATCCATGTCTTGTTTTCCTCCTTTGAATCTTTGCATTTGAGTTTTGGAACTTGTTGGGCGAGTTTGGAATAGGTTGGTTGTTAGTTGATCTAGATTGTTGCTGCCCAGATTTTGGCTTCTTCACTCGAGCGAGGCTTCTTGCGCTCAAGCGAGCCTTGTGTAATTTGCTTCTTTGCTTGAGCAAGGTTTTTTGTGCTCGAGCGAGCTTTGAGGGTTCTCAAGTTTCCTTCTCAGATGTAGCATTTCTGGGAAGATAAAGTTCTTCGAGCAAGGCTTCTTGCGCTCAAGCGGGGATTTCGCTCGAGCGGGGATGTGTGTCTGTGAAATACCTGAAGGTATGTATTCTACGCTCGAGCAAGGCTTCATGCACTCGAGCGAGGTCACTTGTTATGTCTGGTCGCTCGAGCGACGGCAAAGACCGTGTATATCAATTCACAGCAGAGATATTTTACTTCACTTTTTGATTTTCTTTTTACTAAAAACCCTCACCTGTCTCATTCTCTCTCTAGAAATCCATCTTCTCTATACAAATTCCCTAGAATCTAAGGGTTTTTACTCTGCTTCTTTTGAGAAAAAGGTGGAGCAACTTGTGGGCTTCCAGTCCATCAGAGTAAAACTTGATTTTGTGCATTTTTGAGATTCTCCATCTTCCTCTTTGAGCTTCTACACTTGAGGTAGGGATATTCTATTCTTTGATATGGTTTTTAACCTAGGTATTGGTCATTTTGTATAAATGGTGAAGTTGAGAGGTTTTAGGTGAAGCTAGGGTTTTGGTTTGAATTTTAAAAGAGGGGTTTTCTATATTTGGCTCCATATATGTAGGTGAGCATTTGATTATGATGTTATATGAAAATAAATGGTGCGATTGGGCCTTGGGGATGATATCGGTAAGAGGGGAAGGTTTTGCCCTAATTTGTGTTAAAGAACTATTTTGAATAAATAAAGAAATTGATGTGGGAAAAATGAAATTGGAAGGGTGTATAATTAAATGGTGTAGTTGGATTTGTTAAATCACTCACCTATGGAAATTTGATAAATTACCGGTTTAATGGATTGTATATCTGTTTAGAAATATCTATTTTGGGCTATCGGTGGAGGATAGCTATGATTGTTGTAGAAACTGCATGAGGATTAGGTGAATTGAAACTAATCATTTGAATTATATCATTGAATATGATGGTTTGATTAAACTATTGAATATGTGATTTGGTTAGTCATTGTATACGACAACGCTTTTAAATACATTGTATATGTATTATTGTTTGGGAAGAGATAGGGAATGACTCCATTGTTTGGAAGGAGATAGGGGATAGACTACATTGAAAACTAAGTTGGCCAGAGTGTCCAGGGTGAAAGTCCCGAAATCTTATATATATATTGCTGCCAATTCCCTCGGATATAAATTCCCTAAAATGGCAAGAAAAGAGAAGTGTTGGATTGATGAATGTATTGAATTGTGAACCATTGATTGTAATCTCATTTTGGTTGATTGGATAATAATGAATTTGGTTAATAAATTAACCCAGAATGAATGAATGGAAATGGATTGAGGTATGGTTATCTATATTGAATAGTCTTGGAAAAGATTTGTGTTGGCTATGATTATTGAACATTTATCTGATGCTTATATCGTAGTTAAATCTCATATATTGTTTTAGCATATCTCTACTCAGCTTTGGCTCATCCTACTTGGAAACTATTTTCAAGTACAGATGATATGCCACTTCCAAGAACATAGCTTGGGAGGATTTGGGGCTGAAGGCTTCATTTTTGTTATTTTCCCTTGTGTTAAACGTTTATTCAAGCTGAGGGCTTTATATGTATAGAGCTTAGGACTCTTTTGTTCTAACCAAGTAATATCTTGGAAAGATGTAAGCCCGTAGGGTGTTTATTTTGTTGTAATTAATTAGTGTTACATGTTGTAGTTTCAGAATGAATATTTATGAAAGTATAATGCATGTAATCACCTTTGTAATATAAACTCTGATGAATGAAAGTAATACATTTCCTATTATGTTTATGAATCTCTTGGGTTGGATTATCCTCTTTATTTTGAGGGCGTTACAACTTGGTATTAAAGCGTACCGGGTTTGAATGCTTTGAGTACGTGGGAAATGGTTAGTACCACTATGGGTTTGTCTCGCTTGTTAGAGACTTAAGTAAGATGTTATGTGTTTATATGATAACATGTTTGTGTGATCATATGGGTATGGAATTTAATTTCTAGGATATTGATCGGGTCCATGGCTTTCTGGGAGTCCTGTTGGAAAGGCACTTGATCACTGTCGTTTCTAACTGGAACTCTAGCGACGTGTGACAACCCTCACCACTGATTACTGTTAAATTGTGACTAAACATGATAAGTAACTGAATTGACTGAAATTCTGAACTGATTGATTGAGTATATTAGTTTAAATACATTTCTATCTGTTTGACTGTTAATTGATCTGTTCATGTTTTACTTTCGAATTGCAAATTGAAGGCCTTATCGGCGGCCGAATCTGAAATTTATTAGTGTTTCATGTTAATTAGATTTTATGGTAAATTTAATTGAAATTTGATTTGGTATGATTAAATTAGATTAAATAGTGTTGAATCACATTAGTTGCCTTAACTACCATTTTGCCATCTAGTGGGCCACCTCACAAATCTTGTTTAAAGCTTAGTCTTGCATCATTTTGTGTTCACTTCCTAGACCAAAAACGTGAGAGAGAGCTAGAGAGTTGGAAGAGGAGCTTGAGTTCATCAAATTGGCTTGAAACTTAGAAGATTTGAAGGATAATTGCATGATTGAGCTTTCATTCTTGAAATTGAGGACCTAAGGTAAGAGAATCATCTTCTTGAACTTGTAATTAAGTTGTATCTTGCATGTTTCATGGAAGTTTGGTGATTAGAGTCTAGAATTGGTTCAAAATGTTGAATTGAAGCTTAAATCATGCATCCATGTACACATTCTTGAGTTTTGAGGTCTTTCCATGAAAATTGCTACATGTATGTCCATATCTTAATTTTAGTTCATGAGTTCATCATGTTTTTGGAAGAATTGACTCATTTGATCAAATATTTGAAGCTTTGATTTCAATTGAACACTTGCATGTCATATGTCCATCGTGTTCATGAAGTTATTGTTGAATTTGTGTTTAATTGAACTACCTTTGGGCTTTGATTTTACAAATTAATCTTTGAAACATGTCATATTATGAGTTTTAAAGTGTTTTCCAGAAAATTAGCCCAAAAGGGTCGGATTTGATGCTTGAAAAGTTGATTTTGAGCTTGGAGGTTCAATCTGGAAATTCCAGAATTTGGACCCACGCTCGAGCGTAAGACTTCACGCTCGAGCGTACACTCTGGGTTCATGCAGTCCACTCGAGCCGGGAAAATGAACGCTCGAGCGTGAAATGCGTGTATCCAGTACTTTTCATATGCTTACAGTCCGCTCGAGTGAGGGAATGCACGCTCGAGTGAGGGAATGCACGCTCGAGCGAGGACTTATGTCTCACGTTCGAGCGTAGGTCGAGCGCCCATCGAACGTGAATTGCATGCATCCAGTACTTTTGCCTTAGTTTGCAATCCGCTTGAGCGGGAAAAGTCACGCTCGAGCGGAGATCCTTTGTCTGTATGTCCGCTCGAGCGTAGGAATCCACGCTTGAGCGTGGACCCCTGTTTCAGCAAATTTGAAAGTGCATCTTTGCATCCTCTTTCCATCCTAGGCATTCTTAGGGCATGTTTAAGGCATCTTAAGGAGGATATTGATGTAGAACCACACCGAGTCAAGTTAGGGGTTAAATTATTGAAGCCAAGTGTATAACTTAGTGTGTGTTTATTCTGTAACTGTAGGGTTAGCATCCGAGGACGCGCACTAGCCTATCTGTAGCCTAGTGCTCTGTGAGTAACAATGTTGTAAAGATATGTTCAATGATGATTATTTTCTGAATAATCAACTGTATGGTTTTCTGAAGTAATACGGCTTACTGTTTACTAAATGAATGATGTCCTAATTATGAACTGTATTCGTTATCTATAGCAACTTCATTCTTGTCTTCGCCATGTCACGAAATCTCTGTCGGTTCCCATGTTGGAACCATTATCAGCATCGTTATGATGGCCATCGATCGATCGTTTCGTCTGTTAAGACCTCTCATCGCTTTTTTGCTATTGGATGTACCACTTATAACTGCTATGGTTTCTAAATGACTGATTTGACTGTTTAATGACTGAAAGGACATTCATTTTTAACCTCTTTACACAGTTGTTATTCACTAGGCTTTAGCTCACTGTTTATATATATATATATATATAGGTGTCCAGGCACCGGACCGATGCTAGGAGCGTCAGGCTAAGCTCCCGTTTTGTCAAAGCCAACTATTGTACCTTACTTCGAGGTTCCGAGTGCGTAAAAGCCAAGGTTGTTTTGGGGTGTTCTAGATTTTCCCTTTTTGCCTCTGTTCTGTAATAAATGTTAAGGCTTGCACTGTACTGTTATGTTAGGGATTTGGTCGATAACCTGAATACATGTATATGATGTATGTAATTACTGTTTTGGTTCTGAATGTGAACATGTTGTAAAGTCTTTTTGCATACAGACTGTCACAGCTCATTGGACGTCTTTTAATTACTGTTTTGGCTTCCACCAGCCCCTGTACTTTGTAATACTGTCTTTACTGTTAAGCAGGCCTTCGGTAATCATGGATTACTGGCCGATTACAGTGCTAAACCCATAGGGGCGGGTTTGGGTCATGACACGACGCCACGAGACGGTCATTATCCGGAAATGAAGTTCGTATGTGCTTATGTGATTATATGCTTATGTGGAGTGAATTACAGTTGTCCATCAAATTAGAACATGAGTGAGATAGCTTCGGCACATTTGTAAATGTGTTAATCTGTTTTGTTACCTTTATTAGGATGTCAGAACGAGGCCGTGGTGGTAGGCGTGGTAGGTCTAGAAGGCATGAGATGCCTATACCGGATGAGATTCCGACGCAGAAGGAAGGAGTTGGTCAGGCCAATGTGGCCAAGCCAGTAGGTCAACAGGCCATGGGTGCCTTCGCCCGTGAAATGGCAGGAGCATTGAGGGAATCCATGGACATTCTCAGGGCTGAGAATCAAGTCCAGGCCCATGTAGCTAAAACAGGGCCATCGTTCTTAAAGAGGGAGTTCTTCCAGTCGAATTCGGATGAGTATTGAGTTAAGTCATTTGTGATGATCAAACTCACAAATAGTATTTCCCAATAGATATGTATATATATATACTAGTTTAAAAACGCATGTGCAAGGCACAAACTACTATTTTAGTATGTTTAAGTTTTATATTTTGATAATTTTTAAAAAATTAGAATATTGTTCTATGAAATTGAATAAAATAAATTATTAAATATATGATAGAATTATGTGGTACGATATGTATCATTTTTTGATTTGTTATACACCTAATGATGTATTCCTTCCGAATATATTAAAAAAAAATTATAGTGTGTAGCTTTTCTCAACAGATAAATTTAAAACAAATACTATGATAATTCACTAAACTGATAAAGAAGCAAAAGAAAATACATATAGGAATGACTAATTTTATTAATACATAAATCATACTCGCATAACAAATGACCAATTTTATTAATAAGTAAATTAACAATTTTCAATGATATGAAAAATATTTTTTCAGTTAACCATTTTTTAATATAAAATCATTAAGTCAATTAATGTTTTTTAATGATATGCGAAATATTTTTCAATAAATAATTTTGATAATTTATTATTGCATAGGAGAATTTTTTTTTTTTTCCAGAATATTGTGTTAAATCAAAATTTATAACAAAGAATAGTTATAATTCTAGTATTATAAGGCTGATTCATATTTTAAACAAACTTATGGGGTGAATTTGTAATTGACCAAGAATGTATGCGTCATTACAAAAAAACTTATTTTATAAATGACCAAGAATGTTTGCATAATTAAAAAAAATATGTTGCATAATTGACCAAGAATGTTTGTGTAATTACGAAAAAACCTTCACTCAACATACAAGCCACCATTAGTAAATTATTCAAAATAAAAAGTATAATAAAAAAGAAAAGATGAATAGCAGTTAAGTGGTTCTTATATATATATATATATATTAAATATGTAAAGAGTTGTATATATCATATAAGCACTAAATGGGAAATATTATGGTAAATACCTCTCAAAATATGTGCATTATATGTATCATATAACTAAAGAAAAAAAAATGATATAATTTTATACTTTTTGAGTCATAACTAAAAAAAAAAAAAAAAAGTCATAACTAAGTAAGTACTACATGAGGCATAACTAATGATTTCATGAGTTATAACTAAAACAATATCATAATTAAAAAAAAATAAATCACAACTAAAGAAAAAATAATATAATTAAAATTGCATATGATACATGCTTTTCAAGAAAGGTATTGTTGTGGGAATTGAAAAATATTTATCTTAAATCAATTTTATAGAATAATATTGAAAACAAAACAGATTCTTTTTAAATAGGTTTTCACAATTCAATGTAAACTATACATACAAATATATAACAGAATAAGTAAAAGATGAAAGAATTCAGAAAGTAGCCTGTGTGGTTGTGAGAGGCACGTCAAAGACGCTGTCCTAAAGTCGTTATGCGCTCCCTCCGTGCAGGTTCTAACAATCACAAACGACTCCAAGATACAACCCAAGAATCCACAGGAATCTGATACAATGAACAGTTGTACCAGAAGAGTTTGCCAAGAATGTATCAATTGCCCAGAAAATATGAAATATAAAATACTGTTAAGAGAAGAAGGAGAGAGAGAGAGATCAGAGTACGTTATATATCTTTTCTCAATTAGAGTCCTATTTCAATAGGCTCTTTGGTATTTGTTTGGAACAGACACACCTTTTGATTTAAAACCAAAACCAAATTTAAAATTCAAATAAATAAGGCTATAAAAGGAAATAAATAAATAATAAAATATAATAATAAATAAAAATAATTAAAGTTTTGAAGCTTTTAGGAAATCTCCAACAGGTATATAGTAGAATTTCCAGCTTAAAAACACTGTGATATATTGCACTAACGACATTGTTTACTCCGAACATTAAATTTTTTTTTATTTGGATAAATTATTAATATATTCTTAAAATTTGTTAAAACTACAAATTATTTTTTGTAGTTTTAGAAATTACATCCCGTTTTTTTAAGCTTCTAATCGCATAATAAATGACAAATTTTGTTTGTAATTATCAAGTCAATTAATTGTTTGAAATGTTATCATAAATATATTTCAATTAACAATTCAAGTAATTTTATTATTGTTAAATAAATTTTATTTTTCTTTTTTTATTTTTGTTAAATATTTTTTTTAATAAGGGAGTATTTATAAATTTCCAAACTACATGTCACAATTCATATTTTAAACAAATCTTATAAATGTATTTGTAATTTACTCTTTTTAGAAAAAATTATATCGGTGGTCTCTATATTTTATCCCTTATGTCATTTTAGTACTCAAATTTGACCCTAACTTTTTGTATTAATTCGATTAAATTGATAATACCAATACTTTTGACAAAAAAATATTACTAAATTGATTGATAAACTCACTGATTTGAGTAAATTTATTATTTTGTCGTCAAAAATATGACCAATACCACTTATATGCGTATTTTTCATAAAAAATTCTAGGGGAAATAACTAAGGGTACAAATCAGATTGGTCCGGTCTTAGAGCAAACCAAAAACCGAACCGTTTCTCACCGTTCTAGAAAAATTAAAACCGTAACCGAACCGTTAACCTATGGAATCAAATCAGAACCGAACCATAAAAACCGATTTGATTTGGTTTGGTGTACGGTTCTAAGAATTTTATATAATAATAAATATGATATATATTTTATATTAGTAAATAAATTAATAACAATTAGTTTGGTTAAGTTGGCTAGAGTTTTATCAATTTCACAATGATAGGGGTGGATATCGATCTGTTGGCTCGCCCTGCCCAGCCTTATTTTTCTAGGGCTTGGGAGGGTTGTTTTAGCCCATATGGCTAGGTTGGTTGTAGCGATCCCGATTTTGATCCTTCTTTCATGTTTTGCCACTTCGACTGCGCAGGGGTCCAGGGGGCAGCGCCCCTTGGTGGGGTTGAGGGGCAGCGCCCTTCAAAGCAAAAATACAAAACGCATTTGAAGTTGCTTGTTCGCTCGGTCGGTCTGGAGTGTGGGAAAGGGCCGCACGTGCGGGGAATGAGGCCGCACGTGCGGAAAATAGGGTAGGGGCTGAAGCACACTGCTAAAAAGGCAAGTGCGGCTGGAGGTGCGGGAAGTTAGGTAGATCCGAAATTTTGCCTTTTCTTTTCTCTTTGGGCTGATTGAATGTCACTTTTTATATATCTCTCTCTCTAAAAACATTTCCTCTCCCATCTCTCTACATTTCCTACCAAAAACCTCACAAGATCTTTGATTTCTCTAAATCCATTGGGATTTAGATCCAAGTCCTTCATCAAAGTTGGTTATCTAGGCGAGAGCTACGTTGTGTGCAGTGGAGATCGAGTTTAGGCATCGTTGATTTTGGGGTTTCAACTTGTTTCTTCTTCAAACTTGAGGTAGGGATTTTCTACACTCTAATATGATTTTTAGCTTAGTTATTTGCTATTGTGTGTAGATGATGAGATTTGGTTGTGGTTTGGACAAATCTAGGATTTTGGTGTGAAATGAAAAAAGAGGTTTTGATGAAGGGCGCTGCCTTTGGATCCGCCAAGGAGCGCTGCCCCTTGGACCCCCGCAAGCTGACTGGGCAACTCGACCCCCGATCGGCCCAGTCGAAGTGGAAAAACATGAAAGAAGGATCAAAACTAGGATCGCTACAACTCATTTAAGTGATTTCACAAAAATGCGTAAGTTAACACAAAATTTACATTTCTTCTCCAAAATTTAGAACAACACAAAAACACGTAAATTTTCATAGATCACATAAGTGATTTTACAAAAATGCTTAAGTTAACACAAATACGAGTAAGTCCTTGGAGAAAATTTTGATTTTACAAAAATGCATAAGTTTTCACGACTCACGTAAGTGATTTAATAAAAATACATACATTAACACAAAATTCGCATAAGTTTGTTCCCAAAAATTTGGAACAATACAAAAGTGCATAAATTTTCACAAATCACTTAAATGATCGCACAAGAATGCGTAAGTGAACACAAATACAAGTTCTCGGAGAAAATTTTGATTTCACAAAAATGTGTAAGTAACACAAAATTCGCACAAGTTTGTTCCTAAAATTTTTTATTAACACAAAAATACGTAAGTTTTCACAACTAACGGAAGTAATTTCCCAAAACATGCGTAACTGATCACAAATATAAGTAAGTCTTTAGAAACACTTTTATTTCACAAAATTTCGTAAGTTTTCACAACTGACATAAGTGATTTCCCAAAAAAATGTGTAAGTGATCACAAATAAGAGTAAATCTTTGGAGAACACTTTTATTTCACAAAATTGCATAAGTTTTCACAAAGTCACGTAAGTTGTGTCACAAAACTTAGGGTAGTTAACTCAAAATTCGCATAAGTTTGTTTCTAAAAATTTTCAATAACAAAAAAATGCGTAAGTTTTCACAACTAATGTAAGTGATTTCACAAAAAAATGCGTAAATGATCACAAATACAAGTAAGTCCTTAGAGTACACTTTTATTTCACAAATTTGCATACGTTTTCCCAAAATCACGTAAGTTGTGTCACAAAACTCAGGATAATTAACACAAAATGATGCGTAAGTTCGTTCCTAAAAATTTTCAACAACCAAAAATTACATAAGTTTTTACCACTGACATAAGTGATTTCCCAAAAAATATGTAAGTGATCACAAATACAAGAAAGTCCTTAGAGAACACTTTTATTTCCCAAATTTGCGTAAGTTTTTACAAAGTCGCGTAAATTGTGTCACAAAACTCAAGATAGTTAACACAAAATTCGCGTAAGTTTATTCCTAAAAAATTTTAACAACACAAAAATACATAAGTTTTCACAACTGACGTAAGTGATTTCACAAAAATGCATAAGTGATCACTAATACGAGTAAATCCTTGGAGAATATTTTTATTTTACAAATTTGGGTAAGTTTTCACAAAATCACGTAAGTTGTGTCACAAAACTTAGGATAGTTAACACAAAATGATGCATAAGTTTGTTCATAAAAATTTTCAACAACACAAAATTTTGTAAATTTTCACAACTAACGTAAGTGATTTTCCAAAAAATGCATAAGTGATCACAAATATTAGTAAGTCCTTGGAGAACACTTTTATTTCACAAATTTGCGTGAGTTTTTACAAAGTCGTGTAAATTGTGTCACAAGACTTAGTGTAGTTAACACAAAATTCGCGTAAGTTTGCTCCTAAAAAGTTTCAACAATACAAAAATACATAAGTTTTCACAACTAACGTAAGTGGTTTCACAAAAATGCGTAGGTGATCACTAAAACGAGTAAGTCCTTGGAGAACACTTTTATTTCACAAATTTGTGTAACTTGTCACAAAGTCACGTAAGTTGTGTGTCACAAAACTCAGGGTAGTTAACACAAAAGGACAAGTAAGTTTATTCCTACAAATTTTTAACAACACAAAAATGCGTAAGTTTTCACAATTGACGTAAGTGATTTCACAAAAATGCGTAAGTGAAGACAAATATATCCTAGTCGTTGGATAAATCTTTGATTTTACAAAATACATATGTTTTCACAACTCACGTAAGTGATTTCACAAAAAATGCATAAATTAACACAAAAGTCGTGTAACTTTATTCCCAAAAATTTTGAAGAACACAAAAATACAAAAGTTTTCACAACTCACATAAGTGATTTCATAAAAATACGTAAGTGAACACTTTTACGAGTAAGTCGTTGGAGAAAACTTTGATTTCACAAAAATATGTAAGTGAACACATTTACAAGTAAGTCGTTGGAGAAAACTTTGATTTCAAAAAAATCCATAAATTTTCACAATTCACATAAGTGATTTCACAAAAATGACTACATTCACACAAAATTTGCGTAAATTTGTACCCAAAAAAAATTGAATTTCACAAAATTGCGTAAGTCACAAACATCCATAAGCGATCTAAAAAAAAGCGTAAATGAACAGAATCTTGTGTAAGTCGTTTAAGAAAACTTTTAGTTAATTGAAATGCGTAAGTTTTCACAAAGTCACGTAAGTGATCTAAAAAAAATGCATAAGTGAACACAAAATTCGTGTATCTTATCTCATACAAATTGACTAATTTCACAAAAATTTAAGTATTCACAAACTCACGTTAGTGATCTAACAAAATTTTATTTGTGTAACATAAAACACTGCTACAAAATCACAAATAGATCACGGATTTTAAGTGGGATATATGTTATTTAATCACGAATTTTTTAATTTGTCAAAACTTGATTAAGAGTCACTTTCGATCACACTTTTTGACCGTCATTAAAAAATAATTTCATCACACATTTGACCGTGATAAAATACATTTAGATCACGAAGTTTAAGTATGATTAATAACTAATAAAACCTAAGATTGAACTTAAATAGTCTATGATTAATAATGAGATAAGATCACAGTTGTATGCATTTTTTTATCATGGTTAGTGCATGTGATAAAATAAAAAAAAAGTTTGACCACAAAATATGACTATCAATCACAATAAAAAAATGATTAAAATTTGAACAAAACTAATATCTAAAATATAATCAATATTATTTGTACAAAAATTACCTTTGAATCATAACACTAACTGTAACAAGCCCGCGGGGGACCTCGCTACAGCTCGGACTCGATTTGTTGTCACGGTTCTTAATCTTGAACCAAAGAGTCCAAGTTCGGCAAAATCGTTTTGAGAAAACAGATTTTTAGAAAAGAAGTGTCAAACATGGACTGCTTTGCCAGATACAGAGTCGCCACCTAAATATTTTATTTTGAGAAATTTAGGAAACCCTGACTCGTTGCCTAAGGCCACGTGTCCGTCATCACCAAAGTTGCCTCGGCTCGGGAACTTGGGTACGATTGGGGAAGGTCACTGCCGTGAGCATTTCGCTTTCGATCAAAGATCGGCCTCTACTAACCATGATATCTAGTTTTGAAAATATTGTGCGTTCTTATTCCGGTTATTAGCCTAGATTTACTATGTGATGCGCACAGCATACAAGTATAGACCGAGTCGCCTGAATTGGAACAAAACATTTCATGTTTGTTTTTGAAAGATGGTTTGCTACCCGCAAGTAGGCTTAAAATGCAGATTTTTCCACCCTCAGGTGGGCTTAAAAAACATGATTTTGCCACTATCTAGTGGGCTTAAAACATACATTTGATGAACTGTTCCAATTCAAATAACCCAACCTTCACCCACAGGCATTCAAGCAGTTATATCACATAAACACATAGCCTCATGGTAAGCATACTATTCATGGCAGTCACTCACACGCATGCAAGGATGCTAAAGCATAAAACTCACCGAGTACTCCAAGCCAAAACAGAAACTGATTAGAAATCCATGCATGATCCTAACTATACAGAAATGCCTAATGCAACACATGCAAAAATGCAACTATAGCAGGCTCGGCTATTCTAAACATGGCATATGAGATGCAACAGCTATCAAGTATTCAATTTGGAATTGAAATACAAATGCAGTTAGTATGATGCGCCGAGCCCGGTGCATGCAAAACAGATGAATGAATGCAAACATGCTATCATACTGTATGCTAATTGAAACATGCCCTAATCTAACCATCATAAGCTGGTAAATAAAAGGGAAGAAAGACGTGGGGTGGGAAGACATACATCACACTCACGCACACTTATTACAACATTGCCCTCGCGCAGAAGGTCCGAATAAATAATATACAGTTCCAAATAGTACAGTCCAAGATATGTATAAATTCCTAATTAATTAACAGAATAACTAAGAAAACAATAAACTGGCATACAAGCCAAGGACTGCCTTGACTCTTCTTCAGATGATGAATGATGCATGTCCGGGCTGCCCTTGCGCGGAAATCCACTGTGATGCCCCAATTAGCCTCTATTTTGCAATAATTTTTGAAAAGCACGCCAAGCCCCGGAAGACTGCCGATTCTTGATTTGCTGCAACAGAGAGCAGGAAAGGGGCATGGCAATGTATTTTCACAAATGTATGCATGCCTCGATCCTTGTGCCACCAATCACACATCTCGATGCATGATGGCCGAGGAGTCGAATTGCACAACTCAATATGGAATGAATGCACATGAAAATACAACTAAGACCTAACTCCATCATGGACAATCCGGAGTGTCGGTGATTGGGGAATTGAGACACGTTCCGTCACTCGGAGTACGAAACGTACCTCGTTTCCCATGCTCGGGACTCCTATCCCGAACACAATGCAATATGCATGACATGCATGAAATGCAACTAAGATACATCCTAACATGCACAATGCTACGAAATGGCATACACGATGCACAAGATAACATGGCATACACAATGCGCTAGCATACAACCTAGCATACACAATGCATAATGGACTTACACCAACACAAGTGGGCCTCAGCCACACTCACACAGGAGGCCATTAGATGAAAATGAGACAACTCAAGATGCGTGCACGCAAACCGAGGACCGATCCTAAGGCACGAAATGCCACTCTAACAAGACATGGCAAGGCATGGAATATGGCATACTAGCATGCAAATTTCAATAGCAAAAAGTGATGCAAAATAGCCCCGAAACATGGCAAAATGACATTCGATGCATGAAATGAATCCCGAAACATGAAATTAGGCGCATGGAATGGCCTATGGCTATGCAATGCACGCATTATTTGAACATGAAGTGTGAAAACAGAATCAAGACAGCCCCAAAAAAAGCATATTTACAGTTTTAAACAAGGCCAAACAGTGAACACAAATGGGGCTAAGTTAGCATGCAAAAAATGGCCTCGAAAGAGAGATAATGAAGCAAGTAGCATCTTCTGACCCTAAACAGAGAAGGGCCCTTCTAAAATGTTTAATAGGGGCCCAAAATATGGTATTTTACAGTTTACAACAAGCCACAAAAACAAACACAAGTATGGCTAAGCTCTCATGCAAGAAATGGGCCAAAAGAGGGACAAAGAAGCAAGTAATGGTTTCTGGCCTCAAACACAGGATGACCCTTCAACAATGTTGAAGAGGGGCCCAAAATATGGCATTTTACAGTTTATGATCAAACCCAAAACAGTGCACAAGCATGCTTAAAATACTATGCAAAATAAGGCCTAAAAAAGAGGTTTAAACACAAAGTACAAAAATAATGCCTCAAACAGTAAAATACCCTTAATGAAACATGAAGAGGGGATCAAAATAAGGCCATTTATAGTTCTGACCAGAGCCCAAAAACAGAAGCACAAGAGGCTAACAAATCATGCAAAAATAAGGCCAAAAGAGGGATATAAAGGCAAGTGGAAAATGGAAGCCTCAAACAGTAATGAGCCCTTCAACAATATTTAAGAAGGGCTCAAAATAAGCCACTTTACAGTTTATGACAGAGCTCAAAACAGTTTATACATAGGCCAAAAATACTACACAAGAAATAGGCATACAAGAGAGGTAAAGAAGCAAGTGCAAAAAGGAAGCCTCAAACAGTGAGAGGCCCTTAAACAAATATGAAAAAGAGCTCAAAAAATGCTATTTTCAGTTAGGTTTGGAGCCCAAAAGTGTAAGAAAGAATGGCTAAGAAAGCATGCAAAAATGAACTCAAAAGAGGAAAAAAATGACTCACCCTTGTAAACCAATCTTTGACAACCTCTTGGCACAAGAAATGGTGCTCCTCAGCTCTGGAAAGCAGCTCCAAGTGGCTGGAATGGAGGTGGTGGTGTGGTGCTAGGTGGTGGTGTAGAAATGGTGTAGGAACTTAAGGGTTTTGAGGGTTAGGATGTAGAGAGGGAGAGATGCAACATATGAGGTTCAAAGCAAAAATTTCTAACCCTCAAGACAAGGGCTGGGGGCTGTTTATATAGGCAAAAGAGGGGGAGAAAGAGGGGGAAAAATGGGGGGGAAACAATTCAAGTTTCCCTCCAAAAAGGCACCCTCCCGGATACAAAATCTAGGGGGAAAAGGAGGGTAGATTTGTAATGTACCAACCCTGAGGATCATGGCCGGCCAACTTGCTAGGGTTTAGGTGGCCGGCCGGCTCTCCCCATGGCTGGCCGGCCATCACAAATTGGTGGCTTCCCATGTGTACTCAACACAACCATGTGGTCAAAAACTGGACACAGTGAACCAGGAAAGAGAAAAGGCCACTTTTTGGAGGGGTTCAAAAGGGTCACACACAATTACTGGCCGGCCATATGATATTGGTGGCCTCCCAGGTGTCTACAACACAAATATGTGGTTTAGGGCAAGAAAAAGTGGCCTTAGGGTGGTCAACATTGGCTTTCGAGTGAGAAAAACGGGCGACGGAGGGCGATGAAGGAATATAACTGATTGTTGAAACAATTACTGGCCTCCCACCCTTCTACGACCTTCTCAACAATGAAATAGAGGTCCATGCAAAAAATGAACTCAAACCAATGTAAAATGAAGGTTCGGGGGCCGAAACGCGCAGTCCAGGGCCCCGAAAACTGACAGTTAGGCACCGGGAGTGGTGTTCGACCACGAAGTTGGTCTCTCGGACCACAGTGTCCCTCAAAAGGGAGAAAATAGGATGCATGCCAAAAATCGGAGCAAACAGAGGTGGTTAGGCGGTCCCGAACTGAGGCACTCGGCCTGATGGCTCCGAAAATCGGGAACCGGGCTCCGAAATGGGAAAAATGGCCTACGACCACGAAATGTAGCCTACGGCCACTGAGAGATGATCTACGAGACCTCTCCCTCCCTTCGGGAAGAGAAAACAGAGAAAACAGAGCCTGGTTCGCAAACCGAGGCAAAGCACAGAAAAGCTCGAAAATCCGGAAGCAAGGCTCGCAGCCGAGACTCTGAAACTTTGAAATGAGAGCGATATGCAATATCACCAAACGCTCAATCGGTGACGTCTGAGTCTTAAGGTCGGTCAAAAATGGGGTGTCTACACTAACCACATCTGAATAGCTAATAACCTCATATATTTTATAATGAAAGTCAAATGTTGGAAAAATATATACAATAAAAGGTTTTTTTACTACATACACAATAAAAATCTAATTATAAAAAAATTTTTAAAAAAAACTTAAGGAAAACTCAAAATTCTTTAATGTTTTGTCTCCTTTGATCATATTTTGCATCTTCCCAAGCAATTTTTGACCTGAATAAAAATAACACAAATTAGTTCAGAGACCACTAAAAACATAAGAATAAACTTACTCATTTTTTCACTCATGGAAACCCATTTCAGAAAATAGAGAGTGAATTGGAGCTTCGTTACCTACATGGAAACAGTGTGATGGTAGTGATCCAATGATCTCTTTGACGCAATGATGGTGGTCCACTAGTCTTTGGGTGTCATGAATTGGTTGGTAGTCCAGGCGATTCTCGTCGAGCATATGTAATCCACTGCCGGAGCCATGGAGGACGGAGAAAGAGGTAGAGACAAAAAAAAAAAGGGATAAAACCCTCGACGGTTCTCTCTGTGTTCATAGAGTGTTAATGACTAGCGTAAAAATGATTGGAATCCACCCAAAAAGATTGGAAATTATTTTATATAAAAATAAGATTGGAAAAATATATACAATCACACCCATTTAAAAATTATGATTAAAAAATATATATATATATAATTACATTTATTTAGAAGGTGAGATTAAAAATAAATACTTTAAATTAATTATGATTAAAATATTATTCTAATTTTTTTAATTACACTTCTAATAAAAGTGAAATATTTTAAATTTCTTTTGTATGATCTTTAAACATAATTGTAGTAGCGAAATCAAGAAAATCTTCAGGAAATCACGTAAGTGACCTTAAAAAAATACGTATGTAACACAAATTCAAGCAACGAGCAAGTAAATTTATCCAATCATTTGTTCAATCGATTGGTAGCAGTCACTGCTTGCAATCAATTGAAGACTCTAATTGATTGGCCAATTGAAACTGAAAATCCTTGCCAAGCCATCCGATCAATTGCCAAATCGATTAGAGTGGCAAATTGTTTCAATCCATTCACCAATCCATTCTAATATAAAATTGTAAATGTGCAATTAATTGCTCGTGGTCAAGCCGTCTAATCAATTCGCAAATTGATTAGTGATGACCAATCCATCCAATCAATAGCATAATAAATTACAGTGGTCAATTATTCTAATTGATTAGCCCATCAATTATCTTGCATGGTGCTAGACCATCATTGACAAATATTGAAGTTTGAGACGCCAAGGCAATGTTTTGAAAATCGGACCGGACTAGCCGGTTCAACCATCGACCAGTACGGATATACCCTCTAACCTGGTCCCTCTTGAAAACCGGTCATTTTAAGCAAAATCAGTGGGAACCGCGGTAAAACTGCTAAACTGGTCGACCAAGTCCGAGTTGAAGCGAAGCGAACCGATTTGCTATATTTGGTCCAATATTGAAAAGTTTATGCTAAAGGGACTTGAACCCAACACCTCAAGCTCCAAAGAATATGAATTTTCACTCTGCCACCATGGTTCCTTATAAATATGTAAAAAATATATAATATTAATTGAATTCAAACTAATTTCCCTCAAACACAAGTATAATTAATGTTTTTACAAATAGTATTAATATAAAAATATATATAAACATATATGTTTGATGAATATATATATATATTAGATTATAAAAATATTTTTAATGAATGTATTTTATTTATTTTTAAATCATAAAAATATTTATAAAATAATTATGACATCACGGTTCGATTCCGGTTTAACCCGACGATTGAACCAGTGACCCGTCCGCCCGATCTCTTTTCCAGTTCACTCACCGGTTCGATTTTTAAAACATTGTGCCAAGGGTTTCTTAAAATAACAAGGACACGTCAGTGCATGTCGGTGTATGGTGACGTCCGTACAATACGACAAATACATTGGTCGTGTAGTGGCAAAAAAGGCTTACACCCACTTGGAAATATGGAGGAACTATGAATTAAGGGAGAAAGATGTCGACAGTGGTTGCCTTGTCTAGCAAGAAGTGAGGCATCATGTTGTTTTCAATGCAGAGGAGCAAATTAATACTTGATAATAGCTTTAGGAAGGTGAAATTATTACATAACTTTAGGAGATTTTCGTATAGTAGAAAGAGAGGACTACAATGACGTTCAATTGCAGAAGAATCAAGAGTTCAACGAGAAAAAAGTATGTGTTGAACACTTTGACAATTGCCTTTACAAGTTTTAATTTTTCCATCTACAAAATAGAGACAAATAGACATAAAAACCAAAAATTGTAGAAAAAATAAAGGCCCATGTTGGATTTAAATCAATGTTGGTAAATCTAAAATCTTGTTGCCACATATACCCAAGAACATAGAAGAGGCTTATAGACCAAATTTATGGTCCGTAAAGGTTAAAATTTTGGTCCCTAAAAATATTTTTAGGGACCAATTTATATATCCTCGTGAAGACAATCTGTAAAAAGTCATCTCGATATGTAAAAAATAAGGTTTTAATTGACTAGATTTTAACAATGTCAATAACAAATACATGGACACAATAATTTTGTCCAAACGGGTGTATTTTCTGAGACAATAATTTAGTCGAAGAGGAAAATAATTGCATCACTAATGTCCAATTTTCATTACGCACAATTTCAACACTTTTCGCAATACAAATATTTTGTTTCCAAAAAGTAATTTTGTCCTAACTCTTTTTCCTGCAAAATCTTAATTTTTTGTAGTAGATACTTTTCTCATTTTCTATACGAACGAAATTTCTCTCCCGACAATGCTACAAATTTTGTATTTTACACTGAGAAATGCATTCACAATGATGTATTAAGGTGATGGGTCCCATAATATTAAGTTGGTAACCAATCAAAAATTGACACTTATCAAATCAAATCATTGTGTATCGAATTGTGAAAACCTAGAATAATTTTATTTTATATGTATCAATTTTTAATTAGTTATATGCTCAACAATATAGGACCCAACACCCTTAACACATGATGCATTTGTGAGTGTCGTGTTACGTAAGTTTATATTTCCCTCCCAAATTTGGAACAAAAACCAACGTTGGCAGATTGTGCCGCTGAAATCCCACCAACCCAATACTATCCCATCATCACCGGCTATCTCTCTCCTTTCTAATCTCACCAACTCATTTCCATTTCCCACATAGAATTTCGATCACTTACTCTCCCTCTCTCTCCCTATTTCAGTTTTGCTCTCCATCTCTACTCGCACTCTTTACGTCGCTCTCCATTTCACCTCCTTGCACGTGCTCTCCGACGGTGCCAATCACCATTTTCTTCGGTATCTTTCAGTCTCTTTGTTTTTTTTAATATGTTTTTTTTTGTACTTCAATATGTTACACTATCATCATGAATATTTTTTTGCAACTATTATTGTCAATATTTTTTGTGCTTTGAAACCCTAGGTAGGATTAGTTAAAACAAATAAAATGGGTAACAAATTGATATCATGATTCTCTGTGGAAAAAATGGTTAACAAACAAAATTGCAGGAATACAGGTTCCTCTTTTTCTCTGAATATCATGAATTTTACACTATATTGCCTTTTGCTTTGATTTTTTTTGCATTTTCACTTCTTTGTTGATGTAATCTCCTTACATTTTTCTTTTTTGATGTTGCTTCATGCACTATTGATGGTAGTAACAAACTTTATGCAAGAACCCAGATACCCTACGTCTAGGGGCGGAGGCACGTGAGGCCTGGGGGGACCACGTGCCCCCCTCAACTTTTGGAAAATTATGCATTTGTTGCTTGTAAAAAAAATGATTTCAATTTAAACCCTTATGAGGTTGTTGGGAAATTTTTACATCACTCCTTTTTTTTTTACCGTTTTAAAATATGTATATATGTTGGGAAATTATGCCTTTCGTTTTCTCTGTTTGGGCAAAATTTGCAGGTTAAAATACACATGTTGAAGCCCTTGTATCTCTGTTATCGAAACTCCATTTCGCCTCATTTTCACATCATTGGATTCTCTTCATGGCTTAGTTTTCATTTCACTCATCATACGCCTTATTCTACCTCTTTTTGTGTCCCGTCGGAGCTTTGAAAGTTGGCCCATTTTTTTCTCTCTTCAAGGACTTTAAAATTTTTAGATTGAAACCCACATGTTGAATTTATAAATAATATTTAATATTGATTTATAAATATTTATACACAAGTGTTAATATACATCGTGATAACCTCACCATCGCTACGATCATCACCAACATTGTTGTTACCATCATCACCGTCACTGTTACCACCACCACCGCCATTATCATGCCACCACTACTACTATCACCATCTTTATTACCATTGTCATTGTCATTATAAACACCACTAGCATTTCACTACTATCATCACAGTTTCCACTCTTATTATTGCCACCTCTTCACCACCACAACAATTACTACAACCATTTACTTTCATAACCATTGCCACCATTGCCATAATTACCATCATCATTTCACTGCCAATGTCATTACACTATTGTCGGCACCTCCTTTTTACCTTCATACCATCATTACACCATCCTGCCGCCCCACTACCACCACATAAAATTTAGAAAATACAAATTCAACATAATGCATTTCAAATTTAATTATTAAATAGGTACAATAAATAATTGATAAATAATTATTTATTTATAAGACAACTGGTGTTACTAATTAAAGTAAGGACATATTGGCCCTATTTGACAAGTTGACTATTTGGTTTTTTGGCTATTTTAGTCCGGCTAAAATAGTTGTATTTAAGAAGATAGTTGGTTTTATTTTTAATTAATTTGATGGCTCTGAGGGAAAAATTAAAATAATTATGAATTAAATGTGACATTTTGTCTTATTAACTATTATAATATATTTTTTCTTTATTAGATATTTTAACTAAAACTTGTCAAACAGGGCCATTGACAACGATGTATGGTGGCGATTGAAAGATAAAGAATACATGACTACCATCATCATTATATCTTATACCAGATTATTGGTTAAAATCAAAAAATTCTCTAAATTTATTTTTTGCATTTAAAATATTAATTAAACTTTAATAAAGGTAAAATTATGAACATAAATAACAAAAATTAAAAAATGTATAAATTAAGGCCAAATCAAATTTTACTACAAAATTTTGTCTTAAATTAAAATTTCTTCTCAATATTTAAAACAAACCGTCCAAAATTTTGGCTAAATTAAAATTCCCTCCTTAAATTTTGCCTAGAGAAAAAGAGTAGGAAAAACAGAGCAAAAACTACAACACGGCTGGAGAGAGAGAGAGAGCGAGGAGCAGTCCTTCGGAGTTACCTCCTTCGCAGCCCAGTTCGTCTTGGCTTCTCCCTCCGCTCGACGAAGACCCTCAAACGAAGCAAACGGAGCCTTCTCCCCTCTCCCTCCGGCCGGAGCTCTCTCACCTCTCCCTCCCACCGCCCAATTTCAGGTCCATGTTCAGATATTAGGGTTTTGAGTTTTGATTTGAGGCTTTTCAATTTCAAAATTAGGGTCTAGGGTTTTCCAATTTCAAAATTTGGGGCTTTTCAATTTGGGGTTTAGTGTTTAACTTGGATGCTCGATCTGAATGTTTAAATGGGACTTAATAATGTCAATTTACTAAGTCTCTTAACTTCTATTTTGGTGCCACTATATCTATGAAGGTTTCAATTGCTGCCAAGACTCAGTAGTGCTTCAAGAGAGAAAACACAGGTATTGTTGATGTCCAATTTAATTGCTTTATTTACATTTATGTTATGAATTCTTACAAACATGTTATTGATTGCTTTAACCAAACACTGGTTTTGTGTTTGTGGTACTATATATTTGATTTGGTTTATCTTTTTGACTGGATAGCTTTATCAATTTTGTTTTTCTTTAAATTTTCTTAATAAGCTCACATTAGAAAGCTTGAGGAAGAAGTGAAACTCCTTAAAAACCTTGCAAATCCATTATTGTTTGGTTGTATGACTTGAAGCAATGTTGCTCATTGTTATTTAGAGAGCTTTGATTAGAGAGATTTGATGATGAAGCAAGTTGCTATTTCTTTTGGTTGGTTGCGTTGCCTAACTTGACTATACATCTCTAGGGAATTATGTCAAATAAATTCGTAGGTGTGAAATATTTTCTTTTTTCTTGTAAGTATTGTACTTTTTTTTTTAAAAATTTTATTTTATATTCTTGGAAAAAAATTTGTATTGATATAAAGTGGACCAACGGCCACAAATTACGCAATCATACTTTGTGTTTATTGAAATCATACGTCATGTTTATATCAAATTGGGTTATATCATGCTTTGGGTTTATTAAAATCAAATTGGGGTATGGTGGGATTGGGGGAGCAATAAAGAATGAATGACCAAAGAAAACAAATCTTGTAACTTTCAATTATTACTTTGCACTTTATTCCCATTTTGTTGGTTCTATTGGTGTTGGTGTAATTGATAAATAATTATTAAACATATTCTTTTGTTGTAAAATTTTCTAGGGAACTTTACTTATTTATTTGCATTCATACTTATTATCTTCATGAGATGATAGGTACCCAAATGAAAACAATGTTGGGGTTGAGTAAGGGAAGTCAAGATTCACTGAGGGAGGCGATGTAGGTTGGACATGACACTTTTCCTTATTAGAAGTATCCATGGTACAATGCATAGCTCTAAATGAAATCATGCTAACTATCATTCTAAAATTGCATAGAACAATTATATTTGAGCACAATATACCTTGACACATGGATATTTATCTATGATTTGAGGCATGAGATGATTTACCTATACTTTTATCTATTATATGTGATGATTTATCCATACTTTTATCGAGTTCAAGGTAACCTTAAGAACATTGTCATATCCCTTTGATTTTCTTGGATTTCTTGAAGTGTTATTTTTTTGAGGGACTTATGTATAGGTCTTAATAGGTGGATTTATTGTCTAATAGGTCATATGATAATTAATAGCGTTTTTCATCAAATATTTTTACAAAATGTCATTAATTGTTAATTTTCAGCGACAGTTTAAAAATTGTCACAAAAACTGTCACTAATTATGGTTTTAGTGATAGTTTAAAAAAATTGCCACAAAAAAGTTCACTAATTTTCAAATTTCAACAACAATTTGAAAAATTCGTCACAGAAAAACGTCATTGTAAGTTTTAGTTACAATTTATAAAAATCGTTAAAAAAAAGAAGAAATTATTAAAATAGCAAATATTTATGAAATCAACATCCTTTTAAATTACAAATTATTTGGTGTATGTATAGCATGTATGAAAATTGATAAAGTCTATAATAAGGTTTTTAATAGTCTAGATAATTCTTCAAAGTTTTTTTCCAGAAAGTATATGAAATTATGTGTGAGAGTGTTTTTAATTATGGATTATCACCTCTATATCATCTCTCTTGTATGTTATAGGTTCGTGATATTATATGTGCTTATTTTATGAACTTAATTTATCATGCCTTAGTTGTCTCATGTTTGACTTTGGTTAGCTTTGTTGTAATTATTCGTTGTTTTAACCGAAAACCTGATGAATTTAAAAATGAGAAACTTAATCAGGTGGTAATGGGTTTGCATTCACTTGTAATGATTTGAAAGGATAAGTGATAATGGTTGGTTTGATAATGAAATGATGGTGGAACGTATCCACTTTGAGTTAAGTCTTGCGCAAGTGGTTATAGCGTTAACCCTATGATGGAACATGCATATTCGGACTCTATGTGGTTGTTTGATCTGGTGAGATAAGTTGGGTCCAAATGGGACATTCAGGAGGGTAAAACCTTTTTGTTTTTGAGGGATAAGGTTGGGTTCAGAATGATAAAATCTTTTTTTTTTTTTTTTTATATCCCTTTTGAGGTTCATCAATGGCATTGCGCGGTATATAATCATTGCAACCATTCGTGGTAAAGTTTGCAAAGTAGCAAAAGGGAGAGTTTCAAATAGTATGGTGTCTAGTTCTAGAGGTTGGACTGACGGGTCTCTTTGGGGGACTCTAATGGCCTTGATTTCACTGTTGCAATTAATTGTTAAATATTATTAACCGATTATTACTTATCTGTAACGCCCTCAAAATCCAACTCAATAAATATAAAACAAAACATGCATTATTAAAAGAAAGCATTTTATTACATCAATCATCCGAATCTCATGAATTGAAATATCATAATAAACGCCCTAAAGGCTTACATCTTGCCAAGCCAACACTTGGACACAATTCACTGAGTTCTAACTCAGAAACAGATAAAGCCCTAGGCTTGAAAGATTACATTATTCAAATAAAACAAATAAAAGTAAATAAACAAATCTTCAAGTCCAATCCTCACAAGCTATGTCCTTGGAGGGAGTGAACCACCTGAACCTGAAAAATAAAGTTCCCATATAGGGTGAGCCACAGCCCAGTAGAGAAATACTAAACCAAGCATAAGAATTAACTAAAGTATTAGCATCTGATACATGGTTAACACACTATAATCGAGTTACAATATTCAAGGCACGTAAGTCTACACCTATGACACATTGTCTATGGCATTTCACTTTCCACTTATGGCTCAGAACCTGACCAAATAACTCAACAGGATTTCATCTTTTATTATCATTACTTCCAATTCAACAGGAATAACAATTCAAGTTAGACCTAATCATAACAAATACACATGTTGGTATTGCATCAATCATAATCAATTCACTTCCATACTTCCCTACTGATACACATTTTAGTGATGTATCATAACAACAATAAATAGACATATGTCTATTAATCAATAAGCACACATAAGAGTGATGCTACTGGAGTCCATCCCCTATCTCCTCCCAACAAATCCGGTTTAGAGGTCCATCCCTATCTTCCCTAAACCGTGGAGTTCATCCCTATCTCCTCCAAAACCACATGCATATGCAACATAAATAATATTTGCCATATACAACACATAATTAATACATGCAATGTTCTGTATTAAATTAAAGGTCAACATAAATGACTAAATTCCAGTTATACCTAAGCCACATGCAAGGTCTACAACAATCGCTGGCTATCCTCCACCGATAGCCCAAAACAATTATTTCTAAGCAAGAAATAAATATCACAATATATATAATATCAATTTCACAGATGAGTGATTAAATATTCAACTATACCAACAATTCTCAATTTCCCCAAATCTCATGAATTTAACCAATACACAATTCCCCCTTCAATTAACTACATGAGTTAATCTATAACAAAACCCTAAGGTTTTTCCCAAAATTACCAAACCACCTCCCACATACCAAAACACCAACACTTAGGATTAAAACGTATACAAGGAGTAGGAAATCCCTACCTCAAAGCGATGAACCCAAAAGAAGAAGACGAAGATGTTTGCCCAAATTTCAAAGTGCTCCAAATCCAACAATGCTCAGATTAAATGAAAGCCCTCACTCTCTTCTACCTTTTTTGTAAAGGAACTAGGTAGAAACACACCCTAACTAGATCAAACCTAGGGTAAAAGGTGTTTAGAGAAGAAGAAAAATCGAACTTTAGGGTTTGAGATAAAAAAGAATGAAAATCGCCTAAAAATCCCGCCTTTTTAAATATCGAGGTCCGCTCGGCGACAACACACCGCCGGCGTAAAGAACAAAAACAATGTCCGCTCGGGCGGAAATATGCCCGCTCGAGCGTAGAATTCTCACCTGCAGAAGTTTTGTAGGAACCAAAAAAATGCTGGAAGGGTGTAAACTCCGCCGAAGCAGAAATGTCCGCTCGGCGAAAGGCTAAAATTGAGCAACAAACATCTTGACTCAGATTCAACCCACTGCTCAAACACGCCAAACACATCCTAAAACTCAATCAAATAGAATTAAAGGATGACAACAACAATCTGATAACAACGGAATCTACGGAACATAAGTCCGGATACACTAATCAAATGGGAAAAGACCGGGGTCGCTATAACCTCCCCCCCTTAAAAGAATTTCGTCCCCGAAATTAAGCATAGGTTTGTAAAAATGAGTTTTCCCAATACCCAATGATATAAAACACGGCAATAAACAACTTGACCCAATACCGGTCACTTCATCTCTTTATCAAGAGGCATCTCACAATATGTAAAAAAAGATATACCTTTCAACTGCATTAGCGAGATACAATTTCCTTTCAAGTTCAATATTTTGAAATACAAGATTCTCATTTTCATATCATAATTAATTCCATGATATCCAATAACAAACCAACATATGCAATGTTCCAATAAACTTCCAAAATATGGCAAGTTTTAAAATAATTCCACAAACCAAAACATTCTCAATGTTTTCCAACTTAAGACATATATAAAACTCTTAAGTTCAACAATATTAAATAATCTAAATACAAGATTATAAATCAGTAAACAATTCCGGATATTTCTCACGGACTTCCAACTCACGTTCCCAAGTGGCCTCCTCCACTCCGTGATGCTTCCACAAAACTTTCACCAAAGGGATGGTTTTGCCACGCAAAACTTGATCCCGCTTATCCAAGACTTGAACCGGTCTCTCCTCATATGAGACATCCTCATCACCAACTAAATCGGTCCAATCCAACACATGCGATGGATCCGGCTCATACTTCCGAAACATACTCACATGAAACACGTCATGAACTCCGGATAACTGCGGTGGCAAAGCTAAACGGTAAGCAGCCTCGCCAATCCTCTCAAGGATCTCAAAGGGACCAATAAATCGAGGGGACAACTTCCCGCTCTTTCCAAACCTCATCAAACCTCGCCTAGGTGATATTTTCAGAAAGACATGATCACCTACCTCAAACACCAAAGGTCTCCTCCTACGGCATAAGATTTCGACGACTGTCAGAACCAACCTCCCACGGATAAGCTCGACCTTCTCCGCTGCTTTCTCACCAACTCCGGACCCAACAAAGGTGCATCACCCACCTCGCCCAACAAACCGGAGATCTACACGATCGGCCATACAAGGCCTCAAACGGTGCCATACCGATACTAGATCGAAGCTATTGTTGTAGGCAAACTCCACTAATGGCAAGTGCCTCTCCCACGACCCACTAAAGTCGAGAACACAACCTCAAGCATATCCTCAAGGATCTGAATAATAGTACGCCGACCGCCTGTCGACCGAGGATGATAAGCCGTACTAAAGTCAACTTAGTGCCTAAAGCACTGCAAACTCGCCACAACTGGCAAGAAACGAGGATCTCTATACGAGACGATCGTCACGGGACCCCGTGCAACCTCACTATGTCCCGAACATACAACTCAGCAAGATGATCTACTGAATCTCTAACTCGCATAGGAATGAAGTGCGCTGACTTCGTCAATCGATCTACCACCACCCAAATGGCATCGCTACCCCGCTGAGTCCTCGGAAGACCCACGACGAAGTCCATAGTGACATGCTCCCACTTCCACTCGGCGATAGGCAAGGGTTGCAACAAACCCGCTGGCCTCTGATGCTCGGCCTTCACTTGCTGACAAGTAAGGCACCTAGATACGAAAGCTGCCACATCTCTCTTCATACCCCGCCACCAAAACTGGCGACCCAAATCCTGATACATCTTAGTACCTCCGGATGCACGCAAGGCGCGAATGATGGAACTCTGAGTACCTCCTCTCGACAAGACTCGCAAGACAAACAGACGGTCTCGGTATCTCACACTCAGGTCGCGATACACCATTAAACCCTTCTCAACCTTCCCATTAGGAATCTTCTCTCGAAGTGATTCTACCTCAAGATCACCCCTCTGAGCCTCTTACACTCGAGTCACCAGCGTAGGGTGAGCGACAACAGAAAACAAGGCCGCGACCTCGGATTCACCCAGATGCAAATCAAATTCTAACCGCATCCAACATGTCCCACTGGCGGATGGCTATACTAGCTAAGTCACGAACCGATTTCCTGCTAAGGGCATCAGCCACAACATTGGCCTTCCCCGGATGATAGTGCAACTCGAAGTCATAATCCTCAATGAACTCCATCCACCTCCTCTGCCTCAAATTCAAGTCTTTCTGTGTAAACAGATATTTCAGACTTTTATGATCCGAGAATACCTCAAACTTCTCGCCATAAAGATAATGCCTCCAAATCTTCAAGGCAAATATCACAGCTGCTAATTCTAAATCATGAGGGTAATTCTTCTCATGAATTTTTAATCGGCGTGAGCCATAGGCAACCACTTTCCCTCTTGCATCAACACACAACCTGCACCCTCTCGTGAGGCATCACAATAGATCGATAACCCAACCCTCTCCGGAATAATCAAGACCGGAGCGGTGGTCAATCTAACCTTCAACTCCTGAAACGACTTTTCACAAGTCTCACTCCATACAAATTTGACTCCTTTCCGAGTCAATCTAGTCAACGGTGAAGCTAACTTAGAGAAATCCTTCACAAACCGGCGATAATACCCAGCTAATCCCAGAAAACTGCGGATCTCAAACACACTCTTAGGTTGTGCCCAATCTTGCACTGCCTCAGTCTTGGATGTATCAACTGACACCCCTTCCCCAGAAACTACATGGCCTAAGAACTTCACCTCTTTTAGCCAGAACTCACACTTCCCGAACTTAGCATAAAGCTTATGGGCTCTAAGTAACTCTAGCACTGCTCTCAGGTGTTCCTCGTGCTCCTCCTCTGAAGGTGAATAAATCAGAATGTCGTCCACGAAGACGACCACAAAACGATCTAAGAATTCCCGGAAGATCCGGTTCATCAAATCCATAAACATCGCCGTGCATTGGTGAGCCCAAACGGCATCACCAGAACTCATAGTGGCCATACCGCTGCATTTTAATGCCGTCTTTGGAATATCCTCCTCCTCGACTCTAACCGATGATAACCCGATCTCAAGTCTATCTTAGAGAAACAACGGAACCCTTCAACTGGTCAAACAAATCATCTATACGAGGCATAGGGTACTTATTCTTAACCGTAGTCGATTCAATTTCCTAATCTATACACGGTCTCAAAGCACCACCTTTCTTCTTAGCGAATAGGGCGGTGCTCTACGGCGTAAACACTAGGACGAATATAGCCCTTATCTAGCAACTCGGAGTTGAACCTTCAACTCAACTAACTCACCGGGCGAAAGCGGTAAGGTGCCATAGAAATCGGCCGCGTCTGCACTAAATCAATAGAGAACACAATCTCTCGATGAGGTGGTAAGCCAACAAGATCCTCGGGAAGACGTCTGGTACTCACAAACCACCCTCGGAACACAATCTGGGTCTCATCACACTCACTACTCTCAAAGCTAGCAAGTAGACCACTAAGCTCACTCGCCTCATGGATCGTACTCGTGGCAAAACACTACCAACCCCGCCCCCGTAAAATGGAAACGTTCTCGCTAATCTGCACAACAAGTGACTCTGACGGTAGCAATCAATAAATGCCCAGATGACGACAACCATCCATACCCAAAATAACATCAAAGCCCTTCATGGGCATAACTACAAAAGAGAAAGGGATTCTATGATCATCGACCTCTATATCACAACCCCTAACACCTTGTTTCAAAATCAACTCACCCCCAAGAGGCGACACTACACAAATAGGAGATGCCAACTGGGCTAGCTCCAACTCCAAAATAGATGCAAATGCAGCAGACACAAAGGAATGAGATGCACCAGACGATCAAAACACTAGCAATCAATTGCAAAACAAGAAGGTACCTCTCACTACAGACGGAGTGATAAGATCCTGCAGAATAAAGATACACGCCCAGATGTCCTCTCGATCAACTCACCTCGAGTTCAGGGATCACAGACGGATCGACGAAGAAGCCCCCTGATTGGCCCTCGAGGCTCGAATCGACCGAAAGCGGCGGTGACTCGAGTCTGCCTCGAACCAGTAGCACCAGATGTGCCACCCAACTGTGGGCAAAACCTCTTCATGTGCCTGGTGACTGAAAACACGATAGTGGCTGACCTCTACTCTGACTCTGGCTCTGAGATCGAGCCGAAGAAGATGCTGCTCTCTGAACTCCTCCCCTCTGAGGACAAACTGAAGACTTGTGACCCAACTGGCCACACTTGAAACAGGTAACGTCTCCCTGACTACCCTTCCCAGAACTAGCACTCGGCACTGGAAAAGTGGGTCTAGAAAAACTACTCTGAGGCTGCTGAGGAGTGAAACCTCTCTGCCTCCTGCCATCACTCTGACCGTCCTGACTCCTCTTGGAGCCTTTCTGCCTTTCCTCCTCCTCCCGCATCGCGATCTCAGTATGGGTCAGATCAACCAAGCGCCAAAATCCCTAATCATAGTCGGCACAACCTCAATTTGAGGCCGCGCCAACTTCTTCTCGAACTCTATGCGGCGTTCCTCGGCCGCCACTAACTCAGTGCAAACTGGACAAACTAGTAAATGAGGCCTCGAACTCACCATCGACAAACCGTTTCGCTCAAGATGGCGGAATCGATCTCTCAACTTCTCTGAGCAAATTTGGAGACAAGTATTTTACGAAAAGCATCAACAAACTCCTTCCAAGTACCTCCTATACGACCCTTGGTGAACTTCCACCATCGACCGCATCCCTTTCACCGAAAGATGCTAAGGTCACCTTCAACCTCGTCATCGATGCCAAGCATCTCAAACGTTTTTGTTCTGCATTCGAGCCATTCGTCTGCTTAAGCGGCTCGCTAGGATCACCTACAAACACGTCCGGTTGGGACCGGAAAACCTCCCTCTTCAGAAAAGAAGGCCTCGCTTCAAAGAACTACCGGGCCGAACTACTGGCCGGATTCGCACCCTCGAATATCCATCGACGCTGAAATGCCCTCGCTATCTCTTGGGCCAAAGTGCTCAGAATCCTGTCCCATCGCTCGGCCACATTGGCTCGCCAACACCCTCTGAATCGCCGAATTTCTCCCAGATAGGCACTTCTGCCTAGCTCGCCATCAAGCCTACCGCGACCCCGTCCCCGTCCTGACATCCTATTAAAGGAAACAAAAACATTAGCACCTTAATAAATGTCCCGAAACTAGACACTCACCTCCTAATGTATTGAACAACAATAAATCACTCCACGTAAGCACATAATCACATAAGCACCCACAATTTCATTCTGGATAGTGATAGTCCCGAGACGCCCCTAAAGTTCCGGTTGGAAACAACATTGATCAAGTGCCTTTCCAACAAGACTTTCAAAGACTCAAGGATCCGATCAACATCCAAGGAACTACATTCCATACCCACATAGTCACATAAACATGTTATCATATAATCAAGTAATTATTACACTAAGTCTCTATCAAACGAGAGGAACCCATTGTGATACTAATCACTTCCCACGCATCCAAAGTATTCAAACCCGGTACGCTCTGATACCAAGTTGTAACGCCCTCAAAATCCAACTCAATAAATATAAAACAAAACATGCATTATTAAAAGAAAGCATTTTATTACATCAATCATCCGAATCTCATGAATTGAAATATCATAATAAACGCCCTAAAGGCTTACATCTTGCCAAGCCAACACTTGGACACAATTCACTGAGTTCTAACTCAGAAACAGATAAAGCCCTAGGCTTGAAAGATTACATTATTCAAATAAAACAAATAAAAGTAAATAAACAAATCTTCAAGTCCAATCCTCACAAGCTATGTCCTTGGAGGGAGTGAACCACCTGAACCTGAAAAATAAAGTTCCCATATAGGGTGAGCCACAGCCCAGTAGAGAAATACTAAACCAAGCATAAGAATTAACTAAAGTATTAGCATCTGATACATGGTTAACACACTATAATCGAGTTACAATATTCATGACACGAATGTCTACACTGCCTATGACACATTGTCTATGGCGCATTTCACTTTCCACTTATGGCTCAGAACCTGACCAAATAACTCAACAGGATTTCATCTTTTATTATCATTACTTCCAATTCAACAGGAATAACAATTCAAGTTAGACCTAATCATAACAAATACACATGTTGGTATTGCATCAATCATAATCAATTCACTTCCATACTTCCCTACTGATACACATTTTAGTGATGTATCATAACAACAATAAATAGACATATGTCTATTAATCAATAAGCACACATAAGAGTGATGCTACTGGAGTCCATCCCCTATCTCCTCCCAACAAATCCGGTTTAGAGGTCCATCCCCTATCTTCCCCTAAACCGTGGAGTTCATCCCCTATCTCCTCCAAAACCACATGCATATGCAACATAAATAATATTTGCCATATACAACACATAATTAATACAAGCAATGTTCTCAGACATTTAACGATCAACATAAATGACTAAATTCCATTATACCTAAGCCACATGCAAGGTCTACAACAATCGGCTATCCTCCACCGATAGCCCAGAACAATTATTTCTAAGCAAGAAATAAATATCACAATATATATAATATCAATTTCACAGATGAATGATTAAATATTCAACTATACCAACAATTCTCAATTTCCCCAAATCTCATGAATTTAACCAATACACAATTCCTTCAATTAACTACATGAGTTAATCTATAACAAAACCCTAAGGTTTTTCCCAAAATTACCAAACCACCTCCCACATACCAAAACACCAACACTTAGGATTAAACGTATACAAGGAGTAGGAAATCCCTACCTCAAAGCGATGAACCCAAAAGAAGAAGACGAAGATGTTTGCCCAAATTTCAAAGTGCTCCAAATCCAACAATGCTCGATTAAATGAAAGCCCTCACTCTCTTCTACCTTTTTGTAAAGGAACTAGGGTAGAAACACACCCTAACTAGATCAAACCTAGGGTAAAAGGTGTTTAGAGAAGAAGAAAATCGAACTTTAGGGTTTGAGATAAAAAGAATGAACAACTGCCCTAAAAATCCCGCTTTGCCTTTAAATATCGATAGTCCGCCGAAAGACAACACACCGCCGGCGTAAAGAACAAAAACAATGTCCGCTCGGCGCAAATATGCCCGCCGGCGAGAATTCTCACCGCGAAGTTTTGCAGAACCAAAAAATCTTTGGAAGGGTGTAAACTCGGCTCCTGCGCAGAAATGTCCGCTCGAGCGGAAAGGCTAAAAATTGAGCAACAAACATCTTGACTCAGATTCAACCCACCTGTTCGAAACATGCCAAACACATCCTAAAACTCAATCAAATAGAATTAAAGGATGACAACAACAATCTGATAACAACGGAATCTACGGAACATAAGTCCGGATACACTAATCAAATGGGAAAAGACCGGGGTCGCTATATTATCGCTGTTGTGTTAAGACTGCATTGTTGTAATTGTTTGTATTTCTCTTTAGTATGGAGTTTTCTGGTGACGACGATGATGATGTCCGTGGGTATTTCCCCGTTCGAAGCAGGAAGGTCGATTACGTTTGGGATGGATGGTGAGCCTTAGCAGTTATCTTATTTTTATTATCATTATGTTCTAGTTTCAGTTGCAACAATAATTTTTTCCAATAATAGTGATATATGTACATCCTAGATGTGAAAATATGCGGATTTCGTTCATGAAAAAGGTATAAAAAAGAGAAAAACAAAAAGAAAGAATAGGTTGGAGGTGTAAATTGAAATACTCAAATGAAAGGGTCAATGACATAGAAATAATGAATTTTAAATGGAGTTTTGGTTCAAATTCTATATGACGGAGCAGGAGAGTTTATTTGAGTCAATGCAAATGCCTACTATGGATTATGAAATATTGGGATAATCTAAGAAGCAGAGACACAAGTACGGTGTGTTTGGTTTGATTTTGGGAGATAAATTTTCAAAAAAAAATCTTAGGAAAAGAGTTTAGAAATTAGTTTGGTTTGTTTGGTCGTATATTTTGGAAATAGTTTTGCAGTGTGGAAATTTGGAATGATTTGATATTTTGTTGTAGTTGAGTAGATGTGTGTGAGAGAAAAAGTGATTGAGAAGGAGAGAGGAGAGAGAAAAAGTCATTGATTGATGTGTAGGAGATAGAAAGTGATTTTGGAATTTTTTTTTCAAAATCACTAAACCAAATAAAATTTTAAAAAATTTTCTCCAAAATTTGTTTCTCAAAAGCAAACCAAACAAGGCCACAATGTTTGTGACATGACATCAATACACCGATACAAAAATTTAAAAATAATGTGGGTCACAACATGTGCAACATATATAATTTTATATACTTGTTGTATGTCATATGTGTCATATATATGAGGATAAATAAATTGAAGTCAAAGCTAATAATTTTTAAAGTCTAAAGGTGAAAAATAGGCATAAATTTAAATTGTTTGATTGGGTTAGTTGTTCTTGGGGAAACGACTACCCATTAAACTTATACGTTTATGTCATCTCTGCTTGTTCACGAATGACTATTTGTTTTGCCAATAAAGGAATGTACATAATACATATAAGCCCTGTTTGGTAGAGCTGTGGGAAAGTGCTTATAGCTTATGTCTAAACAGCTTATAGCTTACAACTTTCAGCTTAAGTTGATTTCCAGCTTATTCTTAAAGCATCTCCTGTCCCACTCACAGAATAAGCTGATTTCTGACTTCCACAAAGCTATAAGCTATAAGCTATAAGCTAAACCAAACACATCAAAATAGCTTAAATTAAGCTGAAAGCTGGAATAAGCTGAAAATAATCTCTGCCAAACAGGCCCATAGCTTGAAGTCAGAAAAAAGGGTTGTCATGATTCAAGACAAGTGAATTGACCTCTTGAGAGCCTTTAGTAATGTTGCACCTGAAACAATGCTTATAATTGTGGAGTTTTGAGGATTAAGTTTCACTCTTGTTCAACTGTTTTTATATACTCAATCCTAAAACAGGGATGCTGCTCTAATTGTGTCTAAACGAGAGAAGGCTCACCAAGCAGTTAATCGAGATATTTATGGTACAAACGTTCCAGAAAAAGAAGATATAGCAAGGGTATTGGTTCATTTTAGAGTGTTGAATATATTCCCTGTATGAGAACATCATCTTCTCTCACTCACTCCCTCCCTCTCTTTCTCTCTTGGTGTCTCTGACTTTTTTTAGGTGTTGTCACTTGAAGAATGTGAGATCCTTCTTGGAATGCGAACGGATAGTGAAATATCAAAGACTGAATGGAGAGACAGCATAACTAGACAGGTCTATTTGTTGTTGCAACCTTATCGGAAAAAGGAAGAAGATAGCCATTTGATTGACTTGGTTGGTAAATTATTCATTTTTCCATTAGTTTCTTATTAATAGTTTCGCTTCAACGTAACTTTTTTTAGGTGCTTCTGACTTCTTTTATTGCTATTTTAGAGTTTTAGGAAGGGCAGGCCTAAGGATTATTACTGTGACAGAGAAAGGGAAGCCTACGAGGTATTAGAATCTTTCATCCCCCGAGCAAGCTATTGCAAGAGTAGATTGATTGCAGTTGTTATGCATGCAATATACTTTGGTTTTGATTATAAGATGGAAATATTATATTTATTTTGAATTCTAATTTATGATCATGGGGAATGTTATGGTTTTGTTTCATTTTCTCTTTAGTTTTGACATTATGAAGTTCTAGATCATGATGTAATTTGATAATCACTTCTGTTAACTTATTTCTTTCCAAAAAAACATAATCAAACCAAACCTAACTAAGCCTTGTGTCACAATTATGTGGAGCAGGCCATGCAAATCCCCTTTTTTTTGCCATTCCTCGCTCTATCACAGTGTATATGCTCAATTAATTAAATAAATTCACATCTGTTCTTTACTTCCTGGTTTCATGTCAGTTGAGGTAATCCTTTCTCTCATACATTTTCATTTATGGTGATCTTATTAATATTCCTTATCATTGCATTTAAAAATATTTGTTGTACATAACCAAACTATCTTAATTTGTTTTCTTTCAACTTTATCTTTAATTGGTGCTTATTCTTGCTTTGTACGAATACATTATTTCTAAGTCTATCTATTCTAGTCTTACCACACATCAATCTAAACATTCTCATCTACGTTCATTTTATGAATGTGTTGTTTCTTAATTTTGTCCCGTGAAACATTGCTCATCTTATAGATGTTTTATAAAGTTTCTTTTTAATTTGTTGGTATTCGTTGATCACATAACAAGTCTGTAGCACTCTCGAACCAACGTACTTTGATTCTCTGGTTTAAATCATCTCTAACCATTCCGTCTTTATTAATAAATTGATCCTAGCTTATGAAAATGTTCACTCTTTCTTTTTGCCTCTATTTTACTTCTATTGTTATCAAAGTTGCATTCCATATATTCGGTTTTAGATGTATTAATTTCAACCTTTTGACTTGAGTGTTTCTCTCAAGATTTCTATTTAGGTTTAATTCCTTCCTTAAGTTTGATCCACTAAAAAAATATCATCTGGTACAACATACACCATGGGACATCATTTTTAATGTGTTTAAAAAATTCATCCATGATTTAGGCAAATAGGTGAAGACTCAAATTGACCCTTAATGCAATCCTGTAGTGCTTTAGAATCCACTTGTTATCCGGCAGGTGATCTAATTGTAATTGTAACCCAAAGTCTTTTATTGCAATAAAATACCCTTTGACAGTGAACTTTTTATCAGTTACATAAATACGTGGACTGGATTGATGTTTAGTTGGCTAGTAAAGTTGGCCCCCCAACCTGAAATTGGTTGTCACTGCATCACTTAAAATTTTGAATTTTAAATTTTTAAAAAGGTTAGTCTCTTTAGTCACATTTTACATGATTCTGAACTTCACTTGTTTATTGACAACTATATTCATTGCCTCGTAGTATTACATAACATCATAAATAAATTATTATTATTTTTTTGATAAATAACATCATAAAAAATTTTAACTTCATTTCGATTAGGGTAATTTTGTAACAAGGCAATTCCAAATCTCATGTCAGAAACTGTTTTCATGCTCAAAGTCTCTTGGCTTTTGTACTTTGCTTGGTCTACTAGCTAATTCTCTCCAATAGAATACTCACTCACCTAGTTTCTTCTTCATCTTTACTTGGTATACTCTCTCTCCACTCTCTCTCTACATTGTTTCTCCTCACCTATGTAGCATAGACACGGATACAACATGACAAAAACACATCGATACAGAAAATTTGTAAAACTAGTTTGGGTCACGTCACGCCACAAATAATTATATCTTGATATTTTATTGTCTAGGAATATATTATATAGTTATCTATGAATGTGCATAATATATATTAAGTTAAATAATTATTTTATAAGAAATAATCACGTATCTAGTTCTCTTGCATGAATTTTTGGACTATAGCAAACATATATATGATATATAATTATGACATTTGCCTTATCCACCTTAGCCATCGACTAATACTTTTACGTATCTTTTTCATTTTAATTTTTGGGAAGTTTTTTTAGGATTATTCTTAATAATTATCAAAGTTTTAAAAGGCTTTACTGAGGCTTGCCTCGATACTCACCTCTCCTCGCCTTGAGAGGCTAGGTAAAATAAAATGCATCAAGGCTTTGATTTTTAAGTTATACTCCCCAAAGTCTTTCACATCATAGTATGAGGCATGTGTACGTGCATATGAGGATTTCAAGCTTGAAAAGGTTGCCTTAGGCTCTTGTTAAACATAGTCTAGTAGATGGTTTAAGCATATAAAGGAAAAAATTAAAAAAAGATTCCTTTTTGCAATTGTCTTCTTCTATAGTAGGAGTAAATGATCAATTAAGAAAAAATACAAAGTTAATGTTCAAGTGAGAAGTTCAATCACTAGAGTCAATAATGTCAAATTCACTTTCAGTGAAAGCAAGCTTCCTTCTATGCATTGAGATGTTTAATAACTTGAGGACAAAAGTATTTACACTCATTTAATTTTTATTTATTTATTTACTATTTAAAATATTTTATTTATTTACTAAGTATTGAAATTTAAAATTCGAAATGCTTACGCCTCAACGCTTTAAGGTTTGTGCCTCGCCTTGTGAGAGGTCAAACACCTTGAGTTTCGTAATTTGTTTTATATACTTTGATAATTATAAATTTTTTTAAGGATATAAGATATTTATGTTAAATTTTCTGACTTTGAAAATTATATGTTAGCAAATGTCCAAAAAGTGACAAACACGCCACAAAATGAGTGTCAGACACGTCCAATATTTAGGTTTGTATTTTTAATTAAGGACAGGGAGAAAAGAGTATCAGACACTTGTTTGAGAGTGTTGGTGTTTGACATAGACATGCCACCCTTTTTGTTACAGGGTCAATTTTCGTTTCAAAATTTCCAGCCTGCAATGGCACTAAGTTGGACACTTAGTCTCAGCCAACGTATGAATACACACACACACAAAGTGCTTATAACAAGTAAGAGATTAGGCAACAAGTGATTACAGGAAAAACCCAACCTTTATTAAATTGCACCAACAATTACAAAGGATGCCAATGGATACTCTTACCAACACTTGGATAAATTTCGAGTTCCATGGCCAATGCCTAAATAGGCTTACATTCAGTTTTCAGATTACAAGCAGATTTACAAGGAAAGCATGCCAAGTGGCATGGCAGTTGACACCCCCAACTGCCTAGGGACATAGGATCATGTCTGGGACAAACTGCCAGTAACTGCTGCTATTTTTCAGCCATTCTTCCTGATGTCCAGCTTTGCCTTTGTCTCTGCCCAACATGGGTAACTGCTGCCAGCAGACCAGTCTAACTGCTACTAACTGCCCATATTATTTGTCTTCTGAAATCAGCCACGAAATTGGCTGTCTTGGCCCCCAGACCAAGTTTCACCTTCTGAATGCATTGGACCCCCAAGTGTGCTGCAGCCCACATTCGGGTCATTTTAATGCCTTGCATCTGTGCCAATGCTGCCCACACTTAGGAAGGGTCTTGTGCTGCTGCCTCAGCACTTAGCCAATGTTTCACCTTGCTGTTTTGGCATGCCACCATCATGCCGGGGACTTGGTTGGACATGGGCGCAAGGTGCTGCCAATGCCAACCAATGCAGCCTTCAAGTAGAAGGTGCTAACACTTTTACATGTGTCTGAGCTTCTTGGCTTCCCACTATATATTTTTTTCTTCAATTCATTAGTGGATATACAAGATTAAAGAAACACCATTGTTTTATTTTTTTTAATCATTTAAAAAAAATTATGAAATTTGATATATTGATATTATTTATTGGATTAGCATTCATGTGCTTAAATGTGTAGTACAACCATAGTGGTTAAAATCACGATCTGGATTGTACGATCCTGCAATCCTACATGGCTAAAATAATCTAGATCGTTGTAGTATCGGTGTTATAATAGGATCGCAAGTAGGATTGTATTGAGTCGTGCAAGATTGTAGGTAAGGTCGGAAGTAGGATCGTTGATTTTGTGATTTTTCACCTTATTTTTAATATATATATAATTCTAATTTGTATTGTTACCTTATTTTAATCGAAAGTAGGATCTTACGATCCTCGAGACCCTCTCATCGAACCTAACTAGGATTCCGATTTTAACAACCTTGAGTACAACACATTGAATAATGTTAATTATTATTAGATAAATTAAAATTTATTGCAAAGTCAACACGACCCATTAAAACCCCACTTCGCCCTAGCATGGCATTCAATATTGTAGGTTTTGGCCCCTCCAATGTTGAACTCATGGCTCTACCCATGGCCTTTGATAACATATTTTCTTTTAACATCTACCATATTATATCTCTAAGACCATTTCATAAACTTTTGCTAAATCTATGTAGAACTTACTCTGTGTTCTTCTCTATTAAATTTCTTAGTAAATATGTTGCTTTCATTGTTGATCTATAGGGCATGAATCCAAACTAATAATTCGACACTTTTATTGTAACTCTTAGGTGATGCTTATCACTCTCACAATTTCATTGTATGACTCATCAACTTAATACCTCTATAGTTATTTCAATTTTAGACATCTTTTATTTTCATATATAGGTTCTAAAATATTTTTAATTATTTGGTTACGAAACCACCTCCTTCTTCCCTAACATTTCCAAGTCTCAATAGGTGTATAATCTAGTCCTAATGCCTTTCTTGATTTTATATTCTTTAGTGCAAAATCCACATCAAACTTCCTTAGTTGATGATAGAACTTATATTTTTTAGTTCCATCAATGCTAACACCCTCAAATCTTGCTCCAGCTCCCGCTCTCGCTCCCGCTTGGCAATTTGGTGACTTAGGTCAGACCCATCAATAGGGCATTTTATAAATTGGTTTTCTATGTAACATACAATGTCAAAGGGGCATTTTATTATTTTTTTTTGGCAATTATACAACAATATATACATATAATAATAGCGTTTGATACAAACATTTTTTTTGGCTGTAAGGCAGCTTGTTTTCTGTGCATTAGCTTTTCAGTATCTGAATTTATCAATTCTGTTTTTAGGCATTTCCGTCCTCAGCAATGGAAGGAGGAGATTCCAATTGGCTGTTCATGATTGCAAAGGCTGTTGCAGCATTAACCTTACAAGCGATGTCTTATGTTGGTTTCTGTACTTTGGAAAAACTACTCCCAGAGAGTGCTTACAATATCGTTCGCGAAAGTTATTTTAATGTTGTCGTCAGATTTGTGTTGAGTGTTTTTGATATGGTAAATTCTTCCTTCATGTACGCGTGGTCAATTCTCTGTGGCTATTGGTTTTAGTAGTTTTAGCTTGCTTGGTTGTGTTTTTCCAAAAACATTTTTCAGAAAATTATACTTTCTTGTTTTCCGTGTTTTTTTTGTTTTTATTGATTTTTTTTAATATTTTAAGTAATTTTTTTTTACTTTTTAGACATACTTAAAATAAATATACCTAAAAAGTAAAAAATTTGTGAAAAAAACCTTTTTAAAATTCACTAAATACCAAAAATACAAAAAAAAAATACGAGAGTTCAGTACATTTTTTGTATTTTTATGTATTTATTAAAATTTTAAAATATTTTTTCGCAAATTTTTTACTTTTTAGATACATCTAAGTAAAGTGCATCTAAAAAGGTAAAAAAAATGTTTAAAATTTTAAAAATATTCACTAAAAACAAAAAAACACGAAAACCAAAAAACTGAGTTTTCAAAAAACTTAATCCAAAAAACTCAAACCAAACACACTTACTAGAGTTCTGCATCAATATTCTGTGTTTTAATCTTTACTGCAGTCTCATCTTTATGTTGAACAACTTATGGATTTGATAGTGATTCGTTACACTGTGTGGATATCGATGAGCTTGTTTATGAATGAGTACTGATAAGAGTTTAGTCTTTAGAGTTGACAAGGCATTCTTAACTTAATGTGTGTTGATTCAAATAATGAAGTGTCTTTAAGATTGATGGAGAGATCAATTAACTATTGAAAAGTAGTTTATTTAGCAAAAAAATCTGTTCAACCTAAGAGAATTACACACATCTTTTAATGGGCAGATAGTGTGAAATGGTGGCAGTGATATTAAGATTAGGCATGTGTGGGTTGGTTGTTGCCAAAAGCTAGGTTGATATCCATATCATATCAACATAGAAAAAGTATGGCATGAGGTTGTCTTTTGTGATATGGTATAAAATGCTAGGGACCATGAAAGTTTACCCTAAAAATGAAGCGGATGGTGTAGATTTAAAATTAGTGGGATGTGGGCCACACTTCCAATGAATTTAGTCGATAGGTGTACTATTCTGGATAGTTTTTCTTGGTATGTAGCATTGTTGTTTGGTGATGGGTTTGATGACGTGGCATCTCTGATGGTTGAGCAATATCAATGGTTTGACTCGGTGTTGGTAATGGTGGATATGAGGTTGAGAGGAAGAGGAGTGGTCCCAATGGTGGTGGGTTGTTTGAGGGTGTCTTTCGATTTGTCATCATGGTGGGGAGGAGATGAATGGGAATAGTGATTTTAGAAAACAATGGGCTATATAGGTTGATGATGGAGGGGTGATTTGGTGTGACAAGCCCCAGTATTCTTGGCTAATCAATTTTGCATATTGTATGTAGATTATTTTTTGTCAAATTTTATTGGACAAGGGTAAGAACATTATATTGAAAATTAATTTGGCCTGAATTAATGTTGCCCCATCCGTTGCCTGAAGACTAAAAAGAAAGTCCATGCCCTAAAATATAATGGGCTGAGTTGGGGTAACTTACGTTCAACTGACAGAACTGCGTACCTAATCATTGCCGGTTGCTGGTGGATAATTTTTCCCTTGCTTTACACACTAGTATGTGATTATTCTCTTTTACATGCATCACTCATGTATTTTGTCATCATATACGTATCTTCTAATATATTTTTATTAACCTAATTTTTGTACCTGCAGTTGTGGTGTTTCTCCTAATTTGTTTCACTTTGCACAAGCATTTATGAGGTGAATTGTTAACATGCTTCAATTGTCCTTATTTTCAATTTTTTTGGCTTATTCCAGGAAGATTTTGAGAGAATATATGAACTGATTATCGTCAAGGATGAATGTTCAGCATACTATTCAAACCTATGCCATGTAAGGATTTGTATATACAGATAACTTTCGCTTTTAAGATATTGATATGACATGAAGCCTTTTTTATTTTTTTTTGGTTTTGTTTTTGTTGTTCACCTGTTATTTTCTTTCACTGTTAAATTCCTTTTTCCATGTGCAGGCTCACTGCGATCCTTGTGCAGCTGTTGCTGAGGGAAAGGTGAAAGTTGAAAAAATTTCCATACTAAGGGAACATGATATTTGTGACATAATACAGGCAAGATTCATTCAATCATGGGCTGGCTGTGGTCTTAATACTAGTTATTTTGTGTGTTTCTCATGTGACTAAATTGTCTTTATGTAGCAATGTCAGGGTTGTGCTGAAAACAAAGGCTTTGAGGTAATTTTTACTGTAACTTTGTTTTCTAGGTTATGAAACAATTGCAATCTTGAATGATCTTCTTGATAGTTCAATTTGGTTTTGTTTGTTGATTGTATGTTAAGAAATTAGTCACTTGCTTTCAATTTTCTCAATGGGTGTTTGGATGGCCTTTAGATACTAACAAATTGGGAATTTGGGGTCAGCTAGAAAGGAAGGGTTGGCTCCACAACTGTCACTGAAACTAGACACAATGTGCTTAGGCAGACACTTTTTAGAGTAATTTTACCTATGCTCCCCCTTCCAATTGCAGGGGGAAAATACACTAGGCAATAGTTATGTTGTTGGAAATAACTATTGAAAGGGGGAGCATAGGTAGAATTGAAGAGGTAGATGCTATTGAGGTTAGTGTAGGGTTGGATAATGCTTTGAGAAGAGAGAGAAATGAGCTGAAATCAAGGATGGAGGAGGTCACTCTTAGGGAACAAATTTATTGGGCTCAAAAGGCAAAACTAAAATGGCTCAAGGATGGAGATCTTAATTCCAAGTTCTTTCACAGGGTTGTGGATGGAAAAAGGAAAAGGAAGTTCATAAAAAGTTTAGAGGTGGGGCAAGGGATGATGGTCGATGAAGACAATCACATTATCAGCGAGATTTTTAGGTTCTATTCAAACCTTTATTCGGATTGGAGGAGGAGGAGAGGGGGGGGGGGGGGGGGGCGTTAGTACGATCTAAGATTAAAGGTCTTGAATGGTCGCCGATTGATGAGGTAAAGACAAGGTGGTCAGAAAGGCCTTTTGAGAAATGGAAATTAAAGAGGCAGTTTTTGTATGCGAAAGAGACAAAATCCTAGGGCTAGATGGTTTTTCCATGGCAATTTTTTAAGATTGTTGGGAGGTGGTGGAGAGATTTAGTGAGAGTTTTGTAAAATTTCATGAAAAGGGGATTGTTAATTTTTGTAGAACTGCGCCATTCATATGTTTGATCCATAAAAAAGAGAATTCAATGAAACTCAATGATTTTAGACCTATAAGTTTGGTCTCATCTCTCTATAAGATTTTGGTAAAGGTACTATTAGAAAAACTAAGAGTGACTTTGGGGGATACTGTTTCTTCGGTTCAAGGAGACTTTGTTAAGGGGTGTCAGATTTTGGATGGTGCCTTGGCGGCAAATGAAGTGGTGGAGAAGTACCAAACTATGAGGAAAGGAGGGTATCATTTTCAAAGTTGATTTTAAGAACGCATATGACCATGTGGATTGGCATTTTTTGGATTTTGTAATGCATAGAAAGGGTTTTGGAGAGAGATGGAGAAAATGGATTTGGGGGTGGCTGTCAACTTGTGACATGTCAATTATTGTTAATGGGAACTTGGGAATTCTTTTAGGGCTCGTAGAGGTTTAAGGCTGGATGATCCTTTATTTCCTTTCCCCTTTATTCTGGTGGTAGATGTGTTGGTTGATGGCGCTAGATATTTATGTTTAGTGGAGGGGTTTGGGAGGGATAGGGTTTGTCTCATTTTCAGTATGCGGATGACACCATATTTTTTTCATCAAGGGAGGAGAGCAAGGTGGATTGCTTTTGATCTCTTTTAAGAGTTTTTGAGGTCGTTTCGAGTCTTAAGGTCAATTTGAACAAGAGCAGCATAGTGGGTATTAATTTGCGACAAAGTCAAGTTTAGAGGTTGGCAGGCATTCTAGGGTGTTCCATTGAGAACCTTTACGGGGTAATCCTAGGAATGAGGCATTTTGGCTTCCGGTTGTTGAAAAGATATGTAAGAGATTGGAGGGTTGGAAGAGAGCTTTGCTTTCGAAAGGTTGGAGGTACACGTTGATTCATTTCATTCTGAGTGGTGAATATCTACTTTCTGTCCCTTTTCAAGATTCCGGTCAAGATTGCAAAAACAATGGAAAACTTGATGAAGGATTTCCTGTGGGAATGAAAGGATGAAGGTAAGAAGGTGCACTTAATTAATTAGGAGATTGTTTCATTGTCTAAGGAAAAAGGGGGTCTAGCAATTTGGCAACACTGCAGCGAGGAATATTGCCGTTCTTGGTAAGTGGTTATGGAGATTTCCATTAGGGAGTGATTCATTATGGCATTCTATTATTAAAAGCAAGTATGGGGTTCAAGATGATAGTAGGTTTTCTTGAGTGGTCATTAGGGGTAATTGTCGATCCCATTGAAAATCAATCTCTCAAGTTTTCCCTCTTTTTTCTAGATTTCTTTATTTGAGGGTGGGAAATGGCGAAAAAATTCATTTATGGGAGGAAATTTGGACTCGAAACTCTTCTATTGATGTGTACTTCCTGCGTCTTTATAGGTAGCAAACTCTTTATCATTCTTCCATCACTTCTTTGGCAAGCTCTGATTTGGCTTTGATTGCTTGGAACTTTAGTTTCTCAAGAAGTCTTACTGAAAGGGAGGTTGGCGATTTAGCTTCTTTGTTGTTTCTTATTGACCATTTGCCTTTGGACCGTAATGCAAGTGGTAAACAGATGTGACTCTTTCATTCTTCAAGTGTCTTTTCTTGCAAATCTTTTTTTGATAAGATTATAGAGAACCCAACTGTTTCATTCTTTCCTTTTCACTAAAGAATTTGGAAGTTTTTTGCGCCTTAGTTTTTTATGTGGTCTTTGGTTCATGTAAGCATTTTGACGAATGATATTTTTAAAAAAGGAGCCCTAATTGCTATCTTTGTCCTCAATGGTGTATTATGTGTAAGGGCAATGGGGATACTTCGAATCATCTATTTTTACACTGTCCAGTGGGTGTAAGGGCAATGGGGATACTTTGAATCATCTATTTTTACACTGTCCAGTGGCAAGGTGGATGTAGCAGCAGTTCTTTCTTTGGGTGACCTTGCATGGGTGGCTCCCAAAGCAAGCAAATCCATGCTCTTAATTGATTTTTGAGTTTTGGGCAACAATAAAAAGGCGAAGATGTTGGGGCTTTGCGCGCTGTATTGGCAATTTTTTGGGTTATCTAGCTGGAAAGAAATGTGAGAATCTTTGAAGATAAAAGTGTTGATGTAACCTCTTTGTGGGAAATGGTTAGTTTTGGCATCTTTTTCGGCTTCAGTGGCTCCCCCGTTTAAAGGGATTCCGCTTTTCTTGATCTCTAGTGATTGGAAATCAGTGTTTTCCTCCACAGATTTCTGTTTTGGAAATTAGTATTTTGAGGTCCTTCTTGTAAACCTCTTTATTTTTTCTCTTTTTAATAAAAGTTCATTTTGTTGCTGATAAAAAAGAAAAAGAATATGTTGTTGGAGATGGATTTAGAATCGCTGCTGTCCACACAGTTTAGAATCTCTATAATTTATCTTCTCAATATGTGAAGTCACTAAGAAAAGGGATTAGTAGGGGATGCCACCTGCATTCAATTTCTCAAATTCAATGGCCAGCCAAAAGTGGCTTTTGGGTAAATTTATTCTCAGTTTTTCTTCTATTTATAACGTTCATGAATATTGTTAAGCAGATGAGTTTTTCTCTCGTCTTTTGAAATATGTGCATATTCCCAAAGACAATTTTTACTGTATTCTTGAATTTGAGATTTAAGGCTTTGCCTGCCTCTATGTGCTTGAGTCATATCCAGTGGGCATGGATATATTTCGGCAAAGTGGAAGAGTTCATGTAACACAAGCTAGGACTCGATGTTGGATCATGTTCAAGGTTTTCATTAAAGCTCCTGTAACTCATGCTTTTAAAAAGGCTCTTGCAAACTTAGCTTTGAGAATGGAAAGCTGTTGTCGAATGCCGTGTCTTTCCCCTGGACGCCTTTATCATTCATGGAAGTATTCTGAACAATTAAAAATTAAAAAACTTGCTTTGTTTTCATTGTTGTATACAAACAGTGTTCGAAAATTCCAAAATATTTTTTTGGTGTTTACTAAAAAGCGGGCTGTTTTTAGAAAATTTTATTGAAAACTGTGGTTGTGTTGTTGTTTACGAGGTCCACCAAACGTGGATTTAATACACAAAGGCAATTTTAGATACCAATAAAATCAATCCTCTTAGTTGGAGCCGCGTCAGTAGCAGTGGTTTTATTAAAATGGGACTAGATTGGTTGATTCGACCGATTCACCCATTGATGGATTTAGGTTTTTGTCTGGATAAACAATCAACCCATTGACAACTGGTAAGAACTACGGTTGAATTGGCTACCAGTTCGAACTGGTAGCTGGGTCAAGAAAACCGGTTGAGGCAATCCAATGATCCTAACACATGGGCCCACCAGCTGCCAAGCGAAACTTCGTAAAAGTCAACATTTAGGGTGGCTCAAACACAACCCCATGGATAGTGGTCTCACTTTTAACCACTATACCACAATGTCCCTTTGTTGATATTAGGAAAACTAAGGCTGTGTTTGGTGGAGCTTTGGAAACGTGATTCTACGGCTTGGTTTAAGTCTTGTGTTTGGTTAAAAATTGATTCCACAACCACTTTTGAAAACACGTCTACCCGGACGTCCGGGCGGTTGACCGCAACAGTATTTTTTTTTTTTGGAGGGGGGAGGGGGGGGAGAATTGGCACCTGTTATTTTTATATTTTAAATAAAAAATATTTTCGGAATTTTTAAAAAAATTTTATGAGCTTTGAATAGAATTTTGAGTTGTGTGTTTGGTTATGAGTTGTAAGTTTTTAATCAAACAACTTTTCTAATTTCATATGTCACATAAAAAATTCAAAATTCTTTTCAAAACTCATAACCAAACAAATTCTCTTTTCAAATCATAATTCCAAAACTCACAAACTCAAAATACAACTCTATTCTCAAATCATAATTCTAAAACTCTACCAAATGCTACCTTATATTATTTATTGCATTTTCTTTCAAACACAAAGTACAATTGATTTTTTATTATATTTTTTTGGCTTCTTATTTTTGTAAATAATCAGTATATAAAATATAAATGTATAGGCAATTATATTCAATAAATATATTCATGTAAATATATATGTATCTTAAAATGTAAAAATTAATTTAAATGAATCTATCTTAATACCTTTGTATTTTAGTTAAGTATAATTTTTCATATTTGTATGTCAAAATTATAATTATGACTTCATGGCTTGATTTTAGTTGAATCGGCGATCCTTGATTAGATCCTAATTTGTGGGAAATTAATGTATTGATATTATTGATTGATTTAAAATGACTACAATGACTCTTCTATATATAGGAGAGGAAGAGAATATACTAACACACTACTAACACACTTACCTACCACACTACACTCACCTACCACACTACACTTACCTACCACACTACACTCACCTACCACACTAACATAAAATATTCTAACAGCCCCCCTCAAACTCAAGGGGGATAGGAACCAACCAACTTGAGTTTGGAGAGAATAACAAAACAGGAAAATAAAATGACAAATAAAATAAAAGTGGATAGGAGACACTGTAGGGTCGTGTCAGACCGTTGTAGAAGACAGTTTTATGGGGTCATGTCGGACCGTTGTAGAAGATAGTTTATGGGGTCATATCGGACCGATGTAGAAAACAGTTTATGGGGTTATGTCGGACTGTTGTAGAAAACAGTTTACGGGGTCATGTCGGACCGTTGTAGAAAACAGTTTACTGGGTCATGTCGGACCGTATAGGAGCTAACCGGAATCAATGTCGGGACAGTTTACAGAGTCTTGTCGGACCCTTATAGAAGCTAACCGGAATCAAAGTCGGGACAGTTTACAGAGTCTTGTCGGACCCATATAGAAGCTAACCGGAATCAATGTCGGGACAGTTTACAGAGTCTTGTCGGACCCATATAGGAGCTAACCGGTTATTAACAAAAAAGTCAAAACATGAAAACTATCATCATTTCCAGCTTCCATCGTCACACGGATAACAACCCTCCTTGGCAATATCACTGATCGGAACTCCAGAATCATAGATCACCCCAGGTTTCCAATCAGTAGGAAGAACATTTTTCGCCCAAATCGACTTCCCATCGTACCCGGATGTCACCAACATTCTGAATTGCAATGCCCCGGGTGGTATTTTCTTTGTGTCCCACACCGCGCCATAGTTTCGACTCATGGAAGTCCAATTTGGTGAACCAACCTGAGCCACATCAACTGCTACAATTTCTGTCTGTCCACCTTGATACAGGAACTTAACTGCTAAGAAATTTGGTTGGGTCATTTCTTCCACTCGGACTGCCAAATTCTGGTTTTTGTATTCACAGGGTACTCTCTTGTATTCCGCGTCGACAACCCCAAGTTTCTTTAAGTCTTGCTCCATGCCCTTGTTGGCCATAGCCATGAAAGCCCTGCGGCTTAGAACCAAATCTGTCTAGTCACTCAGATTCAGATCAGTAACTATCACTTGGGTTCCCGGTTTAGTATACAGACTTGGGTTCATGCATCTTACCTTAAAGCATGCACCACAACCAGCTCCATTTTTGTAGAGACTGGAATCAGAACCTGCAAGGAGCCCATTGTTGAGGCCTAAAGCCAGGGAACCATACCCACAAGCCCCATATGAAAGAGCAGATTCTTGGGAGAAGTAGGCAACTTTGCCTTGATGCACACAACGATCACAAGCACTTGCTGAGGAGATGATGAGAAAGGAAAGGAAGCAAAGCAAGAGAGCCATGTAGCACTCCTCCTGCGGAACGCATTATTTGGAATCTAATGATTCTAAATCTGAATGTAATGGTGATATGAATTCAGGACTTCTAGGTAGGCCTAGGAGGCTGAATAGTGCCACAGATCTTGCTGCAGAGCTTCGCCCACCTTCCATACCTAGACAAAGTTCATGGAAACAGCCCACAGATTCTTGCTGCAGAGCTTCGCCCACCTTCCATACCTAGACAGAGTTCATGGAAACAGCCCAAGACAGCAGTCCAAATAAAGCAGCAGCAGCTATGCTTCTACCCTTGATATCTACTGGTTGGTGGAATGGCTATTGCAATCCATATTGCCCACTGAAGTGAACAGCAACCAGCTGAAGTGAGCAGCAGCCAACTGAAGTGAAGAACTGCTCATCAGCAGCAGTAGACAACTAAGGAAAACAGAACTTATGCCTTGTAAACCAACAGAAACAGCAACCTTATAAACCAGCAACCTGAACTGGTGCCTTGTAAACCAGCCCAGAACTAAACATCAGTGCAACACAATACCAGAAAGAAAACAGATCATACAACAGACCAAATGAAGAATCCGCCTTCCAATCCAGAACAAATATGTTGTTAGGACAATGGCAAGAATGCCAAGGAAGATGGTACTCAGTAAAGGGTAGGTGAATTTGATGTGTATTGATAGAGATTACAGCGGAATAGGTTGAGGTCCGGCGGACAGCCAAGGCAAGGTTGCCGCCCGCCGGTAAGGCGAAGAACACCAAGAGCTTAACCTATTGCTCTGATACCATGTGGGAAATTAATGTATTGATATTATTGATTGATTTAAAATGACTACAATGACTCTCCTATATATAGGAGAGGAAGAGAATATACTAACACACTACTAACACACTTACCTACCACACTACACTCACCTACCACACTAACATAAAATATTCTAACATAATTCTAGTTTGGCCATTTCTATGTTTAAGAACATTGGTCAATAGAATCAAACAATTGTAATGCATTTTCATGTTCGTGAAGATCTTTTGATAAAATGATGTTGCGCACGTAATTTTTTTGCCCTTCAGTGGCTTCTTGGACTTTTGAATTTTCTACTTGATTGTTACAATCCATTTGAGGAATTTATGAAGTATCCCATAAAGGGGAGCTCAACAATGTAGTTGAATGGACAACTAGAAGAGGTAATGCTCACCTCCCAAGTTCTATCATTCGTTTTTTAAACAAATAAAATTTGTCGTTTGCACAATTTTAGCGTGGTGTGACTCTACATATTTGTATCATTTGAGAGCCTTTTATATGTCATAAATTTCAGAATTGTGTGTCTTCTAGCTCATGCATGATAACAATGTGTGTTTTCCCAATCGCATGTGTGTTCTAGCTTGTGGTGTGGGTTGTATTTGTTAGCATCGTCTTGATGCTCCTTTTCTAATAAAGTTACTCTTACTCGTAAAAATAAATAAATGTGTTCTAATGCCCTAAAAATTTTGGGTCAGTTGGGAATTATTTTCACCCTTTGTAGACAGAGATGTTTTGGCAGCATTGTCATTGTCGTAATGACTTTATTGCTGCTCTTAACATTGGCAAGTGTCCATATGATTGCCCGTATAACTTTATTTATTTTTTCTTCTTTCCTTATTTATTTATTTTTAGATTGAGTTTTGTTATGAGGAAGTTTAATTTTGTCTTCATACCTTTTGTTGTAGGTTTATCCGTGGGCCTTTCCTTTTGACCCTGATAAGGTCTTTCCTTTCTTCAGTTTGTGTCATAATATTGTCCAAATATTATGGTTGCTACTATTTTGCACTGTTGTGAGAACTCATTCACCAATGATGGTTTACTGAATCATGCTGAGTTGATTAATAATTTTTATGGATGTAGTGGGATGATATTAGCCAGTCTGACATAATAAGTGCAATGAGGGAGGTGTTGAAGTATGTGCCTTTAAAGGTAAGAGCTTGATGTTTTTGTCTTCTTGACTAAATTCATCACTACTGCATGGCGTTTTCTTTTAAAGTTATTTTCCTCAACTTAGTTCTTCAGATTAAATGTAACAACTGAATGATCACTCAAGTTTTGTTCTCTAAAATCATGGTTTGCTGGCCTAATCTGATGTGCTGCTAGTGCTTGTCTAATCTGATTATTTATGCTAACATGGGTTGCAGCTTCAACATGATGTGTGTCGTGTTCTTAACACTGATCATTTGTTAAAAGTAGATGAATGATCAGCATTCATTCTCATCCCACATTTTTATTTGCAAGAGTATTCACAATTTAGTCATTGAAGGCTTCAATTTGAAGCAATTTTTTCAGTCACACTCTGGTTTCTTCATTTAAATCTTAATTTTTAATCCTATAGTACTTCCTTTTTTCTTTTTCATTTTTCATTTTTTTTTTCCCTTCTTTCTTCATGATCAATACTTGAAATGTAAATGATCAATTTCAATCAAAGGTCTGTTATGTTATCCATGCATATATATTTTATATTGGACTATGTTTTTCTTTTTGAATAGGTGACCTTATTTCATTTTATCATTATCATCATCATCATTGCTATTTTTGTGTTGGAAACCAGGAAGACTGTAAAATGCAGCTTACCTTGGAGTTGTCTCGTTCAAAATGTTATCATATTCTTGATAATTTGACTTTAGAGGCTGTGAAGGACGTCAAGATTCAAGAGTTACATAGATTTGTTGATGACGTATCATCTGATGAGTCAATAGCTGAGGATGCAAAAACCATGCTCTATGATTTTGCTAATGGCATAATAGACGGGCTCTATGTCTTGTCTGGTTTCAAAGCAGAAGCGGTATTGCCATCTCTTTCTCTGTTCCCCTTTTCCTCTTAATTTATTGAGTGATGAAGTGGCCTCTCTTTATTTCCTAAGAAGCACAAACATTTATGAGAAGGTGTTCGTATCGGACATGTGTCCTAATGTGTCTATTATTTTTGGTAAATTACACTAACCTCCCTTGAGGTTTAGGGAAAATACATTGAGCCCACAAGTTTGGCCTAATTACATTGGGCTTCTTTTAGGTTTTAATTCACTTAACACTTGGCCCCATTTTTATCAATAATTGGTTAATCGCATGAATAGAAAACAATGTTGTATCTTTTAGAATTTTACATTGAAATGTATATTTTACCATGGTTATTCCTATTTGTTCACGCCATGTGCATAGTTCCAGTCCTTTTAGCCTTACTAAAACCAAACTTGTGGGGTTTATTGTATTTTTCTAAACATCAAGGGTGGTTAGTGTAATTTACCCTATTGTTTTTTAAAGTTTTTTAGAACTTAACAAGTTTAACACCCTTGCGACACATGTATCATCACCTAGACAAACATGAAACACATTTTAAGTTCAAAGAAATTAACTTAGGATCATTTATCAAAAAAAATTAAAAAAAATACTTAGGGTCAAATGATAATATAAATATAATGTGGACGTGTGCCTATTCTTTCTTTATGGACTTTTTAGTTTTAGGATTTCTAAATCCTGAAGTTTCTAATTTATTTTGTAGTAAATCTTTCTAAATTAGATATTTGGGATTTTTTTTTGTTCTCACTTATTTCTTAGGAATAATCACACTGGCCTCCCTCAAGATTTCAGAAAAATACATCAAGCCAAACAATTTGACATAATTAGATTAACCTCCCTAAGTTTTGTATTTTCATAAAACTTACATCCATGCTGTTAGGTTAATGTTAGGATAGTAAAGCGTCTAGGTTAGGGTTCTAAGTCAAGTCTATAAGGTGATTTTTTCATTTCGTATTGGAGATCAATTTGTCTTTTAAACACAAAGTATGTCAAGGGAAAATATTAATTTTATCTATATTTTGTTACCTCTGTTTGGAGGCTAGGGTAATTATGCTACATTATGGGACTTATCATATTTTTCTTAAATGTCGAGGGAGATCAACGTAACTTGCCTAGTTTTTTAAAATATTGAATTGAATGTAAAAATGGTTTCTTATTATTTTGATATAATAAAATATAAATGTATTTGTAAATTGAAAATGAATAAATTTTTATTATTTCTATATTTGTAACAATATATAGAAAATGATGGGACTTAAAAGGCTTGGTTTGGTTTGTTATATATGTAACAATATATTGTTTGGTGAAAATTACCCACCCCTGATCTTTCATGAAAATACACAAACACCCCCAAACATTAAAAAATATCACAAACACCCCCACAGTTTGAAGGTGTATCAACAAGACCCTAAAACCTTACGGACATTACTAACAATACTATTTTTGCTGATCTCAGCCAAAATGATGTCTAATATATTTTATCCCCATATTACACTTCCTATGTGATTTATACCCTTCCTATATTTATAATCTTAAGCACCTCCTGACATTTGATTATAGGCATCATCAAGACATTTGTCAAAAATTGGGTTTACTTAATTTTTTGAAGACAAATCGTTAATTAATTATAATAAACAATAACAAATAAATGCCAAAATTGTTGTATCTTTTCACTACACACCACCCATATACACATATATAGTCATAGGCATTGTCCAATAAGAACAGGATCAACAAATACAAATTCCTATTATGACTAAAATTCCTAAATAAAACTAATCTCTCATTAACTACTCTTCAATTTATGCTTCAACCAATTTGTTGTTTTACATATTTTCTTGAGTTCATGTCCCTATCAGTATACACATATTTGGGTTGATTCAATGTGTGGTTCGTATATATTTTTATGTACTTTTGTTTATCATTTTTCTTGCTTTTCCATTTCTCTTGTTCCAATAGCTGTAGTTATTTATTTTATTTTTATAATATAGTCAAATCATGCGTCCTAGGGTTTTTGTCGGTGGTTCATTAGATCCCTTTGCTCGTTGCATTATGTGGTCAAGTAGTTGTGATATGTCTGAATATGCATGAAGCATGTGTACATGCATTGGTATGATACGGCATGAGTAAACCAAACCTAATTTTTATTATATTAAAGAATCTGCAAATTAAAGCTTAATTTTAAAATTATTCCAAGCATAAAAAAATCCATTAAAACTCATTTTACTTCTGCAAAAAAGTAAAAGGTTAATTACAATTTTGGTCCCCAAAGTGGGAGTCTTGTGTCATTTTGGTCCCCATTGTTTAAATTGTGTTAGTTTAGTTTCCAATGTATAAAACTGTTTCAATTTGCTCCCAATGTTCAAGTTGTATCAATTTGGTCTATAATGTATAAAAAGTGTTTCAATTTATTCTCCCAATCGAACTTTGTTAATAGATGCAATTTAAACATTTGGGTACTACATTGAAACATTCTTTATACATTGGGGGCTAGATTGACTCAAATTAAACATTGACAACAGAAATTTAAACATATTTATACATTGGGGACCAGATTGACATTATTTAAGCATAGCGGATCAAAATGACACAAGGCTTATCCTTTGGGGACTAAAAATGTAATCAACCCAAAAGTAAATACGGTTCTAGTTGAAGTATGACTTAGATATATACTAGGTACCTCTGTTTGAGGCAAAAATTAAGAAAAAAAAAAATCCAATAAAACTAACTTCACTTAAAATTAAAGGGTTGATTACATCTCTAGTCCCCAAAGCAGGAGTCATTTTGGTCCCCAATGTTTAAATTGTGTCAATTTAGTCCCTAATGTATAAAGTGTTTCAATTTGGTCCCAATGTTTAAGTTGTATCAATCTGGTTTATAATGTATAAAGTGTCACAATTTAGTCTCCCATTCTAACTCTATTAATAGATATAATTTAAACATTTGGGAACTAAATTGAAATACTTTTTAGGTCAAATTACACTAGTAGTCCTTGCATTTTGGTTCTTGTAATTCCAATTGACTCGATTTTAACCTTGAATTTATAATTGTCTCAATTTAGTCAATTGAATACAACTATTAGCATTTTTTAGTGGCAAATACACACATAAGTGGAATGTGTCATGATTTTAGGGTCAAAATTATAAGTTTGCTCAACTCAATAAGTTAACCTCAACCAATTCAGTGATCAATTTTTCGTCAAAAACACTAACGGAATTATCAATAGGACTAAATTGACACATAATCTAAAATTAAGAGTCAAAATTGAGTGATTTGAAAGTATAGGGACCAAAATGATACAAGGGGTAAAATATAGGGATTAATAATGTAATTTGCCTTACGTTTTATACATTGGAGACCACATTGGCACAAATTAAACATTGAGGATTAAAATGACACAAGGCTCATGCTTTGCGGACTAAAAATGTAATCAACCCAAAAGTAAATACTATTCTGGTTAGGGCTACAAACGAACTGAGCTATTTGTGAGCTTGGCTCAACTCGACTCGACTCGTTAAGGGCTTGGCTTAGTTCAATTCGTTAAGTTAATAAACGAGCTTAAGCTTGACTTTTAGGCTCGTTTTGAGCTCGAGATTGAATAAGTTTGGCTCGTTTATTTTTATTTAAATTTAAATTTAAATTATAAAATAAATATGTTATTTATATATTAAATAGTGGTTTATAATGTATAAAAAGTGTCACAATTTAGTCTCCCAATCTAACTCTATTAATAGATATAATTTAAACATTTGGGAACTAAATTGAAATACTTTTTAGGTCAAATTACACTATTAGTCCTTGCATTTTGGTCATTGTAATTCCAATTGACTCGATTTTAACCTTGAATTTATAATTGTCTCAATTTAGTCAATTGAATACAACTATTAGCATTTTTTAGTGGCAAATACACACATAAGTGGAATGTGTCATGATTTTAGGGTCAAAATTATAAGTTTGCTCAACTCAATAAGTTAACCTCAACCAATTCAGTGATCAATTTTTCGTCAAAAACACTAACGGAATTATCAATAGGACTAAATTGACACATAATCTAAAATTAAGAGTCAAAATTGAGTGATTTGAAAGTATAGGGACCAAAATGATACAAGGGGTAAAATATAGGGATTAATAATGTAATTTGCCTTACGTTTTATACATTGGAGACCACATTGGCACAAATTAAACATTGAGGATTAAAATGACACAAGGCTCATGCTTTGCGGACTAAAAATGTAATCAACCCAAAAGTAAATACTATTCTGGTTAGGGCTACAAACGAACTGAGCTATTTGTGAGCTTGGCTCAACTCGACTCGACTCGTTAAGGGCTTGGCTTAGTTCAATTCGTTAAGTTAATAAACGAGCTTAAGCTTGACTTTTAGGCTCGTTTTGAGCTCGAGATTGAATAAGTTTGGCTCGTTTATTTTTATTTAAATTTAAATTTAAATTATAAAATAAATATGTTATTTATATATTAAATAGTATAAAATATATATATAAATAATAGCATTAATACATTATTTATATTTCAAATAATATAAATAATATTTGTATTTAAATTTTTTATTAAATAATAAATAAATATATTATTTATATATTTAAATAATGTAATTTTTAATAATAAAAAAATTAATTATCAGTCTTCAAGCTGAGCTCGAACTCGACTAATAGGGTAAATTACACTTTGCACTCTTGCATTTTGCATCAAATCCCACTTTGGCCCTATACATAAAATTATGACAAAATCTCACTTTGGTCCCTACACATGAAATTGTGATGGTCAACCCCCTGTATTTTTGGTAAAATCTCACTTTGGTCCCTATACAAGTGTCAATATGCCCTTTTCTATTACTCAATTGTTTAAATATTTAACATAATCTAATCGTGTGACAAGAATATGATTACAACATAGGGTAAGAGAAGAAAATCATCTACATTTTTCACCAATACACACTTTGTCCCAAAATTTACATCAAATTAGGACTATATTAGGCTAAAACAAAACGCAGATTGTGAACGATTAAGAAGATGAGCTTAAGTTTTGCATAAATTGGAATCTCGAAACTCTATTTTCACTATAACACAATCTTTTATCTATTCATTTTTCTTTCTCTTTGATTTATTTGGCACATTTTTTTATTATTTTAAAAGCTTTATTTTCTTGCTTCTTCGTCCCAATTTTTAGCATACAAATATATATGTATATATATTGTATTATGTAACTCTCACACGCTTATCACGTAGGACAAAGTATATTGGTAGGAAACATGGATGATTTTCCTCTCTTACTCTCATTTCGTATTCACATTTTTGTCAAGTGATTGGATTTTGTTAAAGATTTAAAAATGAAGTTACAGAAGAAAGACGTTGACACTTGTGTAGGGACCAACGTGGGATTTGAACAAAAGTGCAGGGGGTTGATTGTCACGATTTCATGTGTAGGGACCAACGTGGGATTGACCAAAAATGCAAGGGCTTGACGGTCATGATTTCATGTGTAAGGGCCAAAGTGAGATTTGGTGCAAAGTGTAGAGGTACAAAGTGTAATTTACCCCAACTAATATTAACAAGCCAAGCTGTGCTCGAGTTGGATAATCGAGCTCGATAAACAAAAAAACCGAACTCGAGCCCAACAAAGCTCGATTCGTCTCTGTTCGTTTGCAACCCTATTCTAGTTGAGGTATGACCTGGGTATATGCTAGGTACCTTTGAGTATGACAAAAATTAAGAAAAAAAATTTGAGTACGTGTTGTCTACTTGGTACACATAGAAGTACTAGTGATAGAAGACCAAAACATTGCTGTGCATTATCTTTGCTATCTTTTGGACCATTTGGTTGGAAAGAAATGATAGAATTTTTTTGGAATAGGAATCAGAGGTTAATGCTTTGTGGGATAGGGTGAGGCATCTTGCATTAGTTTGGGCCAGTGTATCTCCTCCTTTCAAGGACATATCTCTTTTGTTGATTACTAGGGATTGGGATACTGTTTGTTATACCTAGTGGTGGTTTGTTTTATGTTTTAGTTGGCGCTTCTTTGGATTTTAGCGCTGAGTTATTGTCTTTGTATGAGGACTTCTTGTCCTCCCCTTGTTTTCACTTTTTATTTTAATAAAATTGTTTTGTTATTGTTAAAAATAAAAAATAAAAAAATGGAAGTACTAGTGCCCAAAACATACTGGTATGACTTGTTTTTCGATGTGCCATGCTTCATAGGGTTCAATCAAGGCCCTGATAACTCTTTTGAATGCTGACAACATGCCAATGCTTTTGTTTTCCTTTTTACAGTTGATCTATTTTCAGGAAGCTATCATATTTCCTATATCACGTGGGAGCTTCGGACCTTGTACAGACGAGCTTCGTGGAGTGATTAACATTGCTGATAATGAGAGAAGAATGCAATGTCAACGTTTCATCAGCGTACGACACATTTTGTTTGGCCTCTCTTTTTCAAGAGTTGGTGACAATGTGAGGATGCTCAATAACAGGCCAAGATGTTCGGGTGGATTACGTTCAAAACTGTCTATGTTTAGCATTTACAAGTTATCACGCATAGCAGCCGACAGACTTGGTAAAATCTCTTATCTTTGTAATGACCTCAATATTCCATTGAATATTATGTATCTTTTAAAATATGTGAATGTTATGAATCTTGTAAAATATCCTCTCGTTTATTCTAAATGGCTGTATAATTATATGTTCTATAAATTTTCGAGGCATAAAATGAAATAAACTAACATGATCAGGTGCAAACATAGTTGAGTCATAATTATGTTTGAATTGGGTTGGAGAAACTTGATCAAGTCTGGTGGCAGGAAGAAGTAGGTTTATGCACATATTCATGTGTTATTTTAAACTTGAGCAAATTTTGCAGGTGATAAGGAGGTTGGACTTGAGCACTTGATTCTGGCAATTTTCTTTGGAAAGCAAGAGGACGATCCTATTAAGCGGGTAAGGGCCATAATTCAATAACTACTGTTTAATTGCCATCTATAATACCAAATTTCAGGGTTTGTCTTTATTTTTAATTGGTTACCCTTTGTAGTTAGGCTTTTCGTATTTACAATCTTATTTGAGCTTTTATGCGCCCTGGCATTTAAGTTTTGGTTTGTTATGTGTATATAAATTCTTTTACCTGAAAGACCTGTAAAGCATATTTGCTTTGTGACATTTAGCAATTAATGTTTTAATTTTTTTTTTTTCTCGAAGGTGGAACTGGAGTACGGCAGTTCTCTGTTCTTCGACGATAATGCATTTGATCCTGAGCTTGTGGACTGTGAGAAGCAACGACTTCTTTTGTTCTTTGGTGGAAGTATCTTACATAACGGGTATATCACAGTAGTGTATACCTCTCCCACACAAACATATGGAGAAGGGTTTCACATGCTTGTGATTTAGAAGAATACACCACAGTGGTATACCCGTTACATAAAAATACTACCTCTGTTTTTTAACCCTTGTGCGTTTATATTACACCAAGCTATTATATATTAAATTTACAATCTACATGTAGAATTTTATACAATTAACTTAATTTTCTCATTTTTGTTTCTTTTATTCTTCCCTTTCTCTAGGTTTGAAAAGTAGTTGCACTGAGTGTGATGCAAAAAGCTTGGAGTACTCTGCTGTTTTCAAAGAATTCTTACCAGAAAATTGTTTTGATGGGGCACTAGTGAAATGTTGTGGCCTTGTGGTCATGGAAAAATTGCACGAGGCTCTCAAGTGTGGTGGCTTGAGCTTGAGTCCAATTCGTGAGGAGAGTTAATATCACCTTTCCTTGTGTGGGCAGGCTTAAGACATTATATTCAAGTCTCTCACTTTTATTATTGTTAGATACATAATTTTGAATGCTCTTGAGAACATGGATGGATGGTTAGGCTTAATATTCTAAGACATTATAGGCAAGTCTCTCACCTTTATTATTGTTAGATGCATCATTTTGAATACAATAATACTGTAAATTCATATTCAACTATTTCGAAATTATTTAGAATTATCATCTAATGGTTCAAATTTATTCTACACATGGATTTTACAATACAAAAAATCGTTCTCAATCACGTATCAACATTTAGTAAATTCAGGGATTATAAGTTTGGGTTTTCACAATTATTCTTTTGAATACCCTTGACCATTGATGTATGGTAATTTTATTATTATTATTATTATTACCTATTAGGAGGATTCTTAGGTATGCTTTGCGTACTATATGCAAGGCATACATGGTTCTTTATACATTTTCCTTGTTTAGGTTATACAAGTTTGTATTACTAGTTATACAAATTTGTGCTAGAAGTTATATGCATTATTGACCTGCTAAGCAGGTCAACTTACAGATAAACACTATTAAAATAATAGATTATATTATGTGTAAGTATTTGCACAAAAATAAGTACTTTTGTTTTTAAAAAATTTAGAACACAAAAATGCGTAAGTGAACACAAATACGAGTAAGTTCTTGAAGAAAATTTAGATTTCAAAAAAAAGGGTAAGTTTTTGTAAAAATGTGTAATTGTGTTTTTGAAAATTTAGAACAATACAAAAATGCATGTTTCCAAAAATTTAGAACACAAAAATGTGTAAGTTTTTATAACTTTCATAAGTGATTTCAAAAAAAGGCGTAAATGTGTTTTTAAAAATTTGAAACAACATAAAAATGAGTAAGTTTTTACAAATCACGTAATTAATTTCACAAAATTTTGTGAGTTTCACAACTCATATAAGTGATTTTACAAAAATGCGTAATTGTGTTCCCAAAAATTTAAAATAATACAAAAATAAGTAAATTTTCAAAAATCACGTAAGTGATTTTATAAAAATGCGTAAGTAAACACAAATACGAGTAAAGTCCCAAGAGAAAACTTTGATTTCATAAAAATACAAAGTTTTCACAACTCATATAAGTGAGTTTACAAAAATGCACGAGTATGTTTTCAAAAATTTAGAACAATACAAAAATGTGTAAGCTTTCACAAAACTGTGCAAGTATGTTCTCAAAAATTTAGAATAACACAAAAATGCGCAAATTTTCATAACTCACATAATTGATTTCATAAAAATGAGTAAGTGTGTTCCGAAAAATTTAGAACAACACAAAAATGCATAAATTTTCACAAATCAAGTGTTTTCACATAATGCGTAGAACAACACAAAAATGCATAAATTTTCACAAATCAAGTGTTTTCACATAATGCGCAAATGAACACAAATACGAGTAAGTCCCAGGAGAAAACTTAGATTTCATAAAAATGCATAAATATGTTCTCAAAAATTTAGAACAACACAAAAATGCGTAAGTTTTCACAAATTATGTAAATGATTTCACAAAAATACGTAAGTTTTCACAAAAATATGCAAGTGTGTTCCCAAAAATTTAGAACAACACAAAATGCATTAGTTTTCACAAATTACATAAGTGATTGCACAAAAATGTGTAATTTTGTTATCAAAAATTTAGAATAATTAAAAACGTGTAAGTCTTCACAAATCACGTAAATTATTTCACAAAAATGTGTAAATGAACACAAATACGAGTAAGCTCTTAGAAAAAACTTGGATTTCTCAAAAATACGTAAGTTTTCACAACTTACGTAAGTGATTTCACAAAAATGCGTAAGTTTGTTCCCAAAAATTTAGAACAACACAAAAATGTGTAAGTTTACACAAATCACGTAAGTGATTTGACAAAAATGCGTAAATGAATACAAATATGAGCAAGTCCCTAGAGAAAACTTAGATTTCACAAAAATGTGTAAATTTTCACAACTCACGTAATTTCACAAAAATAGGTAAATGTGTTCCCAAAAATTTAAAACAACATAAAAATGCGTAAGTTTTCACAAATCACATAAGTGATTTCACAAAAATGCGTATACGAAAGTGTGTTCCCAAAAATTTAGAACAATACAAAATGCGTTAGTTTTCATAAATCACATAAGTGATTGCACAAAAATGTGTAACTGTATTACCAAAAATTTAAAATAATACAAAAATGCATAAGTTTTCACAAATCACGTAAGTAATTTCAGAAAAATGCGTAAGTGAACACAAATACGAATAAGTCTTTGGAAAAAACTTAGATTTCATAAAAATGCATAAGTCTGTTCCCAAAAATTTAAAACAATACAAAAATGTGTAAGTTTACACAAATGACATAAGTAATTTAACAAAAATACGTAAATGAGCACAAATACAAGTAAGTCCAAACATGTATTTTGCATTAGTCTTTACAACTCACGTAAGTGATTTCACAAAAATGCGTAAGCTTTCTGTAACGCCCCAAAATATTACAATAAAGATAACTCATGTGCGGAATAAATATGATAAACAACAATTAAATGCCATATAGGCTATCATCTTTCCAAGATATTGCTTGGTTACACAAATTGAGTTTCACTCATTACATCTTAAGCCCTTGGCTTTACAAATAACAAACATTAACACATAAGGCATAAATAGGAAACTCTTGTTTCCCGAGAGTCCATCCATGCTATTGGCTTGGAGGTAATATCTCACCTGCACCTGAAAATGATATTCCCGTATAGGGTGAGCTAACAGCCCAGTAGAGATATGCTAAACATAATATGGGCAATAACTAAAACGTAAGCATTCGATAAATGTTTGACTCATATATATATATCCATTTATAATCCATTTCAATTACATGATAAATGTATCCATGTTTCATAATAATTACTATTTCTTAATTCATAATCCTGGCTCAGAACCTGGCCACCCTTTTAGTGAGATTATATCTTATATCAACAGTACTTCCATTTCAATTGAGATAAAGACTCAAATTAACATTTCCAGTTTCATGACATTAGGTCCATGTTACATTTCATTTCCCATTTCTTTTTCAACTTTGAGTTTGAAAACAAGGCTCAACACCTAGCCAAATAGAATCACTTCTATACTTCACGATATACATTTTAGTGCTATATCAAATCAATTTAAACACTTCCATAATCAACACTTGATACACATTGTAGTGCTGTATCAATGTCACACAAAATCCGGTTTAGAGGTCCATCCCCTATCTTCCCTAAACCGTGAGTACATCCCCTATCTCCTCCCACACAACACATGTATATAAATGTAGATCATATACAATCAATTAATACATAAAGTTAATGCATTAATTCAAGCTATATTTGATGTCATATACAACAGACATACATAATCTCAACATTTTCAAAGTGGGTGATTAAAGAATCCAACTCCATCATTCTATCTTATACTGAGTCGATTTTATTATTCCCAACTCATTTTTATATTCTGTATTAATTACAGTAATGACCCAAATATACCCAAACATGGCATTTTTCCCTTTTTCACAATATTGACCCAAAGGCTCAACTATTATCAAAAATATCAATAATCTCCATTTTAAAAACTAAAACACACAGGTATTAGTTAATTAAAGAAAAACCCTGTTTTCAACATTATACAACTCCAACCTTAAATTCCCAAATCAAACCATCTATACAAATAACTCAACATTTATGTTAAAACACATAAGAATGAGTAGGAATCCCTACCTCAAATTCGGAGCTCAATTGGAGAAGATGAAAAGAGATGAAACTCGATCTCCACCACACGCCACAAAGCCCTCGAGAAATTTTACAACTTTGACGAAGGAACTATGGCCAAAATCCCAATGGAACTATGGCCAAAATCCAGCTCGGCACAACTAAAATTTATAACTTGAGCTCGGCTCGTAATGGTTCACTGAACCAAGAAAGAACCATAGAAGCTGATAAGCTAACCCTCTACACTTGCACTTATATAGAAGTTTGTCTACCTTAAATTGTATCTTGTAACCGATGTGGGACTTCCAACAAACACACCAAACGACGTCGTTTGACACAACACTTGCGTCCACTCTTTGAGTCCCACATCGCTGAGAGAGGAAATATTTTGCGTCCAAATGCTTATAAAATGGGAACCTTTGAACCCAAAATGTGAAATCTGTTAAGTAACTTTGAATGCATTATGAAATTTTGTTTTGGTATTGCCTCAACCTTGATTGATTTGCCATGGAACCTGCTGTGCGGGCGAACCGCTTGACCTTACCAAGGGCGCGCCTGGACCCCAAGGTGGCGCCGCCCTCGACCGTCCCAGTCGAAGTGGCTAAACATAAAAGAGGGATTGAAACCGGGATTGCTACAACCTCCCCACCTTAGGAAATTTCGTCCCCGAAATTAAGTGCAAGTTTTTGAAAAACAAGTTTTTTTTTTTTTTTTTTTTTTTTTAACAATGTTACATTTAAACATTTAATAACTCGACCCATTACCGGTCATTCCATCTCTTGTCAAGAGACACTTTATAACAAATACATTTTAACATGCATTCCCTTTCTAATTCAACCCTTTCCAACATATATGGTTCACAATTTATATCATATTCCAACTTCATGATATATCTCCAGTTCTACAATATCACCAACATATACAATGTTACATTAAACTTCCATTTTGAGGCAAGTTTTAAAATACTTCCATTAAACCAAAACATACACCATGTTTTACAACCTAAGATGTATTCAATACTCTTAAGGTCCAATAATACAGCAAAATATAAAATACATGCTTAAACATCTACAAATAGGTCCGGATATTTCTCTCGGACCTCCAACTCACGTTCCCAAGTGGCTTCCTCCACTCCGTGATGTTTCCACAAAACCTTTACCAAGGGAATGGTCTTGCCACGCAGGACTTGATCCCTTTGTCCAAGACCCGAACTGGTCTCTCTTCATACGAGGCATCCTCATCTACCTCTAAGTCGGTCCAATCCAATACATGTGATGGATCCGGCTCATACTTCCGAAGCATACTCACATGAAATACGTCATGAACACCGGATAACTGCGGCGGCAAAGCTAAACGATAGGCAACCTCGCCAATCCTCTCAAGGATCTCAAAAGGGCCAATAAACCGAGGGGATAACTTCCCGCTCTTCCCAAACCTCATCAATCCCCGCCTAGGTGATATTTTCAGAAAGACATGATCACCCACATCAAACACTAAAGGTCTCCTCCTACGGTCGGCATAAGATTTCTGACGACTCTGGGCTGTAACAAGCCTCCTACGGATAAGCTCAACTTTCTCCGTCGTTTCCCTCACCAACTCCGGACCCAACAAAGGTGCATCACCCACCTCGGCCCAACAAACTGGAGACCTACACGGTCGGCCATACAAGGCCTCAAACGGTGCCATACCGATGCTAGACTGGAAACTGTTGTTGTAGGCAAACTCCACCAAAGACAAGTGCCTCTCCCACGACCCACTGAAATCAAGAACACAACCCCGAAGCATATCCTCAAGGATCTGAATAGTACGCCGACCGCCTGTCACCGAGGATGATAAGCCGTGCTAAAGGTCAACTTAGTGCCTAAGGCACCCTGCAAACTCTGCCACAACCTGGCAGTAGAACGAGGGTCTCTATCCGAGACGATCGTCACCGAACCCCGCAATCTCACTATGTCTCGAATATACAAGTCGGCAAGATGATCTACCGAATCTCTCACGCCAAGATAGGAATGAAGTCGCCGACTTAGTCAACCGGTCTACAACCACCCAAATAGCATCGCTACCCCGTTGAGTCCTCGGGAGACCTACAACGAAGTCCATAGTGACATGCTCCCACTTCCACTCGGCAATAGGCAAGGGTTGTAACAAACCCGGCTGCCTTCGATGCTCGACCTTCACTTGGCGACAAGTAAGGCACTTAGATACGAAAAGTCGCCACATCTCTTCATACCCCGCCACCAAAACTGGCGACCCAAATCCCGATACATCTTGGTGCCTCCCGGATGTACCGTAAGACGTGAATGATGAAACTCTCGAAGTACCTCCTCTCGGCAAGAGTCCGGCACAAACAGACGGTCTCGGGATCTCACACTGCCTGGGGATACACCGTCAAACCCTTCTCAATCTTCCCATTACAGATCTTCTCTCGGAGAGATTCTACCTCAAGGTCACCTCTCTGTGCCTCTAACACTCGAATCACAAGTGTAGGCTGCGCAACAACAGAAAACAAGGCCGCAGCCTCAATGGATTCGCCCAGAAGCAAATCAAACTCCCCAAGTGCCCCCAACATCTCCCATTCCCGGATGGCTATACTAGCTATGTCACCAACAGATTTTCTGCTAAGGGCATCAGCCACCACATTGGCCTTCCCCGGATGATAATGCAATTCGAAATCGTAATCCTCAATAAACTCCATCCACCTCCTCTGCCTCAAGTTCAAGTCTTTCTGTGTAAACAGATATTTCAAACTCTTATGATCCGAAAATACCTCGAATCTCTCACCATAAAGGTAGTGCCTCCAGATTTTTAAGGCGAAGATCACTGCTGCTAACTCTAGGTCATGTGTAGGGTAATTCTTCTCGTGTATTTTCAATTGACGTGAGCCATAAGCTACCACCTTCCCCTCTTGCATCAACACACAACCCAAACCCTCTCGTGAGGCATCACAATAAACCGCATAACTTAACCCCCTCTCCGGAATAATCAAAATTGGAGCGGTGGTCAATCTAACCTTCAACTCTTGGAACGACTTTTCACACGTCTCACTCCATACAAATTGGACTCCCTTCCGAGTCAGTCTAGTCAACGGTGAAGCTAATCTGGAGAAATCCTTCACAAACCGGCGGTAATACCCAGCTAATCCCAGAAAACTGCGGATCTCAAATACACTCTTAGGCTGTGCCCAATCCTGCACTGCCTCAGTCTTGGATGTATCAACAGACACTCCTTCCCCAGAAACCACATGGCCTAAGAACTTGACTTCTCCTAGCCAGAACTCACACTTCCCAAACTTAGCATAAAGCTTATGGGCTCTAAGTAACTCAAGCACCATTTTCAAGTGCTCCTCGTGCTCTTCCTCAGAAGATGAGTAGATCAGAATGTCGTCCACAAAAACGACCACAAAACGATCCAAGAATTCCCGGAAGATCCGGTTCATCAAGTCCATAAAGACTGCCGGTGCATTGGTAAGTCCAAATGGCATCACCAGAAACTCATAATGGCCATACCGTTAATGCGGAATCTTTGTCTCGAATATCCTCCTCCGACCCTCAATGGTGGTAACCCGATCTCAAGTCTATCTTAGAGAAACAACGAACCCTTCAAGATCAAATAAATCATCTATACGGGCATAGGATACTTATTCTTAACCGTAACCCGATTCAACTTCCTAGTCGATACACAATCTCAAGGCACCATCTTTCTTTTTTTAGCAAAGAGGGCGGTGCTCTATGCGAAACACTAGGCGAATGAAGCCCTTATCTAGCAATTCCTGGAGCTGAACTTTCAACTCAACCAACTCTGCTGGAGCAAAACGGTAAGGTGCCATGGAAATCGGCGCCGTGCCGGGCACTAGATCAATAGAGAACTCAATCTCTCGATGAGGTGGCAAACTAACAAGGTCCTCGGGAAAGACATCCGAGTACTCACAAACCACTCTTGGCAACACAGTTTGGGCCTTATTACACTCACTACTCAAGAGGCTAGCAAGAAGACCACTAAGCTCGTCCCGCCCTCGCGGATCATACCCTGGTGGCAAAACACTACCAACCCGATCCCCCAGAAAATGAAAACGCTCCCCGTTCGAGGTACAAACTGTGACCCTCTGGCGGTAGCAGTCAATAACAGCTCGGTATGACGATAACCAGTCCATACCCAAAATAACATCAAATCCCGACATGGGCATAACTACAAAAGGAAACGGGAGCCGCCGATCAGCGGCCTCTATATCACAACCTCTACATCCGAGTTTCAAAACCAACTCACCCCAACGGTGATACTACACGTATAGGAGATGCTAACTGCTAACTCCAATCCCAAAACAGATGCAAATCGTGAGATATAAAAGAATGAGATGCTCCGTATCAATCAATACCTGCAACCGAATTGCAAAACAAGAAGGTACCTCTCTAACAGATGGAGCGGTACAAGATCTGTCGGTAACGGCATACACACGCCCAGATGGTCCCTGAGCTACCTGCCCACCCCTAGGAGCATAAGGCTGCTGTACAGATTGGCTCGTTGAAGCCCCATGATTGGCCCTCGAGGCCTGAACTGACTGAACTGGTTGATGACTCTGAGTCTGCCTCAAACCAGATGCACCGGATGTGCCACTCAAGCGTGGGCAAAACCTCTTGGTGCCCCTCCGACCACTGCAGTAACAAGGCGGTGGGTGGCCTCTACTCGACTCGACTCGAGGTCGTCGAGTGAAGATGAAGCGGCTCTCGACCTCCTCCCCTCGTGGGCAAACCGAAGCCTTGTGGCCCGGTGACCACACTTGTAACATGTGAAGTCCCCCTGATTGCCTCTCCCTGAGCCTGCACTCGGTATTGGAAAGGTCGATCTAGCAACACTACCCTGAGACTGCTGAGGGTTAGCACCCCTCTGTCTCCTGCCATCACCCTGACCATCCTGACTCCTCTTGGAGCCCCTCTGTCCCTCCTCTTCCTGCATCATGATCTCCATGTGGGCTGCAGCATCAACCAAGCGCCCATAATCTCGGATCATAGAACCACCAACTCTCATCTTAAGGCCACGCCTCAACCTCTTCTCAAACTCGTCTGTTGGCGTTCCTCGGGCGCCACAAGTTCAAAGTCGAACACGGACAAACTAGTAAAAGCTTGACCTCATACTCGACCCTTTGAAGAACTCAGCGCAAAAAGGCGGCGAAATTTTTCTCTCAGTTTCTCCCTGACTGCTAGAGATAAGTACTTCTCCTGGAAGGCACTCACAAAGGCCTTCCAAGTGCCATCCAAACGACCTTTCACGAATTTCCACCACTGACCCGCATCCCCTTTCAGCTGGAAGGATGCCAAGGTCACTTTCAAAGCTCCATCTTCGATGCCAAGCATCTCAAATGTCTTGGTTATCTGTTCGAGCCATTCATCAGCTTTCAGTGGCTCTTTCGGATCCCCAACAAACTCATCCGGATTAGACCGGAAAAACTCCCTCTTCATAAAGGAAGGTCCTGCATCAACAACCTGGGCTTGAACTGGATTCTCAGCTCTAAGAATGCCTATGGACTCCCTCAATGCTCCTGCTATCTCATGGGCTAAGGCACTCATGGCCTGCTGACTCGCTGGCTCGGCCACATTGGCCTGACCAACACCCTCCTGCTGCGCCGGAATCTCATCCGGTACAGGCACCTCCTGCCTCCTGGGCCTACCTCGCCTACCACCACGTCCTCGTCCTGACATCCTAATAAAGGTAACGAAGAATATTAGCATATTCATAAATATGCCGAAGTTAAAACACTCGCGTCCTAATGCATGGACAACAGTAATTCATTCCACGTAAGCACATAATCACATAAGCACATACGAATTTCGTTTCCGGATAATGATAGTCCCGAGGCGTTGCTAGAGTGCCGGTTAGAAATAGCATTGATCAAGTGCTTTTCTAACAAGACTCATAGAAACCCAAGGATCCAACCAACATCCTGGAAACTAAATTCCATACCCATATAGTCACATAACATTATATCTAAGTCTCTAATAAGCGAGACAAACCCATTGTGATACTAATCACTTCCCACGTACCCAAAGTATTCGAACCCGGTACGCTCTGATACCAAGTTGTAACGCCCCAAAATATTACAATAAAGATAACTCATGTGCGGAATAAATATGATAAACAACAATTAAATGCCATATAGGCTATCATCTTTCCAAGATATTGCTTGGTTACACAAATTGAGTTTCACTCATTACATCTTAAGCCCTTGGCTTTACAAATAACAAACATTAACACATAAGGCATAAATAGGAAACTCTTGTTTCCCGAGAGTCCATCCATGCTATTGGCTTGGAGGTAATATCTCACCTGCACCTGAAAATGATATTCCCGTATAGGGTGAGCTAACAGCCCAGTAGAGATATGCTAAACATAATATGGGCAATAACTAAAACGTAAGCATTCGATAAATGTTTGACTCATATATATATATCCATTTATAATCCATTTCAATTACATGATAAATGTATCCATGTTTCATAATAATTACTATTTCTTAATTCATAATCCTGGCTCAGAACCTGGCCACCCTTTTAGTGAGATTATATCTTATATCAACAGTACTTCCATTTCAATTGAGATAAAGACTCAAATTAACATTTCCAGTTTCATGACATTAGGTCCATGTTACATTTCATTTCCCATTTCTTTTTCAACTTTGAGTTTGAAAACAAGGCTCAACACCTAGCCAAATAGAATCACTTCTATACTTCACGATATACATTTTAGTGCTATATCAAATCAATTTAAACACTTCCATAATCAACACTTGATACACATTGTAGTGCTGTATCAATGTCACACAAAATCCGGTTTAGAGGTCCATCCCCTATCTTCCCCTAAACCGTGGAGTACATCCCCTATCTCCTCCCACACAACACATGTATATAAATGTAGATCATATACAATCAATTAATACATAAAGTTAATGCATTAATTCAGTCGCTATATTTGATGTCATATACAACAGATATACATAATCTCAACATTTTCAAAGTGGGTGATTAAAGAATCCAACTCCATCATTCTATCTTATACTGAGTCGATTTTATTATTCCCAACTCATTTTTATATTTTGTATTAATTACAGTAATGACCCAAATATACCCAAACATGGCATTTTTCCCTTTTTCACAATATTGACCCAAAGGCTCAACTATTATCAAAAATATCAATAATCTCCATTTTAAAAACTAAAACACACAGGTATTAGTTAATTAAAGAAAAACCCTGTTTTCAACATTATACAACTCCAACCTTAAATTCCCAAATCAAACCATCTATACAAATAACTCAACATTTATGTTAAAACACATAAGAATGAGTAGGAATCCCTACCTCAAATTCGGAGCTCAATTGGAGAAGATGAAAAGAGATGAAACTCGATCTCCACCACACGCCACAAAGCCCTCGAGAAATTTTACAACTTTGACGAAGGAACTATGGCCAAAATCCCAATGGAACTATGGCCAAAATCCAGCTCGGCACAACTAAAATTTATAACTTGAGCTCGGCTCGTAATGGTTCACTGAACCAAGAAAGAACCATAGAAGCTGATAAGCTAACCCTCTACACTTGCACTTATATAGAAGTTTGTCTACCTTAAATTGTATCTTGTAACCGATGTGGGACTTCCAACAAACACACCAAACGACGTCGTTTGACACAACACTTGCGTCCACTCTTTGAGTCCCACATCGCTGAGAGAGGAAATATTTTGCGTCCAAATGCTTATAAAATGGGAACCTTTGAACCCAAAATGTGAAATCTGTTAAGTAACTTTGAATGCATTATGAAATTTTGTTTTGGTAGCCCTCCCTCAGGCGCTGACTCGAACCACTTGGTGGCGCCGCTTGGACATGAGTGCCCCCTGGACCCATGAAGGGCGCCGCCCTCGACCCCCGACCATCCCAGTCGAAGTGGCTAAACATAAAAGAGGAATTGAAACCGGGATTGCTACACTTTCACAATAATGCGTAAGTTGTTCCAAAAATTTTAGAATAACACAAAAATGCATAAGTTTTCACAAGTCATGTACATGATTTTACAAAAATGCGTAAGTAAACACAAATACGATTAAGTCCTTGAAGAAAACTTGAACTTCACAAAATACATAAGTTTTCACAACTCACGTAAGTGATTTCACAAAAATATATAAGTTTTCACAAAAATACGTAAGTTTGTTCTCAAAAATTTAGAATATAAAAATGCGTAAATTTTCACAAGTCACGTAAGTGAACATAAATATGAGTAAGTCTGGGAGAAAACTTGGATTTCACAAAATGCGTAAGTTTTCATAACTCACGTAAGTGATTTCATAAAAATACGTAAGTTAACACAAAATTCGCGTTTGTTTCCAAGATTTAGAACAATACAAAAATATGTAAATTTTCACAAATCACATAAGTAATTTCACAAAAATACTTAAGTAAATACAATACGAGTAAGTGCTTGGAGCAAATTTTGACTTTACAAAAATGCGTAAGTTTTCAAGACTCACATAAGTGATTTCACAAAAATACGTACATTAACACAAAATTCGCATAAGTTTGTTTCCAAAAATATGGAACAACAGAAAAATGAGTAAGTTTTCATAAATCACTTAAGTGATCTCATAAGAATACGTAAGTGAACACAAATACATATAAGTTCTCGGAGAAAAATTTGATTTTACAAAAATGTGTAAGTAACACAAAATTCGCATAAATTTGTTCTTGAAAATTTTTAATAACACAAAAATGTGTAAGTTTTCACAACTGACGTAAGTGATTTTCCAAAAAATACGTAAGTGATCACAAATACGAGTAAGTCCTTGGCGAACACTTTTATTTCACAAAATTGTGTAAGTTTTAACAACTGACATAAGTGATTTTCCAAAAAAATACGTAAGTGATCACAAATACGAGTGAATATTTGGAGAACACTTTTATTTCACAAGATTGTGTAAGCTTTCACAAAGTCACGTAAGTTTTGTCACAAAACTCAGGGTAGTTAACACAAAATTCGCGTAAGTTTGTTCCTAAAAATTTTCGACAACACAAAAATGCGTAAGTTTTCACAACTGACGTAAGTGATTTTACAAAAATGAGTAAATGATCACAAATATGAGTAAGTCCTTGGAGAACAATTTTATTTCACAAATTTACATACGTTTTCACAAAATCACGTAAGTGGTGTTAAAAAATTTAGGATAGTTAACACAAAATGATGCGTAAGTTTATTCTTGTTAGAAATGGGTGTCCATGTGGCATGACCATTTAAATTTAAATTTGAATCTTATCCAAATAGGTTTTGAATTTGAATTCAAACCTATTTAGGATAACCACTCAAGATACAAATATTATCTCCATTAAATGATATGGATAGATAACAATAACATATTATATATCTGATATATGGGTTATGGGTGATAAAGAGAGAAACAACGTATGATCTGAGTTTTACCCATTAACTGACTCTCTCCCAAAACCAACGATCAATAAAAGGCCATTTGCACTGTGACTTGTGTGGGTGATATTCATTTTGTAATATCACTCCACTGCTGGGTTGATTGATGAGAGATTCAGGAAGCACGTGATTTACCCACGAGGTTCTATCATCTAAAAGGTATGATCGAAATATTTTATCCGCTGCGTTATTATGCTTTATGATTTACATTGGTATCAGAGCCAAGTTTGGGTTTTTTCGTGTTTTCTTTTATCATGTGTATATTTATAAAAGAGGAAGAGATCCAAAATATTTCATTTTTTATGATCATTAATGTCATTTTTAAGACCATAAATGATTTTATTTTGGAAAATGAAGTCCGGAAGTACCGAAATCGGACCAGAAAACACCATGGAAGGCGGCGCGTGGTATGCACGCGCCACCTGACGCCGTGAGCCGCAGCCACGCACTCCCACGCGCTTCCACGCGCCCACACGCGCCAGACGCCCTACCGACGGTTCGCGACGCACCATCACGCTGCTGCGTCGGCGCTGCCCACACGCGACGCCGCTCGCTGCTCGCACGCTGCATCGCGTCTGGAGCCGCATACTGAGCCGCCCGAGCTGCGCCGCCGAGCAGCGTCCGAGCCAAGGTGGCCGAGTCACAGCGTCTGAGCAGCCGAGCCGCGCCGTTTTCCTCCGATGGCTTGGCTAGCTTGGCTGCTGATGCGTAAGGCACTGTTTGTTTTGTTTTTAATTCTGTATCGCGTTAAATGGTCATAATTAATTCATTACATATTTGTTTTATGTGTGATTTGTACTGTTAGACTCAGAATTAATTTTTCTATATTCTGTAAAATTTTGAAAATTTTATGAAAATAAAAAATATTTTTTCTGTGTTAATAATTCATTTTTTATGCTTTAAAATGATTCTGGTATTGCATAAATAATTTTCTGGGGTTGAAATTTTTATTATGAACTTCTGAAATGTTTTACTATTTACTGGTAATATTGTCTCAGTTTATCAGTTTCTGAATTTTTTATTTCTAATTTTATGTGTGTTTATTAGTTATTTAAAATTCCAAAAAATTTCAAAGTGATGTACACTTTAATTATGGCATAATCTAAATATTGAACACAACATATTTTTTGGGTTTGTAATATGTTGTAATTAGAGAAGCATGATTATTTATTTATTTATTTATTTGAATTCCATTATTAAATAAATATAGCATGAGTTATTTGTGAATCTACATGACGATGCTATTGTATGGAATAATAACTTTTTATCATGTTTTTTAGACATGCCATAGTCAGTGGGAGGTTATTCGGTTGAGAGAAATCTTTATAGATTAACTCCCGAAAACCAATATTTGCGCATAAATTAAATTAAATTTTGGATAATTGTCACCTATGGCGCAAGAGATGATTACGAGCATAGCGGATTTTCGATCTTGCAACTTGTGTAATATTGTCACTATTTAATTTAGATTTTTGTGGCAAAATTATATTATGCTAATCAAATTAATCCCAATGCGAATTTTTCTCTAAATTGACTTAGCTTATGGAAGTTAATTGGTTGACCTAGACTTAGTAGAGATGTTCAAATGTGAACAATGTAATCCCATTCTTTAGATGAGCAAAAGTCTTGGAGACTTTAGGTCAAACCTTAATTGAGCCAAAGTAAGGAAACATGACTCAAAGTCGCCGTGGTTTTGTTGCCTTGTTTGGCATAATAAAAACTAATGTGTGCGCTATGGTTAGCGGCACACTACGTAGTTTTGATTGGCGAGTTTTGGAGTTATGAAATTAGTAAGCCCTCAATAGATCTGTATATGATCTTGACTATTGAGCTGCGCGGATTGACTTTGTAATTTGACTTGTAAATAATGTTATATCATTGGATGAAGTAACATTCAAGAGTCACATCATCCAAGAAATGCGAGCTTAAATAAATTAGTCATTAAGTGTAAGACGAGTAGCCAGTATGAGCAGTGTTTTGCTCTCTACCCAATTAATTGGGAGTGGATGGAGCAAAATTTCATGCCCTATAATAGTGTGCGTTGAAATATCACGTGAAGTGAAAAGATTAGCGCTTAGAAGCTGCAAAATCTATTAACACTAAGTGAAAAAATTAGCGCTTAGAAGCTGCAAAATCTATTAACACTAAGTGAAAAGATTGGCGCTTAGTGGCTGCAAAATCTATTAGCATTGCCAACTTGTCTAAATCTGGACACTTATTGTTTCCACACTTGAGTGTGAGACATGAGGAGGGGCTTCTTTGTATGATTCCTTAGCTAGGCTAACGTTTTTTTGAATAACGTTTACCACTAAGCGCAAACGTTGCAGCATAGTAATGAAAAGGTCAAGGCCGACAAGGTTGTTATGACTCTAAGAATTTGACGCATCGCTTGTGAGAGCATTGTGTTGAATTAGACTCTTTAGCCTAATTCCCGCTTAAGTTATTTCAAGAGCTGTCACAGATTGATATCTTATTCTCTCCTTCTTGTGGATAGTAGAATTAATTGCAAGTAATTATGAAGCGAGAAATAGATATGGCAAGAGGAGTATCGTCATCTTTCAACTAGATGCATTAAAGTGTATGGAGAATAAAATTGACGTGAAGGTGCAGGGGATTAGCACTTACTAGTTAAATTTGCGACTTAGGCGCACTTGATATCTCCGTGACATCCTTTTATGATCTAGTGAATATGAATTAGTCCTGAGTCATTACCTAGTTGGGCCTAAACCTTTTAAACCTATCTTCGAGAACTCACACATTAAGATGATTGGAATTAGTTTATGACATTGGTCATGAACCGGTGGCTTATTATACTTAATCACATTAATGAGATGATGACACGATGGTTTGAGTAGGCCTTCTCGGGCCCACTCGCTTGTGACATCGTGCTCTCATATGAATGTGTAACTTTGTTCGCAATGATTGCGCACAAGTAAGTAGGAAAGCCGTAGAAAGTCATTTGTATTGGCGCATTTTAGTCCACTATGATTTTTGTGACTAGATATGTGTAAAGGTATGATAGCTAAGCCTCAATCTCGGCACGATTATAGATTACGATACGCATCTGAGTCAAGACTATTTGATCTCCCATAAGTCAGAAGTTTTGAGATGATTTTTGACATTGCACATATAAGGTCGAGATCAATTAGATAAGAGCTTTTGAGCTTTTAGTTTTGACCAAGGTGGCGAGTACCTATTTGAGTTATTTTTTTTAGAAAGCTCTGTGAAGAGAAATGGATGCTTGGAAAATTGATTATTCCTAGTACTCAACAACACAATGGTGTAGTAGAGATAAGGAATTAAGTATTGTTAATGTTAGGTAGATAATGGCGCAAAATGTTTTCCAATTGGGAATTGCACTAGTTTGTTGCCTATATCCCTAACTAAGTGCCCTCCATGTCAGATTTTACACTCTATCTCAGTAATGGGTTAGCGGAGAGCCATCTATGGGCGATCTGTAACCGTTAAGCAGCTTATCTTTATTTTACTTCTCATAAGATTGCGAAGTTAAGACCTAAAGTTTTATGGTGCATTATTGTATGCTATCTTGTAAACACATAGGGTCACATGGTGCATTATTGTATGTTGTCATGTGCACCCTCCGGGTCATGTGCATATAGGTAAGCAGCTTTGTGGGAGTGTAACTAAGTCACATAAAGTTTTCTTAGTAAAGGTGACGGAAATAGAGTTTTTGGAACTCTATAAGATAGAGAATTCTAAGCATAGCGCTTTTATGTAGCCTAGTTGAGAATGGAAAGAAATTTCCAATATCCTAGGGGCAGTGGGAGTGATATGCCTACTAATGGATTAATCCATTAGAGGAGAATACTCTACATTCTTAATTGCGTGGTAGCGAATGTGAAAATTTTCCACGTCATCACTGGGTGATTGAGAGGAAAACATTCATGATTGCTCCGCAAGATGATAAAGAGCCTAGGAAAATGCCAAATGCTCTAGTCTCCTGTTTTTAGAAAGTGGATTAATGTTGCGCAATTTAAGACAAAGTCTTTGAGGATTAACCATTTCTATAATTTGGTTGACTTTCCATTATGATGCGAAACTGTTCTAAAGTTATGCGTAATTTGGATAGTCATTGTTGAGGCATAAGGCTCGCTAGACACCGAAAAGTCGCACCATTGAGGAAGGTGTAGACCATGAGAAGACTTCCTCCTGGGGAGTAAAGTTATTTCGACTTAGGCTATGATTGACATAAGTTCAGAACATTGATTTATGGACGTTGTGACCTAACTACTCATTGGAGAATTGGATAAGTAGATCCGTAGGGATTTACCTTCTGCTTTTATGGTAAAAAGTTAGGAGCGCAAAAAGGTTACTAGTTCCAATAAATCTTTTACAACCTAAAACAGTTATCCAAATAGTGGTTCTTAGATTTCGTTAAGCCATGATAGGCCGACGATGATCGATGAAGACCACTGAGGCATGATCAATGGTCCAAAAAGAACTTTTTCCTTACTTAGTCATTATGAGCCAGGAATTTATAAGATTGTCGCCACCTAGGGTGGGCAGTCCTCTATTTTAGATATGATGGACATGGGTGATGTAATTTATATGCTCGGATGTACGATCCTTAGGGATTGTTTTGGGAGAATTCCTGTTTTGTCTTCAATGACTTACATAAGGAATATCCTAGAACGATTCTAGATGCAAAATTGCAAACCCATTGACTTACCTATCGGTAAAAGCCAGAGCCTTAGCTATTGAGTGAATCCTCGGATTGTCTTTGGAAGAAACAGATGACCTATATTCTTTGATCTTTTCTTTGTTGTTGGAGCCTAAAGTACGCTATATGGGCGTATTCGGCATGATAAGTGTTATCTTTGGTAAATGGTCAACTGAGTTGTTTAGACATTGACCTTGCTCATTAGATTGTGGATAAAATACTTTACTAGTAGTATATTAATTTGCTCATTGTAAGATTCAATGTGCTAGTTGAGCGCATCAAGAATGAACGCCAATTGGTCACCAAAATATCTTTAGAGAGGTAATTGCGCAAGAGGTAGTGATCTTAAATCACTTCATGTGAGGCGCACATGGAGGATTCCGTTGTATATGCTTATCGCAAGAGGTGTTGATAAGGCTTATGTTTGGAATCTAGAATTGTGATCTTGAATCACTTCATGTGAGGCGCACATGGTGGATTTCGTTGTATATACTTATCGCAAGAGGTGCTGATAAGGCTTATGTTTGGAATCTAGAATTGCGCAAGCTGTGGTCATTTGTTTTTAGATCGATCACTTATTTGTTGTGAGATGATGGGATATTGACACTATTATGGTTTGTGTCATAATGATTAGCAGATGATGATATCAGCAGGCAAGATTGGCTCACTCACACGAGCAATCGCCCTTGGCGCTTGGGAGCAAGCAAGGATGAGACTAGTGGTTTAATTTTTATTTGGAGCCAAGAGAGGCTTAAATAATCCACTATGCATGTCGCCTTGGTTACAACCAAGATGAGGTCATGTTAAGGACCAAACATGGATGTTAGTACCCACTTTCCATATTGTGCCTGTTATGATTAGCCAGATGCGAGATCTCATTTGGCGCCTAGAAGGCGAGCAAATAGAGAATTCGGGTTAGGAGCTAGAAAGCGACTAGACTAAGATCTGTACGGTGTATCAAGTATGACGTCACTCTTTTTGGAATATTTACTCCACCGTAACATATATTCATACTATATGTGCTTGCGACTGAGTAATGAGGTGAGAGAATGGATCCCTGTTTCTTCACCGTGTGAGTCTTACGTGTCATTATTGATATGACTTTCATTTATGTACCCTTTTTGTGACTTTTGACTATGTCATAAGGTAAGGGGTTGATGTTCTGCTACTTTGGTATGTTGCCTGCAGTCATGTATGATTCGGCCTTAAGGGACATCACTGGGAAAGCGGTCAATCCTAAACTAAATGGCATGAGGGCAAAGGGACATCACTGCCGGCAACTCACATCGCTCTGTATGAGAAGCGGATTGAGTGTGAATATATTGCAAGAATTGAGAGGGTCAAACATGCTCTTTTTGAGGGATTAGAGATGTTTTTTTGGACCGGTGTAATTAGATGGGTCTGGGGTATATGAGACACTATTTCTATTCTTTTTGGGTTGATGTCTTTATGCTGGCTCATTTTGAGTTTCTAGTATAGAGCTCCCACATGCAGGTGTTCTTAGCGGTCGCACGGTGCATTGGCTAGTATGAGATTGTTCGTTTTTGGGGAGATTGAGATAGAGATGTGGCAGTGTCATGCCAAACTCATGTGCGAGTGGGAGATGTTAGAAATGGGCGCCCATGTGGCATGACCATTTAAATTTGAATTTGAATCTTATCCAAATAGGTTTTGAATTTGAATTCAAACCTATTTAGGATAACCACTCAAGATACAAATATTATCTCCATTAAATGATATGGATAGATAATAATAACATATTATATATCTGATATATGGTTTATGGGTGATAAAGAGAGAAACAACGTATGATCTGAGTTTTACCTATATACTGACTCTCTCCCAAAACCAACGATCAATAAAAGGCCATTTGCACTGTGACTTGTGTGGGTGATATTCATTTTGTAATATCACTCCACTGCTGGGTTGATTGATGAGAGATTCAGGAAGCACGTGATTTACCCACGAGGTTCTATCATCTAAAAGGTATGATCGAAATATTTTATCCGCTGCGTTATTATGCTTTATGATTTACAATTCTTAAAAAATTTCAACAACACAAAATTGCATAAGTTTTTACAACTGACGTAAATGATTTTTTAAAAAATGCGTAAGTAATCACAAATACGAGTAAGTCCTTAGAGAACACTTTTATTTCACAAATTTGCATAAGTTTTCACAAAGTCACGTAAGTTGTGTCACAAAACTCATGGTAGTTAACACAAAATTTTCGTAAGTTTATTCTTAAAAAATTTCAACAATACAAAAATGCATAAGTTTTCACAACTAACGTAACTGATTTTACAAAAATATGTAAGTGATCAGTAATACAAGTCATTGGAGAACACTTTTATTCACAAATTTGCGTAAAATTTTCACAAAGTCACGTAAATTGTGTGTCATAAAACTCAGGGTAGTTAATTAACACAAAATTCTCATAAGTTTGTTCCTAAAAATTTTGAAGAACACAAAAATATGTAATTTTTCACAAATAACGTAAGTGGTTTCACAAAAATACGTAAGTGATCACAAATACGAGTAAGTTTTTGAAGAATACCTTTATTTTACAAATTTGAGTAATTTTCACAAAATCACGTAAGTGGTGTCACAAAACTTAGGATAGTTAATGCAAAATGATGTGTAAGTTTGTTTCTAAAAATTTTTAACAATACAAAAATTCATAAGTTTTCACAATTAACGTAAGTGATTTCCCAAAAAATGCATAAGTGATCACAAATACCAGTAAGTTTTTGGGAACACTTTTATTTCATAAATTTGCTTAAGTTTTCACAAAATCACATAAGTTGTGTCACAAAACTTAGGGTATTAACACAAAATTCGTAGGTTTGTTCCTAAAAATTTTCAATAACACAAAAATGCGTAAATGATTACTAATACTAGTAAGTCCTTGGAGAACACTTTTATTTTATAAATTTTTGTAAGTTTTCACAAAGTCACGTAAGTTGTGTGTCACAAAACTTTGGGTAGTTAACACAAAATGACGCTTAAGTTTATTCATAAAAATTTTCAACAATACAAAAATACGTAATTTTTCACAATTAACGTAAATAATTTTACAAAAATGCGTAAGTGATCACTAATACGAGTAAGTCTTTGGAGAACACTTTTATTTTCTAAATTTGCGTAAGTTTTTAGAAAGTCACGTAAGTTGTGTGTCACAAACTTAGGGTAGTTAACACAAAATGATGCATAAATTTATTCCTACAAATTGTTAACAACACAAAAATATGTAAATTTTCACAACTGACGTAAGTGATTTCACAAAAATACATAAGTGAAGACAAATATATCATAGTCGGTGGATAAATCTTTGATTTCACAAAAATACGTATGTTTTCACAACTCACGCAAATGATTTCACAAAAAATGCATAAGTTAACACAAAAATCGTGTAAGTTCGTTCCCGAAAATTTTGAAAAACACAAAAATGCGTAAGTTTTCACAATTGACATAAGTGATTTCACAAAAATATGTAAGTGAACACCTTTACGAGTAAGTCGTTAGAGAAAACTTTGATTTCTCAAAAATGCGTAAATTTTCACAATTCACGTAAGTGATTTCACAAAAATGACTAAGTTCAAACAAAATTCGCATAAGTTTGTATCCATAAAAATTTTGAATTTTACAAAATTGCTTAAGTTTTCACAAACGCCCATAAGCGATTTGAGAAAAAAACGTAAACGAACAAAATCTTGTGCAAGTCATTTGAGAAAACTTTTAGTTCACCGAAATACGTAAATTTTCACAAAGTCACATAAGTGATCTCAGAAAAATGCATAAATTAGCACAAAATTCGTATAACTTATCTCATACAAATTGACCAATTTCACAAAAATGCGTAAGTATTCACAAACTCACGTAAGTGATCAGACAATTTTATTTGTACAACATAAAACACTACTACAAACATAAATAGATCACGGATTTTAAGTGTGATATATGTTATTTAATCACAAATTTTTCAATTTGACAAAACATGATTAAGGATCATTTTTTATCACATTTTTTGACCGTCATTAAAAGATAATTTCATCACATGTTTTGACAGTGATAAAAAAATATTTAGATCACGGATTTTAAGAGTGATTAATAACTAATAAAACCTGAGATTAAACTTAAATAATCTATGATTAATAATAAGATAAGATCACATATATATACATTTTTTTATCACGGTTTGTGCATGTGATAAAAAATAAAAAATAAAAAAAAATCAATCACAAAATATGACTATCAATCACAGCATATAAACTGTGATTAAAATCTGAACATAACTAATATCTAAAATATAATCAATATTATTTGTACAAAAATTTCCTTTAAATCATAACACTAACCACATATGAATAGCTAATAACCTCATATATTTCATAGATGAAAGTCGAATGTTGGAAAAATATATACAATAAAATTTAAGGAATAAAGGGTTTTTTTTACTATATACACAATAAAAATCTGATTAAAAAAAAATTTAAAAAAAACTTTAGGAAAACTCAAAATTCTTAAATGTTCCGTCTTTTTTTATTATATTTTGCATCTCTCCAAACAATTTCTGACCTGCATAAAAATAACACAAACTAGTTCAGAGACCACTAAAAGCATAAGAATATTTCTTTAGGTCACCTGTGAAATTATATGAGTTTAATGCAAAATGCATAGTGTTTAAATTGTAATGGACATTCTTAGTTGTTCTCTGAGGTTTAAGGCCCCATAAGATCACATTGTGAACTCTTTCAATCCTTAGTTTCACTTGGTTGGGCCAGAGTTTCAGCCTGCCTTCCACCGAATAGAAATTTTTTTATAGTTTCTTAACTTGCTGACGTACCAACAAAGATAGTTAGTGTTTGTGTCGCATCTTCAAATTTGAGATGGGGCTTTCTTGTTTTTGCTCAAATTATGGGCATTATGGTGATGGAGCTAGAGGATGAAACAAAAGATGTGGGTTTCATTGACCAAACAGTCCAAACAAACAACATTACAGACTAGTGGTCTCAAAATTAGAAATGGTTTTCAAATGGACCAATTAAAAAACATAGAATGTTGTATGATAGTGATATCAAATTTAGAGATAGTTTTCATCTAATCCTATGACTTCAAAAGGGGAATATTATAGTTAGCAAAAACCTAAAAAGCACCATGGACCAAAAGCACAATATTATGCAAAAACATAAAAACAAATGAAAAAATGTTATATATTAAAAAAGAGTAGCATTATTTACACCTACCATTCATCTCTTTTATTTTATTTTTTAATTCCATTTTTGTCCAAACATGAAGTTCTATTTTTACCCTTATCTCTCATAAACCCTAATCCTAATTCTACTAGCCATTGCCATCACCTACCCTCATTGTCGTCCCAACGCCGCCCTACACCTACGATTTGCAAGTCTGCCACATTCGTTCCACAGCCACCTACAACTTTCTTCGCGAAACCCTAGCCACCACTGCCCTCTACAATTGAAAACCTTAGCCATCGCATTGTCGTTGCCCTCTACTTTCTTCGATCGTGACACGAGAGAGAGAGAGAGAGAGAGGGGGGTTGTGTGGTGGTGGTTGGGGACAAGTTAAGGGGTAGTATTAGAGGTAAGTAGCGTTGGAGTTGCAAAGGGGTGGGAGAGGGTGACCGACTGGAGTTGAAGATGGTTGGGATGGTATAGGCTTAGGGTAGGGTTTAAGGGGTAGGGATTAGGTGCAGGGGCTGGTGGTAGTGCTTGACACCACCGAAGAATGTGATAGATGATGGCTCAGATGGACAAAAGGGTGGTCGGAGTGGCAAACTAGCATGCCGAAGAAAGAGAGAATAGGAGGAATAGAGGTATAAAGAGGGGTAACGTTGAGAATATGGTGGAGTGTAAAGAAAAACATGTAGAACGTAAGGGAGCTTCTATTTGCACACATTCATTCTACTCTTTGCACACACTTAATGATAATTATTTTTATTACAATTTTATCCCTAAGTGAAATTACTATTATGGACATCATACACAATTCAAATAAACACAATTTCTCATTGCACATCCATATCCAAACTCATGAAGCTGTTGAAGCTCTACAAGTCCATTGTAGCTACTCCATTCTTCCATACTCATTTTGCTAAACCTCCACATTCCATCATCATCATTTGAAACCCTTCATTGTTAGCTTCCATTCATTAGTTTACACACTAAGCACCCTCATTCTTGATTCTTAGCTTTTCATTAGTTTACACTAAACCTCATCCTCATTCACCATTTTAATGGAAGATTTCCCTTATGAAAATTTAGATTTTCAGAAGCAGATAAATGTTTATGAGAAAGATAGTCAAAGAAAGCTGAGTTTTGCTATGTAAAAGTCATTTTTTTTTTCCAGTGTCTTTCGAAAAACCAGGGTCGGAATATATCAATTTATTCAATAGTCTACTACCGAAATAATTATTCAATTTTCAAAGTTGTTGTTCGAAATAATGTCAAGTGTTCAACATTCAACTTCCAAACCGGTAAAAATAATTTGGACAACTACATTTGAACAATATCATTTTTTTCGACATTGTACTTCCAAATGAAGTAAAAAAAAAAAAAAATTCATTTTATATTCCAAATTCGTAAATTGCATACTAAATTTGCAGTTTCAAATTGCAAATTTGTCTTTATAATGCCATTTCAAATTTGTAATGTTAGACAAAACATGCAGGAATATGTCTCAACTTAAGGAAGTCAAGTTCACTCTATGAAAGAAATTAATGGATGTGTTTTTTGATGTTGATGTATTCTGTGGCATGGATTGAATGTTATCGACCATTGTTACCATTCCATTCCAATAAAAAAATATCTTTTATAATGTCATTACAAGATGTGTACAGCAATGTCAGCTTACAAAAATACCACAAAAAATTCATCAACTAACAAATAACGTGTCACGAATCATCTGTATGCTTATGACTAGGCCTACGACTATATGTCAATGTTGGAGATGAAAAGCGACCTGCAGTACAACTAGGTCTAGCAGAACTAGGTCCAGCTTTGTCACTGTGCTGACCTTTAAGGACATGCGCCATAGCCTCGATAGCCTAGTAAAGTCGATGAGGATGTCGAATCCCGTCCTCATAACGAGCCCGAATGATAGGATGTGCAATCCTTAGTGCATGTGCAATACACTACATTTGAAAAGAAGAGCACATTTTAGAGAACATATCGAAAAAGAAAAAGTACGTTACAAATACATAAAAGAGGATAATACATTACATCGGCATATTGGCTAAGTTGAAATCCGTAAGAATATACAAAAGAAGGGGGGGGAAAAAAAGTTCGAAAGTTGAAAACCACAATACTGTATGTTGTTCGGAAGTTGAAATCCGAAAAACCACATTCATTTCAGAAGTTGAATGTCATCCGAATTAAACATATTCGGAAGTTGAATGTCGAAAAAATGAAAAAATTTTGAAATTATACTATAAATGATAATTTTCAGAATTCTACTTCCGAACAAGTTGTTTATTTTCGGAAAACCAATTCCGAATGAGGAACAGATTGCTCATTTCGGTGGGCTATGCATTCAAAAATGGTAAAAACAAACCCTACATTACAAATGAAATAGGAATGAGGATTAAAATAAGTAAACTAACCTAAGTTCTCCAAACGTGAAGAATTCCTTCAATGATTCACGTGAGATGTCTTCAATGCTTCAATGAGATGTCTTCAATGGATGGATGCAGGTTTTGGGGACGACATGTAGAGTGTGAGAGATGGGTGTGTGTGTAAGAGAGAGAGACGGGTTTAGGGGTTTGGGTGTGTGTGTGTGAGAGACGGGTTTGGGGGTTTGGGGGTCTGGGTGTGTGTGTGTGTGCATGATTTACATTTGAGGGTAGATGTGGAATAAAAGATGTGTGCAGTGAGCAAAATAAATTGGGAATAATTTTTTCAGTGTGAGTATTGAGAAGGATGTGCAAAGAGTAGAATAAGTGTATACAAATAGAATTTCCCAGAATGTAGGGGTGAGCGCAGGTTGGTTGCGGCCATGGAACTTTCAATCCGTCATCCATCTGTCAGATTAGCGGATTGGAGAAATCAATCTGTATCCGTCCGCCAATCCGGCGGATGTGAATTGAGCAGATTGGCAGATTGACAGATGCATAAATTTTGAAAATTATTCAACTTGTGCACTTCCTCAAAAAAATAAAAAAAATAAAAAAATTACAATCAATGACTTAAAAATATATTACAATCACTGCATGCCTCATTCAAAGAAAGAAAGTTTGAAACTTTAAAATATTACAATCACTGCATGCCTCATAACATATTACAATCACAGCATGCCTCATTCACATAAAGTATTACAATCTGTGGTTCTTAAAATATAAAAACAATTCAAACCACCAAACCATAAACAGAGCAGTAGTAGAGATTGTATGTCTTTGTATTATTACATCTATATCTGTTTTTGAAAACAAAAACCAACCAGAATATATCATCTTTTTTATTTATTATTTTTAGAGTAAGATTTAAAAATTAGAAAATATAGATAAATAATACATTTACTTTTTTTCAATTCAAAAAATATATTGAAGTTGAAAACTCATTTTCAACAGAATATTTAAACTCATTTTCAATTGAAAACACAAACAGAATATCTAAACAAATTGAAAATACAAAGTTTTACAAATTACTATGGGCGTTCGCGGTTTGGCGGTTCGGTTGCGGCCAAAGGAACCTCAAATCCGGCATCCATCCAAAACTAAGCGGATTGGAAAAAATCAATCTGCAACCGTTCACTCATAATCACGCATCTATCCAAAATGCGATGAATCGGTTTGGTTCAGTTGGTTTGGGCGGATTGGTATATCCGCTACCCATCCTTAATAAAATGCAATTTTAGATGGTGGGAACCAAAGAAGTAGGGGTTTCAAAATAAAAAGATAAAGGCATTTAACATTACATATAAGTTTTATTTTTCTAACTCATTTTTTCAATCTAAAATACTAGTAATAGGTCCCATTACATTTATATATTTTAAAAATATATTGCATATAGTTTTATTTTTATAACTTATTTTCTCACTCTAAAATACAACTAAATAGGTCTCATTACATTTAGGGTAAATTATGCAAATGGCCCCTTTAGTTTATACGATGTGCCAATTTGGTCCCTATTGTTTCAATTTTGTCGATTTTGTCCCTTAATTTAACAGATTGTGTCATTTTAGTCCAATAAATAACGGTTGTTAAGTTTGGTGGACAGAAAGTCTACACAATGTGTCAATTTGGTCCCTGTAGTTTACACAATGTGTCAATTTGATCCCTATTGTTTTAATTTGCTCAATTTTGACAAGAGCTAAATTGATACATAGTTTGACTTTTCGTCCATCAAACTTAACAACCGTTATTTATTGAACTAAAATGACACAATCCGTTAAATTAAGGGACAAAATCGAGTAAACTGAAACAACAGGGACCAAATTAACACATTGTGTAAACTACAAGAACTATTTGTATAATTTACCCTTGCATTTATGAATGTGAGTCTTGTTGTTTGGTGTCTAAGAATGAGAAAAAAGTAAGTAAAAAATAACATAAAATGAAATAGAAAATAAGAAAAAGATTGAGACTCGTCATTTAAGTATCACAATTGTACTTTTAATGACATAACAAATTATGTATCAACTTTTAATATGCTATAAATTTAACAAAAATGATTGAGAGCTGAACTCTAAAGAGCTCTAATGGGAGTAGGTCCTACTGTGATGTGATGTTTAAGCTTAGTTTTCTGTTGTTGTTATTTTTTTTTATTTTTTTATTTTGCCATATCACTAGAGCTCAAATTAAAATTCTAATTTTAGAACTCTTAATCACTTCCCTAAATTTAATTATGTAAAGCTTTTTTCATGTAATAACTAGTTTAAAAAACAACCCTAAATATTAACCTAACAATTTTATTTGGCTAAACATGTTTACTTTAAAGACAATGTCATATGTACCTACTTTTTTATTTATTTCTCACGTGAGGTATGAGCCTCATGTGAGTGACAAAGTAAAATAACAAATAGATAAATTACACTTTGTTCCCGTAAAGTTTTACTTATTTTCTATTTTGGCCCTTTAAATTTGATTTTTTTCATTTTGGTCCTTTATGTTTTCAATCCTTCTCACTTTGATCCTTTACATTTGCAATCCTTCCCACCTTGGCCCTTCATGTTTGTACTCCTTTCCACTTTGGCTCTTCATATTTACAATTCTTCTCATTTTACTTCTAGACTAACTTCCATCCAAAAAAGTAACAGAATTTGTCACATCACTAACACATCAGCTCTATATATGATGTAAAAAATTCACTAACTATGCAAAAAATAAAAAATAAAACCAAAAAAATTGAAATTTTTTTTTTTATCTTTAGTGAACTTTTTTTCAAATTTATTCGTAAACATTATTACATTATAGATGCATCTAGATTAGATGTAGCTAAAAAAATAAAGACAAATTTAACTAAAAAAAGAAAAAAGTTCACTAAAGACGAACAAAATGATAGTAAATTTTTCATTTTAGAATTGACAATACAGGTATTTGAGTCAGTTTATTTTCATTTTTTTTCATCTTTAGTAAACTTTTTCCTTTTTTTGGTTAAATTTATTTTTATTTTTTTAGGTGCATCTAATCTAAATACATCTATAATGTAATAATATTTATGAATAAATTTGAAAAAAAAAAGTTTACTAAAGACTAAAAAAATAAATAAATTTTTTTGTTTTATACTTTTATTTTTTGCATATTTAGTGAATTTTTTACATCACACATGGAGCTGATGTGTTAGTGATGTGGCAGATTCTATTAGTTTTTTAGATGGAAGTTAGTATAGGAAATAAAGTGGGAATGATTGCAAATATGAAGGGCCAAAGTGGGTGGATTGCAATCATGAAGGGCTGAAGTGGAAAAAATTAAACTTAAATGGCCAAAGTGAGAAGGATTGCAAACATAAAGGACCAAAGTGAGAAAAATTAAACTTATAGGAGCCAAAATGGGAAATGGGTAAAACTTTAGGGGGGCAAAGTGTAATTTACCCATAACAAATAAAATTTTAAGTACCTCTAAGATCATCCTTAGAGCATCCTCAGCAGCTTATTTAAATTTTACACTAAAATATTATTAAAAAATTCATTTCCTATTTTAGGAATCACTTTTTCATCTACTTCTCCTAACAAACTCCCCATTTTTTATCTATTCTATTAAAATAATCTTTTTAATTGTTTTTAAATTTGAATATTTTTTAATAATAAAATAATTAAACAGACACAGAAGAAGAAAAAGCAGCAGAAGTCGGGGGCGGTCGACTGTCTGGATGTCTGGGGGACGATTGGCGAAGTAAGTTTTGCTCATATCACTTCATTTAGGACATCCCGCTAGGCGACCATTGTCAGATATAAGGGAGCTACAATGACTCCCTAAAAATAAGAAGTAATTGTAGCAATCTTAAATTTAAGGGGTGGTATAATGGATTTACTGGGGAATGATTTATGAAAAATCAACCCCTTAATTTAGCAAAAAGCTATTATAAGTGATAGGCTGAGAATGCTCTTACATCACCATCTTTTAAAAATAAAAAAAAATAAAAAAAAAGGATTACCCTCACATGAGCCGACACCTATTTGTTTTTAAATAATTTATTTATACACGTCCTTTACCAAAACTGTCTCAGTTTATAATATTTAAAAAAATTATTTTTGCGTTTTTTTCTTTGTACATATCTATATGTTATGAAAGACTTAAGATTTTATTTGACTAATTTTATTGCAATAATTCATAATGAAATTGTAATGATTCATATATATATGTATATATATATATATACATACATACATTTTATTCAATAGTTTGCAATATAACCACAATAATTTGTGACCAAAACTACATTTTATGGAGTGCCCTTTAATTTCCTAAGCAAACGTGGCCTAGTTGATTTTCATAATCCTTTTGTTGGGCTAGTTACTATTTGTTTCAATAAATATCTATTGTTTAGGGATATGCTATGTTGACTTGGTATTTAGTTTGTTACCAAGTATTTAGGGTGGTTATAAAACGTGTGTTGTTTTTCTGCTTTTTGGTTACTCTTTGTAAAGCTATTATATATAGCTATCTGCTTCATTCTATGGAATAAGGTTGAACTGTCTCAAATACTTGTTTTGTTTAAGCTCTTGTTTATAATAACTGGTATCAAAGCTTCCTTCCAGGGAGCCTAATTTTTGAGATCTAGAGAAGCAGCAGTCTTCTAGGCGTGAATACGACGTCAGAAAATACCTTTGTGCAGCCAGCAATTCCTAAGTTTGACGGGCACTATGATCATTGGTCTATGCTCATGGAAAATTTCTTACGATCAATGGAATATTGAGGTCTGGTGGAGAATGGGATTCCTTCAACAGCAGAAGAAGAAGATCTCAAAGAAGGGCAGAAGAAAGTTATTAAAGATCAAAAGTTGAAGGACTTGAAAGCCAAGAACTATTTGTTCCAAGCAATCGATCGGTTAATCCTGGAGACAATTCTGAACAAGGATACAGCAAAGAATAGTTGAGACTCGTTGAAACAGAAGTATCAAGGCACAACACGAGTCAAGCGAGCACAATTACAAGCTCTTCGAAAAGAGTTTGAGGTTTTTCACATGAAGGCAGGAGAATCTGTGAATGTGTATTTTTCCAGGACTCTCACCATAGCCAACAAAATGAGAATATATGGTGAAAAGATGGCAGATGTGTTGGTTATTGAAAAGATTTTGAGGTCAATGCCCTCTAAATTTGATCATGTTGTTTGCTCCATTGAGGAGTCAAATGATCTAGACTCTATGACCATTGATGAGTTGCAGAGCAGTTTACTTGTACATGAACAACGTATGAATGACCATGTCACAGAAGAGCAGGCCTTGAAGGTTACGCATGATGAGAATTCTGGAGGAAGAGGTCGTGGACGTGGCAATTTCAGAGGCAGAGGTCGCGGGAAAGGCAGGGCCTTTGACAAGTCCACCGTGGAATGTTATTATTGTCATAAACTAGGGCATTTTCAATATGAATGCCCAAGTAAAGAAAAAGGAGCAAATTTTGCTGAAGCTGATGAAGAGGTATTGCTGATGGCCTATATGGACGATGAGAAAAAGAACAAGGAAGATTTGTGGTATCTTGACTCGGGTTGCAGTAATCATATGTGAGGAAAGAAGGATTGTTTCTCAGATTTGGATGCAAGCTTCAGAGAATCAGTCAAGCTTGGAAACAATTCAAGCATGGCAGAGTATGGAAAAGGAAATATACGGCTGCGAGTGAATGGGATTGTTCAAATCATTACTGGAGTGTTTGATGTACCAGAGCTGAAGAATAACTTGCTAAGCATTGAACAATTTCAGCAGAAGGGACTTACTATTGTATTTCAACATGGGAAGTGCAAAATCTTTCATCCTGAAAGAGGTTTGATTATGGAGTCTGGAATGTCCTCTAACAGGATGTTTGTTTTACTTGCTGTCTCTCAACCAGGACAGCCTGCGTGCTTCAATACGGTCACCGAGGATCAAACGCATCTTTGGCATTGTAGGTATGGCCATTTGAATTTTCAAGGTTTGAGAACTCTCCAACATAAGCAAATGGTGAACGGCTTACCTCAACTTAAGACTCCTTCCAAAGTATGTATAGATTGTTTGGTGGGCAAGCAACACAGGAATTCATTTCCAAAAGTGAGCACATGGAGGGCCTCTCAGATACTCCAACTTATTCATGCTAACATTTGTGGGCCAATCACTCTAATATCCAACAGCAAGAAAAGGTACCTTGTTAGTTTTATTGATGATTACAGTCGTAAGACATGGATTTATTTTCTGGTAGAAAAATCAAATACTTTTGTTGCCTTCAAAAGCTATAAAAACCGTGTAGAAAAAGAAACAAGTTCCAGTATCAGAGGTCTCCGAATAGATCAAGGTGGTGAGTTTACATCACAAGAGTTTAACAACTTTTGTAATGAAAACAGAATACGTAGACAATTAACGGTACCATATACTCCGCAACAGAATGGAGTCGCAAAGAGGAGGAATAGAACCATCATGAACATGGTTCGAAGCATGCTCTCGGAGAAGAAAATTTCCAAAACATTCTGGCCGGAAGTAGTTAACTGGACTGTGCATGTGTTGAACAGAAGCCCAACTTTTGCTGTCAAGAATCAAACTCCAGAAGAAGCCTGGAGTGGAGTTAAACCGTCAGTGGAGTATTTCAAGGTTTTTGGGTGCGTCTCTCATGTGCATGTACCTGATAGCAAAAGAAAAAAGTTAGATGATAAAAGTTTGAGTTGCGTCCTGCTTGGAGTCAGTGAGGAGTCAAAAGCGTACAGATTGTACGAACCAGTCTCTCAAAAAATATTGGTCAGCCGGGATGTGGTATTCGAAGAGGATAAAAGTTGGGTTTGGGACAAGAAACATAAGGAGGCAATCATTGCTAATTTGGAATGGGGAGACAATGAAAAAGGAGCAATCATAGTTGTTGAAAATGAAGAAGAAAATGCCCCTGAAAATGAAGAAGGTGTTGCTGAAAATGAAGAGGAAGATGTTGCTGAAAATGAAGAAGTTTTTGCTGAGTTGAACAATGACACAGGAGGGGAACTAAATGGAAGAAGAAATAGAAGACCACCAATTTGGATGGAAGATTATGAAACAGGAGAAGGTTTCTCTGAAGAGGATGATGGCATGGCTCATTTTATTATGTTTACAGCGGCTGATCCAATCAAATTTGAAGAAGCAGTGGAAAATGAGAAAATGAGAAATTGAGAAAAGCTATGGATTCAGAAATCAAGGCAATAGAAAAGAATGATACGTGGGAATTGGAGGAGCTGCCTCCAGGAGGTAAGAAAATTGGAGTGAAGTGGGTTTATAAAACAAAACTTAATGAAAATGGAGAAGTAGACAAGTACAAGGCAAGGCAAGGCTCGTAGCAAAGGGCTATTCTCAGCAACATGGGATAGATTTTACAAAGGTGTTTGCACCTGTGGCACGGTTGGATACGATTCATCTAGTAATAGCACTTGTAGCTCAAAAACAATGGACAATTTACCAACTGGACGTGAAATCAGCATTTTTACACGGGGAGTTAAATGAGGAAGTGTTTGTTGAGCAGCCTCCAGGTTATGTCCACAAGGGTCAGGAACAGCAGGTTTATTGTCACGACCCCAAACCGCCCCTAGTAGAATGGTGCCGTGATGGCCAGTAATCCGAGATTACCGAAGGCCAACTTTCAAAGTTCACACACAATCAGAGTATAATATATGGGGCTTACATGTGCGGAAGCAATATATGTGAATCTAACTAGTCCATAAGAGCTGTGCATATGTCAAATGAAATGGCATACATCTTAATTAAAGTCTTACAACTTGACTACAAATAAAATAAGGTACATATTACATCTTGATCAAAAGGCTTCTCAAGCCAACATTTACAAAATACATGAAATGCAACTAAGAAGCATAATCTTCAAGATTGCTGACATAACATGAATCCAAAACATCTTGCAAAACACACACATCTCGGCGTGGCCAACTTCTTGCTTGTTACCTACATACATATAGAGAGGGTGAGCTTGGATACTCAGTGAATGGTACAAGTAATAAAGGGTTTAATGAATGATTCCCGAGGTCTTGTCAAAACAATACATATATCATAGTTTGTTCAAAACATGTACTTGGCATAACTTGTATCTAAACATGTACTTGGGGTGATGACATTCCGAGCAAAACAAAAGCATAACCTCGGCATCGAGCACACCCGTTCATAGTCCGTCGGTGGCCGATATCTTAACAAGGGTGCTACTTGGGCTTAACGTCCCCTAGCACGAAAGGACGGTGCTACCTGGGCTTAAAGTCCCCTAGCACGGAAGGACTATGTTACCTGGGCTTAACGTCCCCTAACACGAAAGGACGGTGCTACCTGGGCTTAACGTCCCCTAACACGAAAGGACGGTTCCAAGAATGTCATCCAAAACAAAGCTTATACTTGATACATAAAATAAGGGTAATCATTCATACTTAACAAATACTTTCAAAACAAAGCAAAGCAAAGCCTTTATCAAAACGTATAACATAGCTTTATTAAAAATACCACTCACATAGTTCTTGGGACGCCGGGATCAAAGCAAAGGTCCAAGTCCTACAAACACATGGCAAAGTCTATTGAATGCACTCTTAAAAACAAGCTTCACATGCATGCAAATGATCTAGGGAAAACATGCTGGAAACATCTAGGGAAAACATGTTAGAAATGACCTAGGCAAAACATGCTAGAAATGACCTAGGCAAAACATGTTGGAAATGACCTAGGCAAAACATGTTGGGTACCAACCAGGTCCTGGAATGGATGCACAGAAATGATCTAGGCAAAAGTGACCTAGCTGAGTGAACTCAGGAGGTCTTGGCCGAGGTCCCACACCTCTTGGCCGAGGTGTGGTTACCTAGGCTTCGGGGTGCAGCTGCCTGCCGAGGTGTGCATGCAAGATAGATTAAGGTTCAAGTGATCATGCAAGGTAGGCCAAGGTAAGATACGATGCTTGGCCTAGGTGTGTGATCTAGGCAAGAGTGGTCTCGGTGATCACACCTAGGGAAAAGAAGTCTGGAAATCTGGGTTTCCTCTTTGAAGAACATGAAGAACATGAACATGAAGAACATGAAGAACATGAATGCTAAAATCATAACTTGTTATTACAAAATCTGGGATTTCATGCTATGAGTTCGAAAACATGGACCTTGGTACCCATACTTGAAGATCATATGAAAACAAACATGAAAACATGGACCTTGGTGCAAACTCTTGGATCAAAACATGACTTTTCTTGAAGAACACATGAATACCACTTTCTCTTTCTAAAACCGAACTTTGAATCAATGCATGGCTTACAAATCGTATTCAATCATGCAATGCAATAACATGATCATAAGGAACAACATGAGCAAATCAAGAATCTAACCTTAGAACACGGATCTAACGGTTCGATCTCTAGGAATCAAGCTTGGAAATCTACCTCTCTCTAGAACTCCTCTTCCTCTTCCTAGAGCTTCTCCTCTTCAAAAACAAGGGTATAACAAATGATAGGTTTCTCTCTCTACGGTTGACTTAACACTGTTGGGACACGTGGCAACGGCTGGTTGGTCCTCCTCAAAAAGGTGACTGATTGACAAGAAGTGACTATGACAAAGCGTACTCAACAAGCTAGACGACAAGGCAGGTCGGCAAGCAATGACTCTCACTAAGGACATAGGCTTCGGCAACTCAGGTCTCAATGACCTCGGCTAGGAAGGATAACACTGCCAAGTGCGGCCACACCTCGGCCTAGATGTGCCACACCTCGGTCTAGGTCATTCCACTCCCAGAACAAGATCACTAGGTACAAGGACTAAGGATCTAGGATGCCTAGATGATAACATCTCGGCCTAGATGATGCATCTCGGCCAATATGCCTAGGTGATGGTGGAGGTCAACCAAAGTGGTTCTAGGATGGTCCTAGGCTTAAGATGACCTCGGCTTGACATGACCTAGGCTTGACATGACCTAGGCTTGGCATGACCTAGGCTTGGCATGGCCTAGGCTTGACATGACTTAGGCTTGACATGACTTAGGCTTGAGATAGCAAGGAAGGAACAAAGCATGCATACAACACTTAGGCAATTCACATAAGCACGAAACAAGACAGGGACCTTCACTTAGGAAGAAACAAGTCAAAGTCTACAAATGCAAGCTTAACAAGATGAAATCATGCAAATGCACATGAACATGACCAAGATATGAATGTGGGTTATTACATTTATAGGCTCAAAAAGGCTTTTATACGGACTTAAGCAAGCTCCACGAGCTTGGTATAGTCATATAGAGTCTTACTTTATGAAGAAAGGTTTTGAAAGATGTCATTATGAACACACCTTGTTCACAAAGACATCAAAGGAAGGTAAAATTCTAATTGTGAGCCTATATGTCGATGATCTCATTTTTACTGGAAATGATGAATATATGTTTGCTGAATTTAAGAATTCAATGATGCTTGAGTTTGACATGACTGATCTTGGGAAGATGAGATACTTTCTTGGTATAGAAATTATGCAAAGGTCTAATGGGATATTTATTAGCCAAAGGAAATATGCTTTGGAAGTTCTGGAGAGATTTGGAATGAATAAAAGCAATCCGGTTCTTAATCCTATTGTTCCAGGTTGCAAACTGATAAGAGATGAAGATGGAGTAAAAGTGGACAACACTTTGTACAAACAGGTTGTAGGAAGTCTCATGTATTTGATTGCTACTCGACCGGACTTGAGGTTTGTGGTGAGTCTTATTAGCAGGTATATGAGTAGTCCTACTGAGCTTCATATGCAGGCAGCAAAGAGAGCCTTGAGGTATCTAAAAGGAACAGTCAATTTTGGGGTGTTCTACAAAAAGGGATGAAATGGAGAATTACTGGTATACACAGACAGTGATTATGCAGGAGATCAAGATGACAGGAAAAGTACTTCAGGCTATGTTTTCTTGTTCAGTTCAGGGGTAATATCGTGGTCATCAAAGAAGCAGCCGATTGTAACTCTATCCACCACAGAGGCAGAATTTGTTGCTGCTTCTTCTTGTGCATGTCAGGTAGTATGGTTGCAAAGAATTATGGAGGTGCTTGGTAAAAAGCAAAATATGCCTACAATTGTTCACTGTGATAGTAGCTCAGCCATTAAACTTGCGAAGAATCCAGTAATGCATGGACGTAGCAAGCATATAGACGTCCAGTTTCATTTTCTTCGTGAACTTACAAAGGCAGGAACTGTGGAGATAGTGCATTGCAACAGTCAAGATCAAGCTGCAGATGTGATGACAAAACCTCTCAAGTTGGATGCATTCTTGAAGCTGCGAAGTATGCTAGGTGTTTGTCCAGAACCATGTATAAACTGACTGCAAGCTGCACTCAGTTTAAGGGAGAAATTGTTGGGCTAGTTACTATTTGTTTCAATAAATCCCTATTGTTTAAGGATATGCTATGTTGACTTGGTATTTAGTCTGTTACCAAGTATTTACAGTGGTTATAAAACGTGTGCTGTTTTTCTGCTTTTTGGTTACTCTTTGTAAAGCTATTATATATAGCTATCTGCTTCATTCTATGGAATAAGGTTGAACTCTCTCAAATACTGGTTTTGTTTAAGCTCTTGTTTCTAATACCTTTCCTCCAAAACATTTCTTTGAAACAATCTTAACCTTTGATCAAGAGTTGATAAGCCCGTTCTAGCAATTTTAAGGGGTTGTGGTATTGATGTCCAGCGGGTGTGCCCACGCTGTGTGGCGTCGGACGAAATGCTTGAACACAAGTGCTTTCAATGCCCTTTTTCCAAGACCATTTGGCAAGCTTCTTCAGTCTTGATTTTGATGCAGGTGAGGCAATGTTAGTCGGGGAATGGATAAAATTTTGGTTCAAGCAAGCTCCGGACGAGGATGCAATAATTGAGTCTGTCAAAATCCTTTGGGGCATTTGGTTGCATAGAAACAAGGCAGTACACGAACAGATTGTGGACAGTCCATCACAATTAATCATTTGGAATGGTCGGCTATTAGGCTCAGTTTGACAATTCATACCACCAAGAGTGGATGGCCGAAATCAAGCAAATGTAATAGATAATTGTTATGTTGTTATTAATAATTTATCTTAGTGTCCAGATAGGTGTTTTGACACGACAGTTTTCTTTTTTGGCATCATCAGCAATTGGCGGAAACTCAAGCGTGTTTTGAAGCAATTTACTGGTATGTACAAAGTCAAGTGAAGGCTGTCACCTTGCTTACTGATTGTGTACAATTACCCCAACATGAAGAAGCTGCTAATTAACTCTTTTGATTTCATTTGTATTACTAGGGTACCTTGACACATGGTAATGTTGGAGCAGTTTCTCAAAGAAACTGTTAATTTTGGGTTGTGCTATTGTATAATTATGGTTTCTATCTAACGCATTTTACTCTTCCCCAAAAAAAAAATAAAAAGAGTTTTAACACACTTAAAAAGCAAGGCCATATTTATTTGAGTAGACATTATTTTTAAAATGTAATTAATAATCCAACAAAATACTTAATCTAATATTTGACTTGTAAAATTAAAAATCTTGACATACAATCCCGCATATGGCTATTGAATCTCAAAAAGATGATAAGATACAAAATAGAGGGAACTAAAGACAGATTCAGACTAATAAATTAAATTACAAAATTAATAAGATTTTATCAAATTGTTCATCATAATCCCAACTTGAGTTAACCCAAAAATGAAATAAGACAAATAATTCAAAGAGATTAATAATCACAAGATTAACTGTTGTTGGTCTTATACTAATCTCATTTAATTCAATACACCAAAACAAAGATCCACTTCAGGTATTAACTAATAATAGCTTAACCAGTAAAACAAATCGAAAAGTAGAGTGAGTAAATATTATCTAGGAAGAAGAACTCTTTCCTAAACAATTAGTAAATTCATACTAAACCCCATTAAAGCATACATACATTCAATGCTAATGTGCAATGCAATTGTTAGTATAACGTCTTAGAACCATTTTTCTCCAAATAAAATCCAAAAATATTTCTATTAGACTCAAATCTTTTTCCTCCTATGGGTCTAGAAGCCACATATCCTTTAAAACCTCCATCTCCGGAACCAACTTGGATGGCAAAGTAGCTTCAAATACTAAGGCTACATCTCGTAACATTCGTATATGGTCTGGAAAGACAGACTCCCAAAGTCGTTGTATGTCCTCTTCATACTGGATATCCTACAACAAAACATTCAAACAAATATATAATTATTTCATGTCAAATTTTATTAGTAACTACAAACAAAATAAACTGAATATACCGGATCATGCAAAGCTTGTTTTAACTTTCCAAAGTGAGCAAAAGACTTCCTAATTAGAGCCAAACAAGCCCTCGATGATAATTCATCCACTGAAACCACTGAAAGTACTTGTCCGAAGAACTTTCTTGGACGATTCAAGGCTTCAAATGCATCAATATGGGCTTTGATTTTTGATAACTTGCTGTGATTTTGAATAATCAATTCCCAGGATTGTCCGAACATCATTGGTCTGAAAATCCTTCTTGGTGTATCTTTCGCCAAGTCCCACACATCGCATGTCAAAGATCTCCTCATTTCTAACGTCCAAAATAATGGAAACGTATGCAAGTTGTCAAAGAAACTGCAGAGAAAAAAAAAAAAAAGGTTTGTGTAAATATAAATATAAACATATCCGTATACATTTCTGATATGTTACTTGGAACATGGATTGTTCCACTATGCAGAAGAATGGGAATGCAGTATGTCACATGCTCCAATTTATAATATGATAAGAGTACGCTTCATGTGGGAAAAAGTGTCATTTGGCACCATTTTAGACATCCATTTAAAAGGGTTCCTTTCTTTCTAATTTCCAAAGATTGGACGGCGATTTGTAATGTGTAAGGATAAGGTTTTCTGCGTCTTTTTCCTTTTGGGCATTTTGTTTGCTTCCCCTGTATAGAACTCCTAATCCTGTTTTTGTATTTATTTATTTTTTAATCAATATATATCCTGTTTTTGTATTTATTTATTTTTTAATCAACATATATCCTACTCTGTTGCTTATAAAACAAAAAACATATACAAGTACGAGACAGGTGTTTGAAACTAAATTGCTTACTTTTTGTATCCGTTGCTAAGACCCTTCAAAAATGATTCCATATCCCCTATTTTGTAAGCATATCCACAAGCCGCATTCATATCCCTCACCAGTAATTCTAACTCTTTCCAATTCGAGTTGCCACCTTGAGATACTATTACAAACAAATATTTTAGTCAAAAAAAAAAAACAGTACAAGTAACTCCAAATTAATTTTTGGTTAAAAAAGTACTTTACCTCTAACACTATAATCAATCACTGTAATATGACAATAAGCTCCACCCGAAATGAAAATATTTTGTATGGTAAGATTGCCCTTCACTTCGAGCTTTAGCAAATGCCGAAAAATTCGCAGCAATTCACTACATTTATAATACAATAAAAATATATTTAAGAAATAATATTATCATTATTGAAGATATAAAATTGTAGAACTTACATTAAAACCTGTTGATACATTTCAGAAATTAGATGATCCCTGAAAAACAATTGCTTGTTCTCTTTCATGAACTCTCCTAAACTCTTCCCCAATTTCTCGAAAGCTAAAAAATAACCACTTTGACCATCAACCTGAAATAATTTGTAACTAAAAAGTCAAAATGTCCATCTTGGTTTCATAAGATTCCGGTTTATCAGCTAGTTCAATTTTAGAGAATTTGAGTGTGAAATAACTCAATAGTCAATAGTCAATAGTCACAGTCATCTTGCAGGAAACAGGCTCATGGGTTCATTATGTTCTTTTTTATTATATTTCTTTGGGGTCTCTTCCGGTGGTTCTATTCTGGCAGAAAATGATGTAGATTCTCCAACTTTCTTACATTTGGTTTGAAAGCTTGGAAACAAGCATGCATATTTTATTTGTTTAGATTTTTTTTAACTTCCTGCTTTGTATTTTTAATCTAAAATTTTTTTGATAGATAAAATACTTTCATAAAAACCAAAAAGCATCAAGGAGCTAAAGAATACACAAGCAAAAGCCCCAAAAAGGAGCACCTCAACTAAACACTTCATCTATAAAATCTAAAAAAGAGAACACAAATCTGGATCCACCTACCCAAACACCCATCCACACTTCAATCTATAAGATTGTGCAACCATTTTTGCAGATTTTACTTCGACTTCAGCATGGCTTAAATTGGAGAAGGAGTTATCAATTCCCATCTTGTGGACTTGTCTTCGCTTCTTGGAGACAAGTTCTCTTGGAATTAATGTGGCCACTGGTAAGTGAGCAAAAAGAAAATTGGTTCTCTAAAACTTTACCAGAGAGCAGTACAAGAACCTAAATGGTTAAAGGTTTGTGATCAAGAAGAAATAATTTTTTTTTAAAAAAATTATTGGCAAAATAAAATAATTTTTTTCATAATGAGAAACCATTACCCTTAAACCAAACTATATTCTAAATCATACATTTATATTAACCATTTAATGACAAAAATATTGTATAGATTTAACTAGAAGGCTGTAATTAATTAAAAAATAAACAAAAATCTCCAAAATAAAAAACAAGAAGAAAATAAACAACTAGAAGGAAGAGGGAGAACCTGAAAAATTGGGGAGATGTTGGCAAAGTTGGGGTGCCAATTCTCCCTTAAAGCCTTCACTATCTTCTTTGGTTCTTCATCCGATGGAAACTTTTTGAGGTGAAATGGCGTTTTCTCATTGAAATACACCTCTGTAGCCTGAGAAATGTCACCTTTAATCCAAATCGTACCTCCGAAGCTTGCCTTCAAAAAAAAAAAAACAACAACAATGGTGGATAGAGATAAAATTACTCATGGAACAATAATAATAATAAAAAGACATATCAATGTACATAAAACTCACCCGGTAAGTTTGCATGATTCTCGACTTTAGTTCAGTGGGTTGGGTTTATTTAAACCTAACAGAATAAGAAATTAGGAAGCAATAGTTAGTTATGATTCTCAAACAGAAATGGAAGCCTAACTCGAAACCCTAGTTGTCTTGCTAGGAAGCACGGGTGCGGGTGCGGGTTCGATACGGGTACGCCGATACAGAAAATTTAAAATTAAAAAAAAAAGTAGGGCACAGGTATGGCAATTTTTTTTTAAAAAAAATTTATAGCTAAACTTCCAACACACCAATTAAAGTTCAATAACAAAATTAAAAACAGAAATTACAAAAAAAAAAGAAAAGAAAGAGTAAGGCTAAGTTTGGCATCTTCAAAAGAAAAAAAAAAAAATCAAAAAATCACAGTTCTATCTAAGTCACATCCCTCCTCTACTACATCACTTCAAACCCCAATCCATAATTTACAAAAAGTAAAAAAGTACATCCCAACACCCCTTAAATCATATGAGCTGTTTTAATGTCATTATTACATAGAAATATAATAGAAGAAATTAGAAAAGAGAGTTTAATGTCAAAAACACGCTAAACAAAAATAAAAGATAACCCTAATGAAACTATAATATGATAACGCTATACTTCCTGATGAAGTCATATTCCTATAATATAACTATTAACAAAATAATTTGTGAATTTTTTCACTTCATTCCAGTATATAACTTTTCAAATATTTAAATAACAATTTGGACAGATCTAATATATTGCATATATTGAATAAAATATATATATTCAAGTGACAAGTATCATATTGCATTTATATATATGACATATATCAGGAAAAAAAAAAATAATAATCTGGAGAGATCTTAGATCAAAAACCTGGACATATATCAGAAAAAAGAAAGAATAAAAAAAAGAGAATTCAAGAAAAAGGAGAAGAAGAAGAAGAAGAAGAAGAAGAAGAAGAAGAAGAAGAAGAAGAAGAAGGATCAAAGAAAGAGAGAATCAAAGAGAAGAGAAGAATCGATCGTTTGCTGCGAAGAAACAGCACAAAAATATGAAAGGAAGAGATGAAGAATCGAAGAAGAAGAGGGGGAAGAATCGAAGATGAACTTGCCTCTTCAATCACACCTTCGAAGGAGAGAATCAATCAGCAGCACCTTCGATTAAACCTTTCAATCGCACCTTCGAAGTGTTCTTCAGACTCTCTTGGGAGTATTTCTGGAAGGAGATGATCGAATAGACATGGAACCCTAGCACCTTCGAAGTTCTTCAGTCTTGGAGTATTTCGGAAGGAGATACTGGAAGGAGATGAGATGATCGAATGATATAGAATAATAGAACCCTAAGTTTGTTTGGGTTCATGTTTTATATTTGGGTTCATGTTTTATTTATTACAAAGGCCCCATTTGTTAAGTGGGTCGAGGCTAAAATAGTCACAAAAGACAAAATAAGTTATTTTAGTCTCAAAAAAATAAAACATCACATCTAATTCATAATCATTACACTCTTCTCTCACAAAAAAATTTAAAAAAGTCAAAAAGTCAAAAAGTCCTTTCCAAACTAAGTTTTTAAGCCCAGGTTAAAATAGTCAAAAAAGCCAAAATGCCAAAAAACCAACCCGCTTCCCAAACCCACCCAAAAGAACTCCAGATTTTTAAAGTTTTTTAAAATAGACATAAAAAATTGCTCCAATACTCTTTAATTTATAAAAAAATCTCTTTTTTTATCCTAGAGTATCCATGGCGTACCCATTACTATACTGTCCGTATAAAACGTACCCCGTGCGTTTTTGGCATGCTCGATACACGTGCAATCGTACCGGTACGCGTATCCACATTCGCACTTGATAAGTACCCGGTACTTATACGGTAACATTTTTTGACTACTCACGCTTCATGGTTGTCTTGAGAGTGAGATAGAGCTCTATTTTCGAGAAAAGACAAAGGTTGTGAAAGAGAAAAAGCAATTATTTACCGTTTTAGAGGAAAAAGAGAAAAGAGAGTAGCGTGAGTGCCAGCTCATTCGGGGGGTCTTTGTGCGAATTGAACATTTTTCTTAGAATAAAATAAAACAAGACAAGAAAGAACTTAGGTAGCGTTTAACAGAGTTGTAAAATTATAATTTGAGTGTGAAGTTATATTTTAAATTTATAAATTTTTGAATTATGATTTAAAAAGATAAAATTTATTTGGTTATGAGTTTTAAATTTTTAAAATGAATTTTTAAATTAGACAAGTTGTTTTATTCAAAAACTTATAACTCATAACCAAACACACAGCTCAAAATTATATTCAAAACTTATAATCAAACTTTTTTTAAAATTTAATTCAAAAAAATAATTTTTGATAACAATAATTTTTTTATTTAAAAAATTTGAAAAAATTCTGAAAATATTTTTTTGTGTAAAATATAAAAAAATATATATTATTTTTTGTTAAAAAAAAAATCAAACACAACTTCTCAATTATTTTTTTTTCAAATAATAGGTGCCAAAAAAAAAAAAAAAAAAAAAAATTGTTCCAGTCAACCGGCCAAATGTCCGGGAGAATGACCGGGTAAACCTAATTCGCTCTTTTCAAAATTTAAAATTCAAAAAACTCTCTACACTTCAAACATAATCTAAAATAAGTTTTATTAGAATTAATTTTTAAAAACTTAAACCAAACAAAACATTGAAAAATGCACTGGAATCATGTTTTCAGAGTTGCTCTAAACACTACCTGAGTTTTTAAATTATGTTTTCATCCTGTAAAGGTTTAGTTGATCTTGCGAATGCCATGTATGTTGACAAGATGCAGGGAATTTCCAATTCTTTGGATCTTGCAACCTGTTTAGTATTGTCACTATTTATTTAAATTTTTGCGATAAAATTATGTTGTAATATGTTAATCAAATCAAATCTCAATGCACATTTTCCCCCCTTCTAAAATGACTTAGTTGTGGAAGTTAGTTTGATTGACCTAGATTTACTAGAGATATTCAATTATGAACAATTAATGTAATCCTATTTTTTAGATAAGTAGAAAATCCTGCAGACTTTAGGTCAGATCTTAGTTTAGCCAAAGTAAGGAAACATGACTCAACGTTGTCGTGATTTTTTTTATTATTTTTTTTGTTGATTGGCGCAACACAAATTGATGTGTGCGTTATTATGAGTGGCATGCTAAGTGTTGTTGATTGACAAATTTGGAGTTGTCTCAATAGATCTACATGGGATCTTGACTATTGAGTTGTGCAGATTGAGTTTGCAGTTTGATTCTTAATAATGTTGCATCATTGGATGAAGCGACATCGAAGAATCACACCATCCAAGATATACGAGCTTAAGTGAGTTAGTCATTAAGTGTAAGATGCTACAACTTTTATATTGCAATCCCAAGTGCAAGATGTCGCGAAGTAATATAACTTGGTGAGTCCAAGGTCGAATCCACATGGACTGGTTTGTTCAAAATAATTACCGAACACTAAAATTAAATAAAGAAAAATATGATTTTGAATTTTTGAAATGATTGGATAATCTGAGAAAAATAATTAGCCAAAAGATAAAATAAGATGACTATGAAAAAAAAGTTGCTAAGGTATCAAGGATCCTCCACCAAAGTTTTCTTTAAAATATTTTAGATTCAATTTGTATAACTCAATTGAGACATACACAAAGGGTATTATAAATTGGAAGATAAAAAAGGTTATTTCATATAAAAACTAATTTCGAAAGATTGATAATCTTCACTGATTGATTACACTATAAAAATCTAGTTATTTGATTCGCAGGGAATATCAAGCTTCTACCGTGCCTAGAGCTTACAATAGAACAAAATATTATACAGAACAAAAACTTTTCCCAAATAAATAAACCAACCAATCAAAATAATCTTAACATTAAAAATCATAAAATATTTATAAAGAAACTATTGAAGATTCACCTCTAACCTTAGCAAGGAAAATCAGAATACCATGGAAATGAAATAAAATTATCTGTATTGATGAAATAGTGTTTTTTTACAATCTCTTCAATTCCTCCCCGAACTCACAAATCCAACCTACATTTATAACTTTTCCGAACCTTGTAAACACTCAATCTGAAAAGTAGACTAAAACATACTACAACACAATTCAAATTAAAACTCTATAGCCTCTATGGCAATAGAAATTTGTAGATTTGAAATTGATTCTTCTCTTCTTCAATTCTCTAGCTCCTTCGAGAATCATCGTAGAAATTTCCAAAAATTCAATCAAAATGAATTCTTCCAATAAGATCTCTGAAAAAGCTCCAGTGTTCTACAAAATGTTGACAAAATTGTTCAGGAGTGTAGAGCTGGCAAGTTTAGCCCATGTCCATAAACCCGCCCAATAACCTATCTAAAACCCTTTCTTTTTTTTTTATCGCCAAAAAAACCTTTATTGATGAACAAATAACTTATTACATCAAGAAATGAAGGAAAAAGAGAATGGGTGCAAAGAGCATCATAGTGAGACATATCAATCTCAACTAGGTTGGCACCAATATGACCACCCTATCACTTGCTAGCACACCATCAAGAGTCCAATTAGAAAATGGTTTGTAATTGGGTTGGTTTCATTCTGCCGCATAAAAAATGGGTTAAGTCAATTTGGACACAGGTGCCCAATGGGTCTTGCTAAAAAACAAAAGGCAAAGCTTTCCATTCCTTGAACTGGTGACTTTATGCATGGTCACAATTTGTCCAATGCTTTGTTTGGCTACACAATCAATAATGAAATTTGATACAAAAAATAATAATATAAACTTAGAATAAATATTTAGATAAGTAATTCAGAAAAACACATTTATAATCACAATTATTTTAAATGGGCCCACATTATTTAATTTTAAATTTATATCATACAATTTTGAAATATTTTTTTCATGGTCTATAATAATAATAATAATCGATCTTTTACACTTTATCATTTTTAATAAGAAAAACATAAATTACAACTTAAAAATGTCAACAATTATACAAATTTAAAAATATCACCACTTCCTTTAAATGAAATTCTATTTTTTTTTTCCATAGTTATTTGAATTGGTTTGTTTTGATGGTAAAAAATCAGAATATTTAAAAAGGCTGAGTTTCTCTTATATTGGAATCTCAACATGAGAGAACTTGAGAGATTTGTGAAGCCCACCATACGTCCTAAGAGGCAAATTTAGGCTGAACTGATGGGCCAAGTTAGTTTGGGCTTGAGCTAAACTTGGAGACTGCATGTCTAGGTTAGAACGGCTTGAAGTGGATCAAGCTGAGATACTAGCTCGGTCGAATTAGAGTCATGTACTTGACCGAGCTTCTGTTTGGATGGAATTTGTCTTTCATAAATTAGGTTTAACCGATCGTGGGAGCAACTGAGCTGCAGAGTTCAATTGAGCATTTATCATGGGCATTCGATAGGACTGAGCAAATAGGGCGGTTCCAAAAGAAGATCGCAACACCACACTAAAGGTAGCTTGGCAGTGATCGATACATGGCGCAATCAAGAGTTATGGGGAAGATCCTACCATCCGTATGTGTCAATCCCGTTAAGCTGTTTTGTCAATGTTGTTTGCCTACATTGTCGCATACATACGTGTAAGACAAAGAGAAGGTAGTATGTCCACGTGTCCAGGAAAGGACAAGCAGAGTTGTGTGCGCAACAACTATATAAACTGTGCGGCGCCTCTATACAACAAGTCTAGAATTTTGGCTATCAGAGCTATCTTTATTTTGTCTCTTTTGGCTCTATCATCTTCTCCAAGTGTATTAACTTGACCGTCGGAGGGGTTTTCCGACAACACACTCGCCGGATAGCTTACCGTCGCTTTGTTCTCAAGTTATACGATGTCACTCAGAGTAACGCGGAGCTTGGACCCAAGGTGTACTATAACGCCCTCGAAATAATACATAAAACCCAATACTTTAGACATGCATTGATATAAGAGAAATCACCCATTTCTATTCATCAGAGTAGTTCCTACAATGATATTACATGTTAACAACAAAAGCAAATGCCCTACGGGCTTACAGTTTTCCAAGTCAACACTTGGTTACACAAAAGAAGAGTACTAACTCTATACAAAATAAGCCCTTGGCTTGATATACATGTAATACAATCAAAATAATCAAAAAGAGTCTTCAACTCTCATCATCATCCAAGCTATGTCCTTGGAGGTGGCTTGCTACCTGTACCTGAAAATAATGTCCCATATAGGGTGAACCAACGCCTAGTAAAAATATGCTAAATACAATATGAGCAATAACTAAGACATTAGCAATTGATAAATGTTCAATTTCCATAAATCAATTCATAACCCATTTCTATTTCATGACCACTGTGTTCATGTTTCATTTCATTTTCCATTTCTTATCAATTTCACAATTTACATCAACGGCTCAAAACCTGGCCAACCACTTATATGAGACAGTGACTCATATTAAATGTTTCTCATTTTACAATAGATAAGCATACTAGCTATATCAACATCTCAACAGATAAGCATACAAGCTGTATCCACATTTCAACAGATAAGCATATTAGTTATATCAACACTTCCAAAGATAAGCATATAAGTTGTATCAACACTTCCATAAATAAGCATATAAGCTATATCAACACGTTAACTGACAAGCATATGAGCTGTATCAGTGGAGTCCATCCCCTATCTCTTCTCAAACAACATCCGGTTTAGAGGTCCATCCCCTATCTTTCCCTAAACCGTGGAGTACATCCCCTATCTCCTCCCACAAATACAACGTATATACACATAAGTCATATACTCAATCAATCAATACATAACGTTAATGTATTCTATCAACCGTCATACTTTATGACACATCCAATTGATTAGTTTTAGTTTGCCTAATGATCATGCATTGTCTACAACAATCAAAACTACCCTCCAGCGGTAGCCCAAGCAATTATTTATAAACAGATAATAAAAGCTCCAACAGATAAAATATCAATGTTTTCAGAAACAAGCGATTAATAAATCCAACTCCACCATTCTACCATATAATGAGCCAATTTCATTATTTCCAACTCAATTCCAAATATCAACACATTTCCCAAATTAATTATACCAATTAATTTATACAACAAATTAGGGTTTTCTACCCATTTTCTAATATTAACCCAATGGTTCATATATCAACAACCAACAACAATATGATTATTTTGAAACCCAAAATACAAATTTTAGAATCAAAATAACAAGCCCTCTTTTAACATTTTGAAACCCTAGATCCCAAAATCAAACCATTTAACAAAATGCTCAAAAATCTAGGTCAAAACCCATAGTTGTAAGTAGGAATCCCTACCTCAAATTCGGAGCCCAAGAGAAAAAGATGACGAAACTCGAAGTGCTCCAAAACTCAATATTCTTGGATCGAAACGTAGCCCTCAACGATCAACACAACTTTTGTAAAGGCCAAAGGTGAGAAAATAACCCCTACTAGATCAAACCCTAGAGAGAAGGGAGTTTCTAGAGAGAGAGGCTCTCAAAATATCTTTTTAGAAAGTAAGAGAGAGAGAGAGAGGAAGTGTAAAAAGTGATTCAAAAATGCCTAGCTGCCCTCTGTTATACGACATTCCCGCTCAAGCGGAGAACAAGACGCTCAAGCGTCAAGAACAAAAAATATGGTCCGCTCGAGCGCAAGAAGTCCCGCTCGAGCACCAAGACACAAGAATAAAGTACATCCGCTTGAGCATAGATTTCCCCCTCCCAGAACTTACACCAAGAATGTACTACCCGCTCGAGCGTCAACAAGTCCGCTCGAGCGCTACCCGCTCGAGCACAAGAAATCTACTCGAGCGTAGAAATCACCCCTGCAGAAGTTTTGCAGAGCACGAAAATATTGGAAGTGTGCAAAAGCCGCTCGAGCACAAGAAGGCCTGCTCGAGCGTACAACTGAAGGCCAATCTCTGCTCGAGCGCAGAATTACCCGCTCGAGTGTAACACCAAAAACCTGGGCAACTAGATTTGGTTCCTAAGCTCAACCAACCTATTTCAAACCTGTCCAACACAACCCAAGACTCAAATACAAAGAGTGAATGATGTAAACAAGGTATACACAACAACTAACTCCATGGAACCTAAGTCCGGATACAATAATTAAAGAAAAGGGAAACCGAGATCGCTATAAGTACGGAGAGTGACGAATAAAAGTGTATAGACCAAAGTGGGATTTGAGTAAAAGTGTAGGGGTTGACTGTCACGATTTCATGTGTAGGGACCCAAGTGGGATTTAACCAGAATTGTAGGGGGTTGACTCTCATGATTTCATGTGTAGGAGCCAAAGTGAGATTTGGTGCAAAGTGTAGGGGTGTAAAGTGTAATTTACCTAAAAAGTTTTCATAAAAATGCGTAAGTTTGTTTCTAAAAATTTAGAACAATACAAAAATGTGTAAGTGAACACAATTACGAGTAAGTCCTTGGAGAAAAACTTCGATTTTACAAAAATGCGTAAGTTTTTACCACTCACGCAAGTGATTTCAGAGAAATACGTAAACTTTCACAATAATGCGTAAGTTGTTCCCAAAAATTTAGAACATAAAAATGCGTAGTTTTCACAAGTCATGTAAGTGATTTCACAAAAATGCATAAGTAAACACAAATATGAGTAAGTCCTTAGACAAAACTTGAATTTCACAAAATGCGTAAGTTTATTCTAAAAAATTTAAAATAACACAAAAATGTGTAAGTTTTCACAAGTCACATAAGTGAACACAAATACTAGTAACTGCTTTGGAGAAAACTTGGATTACACAAAATGCGTAAGTTTTCATAACTCATGTAAGTGATTTTCACAAAAATGCGTAAATTAACACAAAATTTACGTTTGTTCTCCAAAATTTAGAACAACACAAAAACACGTAAATTTTCACAGATCACATAAGTGATTTCACAAAAATGCTTAAGTTAACACAAATATGAGTAAGTCCTTGGAGAAAATTTTGATTTTACAAAAATGCATAAGTTTTCATGACTCACGTAAGTGATTTCATAAAAATACGTACATTAACACAAAATTCACATAAGTTTGTTCCAAAAAATTTGGAACAATAGAAAAGTGCATAAATTTTCACAAATCACTTAAATGATCGCACAAGAGTGCATAAGTGAACACAAATACAAGTTCTCAGAGAAAATTTTGATTTCACAAAAATGTGTAAGCAACACAAAATTCGCACAAGTTTGTTCCTAAAAATTTTTAATAACACAAAAATACGTAAGTTTTCACAACTAACGTAAGTGATTTCCCAAAACATACGTAACTTATCACAAATATAAGTAAGTCCTTGGAAAACACTTTTATTTCACAAAATTTCATAAGTTTACACAACTGACATAAGTGATTTTCCAAAAAAATGTGTAAGTGATCACAAATAAGAGTAAATCTTTGGAGAACACTTTTATTTCACAAAATTGCATAAGTTTTCACAAAGTCACGTAAGTTGTGTCACAAAACTCAGGGTAGTTAACTCAAAATTCGCATAAGTTTGTTTCTAAAAATTTTCAATAACACAAAAATGCATAAGTTTTTACAACTAACGTAATTGATTTCACAAAAAAATGCGTAAATGATCACAAATACGAGTAAGTCCTTGGAGAACACTTTTATTTCACAAATTTGCGTACGTTTTCCCAAAATCACGTAAGTTATGTCATAAAACTCAGGATAATTAACACAAAATGATGCGTAAGTTTGTTTCTAAAAATTTTCAACAACCAAAAATTGCATAAGTTTTTACAACTGACATAAGTGATTTCCCAAAAAATATGTAAGTGATCACAAATACGAGAAAGTCCTTAGAGAACACTTTTATTTCACAAATTTGCGTAAGTTTTTAAAAAGTCGCGTAAATTGTGTCACAAAACTCAATGTAGTTAACACAAAATTCGCGTAAGTTTATTCCTAAAATTTTTAACAACACAAAAATGCGTAAGTTTTCACAACTGACGTAAGTCATTTCACAAAAATATGTAAGTGATCACTAGTATAACTAGGTCCTTAGAGAACACTTTTATTTCACAAATTTGCTTAAGTTTTTACAAAGTCGAGTAAATTGTGTCACAAACCTCAAGGTAGTTAACACAAAATTCACATAAGTTTATTCCTAAAAATTTTCAACAATACAAAAATGCGTAAGTTTTTACAACTGACGTAAGTGATTTCACAAAAATGCGTAAGTGATCACTAATACGAGTAAATCCTTGGAGAATATTTTTATTTTACAAATTTGGGTAAGTGTGACAACCCTCACCACTGTTTACTGATAATACTACTGATTACTGCTAAACTATGACTGAGCATGATAAGTAATTGATTTGACTGAAATTCTGAACTAATTGATTGAGTATACTAGTTTAAATGCATTTCTATCTGTTTGACTGTTAATTGATCTGTTCATGTTTTAAGTTTGAACTGTAAATTGAAGGCCTTATCAGCGGCCGAATCTGAAATTGATTAGTGTTATGTGCTAATTAGAATTTATATGATTTTATGGTAAATTTAATTGAAATATGATTTGGAGTGGTTAAATTAGATTAAATAATGTTAAATTTCATTAGTTCAAGTTTATTACAATTTTGCCATTAAGTGGTCATTTCTATACACTTGTTTGGGACTTAATTGGTACATTCCATACATCATTTCATCATCCTTCTTGAGACCAAAACCGACTAGAGAGAGAGAGAGAGTTAGGAGAAAATTGGTTTCAACTAGGAATTCTTGCTTGAACTTGGAAGAATTGAAGAGAGGATTGCTTAATTGAGCTTTTAGACTTGAAATTGAGGACCCAAGGTAGAATATTTATCCTTTAGTTTATGAATTCAAGTTGGTTCTTGCATGGTTCTTGGTAATTTAGAGTTTAAAGGCATGAATTAGCTTATTATGTTGAATTGAGTAGGAATTCATGCATGCATGTTTACATTGTCGAGTTTTGAGGTTGATTTCATGGAAATCCTCACATGCATGTCCATATTCTAGCTTTGGTCCACGAGTTCAGCATGTTTTTGGAAGGATTGACTCATTTGTTCTTGTATTAGAAGCTTTGACGTTGATTAAATTCATGCATGTTGCATGTACATCATGTTCTTGAAGTTTTGCTTGGAAATGGGTTCAATTGAACTACCTTTGGGCTTTGATTTTGCAAATTGATCTTTGAAACATGTCATATTATGAGTTTTAAAGTGTTTTCCAGAAAATTAGCCCAAAATGATCAAATTTGATGCTTTAAATGTTGAGTTTCATGTTTGGAGACAAATCTGGAAATTCCAGATTTTGGATCCACGCTCGAGCGGGTGGATCCACGCTCGAGCGGGTAACTCCACGCTCGAGCGGGTAACTCCACGCTTGAGCGTACACTCTGAGTTCATGCAGTCCGCTCGAGCGGGTAAAGTAACGCTCGAGCGTGAAATGCGTGTATCCAGTACTTTGTATGTGTTTACAGTCCGCTCGAGCGAGGGAATGCACGCTTGTAGCTCGGCTTTTCGCGCCCCCTTTCGGAAGAATGAAATAGCCCGTACAGTTCGGACTCTACTTGTGTGTTTGTTCTGAATCTGATTTCACAAGTGCAATGTGAAACAGTGGAAACACAAAAAGAGTCCAAATCCGGCAGTTGGTGTTTAGAAAATCGATGTTCGAATCAAATGCCAAAAATGGACTGCTTTGCCAGATTTCAGAGTCGCCACCTAAATATTTATGGGAAATTTAGGAAACCCGTGACTCGTGCCAAAGGCCATTAGTCCGTCGTTACCAAAGTGTCTTGGTTCGGGAACTTAGGTATGAGAGGGGAAGGTCAATAATTGAACACCCCACTCACCCGATCAAAGATCGGCCTCTACTAATCATGATGTGGTTTTCATGTACAATATATGCTCTTGTTCTATATGTAACATACAAGTATAGACTAATTTCACGAAAAGTTGGAACGTTTGATTCCATGTTTGTTTTGAAATAAATGTTTTGAATATGTATCACTGAAAATGGTGATCTCATATATACATGAATCAAAGTATCCTAATTCAGGTGATTAGCCTTCATCCACAAGCATTCAAACAGGTATATCAAGGAAGCATTTAGCCTCATGGTAGTATGTTTGATATGACAGCAATCACACTTATGCAATATGCTAAAGCATAAAAACTTACCTTATGTCCGAAGCGAAGGCGAGTCAAAAGAAAGTAAACAATTAGAAAAAAAATGCATGATCCTATGTAATGCGATATGGCTAATGCAACACAGACAACATGCAAGTAATAAGCTCAGCTACTAGCATGGCATGCGAGTCAATTCAAGACATATGATAGAGCATGTATTCAAGTAAAGAGTTTGAATTTGACATTTGAATAATATGATGAGCCGAACTTTTATGCATGTAAACGAATGGATGCAAATCATGGAAAATGCTAATTTAAACATGATGTCCTTAATCTAACCATCATAAGCAGTGAAATAAAAAGGAGAAAGAATGGGGGTTGGAAGACATACAACTTATTACATATTTGTCCTCACGAAGGAGGGTCCGAATGAATTATCGCGCCTCACGCAGAGGGTTCGAATGTCCAAGTGTCCTAATAAATAATTATTACTAAACCAAATGAATAATAAATGAAAGGGGTCATCTAATTTATTACAATAATTGATGTAAGGCAAGCCTTGACACAATAAATTCGGTATAACGTCCGACCGAATTCAATTAATCATATTGGTTCTTTATGTCGGTTGTAATCCAATTTTAACCAATTTTATTAGCCTTTTTTTATTACCTTTCCATTTCTTTATCTTTTCTCCTGTTTGTGCAAAAGTGATATTTACATCCACTAAGTCTGAAATGCAATAAAGGAAAATCAGTGTATTGATTAATTGGTTAGTACTAACAAACTTGATATTTACAACATAAATCGTTGAAATAAATTAAACAGCCCCCTAAATAGTATATAATAAAGCGAGCAAAATTAAATAGCCGGGGTTACTATTCACCGTCGGAAGTACTATTCATCGCCGGGGTTACTATTCACCGCCGGAGGTACTATTCATTGCCGGGGTTACTATTCACCGCCGGAATACATTATTTAAAGTAATAAATTACAACAATTTATATACAATATTTAAATTACAGCAGATATGTAGGTGGTGCAGTGGTGCAGCCATCCCATTAAAGCGAGGAAAAAAAGTTATAATTAGGTACTATTCACCGCCGGGGTTACTATTCACCGCCGGAGGTTACTATTCACCGCCGGGATATTTATTTAAAGTAATAAATTACAACAATTTATATACAATATTGAAATTACAGCAGATATGTAGGTGGTGCGGTGGTGCAGCCATCCTATTAAAGCGATAAAAAGAAGTTATAATTAGGTACTATTCACCGCCGGGGTTACTATTCACCGCCGGAGGTGCTATTCACCGCCGGAGGTTACTATTCACCGCCGGGATATTTATTTAAAGTAATAAATTACAACAATTTATATACAATATTGAAATTACAGCAGATATGTAGGTGGTGCAGTGGTGCAGCCATCCCATTAAAGTGATAAAAAAAAAGTAATAAAACGAGATAAATAAAGTATTTAAACAAATTAGGTACTATTCACCGTCGGGGTTACTATTCACCGCCGGGATATTTATTTAAAGTAATAAATTACAACAATTTATATACAATATTTAAATTACAGCAGATATGTAGGTGGTGCAGTGGTGCAGCCATCCCATTAAAGCGATAATAAAACAAAATAAATAAAGTATTTAAACAAATTATATCACATTTTATATTAAATGAAAATTTGCGAAAACTCACCTTTTGGAGAAATAATGAATTTTCTGAGTCACAAACTTTCTTTTTGATTACTCTCAAGTCTATAGAATGTGTTCTCAATTCTCAATCCAAAATTTGAAATTATAACTTTAGTGATTGTTTTTTGAATGGTGTAATAATGAAATAGAAATAAAAATATTAAAGAAAATATTTTATTTCTTTTTCCCTCTTAATCCTTCTATTTCTATCTCTCCTGAGCCTCTCCCCCAAAATCCCTTCTGCTCCAGAATGCCTCTTGCTGAGCCTTCTCAGAATTCCTCAAACTTCTTTTTCCTTTCTTTTTTCCTCCCCCCAATCCTTCAGAGCCCCTGCCTTATATAGGCAAATTATAATATTATAATAATAATATAATAATAATAATAATATAATAATATAATATATTAATAATATATATATGCATCAGTGCGTTGAGTTGAAGTCGGGCGGTGCCGACTTATTATTATTTTTTTATTATTTTTATTTTATAATATATATAATATAATATAATATAATATAATATAATATATAATATATATAATATAATATATAAAATATATAAAATATATAATTTATACCAAAATACTAAACATATAATATACTAATATAATTTTTTATAAAATACTAAATATATAATATAATAATTTTAAACACATAAGATAATTTTTTTTTATTATTTTCTTTTATATAAAATACACCAAAAATATGAACAAACACATAAAATAATGAAAAAGTATAAAAATACTAAATTAATGAAATATTCAATATTTTAAAATCATTTGGCCATAATGGTGAATGTTGGGATTAAAGCTTTAAATTCCATTTCTTTTAATGAGAATTCTGCAAGAAACACATTCTAATTGTCATCATCGAGTAATCAAAAGAAAGCGCCCAAGTCTTAGGGCCAGTCAAAATGGGGTGTCTACAGTTGCCCCTCTTTGACAGAGCTCGAAGTCATTTCATGACGTGAGTGAATGCCAAAGCCCGAAGACGACCCTTTTGACAAGGCCGTAAGACTTGGGCAAACAAACAAATGGGCAAATGCAAGTGGTTGAACTAGAAGGTTGCCTACGTATCCCTTTGTAAGGAATCAAACCAGCGTAGTTCAGGGGCAATATGCAGAATGATATATAAAACATAACTTATGATCGTGCAATGAAATGCAAAACACAACTTATGATCATGCAATGAAATGCAAAACAAGACAGTGATGTGACACTGAATGAACGCATAAATGTTGGATGTAGTGAATGTGAGATCCAAACGCTTCGTCCGCGAGAGGAGAAAAGTGAACTTGAGATCCAAACGCATCTTACGCGTGAGGAGTATGTGAAATTGAGATCCAAACGCGTCTTACGCGAGAGGAGTATGTAAACTTGAGATCCAAACGCGTCTGCTGGGGAGGAGTATTTCAGATCCAAACGCATGACGTCTCACGCGAGAGGAGTATTTGAGATCCAAACGCGTCTGTCATACGCGAGAGGAGGAATTTGCTTTCCAAACGCGTGTTAGGCGAGAGGAGGAATTTGCTTTCCAAACGCGTGTTAGGCGAGAGGAGGAATTTTGCTTTCCAAACGCGTGTTAGGCGAGAGGAGGAATTTGCTTTCCAAACGCGTGTTAGGCGAGAGGAGGAATTTACTTTCCAAACGCGTGTTAGGCGAGAGGAGGAATTTTGCTTTCCAAACGCTTGTTAGGCGAGAGGAGGAATTTGCTTTCCAAACGCGTGTTAGGCAAGAGGAGGAATTTTGCTTTCCAAACGTGTAAGCGAGAGGAGGAATTTTGCTTTCCAAACGCGTGTTAGGCGAGAGGAGGAATTTGCTTTCCAAACGCGTGTTAGGCGAGAGGAGGAATTTGCTTTCCAAACGCGTGTTAGGCGAGAGGAGGGATTTGCTTTCCAAACGCGTGTTAAGTGAGAGGAGGAATTTGCTTTCCAAACGCGTGTTAGGCGAGAGGAGGGATTTGCTTTCCAAACGCGTGTTAGGCGAGAGGAGGGATTTGCTTTCCAAACGCGTGTTAGGCGAGAGGAGGAATTTGCTTTCCAAACGCGTGTTAGGCGAGAGGAGGAACTTTGCTTTCCAAACGCGTGTTAGGCGAGTGGAGGAATTTGCTTTCCAAACGCGTGTTAGGCGAGAGGAGGAATTTTGCTTTCCAAACGCGTGTTAGGCGAGCGGAGGAATTTGCTTTCCAAACGCGTGTTAGGCGAGAGGAGGAATTTTGCTTTCCAAACGCGTGTTAGGCGAGAGGAGGAATTTGCTTTTCCAAACGCGTGTTAGGCGAGAGGAGGAATTTTGCTTTCCAAACGCGTGTTAGGCGAGAGGAGGAATTTTGCTTTCCAAACGCGTGTTAGGCGAGAGGAGGAATTTTGCTTTCCAAATGCGTGTTAGGCGAGAGGAGGAATTTGCTTTCCAAACGCGTGTTAGGCGAGAGGAGGAATTTTGCTTTCCAAACGCGTAGGCGAGAGGAGGAATTTTGCTTTCCAAACGCGTGTTAGGCGAGAGGAGGAATTTTGCTTTCCAAACGCGTGTTAGGCGCGAGGAGGAATTTTGCTTTCCAAACGCGTGTTAGGCGAGAGGAGGAATTTGCTTTCCAAACGCGTGTTAGGCGAGAGGAGGAATTTTGCTTTCCAAACGCGTGTTAGGCGAGAGGAGGAATTTTGCTTTCCAAACGCGTGTTAGGCGAGAGGAGGAATTTTGCTTTCCAAACGCGTGTTAGGCGAGAGGAGGAATTTTGCTTTCCAAACGCGTGTTAGGCGAGAGGAGGAATTTTGCTTTCCAAACGCGTGTTAGGCGAGAGGAGGAATTTTGCTTTCCAAATGCGTGTTAGGCGAGAGGAGGAATTTGCTTTCCAAACGCGTGTTAGGCGAGAGGAGGAATTTTGCTTTCCAAACGCGTAGGCGAGAGGAGGAATTTTGCTTTCCAAACGCGTGTTAGGCGAGAGGAGGAATTTTGCTTTCCAAACGCGTGTTAGGCGAGAGGAGGAATTTTGCTTTCCAAACGCGTGTTAGGCGCGAGGAGGAATTTTGCTTTCCAAACGCGTGTTAGGCGAGAGGAGGAATTTGCTTTCCAAATGCGTGTTAGGCGAGAGGAGGAATTTTGCTTTCCAAACGCGTGTTAGGCGAGAGGAGGAATTTTGCTTTCCAAACGCGTGTTAGGCGAGAGGAGGAATTTTGCTTTCCAAACGCGTGTTAGGCGAGAGGAGGAATTTTTCTTTCCAAACGCGTGTTAGGCGAGAGGAGGAATTTTGCTTTCCAAACGCGTGTTAGGCGAGAGGAGGAATTTTTCTTTCCAAACGCGTGTTAGGCGAGAGGAGGAATTTTGCTTTCCAAACGCGTGTTAGGCGAGAGGAGGAATTTGTGGTGTAAACAGACAGGTGCACCTGCTGTTTTTAACCGATTTGCAATCCAAACGTGTCTCACACGAGTGGAAAGGGAGAAGGTTTTAACTAGGTAAACATCAAATCTAGCATCATCCATATGAAAGGAGCGAAGGTAAATTTGAAGTCCAAACGCGTCTTACGCGAATGGAAGAAGGTATGGTAGAATGATTTCTTGCTGACAAGGGATAACCTTCACAGATGCCCCTTTTCTTCCTGATCATATTCACAACTTTCCCTATTCTCCAACGGGGTGACAGACTAGGTTGGTTCAGTTTCCAGAGTTGAGGCGCATACAAGCTACCTCAACCTATGAGGCTGCCATACAGATTTCAAGCCGAGAATGCACCCCTGGATGCATCTCTGGGTATTTAAACCAGACTTTAGTCTCAGAAATCCCGAACCTTTTGCGTTCTAGGCTTTGCCATTCGAACTCTAGTTTCCACCGTCGCAGTTGGTCTCATAGGAACTCATTACAATCACAGGCAGGTGGCTATACCAGACCACCTGAAGTCGTTCGGGCACGACAAACACTAAAGGAATTACACCTTTAGAGGATTTGAGGTCTCCTAGACCTCTGAAGTCGTTTGGGCACGACAAACACCAAAGGAATTACACCTTCTGAGGATTTAAGGTCTCCTAGACCGGAAAAAGAACACTAGGCGCACCTGTTGTTTTTTAACCTGTTGAATGGGCATGGATGCCACTTTACTTCCTGATCATATTTGCAACTTTCCCTATTCTCCAACGGGGTGACAGACTAGGTTGGTTCAGTTTCCAGAGTTGAGACGTATACAAGCTACCTCAACCTATGGGGCTGCCATACAGATTTCAAGCCGAGAATGCACCCCTGGATGCACCTCTGGGTATTTAAACCAGACTTTAGTCTCGGAAATCCTGAACCTTTTGCGTTCTAGGCTTTGCCATTCGAACTTTAGTTTCCACCGTCGCAGTTGGTCTCATAGGAACTCATTGCAAACACAGGCAGGATAATACACAGATATTTACATGCAAATGTACACAGATGACAGATATATACAGATATATACGACACAGACATATACGGACCTATACACAAACATATACGGATATATACACAGATGGAGAATATTCTGCTTGGTCGACCGGGAAGATGCCGTATCGAAAAGGCATATTCCGCTTGTCGACGCCAAGACATCACCAACACGCAAAAAGAAAGAAAAATCACAAAATGGATGGACATATGCGGGGTTTCGAGCCCCTGACCTTAAGCTCGGCCTCCGAATCCTTAACCACTGAGCCGCGTCACTCTTGTGACAACACATACAAACAAATATATATATACTATACAAGACATATATACATAAAACCACAACAAACCAAAAGAAATTCTCAATGTGGGGTTCGAACCCCTGACCTCAGGCTCAACCTCTCACTCTTCAACCACTGGTCCTAACCATTGAACCCAAGCCACTCGGGTGACAGAAACAATTCAAACAAATATATATGTCTATATATAGGTGGACAAAACATAACCAAAACAAAAACAAAACAAAGAAAGACTCGATGTGGGGTTCGAACCCCTGACCTCGGACTCAGCCTTTCAATCCTTAACTCACTAGGCCAAACCACTGAACTCAAGCCACACCTGTGATTCAAATGTTCAAACCAATACCTATATTACATAGCTATACAATATATATACATATATGCATACACAACTCTCCCACGTCTCTCTCTTCTTTTGATACACGCGTTTGACACGAGGCCCAGCTTTTGCGTCAGCTGGCCGACAAAAGCAGCCCCCTCGATCGACGCTCGCCTCGACCCTCTCACTCTTTTGTCCTTCTCTCTCGTCTTCTTCTTCTCTTCAGCATCTTCCATCTTCTCCTCCATCTTCTTAACCACTCTCTTCTTCTTCTTCTTCTCCTTCTCCATCGCTCTTCCATCGTCCTCCTCCTTCTTCTTTTTCTCTTCTACTTTCTGCCATTCTTCTGTGACTCTCTTCTTTTCTGCCATTTCTGTCTTCTTTTCTCTTATACATGGCTTCATCTCGCCCCTTCTCTCTCTTTACGGATCTTACTGGTCCATCGAGCTCCTCTGGGCCAAGTGCCCCTGTTCTGACTCAACCTAGTCTTCCCACACTATCAGTTGAGGAAGTGATGGCTACTCAAACTGATATTGATGCTAACCACTTCACGCTGAAGTCGTGCATGGAGACAGTGGCGGCGGTCACCAACCTGTCTCACCGTCTCCAAAACAAGGCGTGTGAGGTGTATCAGGCCAACGCCCAACTGTCTCTCCTCCAGTGCATGTACAGAGATGCAAGGGCAGAGATTTGTGCCTTGAAGGTTGAAAACAAGGAGCTGAAGGCTGAAAACAAGGAGTTGAAAAGGCATACCACCTCTATGACCCGATTTGGGGCACCTTCGTACCTCTCCTTTGATAGCCGGCGGGGAGCCGACTCTGTCGGCGGAAGCACTGTGGTGGTTCTCGGTGGAAGTACTGGAGAAGGGCCTTCGAAGGTTGACGACAAAAAGAACGACAAAAAGCGGAAGAGCTCGGCGACGGAAGAGCCGAGTAAGTGAAGTCCGCATGTGGCCGGCATCGGCGAAGCAAAAGAAAATCCTTCCCCTTTTTTCTTTTTTTCTTTTCTTTTTTTTTTTTTTTGTATTTCTGGTTTTCTTTTTTTTGTTTTTTTGTATTTTCTGTTTTTTCTTCTTTTTGTTTTTTTAAGTTTCTGTTTTTCTTCTCTTTTTTTTTCTGTATTTTCTGTTCTGTTTTTTTTTTCTTTTTTTTTTTTACTGGTAATCTCTGTATTTTTTTGTTTTTGTTTTTGTTGTTTGGTTTTTTTTTTTCTTTTGTTTTTGGAGTCTCTGTAATCGGGGATGTCCTCCCCTGACTGTAATAAAAAGTTTCAATTTTGTATATCAATGGCGTGACTGGTACATTACTCTGAGTTTGAAAATACTTTTATGTGATGGCATTTGAGAATGATTGAAATTTGAACTCTGAATTGGACACTAATCCGTACTGACCTGAATAAAAACAAAACTGACTCAACGGAAGAAAAACGAAGCCAAAATAATCCAAACACACTTCTATACACTGACTGGTATGAATGCCCTAACTGGTATAAAATACACTAATTGGTATGACTTATATACATTGACGAGTTGACTCGAGTGAAGGAGAAGATAGAATCACTAATTCGACTATGCCCCTAATTCATTACCTTGAAAATTTTTATTTTCTTGATTTTTTGTTTTGTCAAAATGTTTTGATCAACATGAGAATTAGATTAGCATACTTATTCCATTTTCTGTTTTGAAATCACGTAAGCTGAATTGTGAGCACTGAAAATTTTTCCTTTTCAAATCCAAAGAATGGTCCAAGTTTTGCAAAAATGGAACAATTTTCGAGAAAAATTAGTCAGCTTCATTCAAATTAATCAAAACCTATTTTTGGAAATGGCCACTACTCAACTAACATAGAATCAACCATTAGGGTGCATAGCCCCAAACCAGATAATCAATGGGGATAACCGAACCGAGCCGATTTGAACCAAGCCAATCCGAAGCTGGACCGAACCGAACCGCTGAACCGAATCGAACCGAACCAAGTTGAATCGAACCAACTGAACTGAGCAGAATGAAGATACACCAATCAAACACGGGTAGGACAACCAAGTCGACTATAGATACACCAATCAAACATGGACGAGATGAATGAGTTGAAAAAGTATTGGGGCCGAACTTCAAGATAAAGCTACCTACGTATCCTCAAGATATGAATCAGGCCATCGTAGTTCCGGCCAAGGGTCACTCGGGTATTGACACTCTCTTTTTGTTTATCATCATTTCATTTTTTTCTTTTTTCTTTTTTTTCTATATATTTTTTTCATTCATTTTTTTTTTTTGTTTTTCTACTCTAACTTTTGCCTGGGTCGCCCTTTTGAGTTTTCAGCCCAGCACGCCTCTCAAGGGTTACTTTTATTTTACTTTGTCCATGTTGATTGGGTGTGAAATCTCTAGGCCATCTATCAGAACGACTGCTACACTTGACCAGTACTGAATTTGCCCCTAGTGTAGTGGATAGGAACTTGATGTCCTTCAATAATAAAATTCATTCTCTCAACTTCTGGGTTTGCCTTTCTGGGCAGTCTTCATTGGGAAACGATTCAGTTTTAATTCTTTGATCACATCCATCCTTTTGCCCCTAGTAGAAGGGCTGCTTCAAATCTTAAATCACATCCGACCTTCTTGTCCCTAGTTCAAGGGTTGTTTTCAATCTGAATCTCAGGCCCTATATAGTTTTGGCTAAGGTTCACTCGAGTATTGACACTCTCCTTTTACGCTCTAACTTTTGCCACAGCCGCCCTTTCGGGTTTTCAACCTTGCGAGCTTTTCATTTTTCTTTTTATTTTTTTATTTTATTTTTGTGCTCTAACTTTTGCCTGGGTCGCCCTTCCGGGTTTTCGGCCCAACAAGACTCTCAAGGGTGGTACCTTATTGCCCCTAGTTCAAGGGTTGTCTCCCTTTTAGGAGATGTAAGCCTCACACTTTCGCCCCTAGTTCAAGGGTTGTTTCAAATCTGGAATCACATTCGACCTTATTGCCCCTAGTGGAAGGGCTGCCTCCATTTGAATCACATCCTTGCCCCTAGTTCAAGGGCTGTTTCCATTTGAACAATATTCGACCTTATTGCCCCTAGTTGAAGGGCTGTCTTCATTTGAATCACATCATCGCCCCTAGTTCAAGGGCTGTTTCCAATTTGGCTATGCAAGCCTTACACTTTGGTTCATCATTGAATACTTCGAATAATGGTTTGAAAGCTAAGGAGCTAAGGAGGTCGGACCTTGAGTCAAGAGGGACCCTATGCTGTATAATCAATTCCAGGCATGTTTTCGTAGGACCACGCAAAAACTGTTTTTGAAATCTTTTCACAAAGTGACTAATCACTCGTACTCTTACAAAGACAAGATAGAACCAATTTGGACCAAGCCAGGATCCTTCTCAGTACCCACATTAACAAAAATGATTTTATTCATCAAGGGCTTAGTACACCTCTCTTCGTCTCAGTTGATCAAAATATGCAAATCCCAAGGAAATTCTTCCTCTTTGTTTTTATCAGAGTTTTGGAAAAAGTTTTGAAAAACTTTGGTCAATGCAATGATTTAAAGGCACAGAGAAGTAGGCAGACTCTATGGCATTTTGTTTTGTTTTTTTTGTTTTTGTTTTTGTTTTTTGGTTTATTGGAAAGAGATTATGACTCAGCAATGACAACAGACTCAAAAGAAAAAGACAAAGAAAATCTAAATAGGACATAAATGTCTAGATTTAGCACTCTTGAAATCAACAGACTTTGACTCACTAGAATGACTCGAGTCTGATCCCAACTCTACAAACTTGGTGGAATCAAACTTAGACTTAATACTTAATTTAGAACTCAGAATAAAACCATTCTCAAATTGCCAGTCAACATGTGGGTCATCCACAACATTCAAAATAAAACCCGTGTAATCAACAAGTGGTCACTCCCCAATTACAGAAATAGTTGGATATCCCACAAGTTATATTTATTTACACTGGTGGACTTGTGGGATATCGGATTTTTTTTTTTTAATATATATACTCAAAAAAACAAAAACACATTTATGAACAAAAGAAAACAAACCCCATTCCCATTATTTATTTATTTATTTATTTATTTTTGGAAAAACAACACTTACTAAAACCACACAAACAAAATGATTTGAATTTTTTTTTTTTGGTTTTTTAATTTTTTTTAATATATATACTCAAAAAACAAAAACACATTTTATATGAACAAAAGAAAACAAACCCATTCCCATTTTTTTAATTTTTTAATTTTTTTAACAAAATTTTGTTTTTGGAAAAACAACAATTACTAAAACCACACAAACAAAATGATTTGATTTTTTTTTTATTTTTTTTTAATTTTTTTATATTTGTTTTGTTTTTTTGTTTTTTTGTTTTTTGTTTTTTTTTTGCTTTTTTGAAGCCATGTTTGCAAACTAAAAAAAACAATGCGACCCCCAATCAGAATTTTAGCAGCGTTTCGACTCAAATGATTACTGATTACTGCTAACTCATACTGACACACTGAACTCAACCCCACAAATAGAAATGCCTGAACCATTGTTCAGAATTTGAGAACCTCTGTATAGATCCAATACATTGCACATAGCAAGAAAGAGAACAAACACCCCTATGGAGAGTAGGGTTATCCTGTCCTAGCTTTTTGAACTGATCTAGGGTTCACTTATTCAAACAAGTGGCTTCACAACATCCTGTACGGGTAGTATCCTGTCCTAATTTGAATGGTCACTAGAGCGTACTATATGCATTAGGTCAAATAGTCACAAAGGGTACCTCAGCAAGACTACCTAATATACCTCTCCCACCTAACACTGAAAAGTGAAAGGAGGATCAAGCGATACAGCGGTAATCCAGATCCAAGGGTTATATTCCCAACTTGACAGAGCCCATGACCGGTCAGCCTTTTGGCAAGCTTTGTAGGCAAGCCTCCGGCAAACCGTCCAGGAATAACAGATGGCAAACACAGGGACTTAGGCGCACCAATGCAAATGCAATGCAAAGAACATATAAATGTAGATAAAAATTCACATCATGAAGTTTGAGTCAAGTTCTCTAAATCCCCAGCGGAGTCGCCAGAAACTGTAGCTCGGCTTTACGCGCCCCCTTTTGGAAGAATGAAATAGCCCGTACAGTTTGGACTCCACTTGTGTGTTTGTTCTGAATCTGATTTCACAAGTGCAATGTGAAATAGTGGAAACACAAAAAGAGTCCAAATCCGGCAGTTGGTGTTTAGAAAATCGATGTTTGAATCAAATGCCAAAAATGGACTGCTTTGCCAGATTTCAGAGTCGCCACCTAAATATTTATGGGAAATTTAGGAAACCCGTGACTCGTGCCAAAGGCCATTAGTCCGTCGTTACCAAAGTGTCTTGGTTTGGGAACTTAGGTATGAGAGGGGAAGGTCAATAATTGAACACCCCACTCACCCGATCAAAGATCGGCCTCTACTAATCATGATGTGGTTTTTATGTACAATATATGCTCTTGTTCTATATGTAACATACAAGTATAGACTAATTTCACGAAAAGTTGGAACGTTTGATTCCATGTTTGTTTTGAAATAAATGTTTTGAATATGTATCACTGAAAATGGTGATCTCATACATACATGAATCAAAGTATCCTAATTCAGGTGATTAGCCTTCATCCACAGGCATTCAAACAGGTATATCAAGTAAGCATTTAGCCTCATGGTAGTATGTTTGATATGATAGCAATCACACTTATGCAATATGCTAAAGCATAAAAACTTACCTTATGTCCGAAGCGAAGGCGAGTCAAAAGAAAGTAAACAATTAGAAAAAAAATGCATGATCCTATGTAATGCGATATGGCTAATGCAACACAGACAACATGCAAGTAATAAGCTCGGCTACTAGCATGGCATGCGAGTCAATTCAAGACATATGATAGAGCATGTATTCAAGTAAAGAGTTTGAATTTGACATTTGAATAATATGATGAGCCGAACTTTTATGCATGTAAACGAATGGATGCAAATCATGGAAAATGCTAATTTAAACATGATGTCCTTAATCTAACCATCATAAGCAGTGAAATAAAAGGGAGAAAGAATGGGGGTTGGAAGACATACAACTTATTACATATTTGTCCTCACGAAGGAGGGTCCGAATGAATTACTGCGCCCTCACGCAGGAGGGTTCGAATGTCCAAGTGTCCGAATAAATAATTATTACTAAACCAAATGAATAATAAATGAAAGGGGCTGTCTAATTTATTACAATAATTGATGTAAGGCAAGCCTTGACACAATAAATTCGGTATAACGTCCGACCGAATTCAATTAATCATATTGGTTCTTTATGTCGGTTGTAATCCAATTTTAACCAATTTTATTAGCCTTTTTTTATTACCTTTCTATTTCTTTATCTTTTCTCCTGTTTGTGCAAAAGTGATATTTACATCCACTAAGTCTGAAATGCAATAAAGGAAAATCAGTGTATTGATTAATTGGTTAGTACTAACAAACTTGATATTTACAACATAAATCGTTGAAATAAATTAAACAGCCCCCTAAATAGTATATAATAAAGCGAGCAAAATTAAATAGCCGGGGTTACTATTCACCGTCGGAAGTACTATTCATCGCCGGGGTTACTATTCACCGCCGGAGGTACTATTCATTGCCGGGGTTACTATTCACCGCCGGAATACATTATTTAAAGTAATAAATTACAACAATTTATATACAATATTTAAATTACAGCAGATATGTAGGTGGTGCAGTGGTGCAGCCATCCCATTAAAGCGAGGAAAAAAAGTTATAATTAGGTACTATTCACCGTCGGAGGTTACTATTCACCGCCGGGATATTTATTTAAAGTAATAAATTACAACAATTTATATACAATATTTAAATTACAGCAGATATGTAGGTGGTGCAGTGGTGCAGCCATCCTATTAAAGCGATAAAAAGAAGTTATAATTAGGTACTATTCACCGCCGGGGTTACTATTCACCGCCGGAGGTGCTATTCACCGCCGGAGGTTACTATTCACCGCCGGCATATTTATTTAAAGTAATAAATTACAACAATTTATATACAATATTGAAATTACAGCAGATATGTAGGTGGTGCAGTGGTGCAACCATCCCATTAAAGTGATAAAAAAAAGTAATAAAACGAGATAAATAAAGTATTTAAACAAATTAGGTACTATTCACCGTCGGGGTTACTATTCACCGCCGGAGGTGCTATTCACCGCTGGAGGTGCTATTCACCACCGGAGGTTACTATTCACCGCCGGGATATTTATTTAAAGTAATAAATTACAACAATTTATATACTATATTTAAATTACAGCAGATATGTAGGTGGTGCAGTGGTGCAGCCATCCCATTAAAGCAATAATAAAACAAAATAAATAAAGTATTTAAACAAATTATATCACATTTTATATTAAATGAAAATTTGCGAAAACTCACATTTTGGAGAAATAATGAATTTTCTGAGTCACAAACTTTCTTTTTGATTACTCTCAAGTCTATAGAATGTGTTCTCAATTCTCAATCCAAAATTTGAAATTATAACTTTAGTGATTATTTTTTGAATGGTGTAATAATGAAATAGAAATAAAAATATTAAAGAAAATATTTTATTTCTTTCTCCCTCTTAATCCTTCTATTTCTATCCCTCCTGAGCCTCTCCCCCAAAATCCCTTCTGCTCCAGAATGCCTCCTGCTGAGCCTTCTCAGAATTCCTCAAACTTCTTTTTCCTTTCTTTTTCCCCCCCAATCCTTCAGAGCCCCTGCCTTATATAGGCAAATTATAATATTATAATAATAATATAATAATAATAATAATAATAATAATATAATATATTAATAATATATATATGCATCAGTGCGTTGAGTTGAAGTCGGGCGGTGCCGACTTATTATTATTATTTTATTATTTTTATTTTATAATATATAATATATATAATATAATATATAAAATATATAAAATATATAATTTATACCAAAATACTAAACATATAATATACTAATATAATTTTTTATAAAATACTAAATATATAATATAATAATTTTAAACACATAAGATAATTTTTTTTATTATTTTCTTTTATGTGAAATACACCAAAAATATGAACAAACACATAAAATAATGAAAAAGTACAAAAATACTAAATTAATGAAATATTCAATATTTTAAAATCATTTGGCCATAATGGTGAATGTTGGGATTAAAGCTTTAAATTCCATTTCTTTTAATGAGAATTCTGCGAGAAACACATTCTAATTGTCATCATCGGGTAATCAAAAGAAAGCGCCCAAGTCTTAGGGCCAGTCAAAATGGGGTGTCTACAACGCTCGAGCGAGGACTTGTGTCTCACGCTCGAAAGGTCGAAGTGCCCGTCGGCGTGAATTTCATCGTCCAAGATTTTTTCGATGCTTTCGAGCGAGGAAAGTCATGCTCGAGTGTAGCTCCTTTGTCTGCATGTCCGCTCGAGCATAGAAAGCCACGTTTGAGCGAGACCCCTGTTTTCTGAAAATTTTGAAAAGTGTTTTTAAGTGCATCTTTGCATCCATGTTTAAGGCATCTTAAGGAGGATATTGATGTAGAACCACACCGAGTCAAGTTAGGGGTTAAGTTATTAAACCCAAGTGTATAACTTAGTTTGTGTGTTCACTCTGTAACTGTAAGGTTGGCATCTGAGGACGCTCTCTAGCCTATCTGTAGCCCAGTGCTCTGTGAGTAACAATGTTGTAAAGATTTATTCAATCATGAATATTTTATGAATGATCAACTGTACTGCTTTCTGAAATGATATTTCTTACTGAATGAATGCTTGTCCTATTTGCGAACTGTATTCGTGGCATCCATAGCAATTTACTGTTACTGTACTGTACTACTACTGTCACAGAGATCTCTATCGGTTCCTATGTTTGGAACCACTACTGTTTGCTATTATGATGGCCATCAACTGACTGTTCGGTCCGTTAAGACCTACTGTACTGTTTGCTATTGGATGTACCACCTATGACTGCTATGATCGAATAACTGATATACTGTTCAATTGACTGTTTTAAATACCGAAAGGACATTCATTCCTAACCTCTTTATGCATATGTTATTCACTGGGTTTTAGCTCACTGCTCATATATATATGTAGGTGTTCAGGCACCGGACTGTCGCTAGGAGCGTCAGGCTAAGCTCTTGTTTTGTCAAGCCAACCTTTGTGCCTCACTTCGAGGTTCCAGATCTGTTCAAGCTGAGATTGCTTTTGGGGTGTCTCAGTTTCACCCTTCTGTCTCTGTTTTTGTTTCTGTTTTGTATATACGGTATAGACATGTACTGTACTATTATGGTAGGGATTTGGTCCCTAACCTGAATGCCTATATATGATGTATGTACATACTGCTTTTGTTCTGAATGTGTATATGTTATGATAGTCTTTTTCCATACAGACTGTCACAGCTCATTGGACATCTTTTATTACTGTTTTGGCTTCCACATACTACTGTATTCTTGTCTTTCTTTATTAGCGGGCCTTGGTAATCACGGATTCTTGGCGATTCTGATGCTAAACCTATAGGGGCGGGTTCGGATCATGACAGTAAGTTTTCACAAAATCACGTAAGTTGTGTCACAAAACTTAGGATAGTTAACACGAAATGATGCATAAGTTTGTTCATAAAAATTTTCAACAACACAAAAATTTGTAAATTTTCACAATTGACATAAGTGATTTCCCAAAAAATGCATAAGTGATCACAAATACTAGTAAGTCCTTGGAGAACACTTTTATTTCACAAATTTGCGTGAGTTTTTACAAAGTCGTGTAAATTGTGTCACAAAACTTAGTGTAGTTAACACAAAATTCGCGTAAGTTTGCTTCTAAAAAATTTCAACAATACAAAAATGCATAAGTTTTCACAACTAACGTAAGTGATTTCACAAAAATGCGTAGGTGATCACTAAAATGAGTAAGTCCTTGGAGAACACTTTTATTTCACAATTTTGTGTAACTTGTCACAAAGTCACGTAAGTTGTGTGTCACAAAACTCAGGGTAGTTAACACAAAATGACACATAAGTTTATTCCTACAAATTTTTAACAGCACAAAAATGCGTAAGTTTTCACAACTGACGTAAGTGATTTCACAAAAATGCGTAAGTGAAGACAAATATATCCTAGTCATTGGATAAATCTTTGATTTTACAAAAATACATATGTTTTCACAACTCACGTAAGTGATTTCACAAAAAATGCATAAATTAACACAAAAGTCGTGTAAGTTTATTCCCAAAAATTTTGAAGAACACAAAAATACATAAGTTTTCACGACTCACGTAATTGATTTCATAAAAATACATAAGTGAACACTTCTATGAGTAAGTCGTTGAAGAAATTTTTGATTTCACAAAAATATGTAAGTGAACACATTTACAAGTAAGTCGTTGGAGAAAACTTTCATTTCAAAAAAATCTATAAATTTTCACTATTCACATAAGTGATTTCACAAAATGACTACATTCACACAAAATTCGCATAAATTTGTACCCAAAAGAAATTGAATTTGACAAAATTGCGTAAGTTTTCACAAACGTCCATAAGCGATCTAAAAAAAAGCGTAAATGAACAGAATCTTGTGTAAGTCGTTTAAGAAAACTTTTAGTTCATTGAAATGCGTAAGTTTTCACAATGTCACGTAAGTGATCTAAAAAAAATGCATAAGTGAACACAAAATTCGCATATCTTATCTCATACAAATTGGCTAATTTCACAAAAATGTAAGTATTCACAAACTCACGTTAGTGATCTAACAAAATTTTCTTTGTGTAACATAAAACACTACTACAAAATCACAAATAGATAGCGGATTTTAAGTGTGATATATGTTATTTAATCACGAATTTTTTAATTTGTCAAAACTTGATCAAGGGTCATGTTCGATTACACTTTTTGACCGTCATTAAAAAATAATTTCATCACATGTTTTGACCGTGATAAAATACATTTAGATCGCGGAGTTTAAGTATGATTAATAACTAATAAAACCTAAGATTGAACTTAAATAGCCTATGATTAATAATAAGATAAGATCACAGTTATATGCATTTTTTTATCTTGGTTAGTGCATGTGATAAAAAAAAAAGTTTGACAACAAAATATGACTATCAATCACAACAAAAAAATGATTAAAATTTGAACAAAACTAATATCTAAAATATAATCAATATTATTTGTACAAAAATTACCTTTGAATCATAACACTAACCACATCTGAATAGTTAATAACCTCATATATTTCATAAATGAAAGTCGAATGTTGAAAAAATATATACAATAAAAGTTAGGGAATAAAAGGTTTTTTTACTATATACACAATAAAAATCTAATTATAATTTTTTTTAAAAAAAAAAACTTAAGGAAAACTCAAAATTCTTTAATGTTTTGTCTTCTTTGATCATATTTTGCATCTTTCCAAGCAATTTTTGACCTGAATAAAAATAACACAAATTAGTTCAGAGACAACTAAAAACATAAGAATAAACTTACTCATTTTTTCACTCATGGAAACCCATTTCAGAAAATAGAGAGTGAAATGGAAGTTTCGTTACCTACATGGAAACAGTGTGATGGTAGTGATCCAATGATCTCTTTGACGCAATGATGGTGGTCCATTAGTCTTTGGGTATCATGAATTGGTCGGTAGTCCAAACGATTCTCGTCGAGCATATGTAATCCACTGCCGGAGCCATGGAGGACGGAGAAAGAGGTAGAGACAAAAAAAAAAAAAAGGGATAAAACCCTCGATGGTTCTCTCTTTGTTCACAGAGTGTTAATGACTAGTGTAAAAATAATTGGAATCCACCCAAAAAGATTGGAAATTATTTTATATAAAAATAAGATTGGAAAAATATATACAATCACACCCATTTAAAAATTATGATTAATATATATATATATAATTATATTTATTTAGAAGGTGAGATTAAAAATAAATACTTTAAATTAATTATTCTAATTTTTTTAATTACACTTCTAATAAAAGTGAAATATTTTAAATTTCTTTTGTATGATCTTTAAACATAATTGTAGTAGCGAAATCAGGAAAATCTTCAGGAAATCACATAAGTGACCTTAAAAAAATACGTATGTAACACAAATTCAAGCAACAAGCAAGTAAATTTATCCAATCATTTGTTCAATCAATTGGTAGCAGTCACTGCTTGCAATCAATTGAAGACTCTAATTGATTGGCCAATTGAAACTGAAAATCCTAGCCAAGCCATCCGATCAATTGCCAAATCGATTAGAGTGGCCAATTGTTTCAATCCATTCACCAATCCATTCTATTATAAAATTGTAAATGTGCAATTAATTGCTCGTGGTCAAGCCATCTAATCAATTCGCAAATCGATTAGTGATGACCAATCCATCCAATCAATTGCACAATAAATTACAGTGGTCAATTAGCCAATTGATTAGCCAATCAATTATCTTGCATGGTGCTAGACCGTCATTGACAAATATTGAAGTTGGAGACGCCAGGGCAATGTTTTGAAAATCGGGCCGGACTGGCCGGTTCGACCATCGACCGGTCCGGATATACCCTCTAACCCGGTCCCTCTTGAAAACCGGTCATTTTAAGCAAAATTGCTGGGAACCGCGGTAAAACTGCTAAACCGATCGACCAGGTCCGGGTTGAAGCGAACAGGACCGGTTTGCTATGTTTGGTCCAATATTGAAAAGTTTATGCTAAAGTTTATGCTAAAGAGACTTGAACCCAACACCTCAAGCTCCAAAGAATATGATTTTTCACTCTGCCACCATGGTTCCTTATAAATATGTAGAAAATATATAATATTAATTGAATTCAAACTAATTTCCCTCAAACACAAGTATAATTAATATTTTTACAAATAATATTAATATAAAAATATATATAAACATATATGTTTGATGAATATATATATATTAAATTATAAAAATATTTTTAATGAATGTATTTTATTTATTTTTAAATCATAAAAATATTTATAAAATAATTATGACATCACGGTTCGATTCCGGTTTAACCCGACGATTGAACCAGTGACTCATCTGCCCGATCTCTTTTCCAGTTCACTCACCGGTTCGGTTTTTAAAACATTGTGCCAAGGGTTACTTAAAATAACAAGGACACGTTAGTGCATGTCGGTGTATGGTGACGTCCGTACAATACGACAGATACATTGGTCGTGTAATGGCAAAAAAGGTTTACACCCACTTGGAAATGTGGAGGAACTATGAATTAAGGGAGAAAGATGTCGACAATGGTTGCGTTGTCCAGCAAGAAGTGAGGCGTCATGTTGTTTTCAATGTAGAGGAGCAAATTAATACTTGATAATAGCTTTAGAAAGGTGAAATTATTACATAACTTTAGGACATTTTCATATAGCAGAAGAGAGGACTACAATGACATTCAATTGCAGAAGAATCAAGAGTTCAAAGAGAAAAAAGTATGTGTTGAACACTTTGACAATTGCCTTTACAAGTTTAAATTTTTCCATCTACAAAATAGAGACAAATAGACATAAAAACCAAAAAATGTAGAAAAAATAAAGGCATGTGTTGGATTTAAATCAATGTTGGTAAATCTAAAATCTTGTTGCCGCATATACCCAAGAACATAGAAGAGGCTTATAGACCAAATTTATGGTCTGTAAGGGTTAAAATTTTGGTCCCTAAAAATATTTTTAGGGACCAATTTATATATCCCTGTGAAGACAATCTGTAAAAAGTCGTCTTGATATGTAAAAAATAAGGTTTTAACTGACTGGATTTTAACAATGTCAATAACAAATACATGGACGCAATAATTTTGTCCGAACATGTGTATTTTCTGAGACAATAATTTAGTCGAAGAGGAAAATAATTGCATCACTAATGTCCAATTTTCATCACGCACAATTTCAACACTTTTCACAATACAAATATTTTGTTTCTAAAAAGTAATTTTGTCCTAAGTCTTTTTCCTGCAAAATCTTAATTTTTTGTAGTTGATACTTTTTTCATTTTCTATACGGACGAAATTTCTCTCCCAACAATGCTACAGATTTTGTATTTTACACCGAGAAATGCATTCACAATGATGTATTAAGGTGATGGGTCCCATAATATTGAGTTGGTAACCAATCAAAAATTGACACTTATCAAATCAAATCATTGTATGTTGATTTGTGAAAACCTAGAATAATTTTATTTTATATGTATCAATTTTTAATTAGTTACATGCTCAATAATATAGGGCCCAACACCCTTAACACATGATGCATTTGTGAGTGTCGTGTCAGGTAAGTTTATATTTCCCTTCCAAATTTGGAACAAAAACCAACGTTGGCAAATTGTGCCGCTGAAATCCCACCAACCCAATACTATTCCATCATCACCGGCTATCTCTCTCCTTTCTAATCTCACCAACTCATTTCCATTTCCCACATAGAATTTCGGTCACTTACTCTCCCTATTTCGGTTTTGCTCTCCATCTCTACTCACACTCTTTACGTCGCTCTCCATTTCACCTCCTTGCTCGTGCTCTCCAACGGTGCCAATCACCATTTTCTTCGATATCTTTCAGTCTCTCTATTTTTTTTTTAATATGTTTTTTTTTTTGTACTCCGATATGTTACACTATTATCATGAATATTTTTTTGCAACTATTAGAGTCAATATTTTTTGTGCTTTGAAACCCTAGGTAGGATTAGTTAAAACAAATAAAATGGGTAACAGATTGATATCATGATTAAAGAGTTCTATACTCATATTACAATTTCTTTGTGGAAAAAATGGTAACAAACAAAATTGCAGGAATACAGGTTCCTTTTTTTCTTTGAATATCATGAATTTTACACTATATTGCCTTTTACTTTGATACTTTTTGCACTTTCACTTCTTTATTGATGTAATCTCCTTACATTTTTCTTTTTTGATGTTGCTTCATGCACTATTGATGGCAGTAACAAACTTGATGCAAGAACCCAGATACCCTACGTCTAGGGGCGGAGGCACGTGAGGCCCAGGGGGGCCACATGCCCCCCTTAACTTTTGGAAAATTATGCATTTGTCACTTGTAAAAAAAATGATTACAATTTAAACCTTTATGAGGTTGTTGGTAAATTTTTATATCACTCCTTTTTTACCGTTTTAAAATATGTATATATGTTGGGAAATTATGCCTTTTGTTTTCTCTGTTTGGGCAAAACTTGCAGGTTAAAACCCATATGTTGAAGCCTTTGTATCTCTGTTATCGAAACTCCATTTCGCCTCATTTTCACATCATTGGATTCTCTTTATGGCTTAGTTTTCATTCCACTCGTCATATGCCTTATTCTACCTCTTTTTGTGTCCTGTCGGAGCTCCGAAAGTTGGCCCATTTTTTTCTCTCTTCAAGGACTTTAAAATTTTTAAATTGAAACCCACATGTTGAATTTATAAATAATATTTAATATTGATTTATAAATATTTATACACAAGTGTCAATATACATCGTGATAACCTCACCATCGCTACGATCATCACCAACATTGTTGTTACCATCATTACCGTCACTGTTACCACCACCACCACCACCATTATCATGCCACCACTACTACTATCACCACCTTTATTACCATTGTCATTGTCATTATAAACACCACTAGCATTTCACTACTACCATCACAGTTTCCACTCTTATTATTACCACCTCTTCACCACCACTACAACTACTACAACCATTTACCTTCATAACCATTACCACCATTGCCATAATTACCATCATCATTTCACTGCCAATGTCATTACACTATTGTCGGCACCTTTTTTTTACCTTCATACCATCATTACACCATCCTGCCGCCCCACTACCACCACATAAAATTTAGAAAATACAAATTCAACATAATGCATTTTAAATTTAATTATTAAATAGGTACAATAATTAATTGATAAATAATTATTTATTTATAAGACAATTGGTGTTACTAATTAAAGTAAGGACATATTGGCCCTATTTGACAAGTTGACTATTTGGTTTTTTAGCTATTTTAGTCAGGCTAAATTTGAGAAGATAGTTGGCTTTTTTTTAATTAATTTGATGGCTGTGAGAAAAAAATAAAATAATTATAAATTAAATATAACATTTTATCTTATTGACTATTATAATATATTTTGTCTTTATTAGATATTTTAGCTAAAACTTGTCAAACAGGACCATTGACAACGATGTATGATGGCGATTGAAAGATAAAGGATACATGACTATCATCATCATTATATCTTATACTGGATTATTGGTTAAAATCAAAAAATTCTCTAAATTTATTTTTTGCATTTAAAATATTAATTAAACTTTAATAAAGGTAAAATTATGAACATAAATAATAAAAATTAAAAAATGTATAAATTAAGGCCAAACCAAATTTTACCACAAAAATTTGTCCTAAATTGAAATTTCTTCTCAATATTTAAAACCAACCGTCCAAAATTTTGGCTAAATTAAAATTCCCTCCTTAAATTTGGCCTAAAGAAAAAGAGGAGGAAAAACAGAGCAAAAACTACAACACGGCTGGAGAGAGAGAGAGAGAGAGAGAGAGAGCGAAGAGCAGTCCTTCAGATTTACCTCCTTCGCAGCCCAGTTCGTCTTGGCTTCTCCCTCCGCTCGACGAAGACCCTCAAACGAAGCAAACGGAGCCTTCTCCCCTCTCCCTCCGGGCCGGAGCTCTCTCACCTCTCCCTCCCACCGCCCAATTTCAGGTCCATGTTCAGATATTAGGGTTTTGAGTTTTGATTTGAGGCTTTTCAATTTCAAAATTAGGGTCTAGGGTTTTCCAATTTCAAAATTTGGGGCTTTTCAATTTGGGGTTTAGTGTTTAACTTGGATGCTCGATCTGAATGTTTAAATGGGACTTAATAATGTCAATTTACTAAGTCTCTTAACTTCAATTGTTTTTGGTATTGATTTCGTTAATTTTTTTTTTTTTGATAGCTTCTATTTTGGTGCCACTATATCTATGAAGGTTTCAATTGCTGCCAAGACTCAGTAGTGCTTCAAGAGAGAAAACAGAGGTATTGTTGATGTCCAATTTAATTGCTTTATTTACATTTATGTTATGAATTCTTACAAACATGTTATTGATTGCTTTAACCAAACACTGTTTTTGTGTTTGTGGTACTATATATTTGATTTGGTTTTATCTTTTTGACTGGATTGCTTTATCAATTTTGTTTTTCTTTAAATTTTCTTAATAAGCTCACATTAGAAAGCTTGAGGAAGAAGTGAAACTCCTTAAAAACCTTGCAAATCCATTATTGTTTGGTTGTATGACCTGAAGCAATGTTGCTCATTGTTATTTAGAGTGCTTTGATTAGAGAGATTTGATGATGAAGCAAGTTGCTATTTCTTTTGGTTGGTTACGTTGCCTAACTTGACTTTACATCTCTAGGGAATTATGTCAAATAAATTCGTAGGTGTGAAATATTTTCTTTTTTCTTGTAAGTATTGTACTTTTTTTATAAAAAAAAAATTATTTTATATTCTAGGAAAAAAATTTGCATTGATATAAAGTGGACCAACGGCCACAAATTATGCAATCATACTTTGTGTTTATTGAAATCATACTTCATGTTTATATCAAATTGGGTTATATCATGCTTTGGGTTTATTAAAATCAAATTGGGGCATGGTGGGATTGGGGGAGCAATAAGAATGAATGACCAAAGAAAACAAATCATGTAACTTTCAATTATTACTTTGCACTTTATTCCCATTTTGTTGGTTCTATTGGTGTTGGTGTAATTGATAAATAATTATTAAACATATTCTTTTGTTGTAAAATTTTCTAGAGAACTTTACTTATTTATTTGCATTCATACTTATTATCTTCATGAGATGATAGGTACCCAAATGAAAACAATGTTGGGGTTGAGTAAGGGGAGTCCAGATTCACTGAGGGAGGCGATGTGGGTTGGACATGACACTTTTCCTTATTAGAAGTATCCATGGTACAATGCATAGCTCTAAATGAAATCATGTTAACTATCATTCTAAAATTGCATAGAACAATTATATTTGAGCACAATATACCTTGACACATGGATATTTATCTATGATTTGAGGCATGAGATGATTTACCTATACTTTTATCTATTATATGTGATGATTTATCCATACTTTTATCGAGCTCAAGGTAACCTTAAGAACATTGTCATATCCCTTTGATTTTCTTGGAGTTCTTGAAGTTTTATTTTTTTGAGGGACTTATGTATAGGTCTTAATAGGTGGACTTATTGTCTAATAGGTCATATGATAATTAATAGCGTTTTTCATCAAATATTATTACAAAATGTCATTAATTGTTAATTTTCAGCGACAGTTTAATAATTGTCACAAAAACTGTCACTAATTATGGTTTTAGTGATAGTTTAAAAAAATTGCCGCAAAAAAATTCACTAATTTTCAAATTTCAACGACAATTTGAAAAATTTGTCACAGAAAAACGTCACTAATTGTAAGTTTTAGCTACAATTTATAAAAATCGTTAAAAAAAAAAGAAGAAATTATTAAAATTGCAAATATTTATGAAATCAACATCCTTTTAAATAACAAATTATTTGGTGTATGTATAGCATGTATGAAAATTGATAAAGTCTAAAATAAGGTTTTTAATAGTCTAGATAATTCTTCAAAGTTTTTTTTTCTAGAAAGTATATGAAATTATGTGTGAGTGTTCTTAATTATGGATTATCACCTCTATATCATCTCTCTTGTATGTTATAGGTTCGTGATATTATATGTGCTTATTTTATGAACTTAATTTATCATGCCTTTGTTGTCTCATGTTTGACTTTGGTTAGCTTTGTTGTAATTATTTGTTGTTTTAACCGAAAACCTGATGAATTTAAAAATGAGAAACTTAATCAGGTGGTAATGGGTTTGCATTCACTTGTAATGATTTGAAAGGATAAGTGATAATGGTTGGTTTGATAATGAAATGATGGTGGAACATATCCACTTTGAGTTAAGTCTTGCGCAAGTGGTTATAGCGTTAACCCTATGATGGAACATGCATATTCGGACTCTATGTGGTTGTTTGATCTGGTGAGATAAGTTGGGTCCAAATGGGACATTCAGGAGGGTAAAACCTTTTTGTTTTTGAGGGATAAGGTTGGGTTCAGGATGATAAAATCTTTTTTTTTTTATTTTATATATATCCCTTTTGAGGTTCATCAATGGCATTGCGCGGTATATAATCATTGCAAGCATTCGCGGTAAAGTCTGCAAAGTAGCAAAAGGGAGAGTTTCAAATAGTATGGTGTCTAGTTCTAGAGGTTGGACTGACGGGTCTCTTTCGGGGACTCTAATGGCCTTGATTTCACTGTTGCAATTAATTGTTAAATATTATTAACCGATTGTTACTTATTGCTGTTGTTTAAGACTGCATTGTTGTAATTGTTTGTATTTCTCTTTAATTCTCTATCTATGTAATTATATTTTGTAATTCTACTTGTTCGTATTATTCAGAGGTTGTAGAAAGTTGGGGTTGGGTGTTCTTATTAGGTTGCGCAACGCACAACTTTTGCCTTGGCATCTGATTCCAGGTTTTGGAGAATTTGTTGACGTAGAAGATTTTATGGAAGAGATCGAGAAGCTGTGCTAGGCGTGGACTAACGTTGGATTTTTCATCTCATTATTGAAAATTTATTTTTTAAGAGCAACATTGTCTATAATACATAAATTCTGATGCACTATTATTTACTTTTGGATGTGTAACCTTATCAAAACCCTATGTTTCTTTGTTATTATATCTTCGATTTTTGGGGCTTCACATCGACAATGATTCCATTTATTGACTTTAATGGGAAAAATAACTATTAAATCAAAACGTACCAGAAGAGCCCAACACATATTTTTCTTCAATAGAAATAGAAAAGCTTTTGCAACATAGAAAAAATGTTCAAAGCAGATTAGCGATTTCCTTCGGTTGCATATGATTCAGATCAACAATGCTTTATTGATGACTTTATCATCTTATAACTTCTAAACTTCTCTCTCTCTCTTTCTTCTCTCTTTCGTTAGTTATATAATAGGTAGAGAGAAAGATTAGGAAATTAGGGTTAAACGGAGTGAAAAGAGTTCGAGAGTCACTTTTGTTTGTAAAATGTTTAAGCTTCTAGTAATATAAGCTTAAATATAGGGACAAATTAGGAACAAAAAAACTAAAAAAACATGGTGTGGGGGTAGCTCTAAATGCACCCCAATAATTTGGTTGGGCATCCCATTCCTTTGTACACCCCCAAGTCAAATTTGAATTTTTTTCTTTTTTGTTGAGCACCCCTTTTAATTCCAACCTTACCAACCTCACCTGCCTGCCATCGAAGCTAATGGACAAACTATCGGTAGCGATTTACAGAAATTCAAATCTAAAATTGACTTTAGGATCGGCACTTTGGCACTATATTTTCAACATTGAATTTACACTTGTTTTGTGATTCATCATTCAATGTGTACCCTACATTATGCTTTGTTTGACCCATAAAGTTTATATGTGCAGTGCGTTGTCGTGCCAAACATTCATCAAGTTCGTGATTTATAAAACATAGCCTAGGTTGCTTTCGATAACTCCTCCAAGTCATGGTCTCTTCAACTCCTTGCATTAGTGAAATAGATATTTTTTATTCAAACAGCCAACTTTATGAATACAACCATTCCTTGTGTAGAAAGAGGCTAAAGGTTTCCGATTTTATACACCATGATCTAGTTTCTCAGATATCTATTGGAGATTCACAGCAGAGAAGAGGGTCACAGTGGCGAATGAGATGGCGGCGGCAACAAGAGGAAATAGAGGAGGTGGAGGTGGCATTAATGGGAGGAGAATGTGGTAGTGGATGCAAGGCGATGAGAGGAAGAACTGGCAGTGGTTTCGGCCGCGACGATGAATGGAGTAGGTGGTGGCAGCAATTGGAAAGAGTGGGTGAAGCTGGGTGATGTCTATCGGACCTAGGGTGTGTTGGTTGGAATTAGGGTTTATTTGTGACCCTTTTCATCATTTTGTATATGGGTAAAATGATATGTTTGGTTTCTATTTTTAGAATTCACTTTTTAAAAATTCTACTTCTTCGTTTTCTGTATTCTTTTTTTTCGTTTTTACTGATTTTTTTAATATTTAAGCAATTTTTAAAAATTTTAGACACACCTAACGTAAATACACTCAAAAAGTATAATATTTGTGAATTTTTTTTTAAAAAAAATTCACTAAATACCAAAAATATAAACATAAAATGATATGAAAATTCAGTACATTTTTTGAATTTTTGCGTATTTATTAATTTTTTAAAATATTTTTCACAAATATTTTGTTATTTAGATACATTTAAGTAAGATGCATGTAAAAAAGTAAAAAAAAAATGATTAAATTTTTTAAAATATTCACTAAAAATAAAAAAAAATAGTACGAAAAACAAAAACCTTAATTTTTAAAAAATTGAAACAAAACGCATTATTTTTTTTTTAAAAAAAATGGGTTTAAAAAAAAATGGGTGCCCAACGAATATTTTGCTGTAGAATCACCTGGAGCGTGGACCTTATCTTCTAAAGTTTAGGGACTTTAACTTCCATGTATGTTTTGCTAGTACTCTAACTTAGGGATGGCAATTTAAACCCGGTCCGATGGGGACCGGATCTCCCGACCCCGATTGGAACGGTTTTTCTCCGAAAATTATCCCCATAAAACCGGGGATGATATTAAAAATTAAATCCCCGATGATTTTCAGGCCGGGAACGGGGATAGGTTCCCCAACCCCAACCCAGCCCCGACTGATCCCCGATTGTATCCCCGTATAGTTATTATAATATATATATATATATTATTATTTGTTTAGGCCCTCTCTTACTCACATCACACTCCTCTCAGCGCTTCTCTCCCTATCTCTCTCTCTCTCCTGTGTAGATCTTGTGATGAAGATCAATGGCAGATAGCCTCCGACGACGATGACGAGGGCCACCTCCTTCTCGACCGAGACCTCCGACAACGACGACGTTGATGATGTTTTTTTTTTCTCAGATCTCCTCCGACAACGTTGATGATATATTATATTATATGTTTTTTTTTCTCCTTCTCGTCCGAGCCCTCTCTTCTCAGATCTCTGTGTAGTGTGTGTGTGATGTTGATGATGTTTGCTAAGTTCTCTTTTTCTACTTAGATCTCTCTCAGAGAACTATTTTTTTAATTTTTTTTTTTTGATGTTAATGTTGGTGAAGATCAGTTTTATTTTTTTTTTTATTTGTTGGTGAAGATCAACTCCTCTTCTTCCTCTCGTTTTTTTATTATTTTTTATTTTTCATTTTTCTGGAGTTAATTTCTTTTGAAGATCTGTTGATTGATGATGTTGTATTTGAGCTGAAGTGGGTTGTTGATGGCCGGGGATTTTCGGGGTCGGGGAAACCCGATCCCTGTTAGGGGCGGGGGTGGGGGCGGGGGTGGTAGTGGGATCCCCGTCGGGGATCGGGGCCAAGAACTGGGGGAAGTTCGGCGATCGGGGATCGGGGACAGGGAGGGTGATCCCCGGCCCCGCCCCGCCCCGCCCCGTTGCCATTCCTACTCTAACTATTGTAGACTTTCTACATATAGAGGATGTATTATTAATTTTCCCAAATTTTGATATTTAGTTTTCTATTTAATATGAAAATCTTTATTATGAAATATTTATATACAATATGTATGATGATAATTATCTTATAATTTAATATATATTATATAAAATCATTATATGATGATTACATTTTTATAAAATTATCAAAATATTCAAAAAAACATTAACTAAAAATATTATATATAAATATTTAAATAACACTCTTCTGAAACAATATGATTAAGATTATGAAAAGAAATTATTATAACCATATTTATTTTAAAATTAAATTAATATTATTATTCTGTAACACACATCATAAAAAAAAAGATTATTAAAAAAAAGATTAGTGGGTCAACTACAAATATTTAGTCCTTGTTTGGGATGAATAGCTTGGCTTTTTGGTTATTTTTATTCTCGCTAAAAAAATTGTGTTCATGACAAATTTTAACTTTTTTTTTTTTTTTTTTTTTTTTTTTTTTTATAGTTGATTTGATAGTTATGGGAGAAAAAGTGAAATGTTTATGGTTTGGACGTAGCATTTTATCATATTGGTTAAATTAATATGTTTTGTTTTTATTAGCTAATTTAGCCAAAATAACTCATGCTAAACGAAGCCTATTATTGTTTTTATATCAGTATAATTTATATATCATCATATAACACAATCATAACTATTAAACTATTTAATATAAACCATTTCATTAATAGTTTTTAAAAAATTACTCTGATATAAAAATATCATAAATATGTAACTACTGCATTAGTGAATTAATGAGGTGATGAAGGGAAAAGTTTAGATGATTGGGTCGGGCTTGGGCAAATTCTTTAAAAAAATAGTTTTTAGTTCAATTTTTCAGACACATACTTTCTGATATCTGATCAACTTGATTTTTTACAGGTATGATATACTGAATAAATCATAAAATATGAACGGTTCGGATTATCAAAATTGGGCCTAAAAGTAGGCCGAAGGCCCTGCAAGGACGGGCGCAAGAGGAGCCTGCAAGGAGAGGCTCTTGACTCCATTGCCATCCCTATATCTGTCCCTCTTATGTGACCACCTCTTCTATTTGAGTCAAGAGCCTCTCCTTGTAGGCTCCTACTTGTGCTCGTCCTTGCAGGGCCTTCAGCCTACTTTTAGGCCCAATTTTGATAATCCGAATCGTTCATATTTTATGATTTATTCAGTATATCGTACTTGTAAAAAATCAAGTTGATCGGGTATCAGAAAGTATGTGTTTGAAAAATTGAACTAAAAACTATTTTTTTAAAGAATTTAATAAACAGTTTTCCGAACATATGCTTTCTGATATCCGATCAACTTGATTTTTTACAGGTATGATATACTGAATAAATCATAAAATATGAACGGTTCGGATTATCAAAATTGAGCCTAAAAGTAGGCCCGAAGGCCCTGCAAGGACGGGCGCAAGTAGGAACTTGCAAGGAGAGGATCCTCATACCTCCTTGCAGGAAGTTTAGGTTTTTTCGATTTTAGTTCATTTGATATTCAATCGATATCATAAAAATCAGTTGATCGGATATCAGAAAGTATGTGTTTAAAAAATTGAACTAAAAACTATTTTTTTAAAGAATTTAATAAACAGTTTTCCGAACATATGCTTTCTGATATCCGATTAACATGATTTTTTATAGGTATGATATACTGAATAAATCATAAAATATGAACGGTTCGGATTATCAAAATTGGGCCTAAAAGTAGGCCCGAAGGCCCTGCAAGGACGGGCGCAAATGTCACGACCCACCAACTTGACCAGACCGAATTGTCCAACAGGAGGAAATCTCAAGAAAATGAGACTATTGAAATGGCTTGGAAGCTCCTGGAAGACTTGAGAAACTATGAAGACCATACAGGATGCTGGAAGGTTCCAGAACTTCCTAGAGTATTGTAGAGAATGGTAGATCTTGTACATAGTTCTAGAAGCTTGTACATAAGTCTTGTATATTCTAGAGTAGGCTCTTTGTAGGATGAGGGAAGGATCTAGAATCCCTTTCATCCATGTAGATCTAGAATAGTCTAGTAGATGTAGGGGGAGGAAGTGTCTAGAACACTCTCCACCCTAGTAGTTCTAGAATGTTCATTTATAGCCTATAAAAGGGGAGGCCCTCATTTGGCCAAACCACCCAAGAAACCCAAGTACACCAAGAAGACCTAAGTTACCAAGTGAGCAAGCATTGTAAAGCATTCAAGCAATACAACACAAGCATTCCCCAAGAGCTCTCTAAGTTTCTCTAAGACTCTCTTGTGTGTGTATTCTCCTAGCTCCCTTCCACAAAAGGCTTACTTAGGTACTTAGATAAGCAGTTTGATATTTTTAGGCTTTTTGATATTTTATGATTTATTCAGTATATCATACTTGTAAAAAAATCATGTTGATCGGATATCAGAAAGCATATGTTCGGAAAACTGTTTATTAAATTCTTTAAAAAATATAGTTTTTAGTTCAATTTTTTAAACACATACTTTCTGATATCCGATCAACTTGATTTTTTACAGGTACGATATACTGAATAAATCATAAAATATGAACGATTCGGATTATCAAAATTGGGCCTAAAAGTCGGCCGAAGGCCCTGCAAGAACGGGCGCAGGTAGGAGCCTGCAAGGAGAGGCTCTTGACTCTGCAAGGAGAGGATCCTCACACATGGCAATGGAGTGAGGAGGAATAGATTTTAGCCTCTCTGTCCCCAATCCCCGATTTTTTATTTTTCCTCATCCCCAACCCCAACGGAGACCATTTTAGGGATGGCAATGGAGTGAGGAGGAATAGGTTTTTAATTTTTCCCCAACCCCAATCCTCGATTTATTTTAGTCTCTCTCTTCCTCTTTTTGGCCGATCATCTGATTGATCTTTTTCGCCGATCATCTGATTGATCTTCTTCTTCTTCTTCTTCTTCTTCTTCTATTTGTCAATATAATATAATAATTTGAGAGTTTAGCGAAAAGATAACAAAGAGAAACCCTAGATCCGTTCGAAGCGTCACTATAGTATGGAGTTTTCTGGTGACGATGATGATGATGTCCGTGGGTATTTCCCCGTTCGAAGCAAGAAGGTCGATTACGTTTGGGATGGATGGTGAGCCTTAGCAGTTATCTTATTTTTATTATCATTATGTTCTAGTTTCAGTTGCAACAATAATTTTTTTCAATAATAGTGATATATGTACATCCTAGATGTGAAAATATGCGGATTTCGTTCATGAAAAAGGTATAAAAATGAGAAAAACAAAAAGAAAGAATAGGTTGGAGGTGTAAATTGAAATACTCAAATGAAAAGGTCAATGACATAGAAATAATGAATTTTAAATGGAGTTTTGGTTCAAATTCCATATGACAAAGCAGGAGAGTTTATTTGAGTCAATGCAAATGCCTACTATGGATTATGAAATATTGGGATAATCTAAGAAGCAGAGACACAAGCACGGTGTGTTTGGTTTGATTTTGGGAGATAAATTTTCAAAAAAAATCTTAGGAAAAGAGTTTAGAAATTTTTTTGGTTTGTTTGGTTGTATATTTTGGAAATAGTTTTGCAGTGTGGAAATTTGGAATGATTTGATATTTTGTTGTAGTTGAGTAGATGTGTGTGAGAGAAAAAGTGATTGAGAAGGAGAGATGAGAGAGAAAAAGTGATTGATTGATGTGTAGGAGATAGAAAGTGATTGTGGAATTTTTTTTTTCAAAATCACTAAACCAAATAAAATTTTAAAAAATTTTCTCCAAAATTTGTTTCTCAAAAGCAAACCAAACAAGGCCACAATGTTTGTGACATGACATCGATACACCGATACAAAAATTTAAAAATAATGTAGGTCACAACATATGCAACATATATAATTTTATATACTTGTTGTATGTCATATGTGTCATATATATGAGGATAAATAAATTTAAGTCAAAGCTAATAATTTTTAAAGTCTAAATGTGAAAAATAGGCATAAATTTAAATTGTTTTCAATATATTATTGAATTTCAAGTTATTTTATTCAAACTTGTATTGTGTTTCATGTGTCTCTAAGTGTTGGGAAGTATCTGATGAGTGTAATGTTGTGTTGGACATTGACATGACACATTACCTTCTTAGAAGTGCCCTTGGTTCTTACATGACACGTTGAGATGTACCATAGTAAGAGCATGAATTTGAGAAATGTAGAAGACTAGTGTCATTCTCTGCAATGCTATTACATAAGTTACGGCGTACAAATATTAAATAGATAGAAATGGCCATAGTTGTTTCTAATTTTGTTTGCAAGGATACAATATGGAACAATTGAGAATGATGTTGAATCTAGTTATAAAATCAAAACAGAACATGAATGGTCATGATCTTTACAATTTGTGATACCATTACAAGTTATTCCAAAATTTGGTATTGGAATGTGATTTGCTCCACGTGTTTACATATTATTTCTTGTGATTATGATATTCATCGTCTGGTTTGTACAAGAAATGGAACAATTAGTTTGGATGGTGCTTTTTTAAAAATTTTTTTTTTTAGGCATTAATAGAATCTTAGTTTATGTTCAATTATTAGCTCAGTGGTTTCATATTTGCTTATTTTGATTGGGTTAGTAGTTCTTGGGGAAATGACTACCCATTAAACTCATACGTTTATGTCATCTCTGCTTGTTCACGAATGAGTTGGGTTGATCTATTTGTTTTGCCAATAAAGGAATGTACATAATACATATAGCTTGAAGTCAGAAAAAAGGCTTGTCATGATTCAAGACAAGTGAATTGACCTCTTGAGAGCCTTTAGTAATGTTGCACCTGAAACAATGTTTATAATTGTGGAGTTTTGAGGATTAAGTTTCACTCTTGTTCAACTGTTTTTATATACTCAATCCTAAAACAGGGATGCTGCTCTAATTGTGTCTAAACGAGAGAAGGCTCACCAAGAAGTTAATCAAGATATTTATGGTACAAACGTTCCAGAAAAAGAAGATATAGCAAGGTGTAACAAGCCCGCGGGGGGACCTCGCTACAGCTCGGACTCGATTTTGTGTCACGGTTCTTAATCTTGAACCAAAGAGTCCAAATCCGACAAATCGTTTTGAAAAAACAGATTTTTTGAAAAGAAGTGCCAAACATGGACTGCTTTGCCAGATACAGAGTCGCTACCTAAATATTTTATTTTTGGGAAATTTAGGAAACCCTGACTCGTTTGCCTAAGGCCACGTGTCCGTCATCACCAAAGTTGCCTCGGCTCGGGAACTTGGCTACGATTGGGGAAGGTCACTTCGTGAGCACCGCCTCTACTAACCATGATATCTATTTTTGAAAACATTGTATGTTCTTATTTCGGTTATTAGCCTAGGTTACTATGTGATGCGCACAGCATACAAGTATAGACTGAGTCGCCTGAATTGGAACAAAACATTTCATGTTTGTTTCTTTGAAAATGGTTTGATGGTGCTATCCGCAGGTAGGCTAAGACGTGGATTTGCCACCCTCTGGTGGGCTTAGAAAACAATGGTTTTGCCACTATCTAGTGGGCTTAAAACAAACATTTGATGAATTGTTCCAATCCAAATAACCCAACCTTCACCCACAGGCATTCAAGCAGTTATATCACATAAGCATATAGCCTCATGGTAAGCATGCTATTCATGGCAGTCACTCACACGCATGCAAGGATGCTAAAGCATAAAACTCACCGAGTACTCCAAGCCAAAATAGAAACTGATTAGAAATCCATGCATGATCCTAAGTATACAGAAAGGCCTAATGCAACACATGCAAAAATGCAAACTATAGCAGGCTCGGCTATTCTAAACATGGCATATGGAATGCTACAGCTAACATGTATTCAACTTAGAATTGAAATACAAATGCAGTTAGTATGATGCGCCGAGCCCGGTGCATGCAAAACAGATGAATGAATGCAAACATGCTATCATACTGTATGCTAATTGAAATATGCCCTAATCTAACCATCATAAGTAGGTAAATAAAAGGGAAGAAAGACGTGGGGTTGGAAGACATACATCACACTCACGCACACTTATTACAATTATGCCCTCGCGCAGAGGGTCCGAATAAATATACAGTCCCGAATAAAAGAATGGTACAGTCCAAATATGTACAAATTCCTAATTAATTAACAAATTAACTAAGAAAAATAATAAACTGGCATGCAAGCCAGGGACTGCCTTGACTCTTCTCCAGATGATGAATGATGCATGTCCGGGTTGCCTTTTGCAGAAATCCACTGTGATGCCCCGATTAGCCTCTGTTTGCAATTGTTTTTGGAATGCGTGCCAAGCCTCGGAAGACTGCTGATTCTTGATTTGCTGCAACAGAGAGCAGGAAAGGGGCATGGCAATGTATTTTCACAAATGTATGCATGCCTCGATCCTCGTGCCACCAATCACGCATCTCGATGCATCATGGCCGAGGAGCCGAATTGCACAATTCAATATGAAATGAAGTGCACATGAAAACACAACAAAGCCTAACTCCATCATGGATAATCCGGAGTGTCGGTGACTGGGGAATTGAGACATGTCCCGTCACTCGGCGTACGGAACGTACCTCGTTTCCCGTGCTCGGGCTAACTCCTATCCCAAACACAATGCAATATGCATGACATGCATGAATGCAACTAAGATACAACCTAACATGCACAATGCTATGGAATGGCATACACGATGCACGAGATAATATGGCATACACAATGTACTAACATACAATCTAGCATACACAATGCTATGGAATGAAATGGCATACACAATGCATAATGAACTTACACCAACACAAGTGGACCTTAGCCACACTCACATAAGAGGCCATTAGATGAAAATGAGACACTCGAGATGCGTGCATACGTGCACGCAAACCGAGGACCGAACCTACGGCACGGAATGCCACTCTAACAAGACATGGCAAGACATGGAATATGGCATACTATCATGCAAATTTCAGAGGCAAAATGAGATGCAAAACAGCCCCGAAACATGGCAAAATGGTACCCGATGCATGGAACGAGTCCCGAAACATGAAATTAGGCATACCGAATGACCTATAACTATGCAATGCATGCATCATTTGAACATGGAGTGTGAAGACAGAATCAAGACAGCCCAAAAATAAGCATATTTACAGTTTTAAGCAAGGCCAAACAGTGGGCTCAAATGGGGTTAAACTAGCATACAAAAATGGCCTCGAAAGCAAGATAATGAAGCGAAGGGCAGCTGCTGTCCCTAAACAGAGAAGGGCCCTTCTACAATGTTGAAGAGGGGCCCAAAATATGATGTTTAAAATTTTATGACAAACCACAAAAACAAACACAAGTATGGCAAAATTCTCATGCAAGAAAGGGGGCCAAAATGGAGACAAAGAAGCAACTGATGCATGCTGGTCCCAAACAGGTGAGGGCCCTTCAACAATGTTTAAGAGGGGCCCAAAATATGACCTTTTACAGTTTAGTACCAGACCCAAAACAGTGTACAAGTATGCTCAAAATACCATGCAAAAATGAGGCCAAAAAGAGAGCTACAACACAAAGTATACAAAAGATGCCTCAAAAAGGAAAAGACCCTTAATGAAACATGAAGAGGGGGTCAAAATATGGCCATTTTCAGTTCGGACCAAAGTCCAAAAACAGAAACACAATAGGCTAATAAATCATGCAAAAATGGGGCCAAAAGTGGATATCAAAGCAAGTGACACATGGAGGGTTCAAACAGTGATGAGCCCTTCTACAATGTTGAAGAAGGGCTCAAAATAAGCCTATTTACAGTTTACAACATGCTTGAAAACAGATTATGCACAGGCCTAAAATGCTACACAAGAAGTAGGCATACAATAGGGATAATGAAGCAAGTGAAAAATGGGAGCCTCAAACAGTGAGAGACCCTTAATAAAAGATGAAATAGAGCTCGAAAAAATGCTACTTTCAGTTATGGCCGGAGATCAAATATATAAGAAAGAAAGGCTAAGGAAACTTGCAAAAATGAGCTAGAAAAGAGGGAAATGTTGCTCACCCTTGTAGACCAAGTCTTTCGCTGCCTTTGGACCAAGAAATGCTGCCTACTAGCCTCTAAGAAGACCCTCCTAGCTGCTGGAATGGAGTGGTGTTGTGGTGCTAGGTGGTGGTGAAGAAAAGGGTGTAGAACTTAGAAGGTTTTGAGGCTTGGAAGTGTAGAGGGAGAGAGATATAATGCAAGAGGCTCAAAGGTGTTTTTTCCAACCCTTAAACCAGAGCTGGAGGCTGGTTTATATAGGCAAGAGAGGGGGAGAAAGAGGGGGAAAAATGGGGAGGGGGAAATGAATTCAAGTTTCTCCCCAAAAAAATGGCCCCCCGAATACAAAATCTGGGGGGGAAAAGGATACATATTTGAAGTGTACTTGTAGCAAGGAGCAAGGCCGGCCAGGTATTGGGCTTGAAGGTGGCCGGCCGGCTCTCCCCATGGCCGGCCGGCCAAGGGTCAAAAGGGCCAAGTATGATTAGTGGCCTCCCATGTGTTCTCAACACAACCCTGTGGTCAAAAATTGGAAACAGTGAACCAGGAGAGAGAACAACCTACTTTTTAAAGGGGTTCAAAAGGTTCAAATGGAATTACTAGCTGGCTACCAAATATTGGTGGCCTCCCAAATGTGTACATCACAAATATGGGGTTTAGGGTGCAAGAAAATGGCCCAAGGGTGGTCAACATTGGCTTTGAAGTGAGAAAAAATAGGCGATGGAGGGCGATGAAGGAATATAACTGGTTGCTGAAACAATTACTGGCCTCCCACCCTTCTATGACCTTCCTGATGATGAAACAGAGGTCCCTGCCAAAAATGAACGCAAACCGATGCGAGATGAAGGTTCGGGGGCCAAAACGCGCAGCCCGGGGCCCTGAAAACCGACTGTTAGGCACCGGGAGTGGTGTTCGACCACGAAGTTGGTCTCTCGGACCACAGTGTCCCTAAAAATAGAGGAAATTGGATATGCACCAAAAATCGGGGCAAACGGAGATGGTTAGGAGGTCTCGAACCGAGGCACACGGCCTGACGGCTCCGAAAATCGGGAACCGGACTCCGAAATGGGCAAAATGGCCTACGACCATGAAATGTAGCTCGCGGCCACCGAGAGATGATCTACGAGACCTCTCCCTCCCTTTGGGAAGAGAAACAGAGAAAACCGAGCTTGGTTCGCAAACCGAGGCAAGGCACAGAAAAGCCCGGAAGTCCGGAGGTAAGGTTCACGGCCGAGACTCTGAAACCTCTGGACGAGCACGATATGCAACATCACCAAGCGCTCAATTGGTGACGTCTGAGTCTTAAGGTTGGTCAAAAACGGGGTGTCTACACAAGGGTATTGGTTCATTTTAGAGTGTTGAATATATTCCTTGTATGAGAATTTCATCTTCTCTCACTCACTCCCTCCCTCTCTTTCTCTATTGGTGTCTCTGACTTTTTTTAGGTGTTGTCACTTGAAGAATGTGAGATCCTTCCTGGAATGCGAACGGACAGTGAAATATCAAAGACTGAATGGAGAGACAGCATAACTAGACAGGTTTATTTGTTGTTGCAACCTTATCGGAAAAAGGAAGAAGATAGCCATTTGATTGACTTGGTTGGTAAATTATTCATTTTTCCATTAGTTTCTTATTAATAGTTTCGCTGCAACCTAACTTTCATTAGGTGCTTCTGACTTCTTTTATTGCTATTTTAGAGTTTTAGGAAGGGCAGGCCTAAGGATTATTACTGTGACAGAGAAAGGGAAGCCTATGAGGTATTAGAATCTTCATCCCCCCAGCAAGCTATTGCAAGAGTAGATTGATTGCAGTTGTTATGCATGCAATATACTTTGGTTTTGATTATAAGATGGAAATATTATATTTATTTTGAATTCTAATTTATGATCATGGGGAATATTATGGTTTTGTTTCATTTTCTCTTTAGTTTTGACATTATGAAGTTCTAGATCATGATGTAATTTGATAATCACTTCTGGTAACTTATTTCTTTTCAAAAAAACATAATCAAACCAAACCTAACTAAGCCTTGTGTCACAATTATGTGGAGCAGGCCATGCAAATCCCCTTTTTTTTGCCATTCCTCGCTCTATCACAGTGTATATGCTCAATTAATTAAATAAATTCACATATGTTCTTTACTTCCTGGTTTCATGTCAGTTGAGGTAATCCTTTCTCTCATACATTTTCATTTATGGTGATCTTATTAATATTCCTTATCATTGCATTTAAAAATATTTGTTGTACATAACGAAACTATCTTAATTTGTTTTCTTTCAACTTTATCTTTAATTGGTGCTTATTCTTGCTTTTTACGAATACATTATTTCTAAGTCTATCTATTCTAGTCTTACCACACATCAATCTAAACATTCTCATCTACGTTCATTTTATGAATGTGTTGTTTCTTAATTTTGTCCAGTGAAACATTGCTCATCTTATAGATGTTTTATAAAGTTTCTTTTTAATTTGTTGGTATTCGTTGATCACATAACAAGTCGGTAGCACTCTCGAACCAACGTACTTTGATTCTCTGGTTTAAATCATCTCTAACCATTCCGTCTTTATTAATAAATTGATCCTAGCTTATGAAAATGTTCACTCTTTCTTTTTGCCTCTATTTTACTTCTATTGTTATCAAAGTTGCATTCCATATATTCGGTTTTAGATGTATTAATTTCAACCTTTTGACTTGAGTGTTTCTCTCAAGATTTCTATTTAGGTTTAATTCCTTCCTTAAGCTTGATCCACTAAAAAAATATCATCTGGTACAACATACACCATGGGATATCATTTTTAATGTGTTTAAAAAATTCATCCATGATTTAGGCAAATAGGTGAAGACTCAAATTGACCCTTAATGCAATCCTGTAGTGCTTTAGAATCCACTTGTTATCCGGCAGGTGATCTAATTGTAATTGTAACCCAAAGTCTTTTATTGCAATAAAATACCCTTTAACAGTGAACTTTTTATCATTTACATAAATACGTGGACTGGATTGATGTTTAGTTGGCTAGTAAAGTTGGCCCCCCAACCTGAAATTGGTAGTCACTGCATCACTTAAAATTTTGAATTTTAAATTTTTAAAAAGGTTAGTCTCTTTAGTCACATTTTACATGATTCTGAACTTCACTTGTTTATTGACAACTATATTCATTGCCTCGTAGTATTACATAACATCATAAATAAATTATTATTATTTTTTTGATAAATAACATCATAAAAAATTTTAACTTCATTTCGATTAGGGTAATTTTGTAACAAGGAAATTCCAAATCTCATGTCAGAAACTGTTTTCACGCTCAAAGTCTCTTGGCTTTTGTACTTTGCTTGGTCTACTAGCTAATTCTCTCCAATAGAATACTCACTCACCTAGTTTCTTCTTCATCTTTACTTGGTATACTCTCTCTCCACTCTCTCTGTCCATTGTTTCACCTCACCTATGTAGCATAGACACGGATACAACATGACAAAAACACATCGATACAAAAAATTTGTAAAACTAGTTTGGGTCACGTCACGCCACAAATAATTATATCTTGATATTTTATTGTCTAGGAATATATTATATAGTTATCTATGAATGTGCATAATATATATTAAGTTAAATAATTATTTTATAAGAAATAATCACGTATCTAGTTCTCTTGCATGAATTTTTGGACTATAGCAAACATATATATGATATATAATTATGACATTTGCCTTATCCGCCTTAGCCATCTACTAATACTTTTACGTATCTTTTTCATTTTAATTTTTGGGAAGTTTTTTTAGGATTATTCTTAATAATTATCAAAGTTTTAAAAGGCTTTACTGAGGCTTGCCTCGATACTCACCTCTCCTCGCCTTGAGAGGCTAGGTAAAATAAAATGCATCAAGGCTTTGATTTTTAAGTTATACTCCCCAAAGTCTTTCACATCATAGTATGAGGCATGTGTACGTGCATATGAGGATTTCAAGCTTGAAAAGGTTGCCTTAGGCTCTTGTTAAACATAGTCTAGTAGATGGTTTAAGCATATAAAGGAAAAAATTAAAAAAAGATTCCTTTTTGCAATTGTCTTCTTCTATAGTAGGAGTAAATGATCAATTAAGAAAAAATACAAAGTTAATGCTCAAGTGAGAAGTTCAATCACTAGAGTCAATAATGTCAAATTCACTTTCAGTGAAAGCAAGCTTCCTTGTGTGCATTGAGATGTTCAATAACTTGAGGAGAAAAGTATTTACACTCATTTAATTTTTATTTGTTTATTTACTATTTAAAATATTTTATTTATTTACTAAGTATTGAAATTTAAAATTCGAAATGCTTACGCCTCAACGCTTTAAGGTTTGTGCCTCGCCTTGTGAGAGGTCAAACACCTTGAGTTTCGTAATTTATTTTATATACTTTGATAATTATAATTTTTTTTAAGGATATAAGATATTTATGTTAAATTTTCTGACTTTGAAAATTATATGTTAGCAAATGTCCAAAAAGTGACAAACACGCCACAGAATGAGTGTCAGACACGTCCAATATTTAGGTTTGTATTTTTAATTAAGGACAGGGAGAAAAGAGTATCAGACACTTGTTTGAGAGTGTTGGTGCCTGACATAGACATGCCACCCTTTTACATGTGTCTGAGCTTCTTGGCTTCCCACTATATATTTTTTTTTCTTCAATTCATTAGTGGATATACAAGATTAAAGAAACACAATTGTTTTATTTTTTTTAATCATTTAAAAAAAAATTCTGAAATTTGATATATTGATATTATTTATTGGATTAGCATTCATGTGCTTAAATGTCTAGTACAACCATAGTGGTTAAAATCGTGATCTGGATTGTACGATCCTGCAATCCTACATTGCTAAAATAATCTAGATCGTTGTAGTATCAGTGTTGTAATAGGATCGCAAGTAGGATTGTATTGAGTCGTGCAAGATTGTAGGTAAGATCGGAAGTAGGATCGTTGATTTTGTGATTTTTCACCTTATTTTTAATATATGTAATTCTAATTTGTATTGTTACCTTATTTTAATCGAAAGTAGGATCTTACGATCCTCGAGACCCTCTTATCGAACCTAACTAGGATTCCAATTTTAACAACCTTGAGTACAACACATTGAATAATGTTAATTATTATTAGATAAATTAAAATTTATTGCAAAGTCAACACGACCCATTAAAACCCCACTTCGCCCTAGCATGGCATTCAATATTGTAGGTTTTGGCCCCTCCAATGTTGAACTCATGGCTCTACCCATGGCCTTAACATCTACCATATTATATCTCTAAGACCATTTCATAAACTTTTGCTAAATCTATGTAGAACTTACTCTGTGTTCCTCTCTATTAAATTTCTTAGTAAATATGTTGCTTCATTGTTGATCTATAGGGCATGAATCCAAACTAATAATTCGACACTTTTATTGTAACTCTTAGGTGATGCTTATCACTCCCACAATTTCATTGTATGACTCATCAACTTAATACCTCTATAGTTATTTCAATTTTAGACATCTTTTATTTTCATATATAGGTTCTAAAATATTTTTAATTATTTGGTTCCAAGCTTATAATAGCATTTTTGAAAAAACAAAAAATGCCAATATATTTTTAAAATTTTTACAATGCAGTAAATGATTAAAAATAAATAAATTAAACTCAATATACGCTACAGGAAAAAGCATATTCGGCGACTAAATTTCCTGACCAAAAAAAATTTGGTCGCTGAAAGTATATCTTTCAGCAACCAAAACAGCATTAGCAGCCAAAAGTAAAGCTTTTTGGCGACTAAACAATTTTAGTAGCCAAAAGTCTACAATTGGCGACCAAAACTAAGTTTGGTTGCTAAGTTTGGTCGCTGATTATATGGGTTTTAGTGACAAAAAAAATTTTAGTAGCTCCAAGTAAAGCTTTTTAGTGACTAAAAAAATTTTAGTAGCCAAAAGTCTATAATTGGCGACTAAAAAATAAGTTTAGTCGCCAAAAGTGGTTATTTTTAGCGCAGGAGAACTAAAATCCTAAGGCGGGAATTAAATTTTTTGGCGACCAAAATTTTGGTAGCTGAAAGTGCATCTTCGGTGACCAAATCCGATTTTGGTCAGCAAAAGTTAAGTTTTTTAGCAACTAAAAAATAATTAGTAGCCAAAAGTATAGAATTGGCGACCAAAAAATATTTTTAGTCACCAAAAGTGGTCTTTTTTTATTTTACTAGTAAATAGTTTATTTTACATAAATTATGTTCAATAAAATAATTATGTTTATACATATACTTTTATATTAATATAGATGTATGTACTATATAAATAATATATGTTGCATATATAATCATATGGTGCTATAGAGGTGTAGTAGGAAGAGTGTGGTGTATAAGGTTTATGGTGCGGGAGGTTGGTGGTTCGAGTCTCTGGAAGAGCAGATCAAATTATTCTACAACGAATTATCATCACGAATGACACTTGATAGCGTCACGAATAGTGCCTACCATGACATTAAAGTGTCACTGAAAGGTTTTAGTCTTGATGGTGTAATGACACTTATAAGTGTCACTAACTCTTTTTTTAATGGCGCTTGATAGTGCCACAAATAATATCTACCATGACATTAAAATGTCATTGAAAGTTTTTAGCCATGATGGTGCAGTGGCACTTGCAAGTATCTACCGTGGCACCGATAGAAGTGGCACTTGTTCAAAATGCCACAAGACTAAAAAATGTCATTAGAAGAATAGTTTTGTGGCACTTTCAAATGTCACTAAACTAAGAAAATGTTGTAGTGAACTACGGTTGAATTGGCTACCAGTTCGAACTGGTAGCTGGGTCAAGAAAACTGGTTGAGGCAATCCAATGATCCTAACACATGGGCCAACCAGCTGCCAAGCGAAACTTCGTAAAAGTCAACATTTAGGGTGGCTCAAACACAACCCCATGGATAGTGGTCTCACTTTTAGCCACTATACCACAATGTCCCTTTGTTGATATTAGGAAAACTAAGGCTGTGTTTGGTGGAGCTTTGGAAACGTGATTCTATAGCTTGGTTTAAGTACTGTGTTTGGTTAAAAATTGATTCCACACCCACTTTTGAAAACACGTCTACCCGGACGTCCGGGCGGTTGACCGCAACAGTATTTTTTTTTGGGGGGGAGGGAGGGGGGGAATTGGCACCTGTTATTTTTATATTTTAAATAAAAAATATTTTTGGAATTTTTTTAAAAATTTTATGAGCTTTGAATAGAATTTTGAGTAGTGTGTTTAGTTATGAGTTGTAAGTTTTTTAATCAAACAACTTTTCTAATTTCATATGTCACATCAAAAATTCAAAATTCTTTTCAAAACTCATAACCAAATAAATTCTCTTTTCAAATCATAATCCCAAAACTCACAAACTCAAAATACAACTCTATTCTCAAATCATAATTCTAAAACTCTACCAAACGCTACCTTATATTGTTTATTGCATTTTCTTTCAAACACCCAGTACAATTGATTTTTTATTATATTTTTTTGACTTCTTATTTTTGTAAATAATCAGTATATAAAATATAATTGTATAGGCAATTATATTCAATAAATATATTCATGTAAATATATATGTATCTTAAAATGTAAAAATTAATTTAAATGAATCTATCTTAATACCTTTATATTTTAGTTAAGTATAATTTTTCATATTTGTATGTCAAAATTATAATTATGACTTCATGGCTTGATTTTAGTTGAATCGGTGATCCTTGATTAGATCCTAATTCTAGTTTGGCCATTTCTGTGTTTAAGAACATTGGTCAATAGAATCAAACAATTGTAATGCATTTTCATGTTCGTGAAGATCTTTTGATAAAATGATGTTGCGCACGTAATTTTTTTGCCCTTCAGTGGCTTCTTGGACTTTTGAATTTTCTACTAGAGCAATATCACTTTCCTCGTACTTGCAAACTCCTTGATCAATAATTTTTGCTTGATTGTTACAATCCATTTGAGGAATTTCTGAAGTATCCCATAAAGGGGAGCTCAACAATGTAGTTGAATGGACAACTAGAAGAGGTAATGCTCACCTCCCAAGTTCTATCATTCGTTTTTTAAACAAATAAAATTTGTCGTTTGCACAATTTTAGCGTGGTGTGACTCTACATATTTGTATCATTTGAGAGCCTTTTATATGTCATAAATTTCAGAATTGTGTGTCTTCTAGCTCATGCATGATAACAATGTGTGTTTTCCCAATCGCATGTGTGTTCTAGCTTGTGGTGTGGGTTGTATTTGTTAGCATCGTCTTGATGCTCCTTTTCTAATAAAGTTACTCTTACTCATAAAAATAAATAAATGTGTTCTAATGCCCTAAAAATTTTGGGTCAGTTGGGAATTATTTTCACCCTTTGTAGACAGAGATGTTTTGGCAGCATTGTCATTGTCGTAATGACTTTATTGCTACTCTTACCATTGGCAAGTGTCCATATGATTGCCCGTATAACTTTATTTATTTTTTCTTTCTTTCCTTATTTATTTATTTTTACATTGAGTTTTGTTACGAGGAAGTTTAATTTTGTCTTCATACCTTTTGTTGTAGGTTTATCCATGGGCCTTTCCTTTTGACCCCGATAAGGTATTTCCTTTCTTCAGTTTGTGTCATAATATTGTCCAAATATTATGGTTGCTACTATTTTGCACTGTTGTGAGAACTCATCCACCAATGATGGTTTACTGAATCATGCTAAGTTGATTAATAATTTTTATGGATGTAGTGGGATGATATTAGCCAGTCTGACATAATAAGTGCAATGAGGGAGGTGTTGAAGTATGTGCCTTTAAAGGTAAGAGCTTGATGTTTTTGTCTTCTTGACTAAATTCATCACAACTGCATGGCGTTTTCTTTTAAAATTATTTTCCTCAACTTAGTTCTTCAGACTAAATGTAACAGCTGAATGATCACTCAAGTTTTGTTCTCTAAAATCATGGTTTGCTGGCCCAATCTGATGTGCTCCTAGTGCTTGTCTAATCTGATTATTTATGCTAACATGGGTTGCAGCTTCAACATGATGTGTGTCGTGTTCTTAACACTGATCATTTGTTAAAAGTAGATGAATGATCAACATTCATTCACATCCCACATTTTTATTTGCAAGAGTATTCACAATTTAGTCATTGAAGGCTTCAATTTGAAGCAATTTTTTCAGTCACACTCTAGTTTCTTCATTTAAATCTTATTTTTTAATCCTATAGTACTTCCTTTTTTCTTTTTCATTTTTCATTTTTTTTCCCTTCTTTCTTCATGATCAATACTTGAAATGTAAATGATCAATTTCAATCAAAGGTCTGTTATGTTATCCATGCATATATATTTTATATTGGACTATGTTTTTCTTTTTGAATAGGTGACCTTATTTCGTTTTATCATTATCATCATCATCATTGCTATTTTTGTGTTGGAAACCAGGAAGACTGTAAAATGCAGCTTACCTTGGAGTTGTCTCGTCCAAAATGTTATCATATTCTTGATAATTTGACTCTAGAGGCTGTGAAGGACGTCAAGATTCAAGAGTTACATAGATTTGTTGATGACGTATCATCTGATGAGTCAATAGCTGAGGATGCAAAAACCATGCTCTATGATTTTGCTAATGGCATAATCGACGGGCTCTATGTCTTGTCTGGTTTCAAAGGAGAAGCGGTATTGCCATCTCTTTCTCTGTTCCCCTTTTCCTCTTAATTTATTGAGTGATGAAGTGGCCTCTCTTTATTTCCTAAGAAGCACAAACATTTATGAGAAGGTGTCCGTATCGGACATGTGTCCTAATGTGTCTATTATTTTTGGTAAATTACACTAACCTCCCTTGAGGTTTAGGGAAAATACATTGAGCCCACAAGTTTGGCCTAATTACATTGGGCTTCTTTTAGGTTTTAATTCACTTAACACTTAGCCCCATTTTTATCAATAATTGGTTAATCGCATGAATAGAAAACAATGTTGTATCTTTTAGACTTTTACATTGAAATGTATATTTTACCGTGGTTATTCCTATTTGTTCACGCCATGTACATAGTTCCAGTCCTTTTAGCCTTACTAAAACCAAACTTGTGGGGTTTATTGTATTTTTCTAAACATCAAGGGTGGTTAGTGTAATTTACCCTATTGTTTTTTAAAGTTTTTTAGAACTTAACAAGTTTAACACCCTTGCGACACATGTATCATCACCTAGACAAACATGAAACACATTTTAAGTTCAAAGAAATTAACTTAGGATCATTTATTGTCACGCCCCAAATTTTAATTCCTCGAAAACATTACCAAAGCCTGTAAATTTAGGTCCATATTTTTTTTTTATATATACATTTACAAATGTCTATTACACTTGAGTAATAGAATCACAAAGATACATGTTCTCCCTCTCTCAATAAATACAACAACAATAATACATGCCAAGCTTCTACCGTGAAGCTACAAATAAATAATTACAAATACAACTCCACTACCTTTACATCTACTAAGAAAGCTATACAAATGAACTGAAGAACTCCATAAATCTTCAATCAAATAACCCAAACTTTCTTCCTGTAAAAATATTAAACAACGACGGGGTGAGCACTAATGCCCAGTAGGAATCTCATAGTTCTAAATCAATAACGAACACACAGATAAAAATGATCATGCATGCGGGGTGATACAATATGGTAGGATGACATTTCATAATCTCAAAATATCATAAGTAAGGTATCTTTTTCTCAAAAACAATTTAAACACTTGTAGGAAAAACCTTCAGCCATTAAAATCATCCCTTAACTTTAGAAAATCATAGATCCTTGTGAAACAACCATATTTAAGAAACAACATCATTTAAATGTTATTAACCAATTTCCCAAACATTTCTCAACTAATTTTCCATTGTTAATACTCTTCTTTTCCTTCAATTCTTCTTTTCTACTCTTCACTTTTAACTTAAAACCCCAAAATTTCAAGTTCAATTTCCTTTTTGACTCGCCAACAATTCTCCTATACTCATTTCACCCCGTTAATTTCACCCGCAAAGTTTCATTTCAAGATAACACAATGTTAATAAACTCTTCCAAGCCAATCCTTTATTTAATTATAGAACAACTCTCACAATTTACTTTTATTAACACAACTACTTCATTAAGTTTACCATCATAATCTATAATCCTCATATCTCTTTTTTGGTTCCCATTATTCACAAATAATGCCCATGCACTTTTCCTCTTTAAACCAAATTATACATCAATATGAAATTTCACCAATTCATCACAATCAACAAATAACATTATCAACTCAACATACCTCTCAACACATAGCTCAACACAATCCACCTTTTGCTGACTCACTACGGCGGGAGTGAACTCCCAAAAACCATTTTCATAAAAGCCATTTTCTTTCAAAACCATTTTTTTTTCCAACTTTTTAAAACTATTCCCATGTAGAGAATTCTCACAAAGTATGTACATAGTTATGCTTTTTCCTCAACACAAAAGTAAATGTAAATGCAATGCTATGCCAAGATAAATCAATGAGGAAAAACATCCGTTCCAATGCATTGTTTCAAAATCACCATGTTCTCAATGTCATCATGTGATTCAATTTCAATTGTTCAAAACTTAACAATTTATTTCAAGGGCGGTAAATACAACTCTGGTAATCTCTAGGTCAGTGTCTGCAAGTAGACTATACAAGTACTACCAATTTGTCATTTTTACCAGTATCATCTGGAGGGCTCGACACCCATTCTTTGTCATTTTTACCAGTCACAAGCTGGAAGGCTCGACACCCATTCTTTGTCATTTTTACCAGTCACAAGCTGGAAGGCTCGACACCCATTCCGTCATTTTTACCAGTCACAAGCTGGAAGGCTCGATACCCATTCCGTCATTTTTACCAGTCACAAGCTGGAAGGCTCGACACCCATAATCCACACTACCTGTCAAGACTTACCACCGTATTTACCCAAAAACCACTTCATGAAAACTCATTTCTCAACATTCTTTCTCAATGCAAGTTTTCCAATCAACTTTCAAAGTTCTATGTAATCAAATGATTTGATATGACAATGCAACCATAACAATACAATGCAACAATTCTTCCATTTCCAATTCTTCCACACAATACTACCATTGTGATCAAAATTCCCATTTCTTCTTTCTATGCAATTTCACAATATGAATAAATATACATTTATTTCAATTAATCCAAGGGATAGCATAATTCCCACCTTTCAAATATTTCCCACAACTTAGTCACTTCAAGACTATATCAATACTTTCAAAAAACAATTTCCAAAGTGAGTAACAATTCTCATACTTCTTCAAAATTTAACATTTATAAAATATAAACAAGAAATTTTCCAAACATCATTTATTTTAGCATTTAAAATAAATATAGCAATATCAACTATGGATTTTTAACTTCTCTTTTAAAAATTCCAAATTTCTAGGTTTCTTACCAAAACCATCCATCTTCAAATATTTGACAACATTTCACCAAAACATCTCTCTTTCATCAACATAGTTCCAAAAACCCCCAAATTTCTAGTAAACCCACTTTGAAAAGCACTCTTTTTCTTAAATCAACAACAAGTTTTCAAATATAATCAAATTCCAATTAAACTTGTACACATGTAATTCAACCTACAAATTTCATGATTCTACTTTCAATTTGGGCCAAATAATTGATTATCCTCATAAATCAACCTAGGGTTTCTAGATAATCTAGAAATTTCAAGAAAAATTCCAACTTCTTAACCCATTATTTTCTTCTTCCAATTTTCCCATTGATTATACATCCTAGGTTCCTAATCCATAATCTAAACCTAACAATAACACCCCAAACTCTTCAAATCCGAAATCCCCCAAATTTCCATAATACAATTCTATATGCTCAAAATGTAGATTTTGCATTTATATACTCCAAAATACCACAAATCTATCTATTAATGTAAGCATTGAAGGAGAACTAGGACCCCTACCTCAAGAACCAAGCAAGAAAAGCAAGCTTTGAGAAGAATCCTTCGAAATCCCGAATTCCCACTACAACAATAATGGGCTATAACCACGTTTGTTAGACAACGTTTATTGAAAAACGATGTAGAAGACATAAAATAATATTAAAAGACACGCATTCCACTTTGTACCGTACTCCGTCTCCCTCAGTCTCCATTTGGCTTTCCGTCATTTTGCTTTCTCTCTTCATTTCTCTCTTCTCGTTTTCTATTACCGTCCAAGAACTAGGGTTTTCTGTCTGCCCTCATTCTCCTTGAGAGATTTACCAGGTTCGACTCCGATTGCTTGTTCAGATCCATCGATTAGGAGTTCCATCGATTTTGCTTTCTCTTTTCATTTCTCTCTCTTCTCGTTTTCTGTCACCATCCAAGATCTAGGGTTTTCTGTCTCTCTTCATTCTCCTTGAGAGATTCACCAGGTTCAATTCCGATTACTTGTTCAGATCCATCGATTCCTGAATCGATTTGGTTGAAACAGGGACCAGGATCGAGATCGGTTGAGTCGATTCTTGAAGCAATTACTTTTCTCTTCTTGGAAAAATTCTCGAGTCTCGATTTGCAGATCTGTTATATACGCAACACACAATTGTAACTGCATGTGAGTATACACTGTTGATTACAATTCGAAAAAAATTATTTTTATCCAGGTTCAATTCCATGCTTCAGTGACTTTCTGTTATTATTCACTTCAATTTTTACGATAAATTTAACATCTTGATGATGGGTTGGTTGTACTGGGTAATTCATTGACTTTTGCGTATTGTTATTGTTGATTCTTGAATTAAATTATAGAGTGTAGAAGCTATGGGTGGACATGATGACTCAGGTTCGTCTGAGAAGAAATCAATTGGGGTTGCCAATGATGTCCCAACTTTCAATGCTGAGAATATGCAGAACAACATGAAAGCTGTCTATTACTGGTTTGTTTCTGGACCTCCCTGCAATTTCTCATGATGAACAAAGAAAAATAAATTGACTAACTTTGGCTGGTTAATTGCAATAAATTATAATTATATGGCACGTTCCAATATGGCTAGAATGCATGAAATTAGGGGTTTCCTAGGCAACTTCGGATAAGATGCATTGGATTTTGGCAACCGGTAAACATGTCCACAGCCTATCTATCATGGATTATAGATTTGGTGTTTTGCACACGTTGATCATACTATGTTTTAGATTTCCTAATTCAATATGTGGAAATGAACTTATTGTAGAATGCATTTTGTCATCTCTATGAACTGCTAATCATTGGCTTTTATCTCTGTACCTTCTTTCTCCAACGTAAGCCAAATTTGCTTGGGTTGTTGTGGTTATACTTTTTGTGAAGCCATGTCTCAAGTCCTAAGATAGCTGGGTTCTGTTTTCATAAAAAAGGAAAGCTATGTGAAGAATGTGGGATGAGACAATAATGAAACCTATTTTTTAAAATAGATCTAGTCCTGCATAGAAGTTGATGTTGGGAAAAAGACTTCCATAGCTGAATTGGGATTTAACACATTGTTGAGTTGTTCAATTCTGATTGAGAACCATACATGTTCTAATGTACATCGTTATGTTTTCATACTTTCCTTGTTCACAAACTTGTTCCACCAAGCATTGTTGGTTGATATTAAAAGCTGAGGTTTGTCTATTTGTGCAGTCGAACATTTATGTGTATTATTGGTGGAGTTGTTGCTGGAATTTTGGGATTTACTGGGTTGACTGGATTTATCTTTTATTTCCTTGTCATGGCAATTACTTCGGTACGACTCATAGCAAAGATGGGGTTTTCCATCCATTCATACTTTGATTCCTGGAACCAGATTATATTTGATGGCATTTTGGGCAGGCTTATGGTACACTTCTCTATTAATTTTCAATTATTTATTTCAAGTTTATTTCTTGAAATGTTTCCCTTGATTCTTACTTTCAAGACATTGATTTCACTCATGCATAAAATTCTTCACTTTTTGACATATCTTCCTCCTTGAGAGAATTTTTTTCACGTGCCCGTCACTGCTGCTTAGGTCCTCTCTCTCTCTATATATATTCACTCTTTCTCTCTCTAAAAAGATGGGTCTTTGGATTTCAGGTTGGGACGTACTTTGTTAGGCAAGATACTGTGCACTTCAAAGAAGCCCAAATTTTGTTCACCAGTTTTACAATGAGGCCAGCACTATGCTTCATATTGATGGGAACTCAAGAGAGACAGCCACGGCAATGCTAGTATTGTCTTTTTAGGTTCTCTCTGTATGTTTGTGAGTGTGTGTATGTACTTGAATTTATGTATTTGAATTATAATTGAGGGTAGATTTCCAACAATCAAATATGCATGTACGTTGTCGATATCGGGTGTAATCTTCAGTGTTATGTACTTGTCTAAGTAAGACCTGCAGATGCTTTTGCTGTGATGATTTCTGTGTTTTAATTCTACTTGAAGTTTCTTTGTCACAATTTCGTTGTTTTCTCTAAGAGGTCAATGAGATATGGGCAGGTTTGGGCTATTAAGACCGGCATGATATCTACTAGAGGTGAGCTCTTCTTTTGACTCTTGTGCAGCTAGATATTTGTAACACTATTTGATATGAATCTATTTCTTGTTGGATTTCATTTGGTATTCAAAAATGGCATTCTTAATCGATAGGATGTGCTCTTTAAAGTTCATTGGTTGACAGCGATACTAACCAATTTCTTGTTATCTAGTTGCTTTAAGTTCTTGATGAGTATTTGGTTTCACTTTGCTTTTAGTTATATTGGCTAAGAATTTCTAGTAACTTACCTTGGTTGTTTTCCAGAACGATCATGATCCATCCAAGTTAGTGGCAGAGACTCCATGTGAGCTACTAAGGTATTTGATCTTGTAAGTGTTCTTTCTTATAAACTTGCTGTCTTTTCTTGGCATGATTTTCATTCCTTTTAGGCTATTCCATATATATATATATATATATTATGAGTGTAGTTGTTTGCTTGATTGAATGAATTTTATCAGGGGCTTCCCTCTGTGACACTAAATTCCAAGGCCATTCCACCTGCTATTTACATGAGTGATATGAATTTGTGGACTGTCCATGACATAGGAGACTTCATTTCTGTTTTCATGTTTCTGTTTTTAACTTAATATCCAGACTTGCTAATATTGTGCTAGTCTGCATGGTTTTCAAGTTTTTAGTAACTTAACATAGGAGACTTCATTTCAGTTTTCAAGTCCCTGTGGTTTGAATTGCTAGGATTGAGGTTTCACATGTTTTATGGTTTTCAAGTATGATAAATTGTACCCACCCAAAACAAGTATGATAAATCGTGTATTTTTATATATAGAGGTTTTATGATTTGGTCTCAAAGTGATTTTTGTGCTTCAAAATTTATTGAATTTTACCTCTTTTCAGGGGCCTTAACTGGTTTTTACTATTTGATTCTCCTCATCTTTGGATTTCTGTGTGTGTGTGTGTGTGTGTGTGTGAGAGAGAGAGAGAGAGAGAGAGAGAGAGAGAGAGAGGATGTGGGTAGTTCTTCAACTGAGTTGCCTCTTGTTGTTGCAGAGTTGTAATTGACAATAATACTTGCAAGGATGCAACTGTTATCCAGGTATGAGCTATGCCTTTGCTCTCCGATGATATGTTTGGCAAGGTTTCTAAAAATTGAGGTTGTTGGTTTAACTGTCACAAGCAAATTCGAAAAAAAATTTATGCGCTTCACCCTTTTTGTTTCTTATATTGTTTCTTCTTCAAAATTTGTTATTTCAGTGTTTAATGTGGTTGACCAAGATGGGAATAAAATTAGAGATGAAGGGGTCATCAATTACATCCAGAAGGTATCTACAGTTTTGTAATTTTATTACAATTAAGCACCTCAATTTAGATAAGCATAAATAAAGTAATTCGCCTTGCAAACTGGAGAGGTTAAAGATTGTCTATTAGGTGCTTCTGTGTAGTTGAATATGACCAACACAGCCTCATAACTTCCTTTAATAAGTGATGAAGAAAAGAATGAAACAGAGCAACCTAGAGGGAGATTGCTCCATTATTTGATGATTGATTTTTTCTAGCACATTTGAAATCTTTTAGGCTTTTTGGTAAATTCACCTTGTTGAAGTGCAACTGTCATGCTGCTATATTTCCTGTGGTCAATGTAATAAATTATCAAAAACAAAGGCCCATTGTGAGGATTTGGTAATTTAAACCAAATCTGGCTATGACTAGATTGTTTTATGTTAAATTGCTTCTCTTCTTAATTTGAGCTAAAAACTACTTTGATTCCTCTTTTGGTGTTAATTGCATGCTGAATTTGAAGAAATTGAGTTGGTTTTGCTATCCACTTTGTACTCTTCCGAAGCATTCCTTGCAGAAGCTTTGAATTTTAGTATAATTTATCTCATTGTAGGTAGTTACACTCTTTCTTCTGTAAATTTATTTATTTATTTATTTTGTTGTTGTGAAACTTGGGGTTTTGATGGTTTGTTTTGTTTGGTTGAAATGAAGGTGGTGTAATTAGAGAAGGAGAAGAAGATGAGTGAGAGCCAGAGGTTTCAACTCTGGACTGTTGGAGCTCTGACTCTGTCGGTGGCTTCATCAGTATCAATTGTGATCTGCAATAAGGCACTTGTCAGCACATTAAGTTTCAATTTTGGTGAGTTTTTCACATTTCCTTCCAGCCTTCTTCCTTCAATTAATCTTTCCTATAATGAGCACAAAAATTCAACATTTTTGAATGCTTTGTCTGTTCCAAAGGGTAATAGAAACACCTCAACTGAAGCTAAAAAATTGAACAATACGTCAAAGGTATAACTGTTTCCTTGTTCTTAATATGAGATGAAAGGTGCAAATTATTTGTACATAGTTAAGAATTTACTGGAACAAAATATTTCAAATTTGATTGTTTATCGGCAAAAAAATTGTTTGGATTTGAAAGTTTAAAAATTATTTCCTTCTTTGTCTTTTAGCAAACCATTTAATGGAGAAAGAATTAGAAATGATGTTCTTACATTAATATCTTGGAGGGATCAACAGTTATATCCATGTTTGACATTCCTGCGTGCTCATGATTCTAATGCAGATTTGGGTCCTATCTAATCCTTGAGGTGCAGAAATATTACCCCCAGCCATTGTTGTTGCAACTTGCAAATGAGTCGACTTCTAATTATCTCAGTGACGCTTGCTAATTATTATTTTGTTGTAATTTTCTTTTCAGTGTATACTAAGATATTGTATTCTTCTCATTTGCCTTTATGTAGCTATGACTTTGACAAGCTGGCATCTTCTTGTCACGTTCTGTTCTCTTCAAGAGTGTGGTTTGAGATTGAATTTTTTGCGATTTTTTTTTGCCAAATCAGATTGTACATATTATATTCAAGTTTTTTTCTTAGTTAAATTGGCCCTGTTTTATGGTATGTTTATGAAGGAAAAAAAAAAAAAAAAAAAGTGGCGTTTTTAAAAAAACGCCACTAAATGACGTTATCATGACGTCATACGTTATTTTGTAACGGAAGCAGTAGTTGACGTCAAAATTTTTGTGACGTTTTTTAAAACGCCGTCTAATGTTTTTAGCGACGTTTTTAAAATGTTGTAAAGCTATTACGGCGGCTGTATTGGCGACGAAAATATTTAACGTCGCTATAATATATGACGGCATTTTTTAGACTTATAAACGCCGCTAAAAATCAATTTTCCTGTAGTGTCCAATCGGTTGAAAGTGTTGATCTTCTCTTGTTCTCCATTCTTGATGCAAGAACCATGGTGGATTGTTGATCAAAGTAGAGCAAATCAAGGTTTTGGGGGCTAGGGTTTCAGACATGTAGGAGGGGAGAAGAAGAGAGGAAAAGAAAATGCAAGAAATGATCAAAAAACACGTTTTTGAGCTGCTGTCCCGCTATTCCCGCTCGAGCGTACCTGCTCCCAACACAGATTTCAAAACTTCGAACAGGTATAACTTTTTCATACGGACTCCGTTTTAGGTCGTTCTTGTGTCCAAATTGAAGCCCCGGAAATAAGCTTTCCAATGGTTCTAACCTCACATCCAAATTCAAAGTATGGAAGGAGAAAAGGGCAAAAGAGTGACGGCTGGTCAAAAACTCAAACTCCAAACTTGGGGCTTTTTATCTAATCTTATCCAAATACCTTGTTAAGACTTCAATTAAGGTTCCAAACATCATCCAAGGGTCCTCAATTATAATATTTAAAGTCCACTCGTCAACCCATCAATATCAAGAGTCCAACAACCGTACAAGTTTTAAGGTGACGGGCACCACTTTTCATCAATCCAAAGTGAATCAAGATCCGAGTCATTACATTTATCAAAAAAAATTAAAAAAAAAATACTTAGGGTCAAATGATAATATAAATATAATGTGGACGTCTGCCTATTCTTTCTTTCTGGACTTTTTAGTTTTAGGATTTCTAAATCCTGAAGTTTCTAATTTATTTTGTAGTAAATCTTTCTAAATTAGATATTTGGGATTTTTTTTTGTTCTCACTTATTTCTTAGGAATAATCACACTGGCCTCCCTCAAGATTTCAGAAAAATACATCAAGCCAAACAATTTGACATAATTAGATTAACCTCCCTAAGTTTTGTATTTTCATAAAACTTACATCCATGTCAAGTAGGTTAATGTTAGGATAGTAAAGCGTCTAGGTTAGGGTTCTAAGTCAAGTCTATAAGGTGATTTTTTCATTTCATATTGGAGATCAATTTGTCTTTTAAACACAAAGTATGTCAAGGGAAAATATTAATTTTATCTATATTTTGTTACCTCTGTTTGGAGGCTAGGGTAATTATGCTACATTACGGGACTTATCATATTTTTCTTAAATGTCAGGGAGATCAACGTAACTTGCCTAGTTTTTTAAAATATTGAATTGAATGTAAAAATGGTTTCTTATTATTTTGATATAATAAAATATAAATGTATTTGTAAATTGAAAATGAATAAATTTTTATTATTTCTCTATTTGTAACAATATATAGAAAATGATGGGACTTAAAAGGCTTGGTTTGGTTTGTTATATATGTAACAATATATTGTTTTGTGAAAATTACCCACCCCTGATCTTTCATAAAAATACACAAACACCCCCACAGTTTGAAGGTGTATCAACAAGATCCTAAAACCTTACGGACATTACTAACAATACTATTTTTGCTGATCTCAGCCAAAATGATGTCTAATATATTTTATCCCCATATTACACTTCCTATGTGATTTATACCCTTCCTGTATTTATAATCATAAGCACCTCCTGACATTTGATTATAGGCATCATCAAGACATTTGTCAAAAATTGGTTTTACTTAATTTTTTTGAAGATAAATCGTTAATTAATTATAATAAACATTAACAAATAAATGCCAAAATTGTTATATCTTTTCACTACACACCACCCATATATAGTCATAGGCATTGTCCAATAAGAACAGGATCAACAAATACAAATTCCTATTATAACTAAAATTCCTAAATAAAACTAATCTCTCATTAACTATTCTTCAATTTATGCTTCAACCAATTTGTTGTTTTACATATTTTCCTGAGTTCATGTCCCTATCAGTATACACATATTTGGGTTGATTCAATGTGTGGTTCGTATATATTTTTATGTACTTTTGTTTATCATTTTTCTTGCTTTTCCATTTCTCTTGTTCCAATAGCTGTAGTTATTTATTTTATTTTTATAATATAGTCAAATCATGCGTCCTAGGGTTTTTGTCGGTGGTTCATTAGATCCCTGTGCTCGTTGCATTATGTGGTCAAGTAGTTGTGATATGTCTGAATATGCATGAAGCATGTGTACATGCATTGGTATGATACGGCATGAGTAAACCAAACCTAATTTTTATTATATTAAAGAATCTGCAAATTAAAGCTTAATTTTAAAATTATTCTAAGCATAAAAAAATCCATTAAAACTCATTTTACTTCTACAAAAAAGTAAAAGGTTAATTACAATTTTGGTCCCCAAAGTAGGAGTCTTATGTCATTTTGGTCCCCATTGTTTAAATTGTGTTGGTTTAGTTTCCAATGTATAAAACTGTTTCAATTTGCTCCCAACGTTCAAGTTGTATCAATTTGGTCCATAATGTATAAAAAGTGTTTCAATTTATTCTCCCAATCGAACTTTGTTAATAGATGCAATTTAAACATTTGGGTACTACATTGAAACATTCTTTATACATTGGGGGCTAGATTGACTCAAATTAAACATTGACGACGGAAATTGAAACATATTTATACATTGGGGACCAAATTGACATTATTTAAGCATAGCGGATCAAAATGACACAAGGCTTATCCTTTGGGGACTAAAAATGTAATCAACCCAAAAGTAAATACGGTTCTAGTTGAAGTATGACTTAGATATATACTAGGTACCTCTATTTGAGGCAAAAATTAAGAAAAAAAAATCCAATAAAACTAACTTCACTTAAAATTAAAGGGTTGATTACATCTCTAGTCCCCAAAGCAGGAGTCATTTTGGTCCCCGATGTTTAAATTGTGTCAATTTAGTCCCTAATGTATAAAGTGTTTCAATTTGGTCCCAATGTTTAAGTTGTATCAATCTGGTTTATAATGTATAAAAAGTGTCACAATTTAGTTTCCCAATCTAACTCTATTAATAGATATAATTTAAACATTTGGGAACTAAATTGAAATACTATTTAGGTCAAATTACACTATTAGTCCTTGCATTTTGGTCCTTGTAATTCCAGTTGACTCGATTTTAACCTTGAATTTATAATTGTCTCAATTTAGTCAATTGAATACAACTATTAGCATTTTTTAGTGACAAATACCCACATAAGTGGAATGTGTCATGATTTTAGGGTCAAAATTATAAGTTTGCTCAACTCAATAAGTTAACCTCAACCAATTCAGTGATCAATTTTTCGTCAAAAACACTAACGGAATTATCAATAGGACTAAATTGACACATAATCTAAAATTAAGGCTCAAAATTGAGTGATTTGAAAGTATAGGGACCAAAATGATACAAGGGGTAAAATATAGGGATTAATAATGTAATTTGCCTTACGTTTTATACATTGGAGACCACATTGGCACAAATTAAACATTGAGGATTAAAATGACACAAGGCTCATGCTTTGTGGACTAAAAATGTAATCAACCCAAAAGTAAATACTATTCTAGTTAGGGCTACAAACGAACTGAGCTATTTGTGAGCTTGGCTCAACTCGACTCGACTCGTTAAGGGCTTGGCTTAGTTCAATTCGTTAAGTTAATAAACGAGCTTAAGCTTGACTTTTAGGCTCGTTTTGAGCTCGAGATTGAATAAGTTTGGCTCGTTTATTTTTATTTAAATTTAAATTTAAATTATAAAATAAATATGTTATTTATATATTAAATAGTATAAAATATATATAAATAATAGCATTAATACATTATTTATATTTAAAATAATATAAATAATATTTGTATTTAAATTTTTTATTAAATAATAAATAAATATATTATTTATATATTTAAATAATGTAATTTTTAATAATAAAAAAATTGATTATCAGTCTTCAAGTTGAGCTCGAACTCAACTAATAGGGTAAATTACACTTTGCACTCTTGCACTTTGCATCAAATCTCACTTTGGCCCTACACATAAAATTATGACAAAATCTCACTTCGGTCCCTACACATGAAATTGTGACGGTCAACCCCCTGTATTTTTGGTCAAATCTCACTTTGGTCCCTACACAAGTGTCAATATGCCCTTTTCTATTACTCAATTGTTTAAATATTTAACATAATCTAATCATGTGACAAGAATATGATTACAACATGAGGGTAAGAGAAGAAAATCATCTACATTTTCCACCAATACACACTTTGTCCCAAAATTTATATCAAATTAGGACTATATTAGGCTAAAACAAAACGCAGATTGTGAACGATTAAGAAGATGAGCTAAAGTTTTGTAACGCCCTCAAAATAAACCCATTATATAAATATCACTGACATGCAATATTTAAAAGAAAACAATATATTATCCCATTCATCAGAGTATTGCTAAATAAAAGCATTACATGTAACATCAAAGTAAATGCCCTACGGGCTTACATCTTTCCAAGCCAACACTTGGACACAAAAATATGAGTTCTAACTCATATTACAAATTAAGCCCTTGGCTTGAATGTTTACATGCAATCTCAAATAAAATAGATAAACTAAAGACAAGTCTTCGAGTCCAAATCCTCCCAAGCTAAGTCCTTGGAGGCAACTTATCACCTGAACCTGAAAATGATGTTCCCTTATAGGGTGAGTCACAGCCCAGTAGAAATATACTAAACCACATATAAGCATTGAATAAAGCAATAGCGTTCAATAGATGGTTAACCAAGCTACTCTACTAAATCAATAAACAGTCCGATGACACTAATGTCTAAGACTCGTTTCATTTTCCATTATTATCAATATGGCTCAGAACCTGGCCAAACATACAACAGTGAACTATATATCATATTCACATTACTTCCAATATCAATAATACAAATGAGACTCAAGCTCATATCAAAACACTTCATACTTCCGTTTGATACACATTTTAGTGCTATATCAACAACGTGTAAAAACACTTCAATATCAATAAGCACACATAATAGTGATGCTAATAGAGTCCATCCCCTATCTCCTCCGAAACAAAATCCGGTTTAGAGGTCCATCCCCTATCTTCCCCTAAACCGTGGAGTACATCCCCTATCTCCTCCCACACAATATGCAAATGCAATGCTCAATCAATATACGTATTTTCTGTATTAATTCAATAGTCAACATAAATGACTTAACCAATGTGATTAGGTTTAGTTTTTCCTAATCCACATGCAATATCTACAACAATCATAGCTATCCTCCACCGATAGCCCAAAACAGTTATTTCTAAACAAGAAATAAATATATCAACAAATGTAAATTCAACATTCTCATAGGCAAGTATTTAAACTACCCAATTACATCATTAAATCACTAATTTTCCCAATTTCATGAATTTACCCAATTTCACAGTCTTCCCTAAATTAATTATACAAATTAATTTATTTCAACCCCTAGGGTTTCTACCAAAATTACCCAACTATCCCCAACATATCAAAATACTAAAACTTAGAACAAAACGTATAACATGGAGTAGGAAATCCCTACCTCGAAGCAAATAACTCGAATGGAGAAGATAGAGATGATGATCCAAAATCCAAAGTGCTCCAAACCAAGAATTGTTCAGATTAAAACGAAGCCCTCGACTCACTCTATCTTTTTAATAAAGGATCTAGGTTAGAAACTCACTCTAAGTAGATCAAACCTAAGAGAGAAGGTGTGTAGGGAGAGAGAGAAAACGGTTTTAGGGTTTTAGAATCAAGAGGGAGATGAAAAATGGTCCAAAAAGTCGGATCTCGCCCTTTTATAACAGTCGCCCGCCGAGCGCCAAACCCCGCCGAAGGCACAGACTACACTTCGCCGAGCGGCCAAACCCCGCCGAAGGCCGGATGCACACTCAAGATTTTCAGATACAGCTCCCGCCGAAGGCCCAACTCGCCGAGGCACACACTCCCGCCGAGCGGCTAATCTCGCCGAAAGGCCCAACCCAACACAGGAAATACTGAAAGGTTGTATTCCCCGCTCGAGTGGCCAAACCCCCGCTCGAGCGGACAAGCAAAATTTTGGGCAACAGGGCTTGGTTCCTAAGCTCAACCAACCTGCTCCAAACATGCCCAACACATCCTAAAACTCAATCAAATAGACTTAAAGGATGACAACAACAAGGGAATCTACGGAACATAAGTCCGAATACAATAATCAAATGGGAAAAGACCGGGGTCGCTATAAGTTTTGCATAAATTGGAATCTCGAAACTCTATTTTCACTATAACACAATCTTTTATCTATTCATTTTTCTTTCTCTTTGATTTATTTTGCACATTTTTTTTTTTAAAAAGCTTTATTTTCTTGCTTCTTCGTCCCAATTTTTAGCATACAAATATATATATGTATATATATTGTATTATGTAACTCTCACGCGCTTATCACGTAGGACAAAGTATATTGGTAGGAAACATGGATGATTTTCCTCTCTTACTCTCATTTCGTATTCACATTTTTGTCACGTGATTGGATTTTGTTAAAGACTTAAAAATGAAGTTACAGAAGAAAGACGTTGACACTTGTGTAGGGACCAAGGTGGATTTGAACAAAAGTGCAGGGGGTTGATTGTCACGATTTCATGTGTAGGGACCAAAGTGGGATTGACCAAAAGTGCAAGGGCTTGACGGTCATGATTTCATGTGTAAGGGCCAAAGTGAGATTTGGTGCAAAGTGTAGAGGTACAAAGTGTAATTTACCCCAACTAATATTAACAAGCCGAGCTGAGCTTGAGTTGGATAATCGGGCTCGATAAACAAAAAAACCAAACTCGAGCCCAACAAAACTCGATTCATCTCTGTTCGTTTGCAACCCTATTCTAGTTGAGGTATGACCTGGGTATATGCTAGGTACCTTTGAGTATGACAAAAATTAAGAAAAAAAATTTGAGTACGTGTTGTCTACTTGGTACACATAGAAGTACTAGTGATAGAAGACCAAAACATTGCTATGCATTATCTTTGCTATCTTTTGGACCATTTGGTTGGAAAGAAATGATAGAATTTTTTTGGAAAAGGAATCAGAGGTTAATGCTTTGTGGGATAGGGTGAGGCATCTTGCATTAGTTTGGGCCAGTGTATCTCCTCCTTTCAAGGACATATCTCTTTTGTTGATTACTAGGGATTGGGATACTGTTTGTTATACCTAGTGGTGGTTTGTTTTATGTTTTAGTTGGTGCTTCTTTGGATTTTAGCGCTGAGTTATTGTCTTTGTATGAGGACTTCTTGTCCTCCCCTTGTTTTCACTTTTTATTTTAATAAAATTGTTTTGTTATTGTTAAAAATAAAAAATAAAAAAATGGAAGTACTAGTGCCCAAAACATACTGGTATGACTTGTTTTTCGATGTGCCATGCTTCATAGGGTTCAATCAAGGCCCTGATAACTCTTTTGAATGCAGACAACATGCCAATGCTTTTGTTTTCCTTTTTAGTTGATCTATTTTCAGGAAGCTATCATATTTCCTATATCATGTGGGAGCTTCGGACCTTGTACAGACGAGCTTCGTGGAGTGATTAACATTGCTGATAATGAGAGAAGAATGCAATGTCAACGTTTCATCAGCGTACAACACATTTTGTTTGGCCTCTCTTTTTCAAGAGTTGGTGACAATGTGAGGATGCTCAATGACAGGCCAAGATGTTCGGGTGGATTACGTTCAAAACTGTCTATGTTTAGCATTTACAAGTTATCACGCATAGCAGCCGACAGACTTGGTAAAATCTTTTATCTTTGTAATGGCCTCAATATTCCATTGAATAGTTTGTATCTTTTAAAATATGTGAATGTTATGAATCTTGTAAAATATCCTCTCCTTTATTCTAAATGGCTGTATAATTATATGTTCTATAAATTTTCGAGGCATAAAATGAAATAAACTAACATGATCAAGTGCAAACATAGTTGAGTCATAATTATGTTTGAATTGGGTTGGAGAAACTTGATCAAGTCTGGTGGCAGGAAGAAGTAGGTTTATGCACATATTCATGTGTTATTTTAAACTTGAGCAAATTTTGCAAGTGATAAGGAGGTTGGACTTGAGCACTTGGTTCTGGCAATTTTCTTTGGAAAGCAAGAGGACGATCCTATTAAGAGGGTAAGGGCCATAATTCAATAACTACTGTTTAATTTCCATCTATAATACCGAATTTCAGGGTTTGTCTTTATTTTTAATTGGTTACCCTTTGTAGTTAGGCTTTTCGTATTTACAATCTTATTTGAGCTTTTATGCGCCCTGGCATTTAAGTTTTGGTTTGTTATGTGTATATAAATTTTTTTACCTGAAAGACCTGTAAAGCATATTTGCTTTGTGACATTTAGAAATTAATGTTTTAATTTTTTTTTTCCTCGAAGGTGGAACTGGAGTACGGCAGTTCTCTGTTCTTCGACGATAATGCATTTGATCCTGAGCTTGTGGACTGTGAGAAGCAACGCCTTCTTTTGTTCTTTGGTGAAAGTATCTTACATAACGGGTATATCACAGTAGTGTATACCTCTCCCACACAAACATATGGAGAAGGGTTTCACATGCTTGTGATTTAGAAGAATACACCACAGTGGTATACCCGTTACATAAAAATACTACCTTTGTTTTTTAACCCTTGTGTGTTTATATTACACCAAGCTATTATATATTAAATTTACAATCTACATGTAGAATTTTATACAATTAACTTAATTTTCTCATTTATGTTTCTTTTATTCTTCCCTTTCTCTAGGTTTGAAAAATAGTTGCACTAAGTGTGATGCAAAAAGCTTGGAGTACTCTGCTGTTTTCAAAGAATTCTTACCAGAAAATTGTTTTGATGGGGCACTAGTGAAATGTTGCGGCCTTGTGGTCATGGAAAAATTGCACGAGGCTCTCAAGTGTGGTGGCTTGAGGTTGAGTCCAATTCGTGAGGAGAGTTAATATCACCTTTCCTTGTGTGGGCAGGCTTAAGACATTATATTCAAGTCTCTCACTTTTATTATTGTTAGATACATAATTTTGAATGCTCTTGAGAACATGGATGGATGGTTAGGCTTAATATTCTAAGACATTATAGGCAAGTCTCTCACCTTTATTATTGTTAGATGCATCATTTTGAATACAATAATACTATAAATTCATATTCAACTATTTCGAAATTATCTAGAATTATCATCTAATGGTTCAAATTTATTCTACACATGGATTTTACAATACATAAAATCGTTCTCAATCACGTATCAACATTTAGTAAATTCAGGGATTATAAGTTTGGGTTCTCACAATTATTCTTTTGAATACCCTTGAACATTGATGTATGGTAATTTTATTATTATTATTATTACCTATTAGGAGGATTCGTAGGTATGCTTTGCATACTATATGCAAGGCATACATGGTTCTTTATACATTTTCTTTGTTTAGGTTATACAAGTTTGTATTACTAGTTATACAAATTTGTGTTAGAAGTTATACATTATTGACCTGCTAAGCAGGTCAACTTACAGATAAACACTATTAAAATAATAGATTATATTATATGTGTAAGTATTTTCACAAAAATACGTACTTTTGTTTTTAAAAAATTTAGAACACAAAAATGCGTAAGTAAACACAAATACGAGTAAGTTGTTGAAGAAAATTTAGATTTCAAAAAAAAGGGTAAGTTTTTACAAAAATGTGTAACTGTGTTTTCGAAAATTTAGAACAATACAAAAATGCATGTTTCCAAAAATTTAGAACACAAAAATGCGTAAGTTTTTATAACTCTCATAAGTGATTTCACAAAAAGGCGTAAATGTGTTTTTAAAAATTTGAAACAACATAAAAATGAGTAAGTTTTCACAAATTACGTAATTAATTTCACAAAATTGTGTAAGTTTCACAACTCATATAAGTGATTTCACAAAAATGCGTAATTGTGTTCCAAAAAATTTAGAACAATACAAAAATGAGTAAATTTTCAAAAATCACGTAAGTGATTTTATAAAAATGCGTAAGTAAACACAAATACAAGTAAAGTCCCAAGAGAAAACTTTGATTTCATAAAAATACTAAGTTTTCACAACTCATATAAGTGACTTTACAAAAATGCACAAGTGTGTTTTCAAAAATTTAGAACAATACAAAAATGTGTAAGCTTTCACAAAATTGTGTAAGTATGTTCTCAAAAATTTAGAATAACACAAAAATGCGCAAAATTTTCATAACTCACATAATTGATTTCATAAAAATGAGTAAGTGTGTTCCAAAAAATTTAGAACAACACAAAAATGCATAAATTTTCACAAATCAAGTGTTTTCACATAATGCGCAAATGAACACAAATACGAGTAAGTCCCAGGAGAAAACTTAGATTTCATAAAAATGCGTAAATATGTTCTCAAAAATTTAGAACAACACAAAAATGCGTAAGTTTTCACAAATTATGTAAATGATTTCACAAAAATACGTAAGTTTTCACAAAAATATGCAAGTGTGTTCCCAAAAATTTAGAACAACACAAAATGCATTAGTTTTCACAAATTACATAAGTGATTGCACAAAAATGTGTAATTTTGTTATCAAAAATTTAGAATAATTAAAAATGTGTAAGTCTTCACAAATCACGTAAATTATTTCACAAAAATGTGTAAATGAACACAAATACGAGTAAGTTCTTGGAAAAAACTTGGATTTCTCAAAAATACGTAAGTTTTCACAACTTACATAAGTAATTTCACAAAAATGCGTAAGTTTGTTCCCAAAAATTTAGAACAACACAAAAATGTGTAAGTTTACACAAATCACGTAAGTGATTTGACAAAAATGCGTAAATGAATACAAATATGAGCAAGTCCCTAGAGAAAACTTAGATTTCACAAAAATGTGTAAATTTTCACAACTCACGTAATTTCACAAAAATAGGTAAATGTGTTCCCAAAAATTTAAAACGACATAAAAATGCATAAGTTTTCACAAATCACGTAAGTGATTTCACAAAAATGCATATACGAAAGTGTGTTCCCAAAAATTTAGAACAATACAAAATGCGTTAGTTTTCATAAATCACATAAGTGATTGCACAAAAATGTGTAACTGTATTACCAAAAATTTAAAATAATAAAAAAATGCATAAGTTTTCACAAATCACGTAAATAATTTCACAAAAATGCGTAAGTGAACACAAATACGAATAAGTCTTTGGAAAAAACTTAGATTTCATAAAAATGCGTAAGTTTGTTCCCAAAAATTTAAACCAATACAAAAATGTGTAAGTTTACACAAATCACATAAGTAATTTAACAAAAATGCGTAAGTGAGCACAAATACAAGTAAGTCCAAACATGTATTTTGCATTAGTCTTCACAACTCACGTAAGTGATTTCACAAAAATGCGTAAGTTGTTCGAAAAATTTTAGAATAACACAAAAATGCATAAGTTTTCACAAGTCATGTACATGATTTCACAAAAATGCGTAAGTAAACACAAATACGATTAAGTCCTTGAAGAAAACTTGGATTTCACAAAAATGTATAAGTTTTCACAAAAATACGTAAGTTTGTTCTCAAAAATTTAGAATACAAAAATGCGTAAATTTTCACAAGTCACGTAAGTGAACATAAATATGAGTAAGTCTGGGAGAAAACTTGGATTTCACAAAATGCGTAAGTTTTCATAACTCACGTAAGTGATTTCATAAAAATACGTAAGTTAACACAAAATTCGCGTTTGTTTCCAAGATTTAGAACAATACAAAAATATGTAAATTTTCACAAATCACATAAGTAATTTCACAAAAATACTTAAGTAAATACAATACGAGTAAGTGCTTGGAGAAAATTTTGATTTTACAAAAATGCGTAAGTTTTCAAGACTCACGGAAGTGATTTCACAAAAATACGTAAGTGAACACAAATACAAATAAGGTCTCGGAGAAAAATTTGATTTTACAAAAATGTGTAAGTAACACAAAATTCGCGTAAATTTGTTCTTAAAAATTTTTAATAACACAAAAATGTGTAAGTTTTCACAACCGACGTAAGTGATTTTCCAAAAAATACATAAGTGATCACAAATACAAGTAAGTCCTTGGAGAACACTTTTATTTCACAAAATTGTGTAAGTTTTAACAACTGACATAAGTGATTTTCCAAAAAAATACGTAAGTAATCACAAATACGAGTGAATATTTTTGGAGAACACTTTTATTTCACAAGATTGTGTAAGCTTTCACAAAGTCACGTAAGTTTTGTCACAAAACTCAGGGTAGTTAACACAAAATTCATGTAAGTTTGTTCCTAAAAATTTTCGACAACACAAAAATGCGTAAGTTTTCACAACTGACGTAAGTGATTTCACAAAAATGAGTAAATGATCACAAATATGAGTAAGTCCTTGGAGAACAATTTTATTTCACAAATTTACATACGTTTTCACAAAATCACGTAAGTGGTGTTAAAAAATTTAGGATAGTTAACACAAAATGATGCGTAAGTTTATTCTTAAAAAATTTCAGCAACACAAAATTGCATAAGTTTTTACAACTGACGTAAATGATTTTTTAAAAAATGCGTAAGTAATCACAAATACGAGTAAGTCCTTAAAGAACACTTTTATTTCACAAATTTGCATAAGTTTTCACAAAGTCGCGTAAGTTGTGTCACAAAACTCATGGTAGTTAACACAAAATTTTCGTAAGTTTATTCTTAAAAAATTTCAACAATACAAAAATGCATAAATTTTCACAACTAACGTAACTGATTTTACAAAAATATGTAAGTGATCAGTAATACAAGTCATTGGAGAACACTTTTATTCACAAATTTGCGTAAAATTTTCACAAAGTCACGTAAATTGTGTGTCATAAAACTCAGGGTAGTTAATTAACACAAAATTCTCATAAGTTTGTTCCTAAAAATTTTGAAGAACACAAAAATATGTAATTTTTCACAAATAACGTAAGTGATTTCACAAAAATACGTAAGTGATCACAAATACGAGTAAGTTTTTGAAGAACACCTTTATTTTACAAATTTGAGTAATTTTCACAAAATCACGTAAGTGGTGTCACAAAACTTAGGATAGTTAATGCAAAATGATGTGTAAGTTTGTTTCTAAAAATTTTTAACAATACAAAAATTCATAAGTTTTCACAATTGACATAAGTGATTTCCCAAAAAATGCATAAGTGATCACAAATACCAGTAAGTTTTTGGAGAACACTTTTATTTTATAAATTTGCTTAAGTTTTCACAAAACCGCATAAGTTGTGTCACAAAACTTAGGGTATTAACACAAAATTCGTAGGTTTGTTCCTAAAAATTTTCAATAACACAAAAATGCGTAAATGATTACTAATACTAGTAAGTCCTTGGAGAACACTTTTATTTTATAAATTTTTGCAAGTTTTCACAAAGTCACGTAAGTTGTGTGTCACAAAACTTTGGGTAGTTAACACAAAATGATGCTTAAGTTTATTCATAAAAATTTTCAACAATACAAAAATACGTAAATTTTCACAATTAACGTAAATAATTTTACAAAAATGCGTAAGTGATCACTAATACGAGTAAGTCCTTGGAGAACACTTTTATTTCCTAAATTTGCGTAAGTTTTCAGAAAGTCACGTAAGTTGTATGTCACAAACTTAGGGTAGTTAACACAAAATGATGCGTAAGTTTATTCCTACAAATTGTTAACAACACAAAAATATGTAAATTTTCACAACTGACGTAAGTGATTTCACAAAAATTCGTAAGTGAAGACAAATATATCATAGTCGGTGGATAATTCTTTGATTTCACAAAAATACGTACGTTTTCACAACTCACGCAAATGATTTCACAAAAAATGCATAAGTTAACACAAAAATCGTGCAAGTTCGTTTCCGAAAATTTTGAAAAACACAAAAATGCGTAAGTTTTCACAACTGACATAACTGATTTCACAAAAAATATGTAAGTGAACACCTTTATGAGTAAGTCGTTAGAAAAAACTTTGATTTCTCAAAAATGCGTAAATTTTCACAATTCACGTAAGTGATTTCACAAAAATGACTAAGTTCAAACAAAATTCGCATAAGTTTGTACCCATAAAAATTTTGAATTTTACAAAATGGCATAAGTTTTCACAAACGCCCATAAGCGATTTGAGAAAAAAACGTAAACGAACAAAATCTTTTGTAAGTCATTTGAGAAAACTTTTAGTTCATCGAAATACGTAAATTTTCACAAAGTCACATAAGTGATCTCAGAAAAATGCATAAATGAGCACAAAATTCGTATAACTTATCTCATACAGATTGACCAATTTCACAAAAATGCGTAAGTATTCACAAACTCACGTAAGTGATCAGACAATTTTATTTGTACAACATAAAACACTACTACAAACATAAATAGATCACGAATTTTAAGTGTGATATATGTTATTTAATCACGAATTTTTCAATTTGACAAAATGTGATTAAGGATCATTTTTTATCACATTTTTTTACTGTCATTAAATGATAATTTCATCACATGTTTTGACTGTGATAAAAAAACATTTAGATCACAGATTTTAAGAGTGATTAATAACTAATAAAACCTGAGATTGAACTTAAATAATCTATGATTAATAATAAGATAAGATCACATATATATACATTTTTTTTATCACGGTTGGTGCGTGTGATAAAAAATAAAAAATAAAAAAAAAATCAACCACAAAATATGACTATCAATCACAGCATATAAACTGTGATTAAAATCTGAACATAACTAATATCTAAAATATAATCAATATTATTTGTACAAAAATTTCCTTTAAATCATAACACTAACCACATATGAATAGCTAATAACCTCATATATTTCATAGATGAAAGTCGAATGTTGGAAAAATACATACAATAAAATTTAAGGAATAAAGGGTTTTTTTTACTGTATACACAATAAAAATCTAATTAAAAAAAAATTTTAAAAAACTTTAGGAAAACTGAAAATTCTTAAATGTTCTGTCTTTTTTTATTATATTTTGCATCTCTCCAAACAATTTCTGACCTGCATAAAAATAACACAAACTAGTTCAGAGACCGCTAAAAGCGTAAGAATATTTCTTTAGGTCACCTGTGAAATTATATGAGTTTAATGCAAAATGCATAGTGTTTAAATAATTGTAATAGACATTCTTAGTTGTTCTCTGAGGTTTAAGGCCCCATAAGATCACATTGTGAACTCTTTCAATCCTTAGTTTCACTTGGTTGGGCCAGAGTTTCAGCCTGCCTTCCACCAAATAGAAATTTTTTTATAGTTTCTTAACTTGCTAACGTACCAACAAAGATAGTTAGTGTTTGTGTCGCATCTTCAAATTTGAGATGGGGCTTTCTTGTTTTTGCTCAAATTATGGGCATTAAGGTGATGGAGCTAGAGGATGAAACAAAAGATGTGGGTTTCATTGACCAAACAGTCCAAACAAACAACATTACAGGCTAGTGGTCTCAAAATTAGAAATGGTTTTCAAATGGACCAATTAAAAAACATAGAATGTTGTATGATAGTGATATCAAATTTAGAGATAGTTTTCATCTAATCCTATGACTTCAAAAGGGGAATATTATAGTCAGCAAAAACCTAAAAAGCACCATGGACCAAAAGCACAATATCATGCAAAAACATCAAAACAAATGAAAAAATGTTATATATTAAAAAAGAGTAGTATTATTTACACCTACCATTCATCTCTTTTATTTTATTTTTTAATTCCATTTTTGTCCAAACATGAAGTTCTATTTTTACCCTTATCTCTCATAAACCCTAATCCTAATTCTACCAGCCATTGCCATCACCTACCCTCCTTGTCATCCCAACGCCGCCCTACACCTATGATTCGCAAGTCTGCCACATTCGTTCCACAACCACCTACAACTTTCTTCGCAAAACCCTAGCCACCACTGCCCTCTGCAATTGAAAACCTTAGCCATCGCATTGTCGTTGCCCTCTACTTTCTTCGATCGTGACACGAGAGAGAGAGAGAGAGAGTGTGTGTGTGTGTGGGGTTGTGTGGTGGTGGTTGGGGACAAGTTAAGGGGTAGTGTTAGAGGTAGGTAGTATTGGAGTTGCAAAGGGGTGGGAGAGGGTGACCAACTGGAGTTGAAGATGGTTGGGATGGTATAGGCTTAGGGTAGGGTTTAAGGGGTAGGGATTAGGTGCAGGGGCTGGTGGTAGTGGTTGACACCACCAGAGAATGTGATAGGTGATGGCTGAGATGGACAAAAGGGTGGTCGGAGTGGCAAACTAGCGTGCCGAAGAAAGAGAGAATAGGAGGAATGGAGGTATAAAGAGGGGTAACGTTGAGAATATGGTGGAGTGTAAAGAAAAACATGTAGAACGTAAGGGAGCTTCTATTTGCACACATTCATTCTACTCTTTGCACACACTTAATGATAATTATTTTTATTACAATTTTATCCCTAAGTGAAATTACTATTATGGACATCATACACAATTCAAATAAACACAATTTCTCATTGCACATCCATATCCAAACTCATGTTGAAGCTGTTGAAGCTCTACAAGTCCATTGTAGCTACTCCATTCTTCCATGCTCATTTTGCTAAACCTCCACATTCCATCATCATCATTTGAAACCCTTCATTGTTAGCTTCCATTCATTAGTTTACACACTAAGCACCCTCATTCTTGATTCTTAGCTTTTCATTAGTTTACACTAAACCTCATCCTCATTCATCATTTTAATGGAAGATTTCCCTTATGAAAATTTAGATTTTCAGAAGCAGATAAATGTTTATGAGAAAGATAGTCAAAGAAAGCTGAGTTTTGCTATGTAAAAGTCTTTTTCTTTTTTTTTTTCTAGTGTCTTTCGAAAAACCAGGGTCGAAATATATCAATTTATTCAATAGTCTACTACCGAAATAATTATTTAATTTTGGAAGTTGTTGTTCGAAATAATGTCAAGTGTTCAACATTCAACTTCCAAACCGGTAAAAATAATTTGGACAACTACATTTGAACAGTATCATTTTTTTCGACATTGTACTTTCAAATGAAGTAAAAAAAGAAATTCATTTTATATTCCAAATTCGTAAATTGCATACTAAATTTGTAGCTTCAAATTGTAAATTTGTCTTTATAATGCCATTTCAAATTTGTAATGTTAGACAAAACATGCAAGAATATGTCTCAACTTAAGGAAGTCAGGTTCACTCTATGGAAGAAATTAATGGATGTGTTTTTTGATGTTGATGTATTTTGTGGCATGGATTGAATGTTATCAACCATTGTTACCATTCCATTCCAATAAAAAAATATCTTTTATAATGTCATTACAAGATGTGTACAGCAATGTTAGCTTACAAAAACACCACAAAAAATTCATTAACTAACAAATAACGTGTCACGAATCATCTGTATGCTTACGACTAGGCCTACGACTGTATGTCAATGTTGGAGATGAAAAGCGACCTGCAGTACAACTAGGTCCAGCAGAACTAGGTCCAGCTTCGTCACTGTGCTGACCTTTAAGGACATGCGCCATAGCCTCGATAGCCTGGTAAAGTCGATGAGGATGTCAAATCCCGTCCTCATTACCAGCCCGAATGATAGGATGTGCAATCCTCAGTGCATGTGCAATACACTGCATTTGAAAAGAAGATCACATTTTATAGAACATATCGAAAAAACAAAAGTACATTACAAATACATAAAAGAGGATAATATATTACATCGGCATGTTGGCTGAAATCCTAATGTTCATGCACACATAAGTTGAAATCCGTAAGAATATACAAAAGAAGGGGAAAAAAAAAAGTTCGGAAGTTGAAAACCACAATATTGTATGCTGTTCGGAAGTTAAAATCCGAAAAACCACATTCATTTCAGAAGTTGAATGTCATCCGAATTAAACATATTCGGAAGTTGAATGTCGAAAAAATGAAAAAATTTTGAAATTATACTGTCAAAATAAATGATAATTTTTAGAATTCTACTTCCGAACAAGTTGTTTATTTTCGGAAAACCAGTTCCGAATGAGGAACAGATTGCTCATTTCAGTGGGCTATGCGTTCAAGAATGGTAAAAACAAACCCTACATTACAAATGAAATAGAAATGAGGATTAAAATAAGTAAACTAACCTAAGTTCTCCAAACGTGAAGAATTCCTTCAATGATTCACGTGAGATGTCTTCAATGCTTCAATGAGATGTCTTCAATGGATGGATGCAGGTTTTGGGGACGACATGTAGAGTGTGAGAGATGGGTGTGTGTGTGAGAGAGAGAGAGACGGGTTTAGGGGTTTGGGTGTGTGTGTGAGAGAGATGGGTTTGGGGGTTTGGAGGTCTGGGTGTGTGTGTGTGTGCATGATTTACATTTAAGGGTAGATGTGGAATAAAAGATGTGTGCAGTGAGCAAAATAAATTGGGAATAATTTTTTCAGTGTGAGTATTGAGAAGGACGTGCAAAGAGTAGAATAAGTGTGTACAAATAGAAGTTCCCAGAATGTAGGGGTGAGCGCAGGTTGGTTGCGGCCATGAAACTTTCAATCCGTCATCCATCCGTCAGATTGGCGAATTGGAGAAATCAATCTGTATCCGTCCTCCAATCCGGCGGATGTGGATTGAGCGGATTGGCAGATTGACGGATGCATGTGAATCGGTTTGACAGTTTAAAATTTTATAAATTTTCAAAATTATTCAACTTGTGCACTTCCTCAAAAAAATAAAAAAATAAAAAAATTACAATCAATGACTTAAAAATATATTACAATCACTGCATGCCTCATCCAAAGAAAGAAAGTTTGAAACTTTAAAATATTACAATCACTGCATGCCTCATAACATATTACAATCACAGCATGCCTCATTCACATAAATTATTACAGTCTGTGGTTCTTAAAATATAAAAACAATTCAAACCACCAAACCATAAACAGAGCAGTAGTAGAGATTGTATGTCTTTGTATTATTACATTTATATCTGTTTTTGAAAACAAAAACCAACCAGCATATATCATCTTTTTTATTCATTATTTTTAGAGTAAGATTTAAAAATTAGAGAATATAGATAAATAATACATTTACTTTTTTCAATTCAAAAAATATAAACTCATTTTCAACAGAATATTTAAACTCATTTTCAATTGAAAACACAAACAGAATATCTAAACAAATTGAAAATACAAAGTTTTACAAATTACTATGGGTGTTCGCGGTTTGGCGGTTCGGTTGCGGCCAAAAGAACCTCAAATCCGGCATCCATCCAAAACTAAGCGGATTGGAAAAAATCAATCTGCAATCGTTCACTCATAATCACGCATCTGTCCAAAATGCGATGAATCGGTTTGGTTCGGTTGGTTTGGGCGGATTGGTATATCCGCTACCCACCCTTAATAAAATGCAATTTTAGATGGTGGGAACCAAAGAAGTAGGGGTTTCAAAATAAAAAGATAAAGGCATTTAACATTACATATAAGTTTTATTTTTCTAACTCATTTTTTCACTCTAAAATACTAGTAATAGGTCCCATTACATTTATATATTTTAAAAATATATTGCATATAGTTTTATTTTTATAACTTATTTTCTCACTCTAAAATACAACTAAATAGGTTTCATTACATTTAGGGTAAATTATGCAAATGGCCCCTCTAGTTTATACGATGTGCCAATTTGGTCCCTATTGTTTCAATTTGGTCGATTTTGTCCCTTAATTTAACAGATTGTGTCATTTTAGTCCAATAAATAACGATTCTTAAGTTTGGTGGACAGAAAGTCTACACAATGTGTCAATTTGGTCCCTGTAGTTTACACAATGTGTCAATTTGATCCCTATTGTTTTAATTTGCTCAATTTTGATAGGGGCCAAATTGATACATAGTTTGACTTTTCGTCCATCAAACTTAACAACCGTTATTTATTGAACTAAAATGACACAATCCGTTAAATTAAGGGGCAAAATCGAGTAAACTGAAACAACAGGGACCAAATTAACACATTGTGTAAACTACAAGAACTATTTGTATAATTTACCCTTGCATTTATGAATGTGAGTCTTGTTGTTTGGTGTCTAAGAATGAGAAAAAAGTAAGTAAAAAATAACATAAAATGAAATAGAAAATAAGAAAAAGATTGAGACTCGTCATTTAAGTATCACAATTGTACTTTTAATGACATAACAAATTATGTATCAACTTTTAATATGCTATAAATTTGACAAAAATGATTGAGAGCTGAACTCTAAAGAGCTCTAATGGAAGTAGGTCCTACTGTGATGTGATGTTTAAGCTTAGTTTTCTGTTGTTGTTATTTTTTTTATTTTTTTATTTTGCCATATCACTAGAGCTCAAATTAAAATTCTAATTTTAGAACTCTTAATCACTTCCCTGAATTTAATTATGTAAAGCTTTTTTCATGTAATAACTAGTTTAAAAAACAACCCTGAATATTAACCTAACAATTTTATTGGGCTAAACATGTTTACTTTAAAGACAATGTCATATGTACCTACTTTTTTATTTATTTCTCACGTGAGGTATGAGCCTCATGTGAGTGACAAAGTAAAATAACAAATAGATAAATTACACTTTGCTCCTGTAAAGTTTTACTTATTTTCTATTTTGGCCCTTTAAATTTGATTTTTTTCATTTTGGTCCTTTATGTTTTCAATCCTTCTCACTTTGATCCTTTACATTTGCAATCCTTCCCACCTTGGCCCTTTATATTTGTATTCCTTCCCACTTTGGCTCTTCATATTTGCAATCCTTCTCATTTTACTTCTAGACTAATTTACATCCAAAAAAGTAACAGAATTTGTCACATCACTAACACATCAGCTCTATATGTGATGTAAAAAATTCACTAAATATGCAAAAAATAAAAAATAAAAACAAAAAAATTGAAATTTTTTTTTTTATCTTTAGTGAACTTTTTTTCAAATTTATTCGTAAACATTATTACATTATAGATGCATCTAGATTAGATGTAGCTAAAAAATAAAGACAAATTTAACTAAAAAAAGAAAAAAGTTCACTAAAGACGAACAAAATGATAGTAAATTTTTCATTTTAGAATTGACAATACAGGTATTTGAGTCAGTTTATTTTCATTTTTTTTCATCTTTAGTAAACTTTTTCCTTTTTTTGGTTAAATTTGTTTTTATTTTTTTAGCTGCATCTAATCTAAATGCGTCTATAATGTAATAATATTTATGAATAAATTTGAAAAAAAAAGTTTACTAAAGACTAAAAAAATAAATAAATTTTTTTGTTTTATATTTTTATTTTTTGCATATTTAGTGAATTTTTTACATCACACATGGAGCTGATGTGTTAGTGATGTGGCAGATTCTATTAGTTTTTTAGATGGAAGTTAGTATAGGAAATAAAGTGGGAAGGATTGCAAATATGAAGGGCCAAAACGGGATGGATTGCAAACATGAAGGGCTGAAGTGAAAAAAATTAAACTTAAATGGCCAAAGTGAGAAGGATTGCAAACATAAAGGACCAAAGTAAGAAAAATTATACTTATAGGAGCCAAAATGGGAAATGGGTAAAACTTTAGGGGGGCAAAGTGTAATTTACCCATAACAAATAAAATTTTAAGTACCTCTAAGATCATCCTTAGAGCATCCTCAGCAGCTTATTTAAATTTTACACTAAAATATTATTAAAAAATTAATTTCCTATTTTAGGAATCACTTTTTCATCTACTTCTCCTAACAAACTTCCTATTCTTTATCTATTCTATAAAAATAATCTTTTTAATTGTTTTTAAATTTGAATATTTTTTAATAATAAAATAATTAAACAGACACAGAAGAAGAAAAAGCAGCAGAAGTCGGGGGCGGTCGACCGTCTGGATGTCCAGGGGACGATTGGCGAAGCAAGTTTTGCTCATATCACTTCATTTAGGACATCCCGCTAGGCGACCATTGTCAGATATAAGGGAGCTACAGTGACTCCCTAAAAATAAGAAGCAACTGTAGCAATCTTAAATTTAAGGGGTGGTATAATGGATGTACTGGGGAATGATTTTTGAAAAATCAACCCCTTAATTTAGCAAAAAGCTATTATAAGTGATATGCTGAGAATGCTCTTACATCACCATCTTTTAAAAAAATAAAAAATAAAAAGGATTACCCTCACATGAGCCGACACCTATTTGTTTTTAAATAATTTATTTATGCACATCCTTTACCAAAACTGTCTCAATTTTATACTATTTAAAAAAAATATTTTCGCGTTTTTTTCTTTGTCAATATCTATATGTTATGAAAGACTTAAGATCTTATTTGACTAATTTTATTGCAATAATTCATAATGAAATTGTAATGATTCATATATATATATGTATATATATATACATACATACATTTTATTCAATAGTTTGCAATATAACCACAATAATTTGTGACCAAAACTACATTTTATGGCGTGCCCTTTAATTTCCTAAGCAAACGTGGCCTAGTTGATTTTCATAATCCTTTTGTTGGGCTAGTTACTATTTGTTTCAATAAATCCCTATTGTTTAGGGATATGCTATGTTGACTTGGTATTTAGTTTGTTACCAAGTATTTAGGGTGGTTATAAAACGTGTGCTATTTTTCTACTTTTTGGTTACTCTTTGTAAAGCTATTATATATAGCTATCTGCTTCATTCTATGGAATAAGGTTGAACTGTCTCAAATACTTGTTTTGTTTAAGCTCTTGTTTATAATAACTGGTATCAGAGCTTCCTTCCAGGGAGCCTAATTTTTGAGATCTAGAGAAGCAGCAGTCTTCTAGGCGTGAATATGACGTTAGAAAATACCTTTGTGCAGCCAGCAATTCCTAAGTTTGACGGGCACTATGATCATTGTCTATGCTCATGGAAAATTTCTTACGATCAATGGAATATTGGGGTCTGGTGGAGAATGGGATTCCTTCAACAGCAGAAGAAGAAGATCTCACAGAGGGCAGAAGAAAGTTATTAAAGATCAAAAGTTGAAGGACTTGAAAGCCAAGAACTATTTGTTCCAAGCAATCGATCGGTCAATCCTGGAGACAATTTTGAACAAGGATACAGCAAAGAATATTTGAGACTCGTTGAAATAGAAGTATCAAGGCACAACACGAGTCAAGCGAGCACAATTACAGGCTCTTTGAAAAGAGTTTGAGGTTCTTCACATGAAGGTAGGAGAATCTGTGAATGAGTATTTTGCCAGGACTCTCACCATAGCCAACAAAATGAGAATATATGGTGAAAAGATGGCAAATGTGTTGGTTATTGAAAAGATTTTGAGGTCAATGCCCTCTAAATTTGATTATGTTGTTTGCTCCATTGAGGATTCAAATGATCTAGACTCTATGACCATTGATGAGTTGCAGAGCAGTTTACTTGTGCATGAACAACGTATGAATGACGATGTCACAGAAGAGCAAGCCTTGAAGGTTACGCATGATGAGAATTCTGGAGGAAGAGGTCATAAACGTGGCAATTTCAGAGGCAAAGGTCGTGAGAAAGGCAGGGCCTTTGACAAGTCCACCGTGGAATGTTATTATTGTCATAAACTAGGACATTTTCAATATAAATGCCCAAGTAAAGAAAAAGGAGCAAATTTTGCTAAAGCTGATGAAGAGGTATTGCTGATGGCCTATATGGACGATGATAAAAAGAACAAGGAAGATTTGTGGTATCTTGACTCAGGTTACAGTAATCATATGTGAGGAAAGAAGGATTGTTTCTCAGATTTGGATGCAAGCTTCAGAGAATCAGTCAAGCTTGGAAACAATTCAAGTATGGCAGAGTATGGAAAAGGAAATATATGGCTGCGAGTGAATAGGATTGTTCAAATCATTATTGGAGTGTTTTATGCACCAGAGCTGAAGAATAACTTGCTGAGCATGGGACAATTTCAGCAGAAGGGACTTACTATTGTATTTCAACATGGGAAGTGCAAAATCTTTCATCCTGAAAGAGGTTTGATTATGGAGTCTGGAATATCCTCCAACAGGATGTTTGTTTTACTTGCTGTCTCTCAACCGGGACAGCCTGCGTGCTTCAATACGGTCACCGAGGATCAAACGCATCTTTGGCATTGTAGGTATGGCCATTTGAATTTTCAAGGTTTGAGAACTCTCCAACATAAGCAAATGGTGAACGACTTGCCTCAACTTAAGACTCCTTCGAAAGTATATATAGATTGTTTGGTGGGCAAGCAACACATGAATTCATTTCCAAAAGTGAGCACATGGAGGGCCTCTCAGACACTCCAACTTATTCATGCTAACATTTGTGGGCCAATCACTCTAATATCCAACAGCAAGAAAAGGTACCTTATTAGTTTTATTGATGATTACAGTCGTAAGACAAGGATTTATTTTCTGGTAAAAAAATCAAATACTTTTGTTGCCTTCAAAAGCTATAAAAACCGTGTAGAAAAAGAAACAGGTTCAAGTATCAGAGGTCTCCGAATAGATCGAGGTGGTGAGTTTACATCACAAGAGTTTAACAACTTTTGTAATGAAAACAGAATACGTAGATAATTAACGGTACCATATACTCCGCAACAGAATGGAGTCGCAGAGAGGAGGAATAGAACCATCATGAACATGGTTTGAAGCATGCTCTCGGAGAAGAAAATTCCCAAAACATTCTGGCCGGAAGCAGTTAACTGGACTGTGCATGTGTTGAACAAAAGCCCAACTTTTGCTATCAAGAATCAAACTCCAGAAGAAGCCTGGAGTGGAGTTAAACTGTCAGTGGAGTATTTCAAGGTTTTTGGGTGCGTCTCTCATGTGTATGTACCTGATAGCAAAAGAAAAAAGTTAGATGATAAAAGTTTGAGTTGCGTCCTGCTTGGAGTCAGTGAGGAGTCAAAAGCATACAGATTGTAAGAACCAGTCTCTCAAAAAATATTGGTCAGCCGGGATGTGGTATTTGAAGAGGATAAAAGTTGGGTTTGGGACAAGAAACATAAGGAGGCAATCATTGCTAAGTTGGAATGGGGAGACAGTGAAAAAGGAGCAATCATAGTTGTTGAAAATGAAGAAGAAAATGCCCCTGAAAATGAAGAAGGTGTTGCTGAAAATGAAGAGGAAGATGTTGCTGAAAATGAAGAAGTTTTTGCTGAGTTGAACAATGACACAGGAGGGGAACTAAATGGAAGAAGAAATAGAAGACCACCAATTTGGATGGAAGATTATGAAACAGGGGAAGGTTTCTCTGAAGAGGATGATGGCATGGCTCATTTTGTTATGTTTGCAGCGGCTGATCCAATCAAATTTGAAGAAGCAGTGGAAAATGAGAAAATGAGATATGGAGAAAAGCTATGGATTCAGAAATCAAGGCAATAGAAAAGAATGATACGTGGGAATTGGAGGAGCTGCCTACAGGAGGTAAGAAAATTGGAGTGAAGTGGCTTTATAAAACAAAACTTAATGAAAATGGAGAAGTAGACAAGTACAAGGCAAGGCTCGTAGCAAAAGGCTATTCTCAATAACATGGGATAGATTTTACAAAGGTGTTTGCACCTGTGGCACGGTTGGATACGATTCGTCTAGTAATAGCACTTGCAGCTCAAAAACAATGGACAATTTACCAACTGGACGTGAAATCAGCGTTTTTACACAGGGAGTTAAATGAGGAAGTGTTTGTTGAGCAGCCTCTAGGTTATGTCCACAAGGGTCAGGAACAGCAGGTTTATAGGCTCAAAAAGGCTTTATACGGACTTAAGCAAGCTCTACGAGCTTGGTATAGTCATATAGAGTCTTACTTCATGAAGAAAGGTTTTGAAAGATGTCATTATGAAGACACCTTGTTCACAAAGACATTAAAGGAAGGTAAAATTCTAGTTGTGAGCCTATATGTCGATGATCTCATTTTTATTGGAAATGATGAATATATGTTTGCTGAATTTAAGAATTCAATGATGCTTGAGTTTGACATGACTGATCTTGGGAAGATGAGATACTTTCTTGGTATAGAAATTATGCAAAGGTTTGATGGGATATTTATTAGCCAAAGGAAATATGCTTTGGAAGTTCTTGAGAGATTTGGAATGAATAAAAGCAATCCGGTTCTTAATCCTATTGTTCCAGGTTGGAAACTGATAAGAGATGAAGATGGAGTAAAAGTGGACAACACTTTGTACAAACAGGTTGTAGGAAGTCTCATGTATTTGACTGCTACTCGACCAGACTTGAGGTTTGTGGTAAGTCTTATTAGCAGGTATATGAGTAGTCCTACTGAGCTTCATATGCAGGCAGCAAAGAGAGCCCTGAGGTATCTAAAAAGAACAGTCAATTTTGGGGTGTTCTACAAAAAGAGAGGAAATGGAGGATTACTGGTATACACAGACAGTGATTATGCAGGAGATCAAGATGACAGGAAAAGTATTTCAGGCTATGTTTTCTTGTTCAGTTCAGGGGCAATATCGTGGTCATCAAAGAAGCAGCTAATTGTAACTCTATCCACCATAGAGGCAGAATTTGTTGCTGCTTCTTCTTGTGCATGTTAGGTAGTATGGTTGCAAAGAATTATGGAGGTGCTTGGTAAAAAGCAAAATATGCCTACAATTGTTCACTGTGATAGTAGCTCGGCCATTAAACTTGCGAAGAATCCAGTAATGCATGGACGTAGCAAGCATATAGACGTCCGGTTTCATTTTCTTCGTGAACTTACAAAGGCAGGAATTGTGGAGATAGTGCATTGCAACAGTCAAGATCAAGCTGCAAATGTGATGACAAAACCTCTCAAGTTGGATGCATTCTTGAAGCTGCGAAGTATGCTAGGTGTTTGTCCAGAACCATGTATAAACTGACTACAAGTTGCACTCAGTTTAAGGGAGGAATTGTTGGGCTAGTTACTATTTGTTTCAATAAATCCCTATTGTTTAGGGATATGCTATGTTGACTTGGTATTTAGTCTGTTACCAAGTATTTACGGTGGTTATAAAACGTGTGTTGTTTTTCTACTTTTTGGTTACTCTTTGTAAAGCTATTATATATAGCTATCTGCTTCATTCTATGGAATAAGGTTGAACTCTCTCAAATACTGGTTTTGTTTAAGCTCTTGTTTCTAATACCTTTCCTCCAAAACATTTCTTTGAAACAATCTTAACCTTTGATCAAGAGTTCACATGCCCGTTCTAGCAATTTTAAGGGGTTGTGGTATTGATGTCCAGCCGGTGTGCCCACGATGTGTGGCGTCGGACGTAATGCTTGAACACAAGTGCTTTCAATGCCCTTTTTCCAAGAACATTTGGCAAGCTTCTTCGGTCTTGATTTTGATCCAGGTGAGGCAATGTCAGTCGGGGAATAGATCAAATTTTGGTTCAAGCAAGCTCCGGACGAGGATGCAATAATTGAGTCTGTCAAAATCCTTTGGGGCATTTGGTTGCATAGAAACTGTTAGGTTTTTATTCCTGGCAACCCCGTTTGACAAAACTCCTTTCAGATGTATTTATTTTCGCACTTTTATTTCAGTGAGGCCTTGAGTTTATTAGATACGAATCCAAATCCGAATCGAGCCATGCAGAGAAGTTTGTGATGTTAATGCTTTCAAAGATTGCCACTTCGCTGATTATTACGGGGGTCGAGCTGCCTGGTCAGCTCGCGGCCGAAGCAAAATTCAAATTTGCATTCAAAATTGCATGTCAGCCGTTGCTCGCTCGAGCCAAGGAGTGCTCGCTCGAGCTAAGGCTTGCTCGCTCGAGCCAAGGAATGCTCGCTCGAGCCAAGGATTGCGTCCATACAAAAACCTGAAAGAAGTGATTGGTCGCTCGAGCCAAGGATCCGTCGCTCGAGCCAAGGCACTAGTAGAAATCATGAAAATTACTCTCCTCGCTCGAGCCAGGAAAGCTTCGCTCGAGCGAGCCTCAGAATCCGGATTTCTCAAGGAGTTTGTTTTCTTCCCAATCTTGGATTACTTTTGGTTCTCTATAAATACTTGGTTTTCTCCCAAAACTAAGTGATTTGATTGAAGTCCTCCAGATCTTCTTTTTGGTTCTTAAAGGTTTATATCTGGGGATATTTTGTTATTTTCTTTGATGTTTTATTGAGTATTTAACTCATGGTTTAAAGAGAGTACATCAAAGGTTTGTTTGTTATACACAAAAGAGAGAGTTGTTCTTCAGTTGTGAATTCAAGAATTGAGCCCAAGCTTTGGAGGGAATCCGGAGTGGCTCATCAGAAAGACAATTCCGTGCTGAAGATGGGGTTGGAAGAGGCACATAGAGGTTGGTTCAATTAGGCGTTGTGAATTCGCTAGATAATTGAGAGTGATACATGTGTAATTCCTTTATATCTTCTTAGTGGATTGTTCTTGTGGCTGTTGCCCGTGGTTTTTTAATCACAATTGGAAGGTGTCCAATTGTGGTTTTTCCACGTAAAATCTTTGTGTCTCTTTCTCTTGATTGTTTGATCAGGATTGTTATATTCTGCTTAAAATTGATACATAATCACAAATCAACATCTAGGAGGTTTCTAGATTTTTTAGAAACAAGGCAGTACATAAACAGATTGTGGACAGTCCATCACAATTAATCATTTGGAATGGTCGGCTATTAGTCTCAGTTTGACAATTCATACCACCAAGAGTGGATGGCCGAAATCAAGCAAATGTAATAGATAATTGTTATGTTGTTATTAATAATTTATTTTAGTGTCCAGACAGGTGTTTTGACAAGACAGTTTTCTTTTTCGCATCTTCAGCAACTGGTGGAAACTCAAGCGTGTTTTGAAGCAATTTACTGGTATGTACAAAGTCAAGTGAAGGCTATCACCTTGCTTACTGATTGTGTACAATTAGTAAATGAACCCCAACATGAAGCAACTGCTAATTAACTCTTTTGATTTCATTTGTATTACTAGGGCACCTTGACACATGGTAATGTTGGCACATATGGCGGCCAAAGCAGTTTCTCAAAGAAACTGTTAATTTTGGGTTGTGCTATTGTATAATTATGGTTTCTATCTAACACATTTTACTCTTCCAAAAAAAAAAAAAGGAAGAGTTTTGACACACTTAAAAAGCAAGGCCATATTTGTTTGAGTAGACATTATTTTTAAAATGTAATTAATAATCCAACAAAATACTTAATCTAATATTTGACTTGTAAAATTAAAAATCTTGACATACAATCCCGCATATGGCTATTGAATCTCAAAAAGATGATAAGATACAAAATAGAGGGAACTAAAGACAGATTCAGACTAATAAATTAAATTACAAAATTAATAAGATTTTATCAAATTGTTCAACATAATCCCAACTTGAGTTAACCCAAAAATGAAATAAGACAAATAATTCAAAGAGATTAATAATCACAAGATTAACTGTTGTTGGTCTTATACTAATCTCATTTAATTCAATACACCAAAACAAAGATCCACTTAAGGTATATAACTAATAATAGCTTAACCAGTAAAACAAATCGAAAAGTAGAGTGAGTAAATATTATCTAGGAAGAAGAACTCTTTCCTAAACAATTAGTAAATTCATACTAAACCCCATTAAAGCATACATACATTCAATGCTAATGTGCAATGCAATTGTTAGTATAACGTCTTAGAACCATTTTTCTCCAAATACAATCCAAAAATATTTCTATTAGACTCAAATCTTTTTCCTCCTATGGGTCTAGAAGCCACATATCCTTTAAAATCTCCATCTCCGAAACCAACTTGGATGGCAAAGTAGCTTCAAATACTAAGGCTACATCTCGTAACATTCGTATATGGTCTGGAAAGACAGACTCCCAAAGTTGTTGTATGTCCTCTTCATACTGGATATCCTACAACAAAACATTCAAACAAATATATAATTATTTCATGTCAAATTTTATTAGTAACTACAAACAAAATAAACTGAATATACCGAATCATGCAAAGCTTGTTTTAACTTTCCAAAGTGAGCAAAAGACTTCCTAATTAGAGCCAAACAAGCCCTCGATGATAATTCATCCACTGAAACCACTGAAAGTACTTGTTCGAAGAACTTTTTTGGACGATTCAAGGCTTCAAATGCATCAATACGGGCTTTGATTTTTGATAACTTGTTGTGATTTTGAATAATCAATTCCCAGGATTGTCCGAACATCATTGGTCTGAAAATCCTTCTTGGTGTATCTTTCACCAAGTACACATCGCATGTCAAAGATCTCCTCATTTCTAACATCCAAAATAATGGAAACGTATGCAAGTTGTCAAAGAAACTGCAGAGAAAAAAAAAAAAAGGTTTGTGTAAATATAAATATAAACATATCCGTATACATTTCTGATATGTTACTTGGAACATGGATTGTTCCACTATGCAGAAGAATGGGAATGCAGTATATCACATGCTCCAATTTATAATATGATAAGAGTACGCTTCATGTGGGAAAAAGTGTGTCATTTGGCACCATTTTAGACATCCATTTAAAAGGGTTCCTTTCTTTCTAATTTCCAAAGATTGGATGGCGATTTGTAATGTGTAAGGATAAGGTTTTCTGCATCTTTTTCCTTTTGGGCATTTTGTTTGCTTCCCTTGTATAGAACTCCTAGTCCTGTTTTTGTATTTATTTATTTTTTAATCAATATATATCCTACTCTGTTGCTTATAAAACAAAAAACATATACAAGTAAGAGACAAGTGTTTGAAACTAAATTGCTTACTTTTTGTATCCGTTGCTAAGACCCTTCAAAAATGATTCCATATCCCCTATTTTGTAAGCATATCCACAAGCCGCATTCATATCCCTCACCAATAATTCTAACTCTTTCCAATTCGAGTTGCCACCTTGAGATACTATTACAAACAAATATTTTAGTCAAAAAAAAAAAAAAAACAGTACAAGTAATTCCAAATTAATTTTTGGTTAAAAAAGTACTTTACCTCTAACACTATAATCAATCACTGTAATATGACAATAAGCTCCACCTGAAATGAAAATATTTTGTATGGTAAGATTGCCCTTCACTTCGAGCTCTAGCAAATGCCGAAAAATTCGCAGCAATTCACTACATTTATAATACAATAAAAATATATTTAAGAAATAATATTATCATTATTGAAGATATAAAATTGTAGAACTTACATTAAAACCTGTTGATACATTTCAGAAATTAGATGATCCCTGAAAAACAATTGCTTGTTCTCTTTCATGAACTCTGCTAAACTCTTCCCCAATTTCTCGAAAGCTAAAAAATAACCACTTTGAGCATCAACCTGAAATAATTTGTAACTAAAAAGTCAAAATGTCCATCTTGGTTTCATAAGATTCCGATTTATCAGCTAGTTCAATTTTAGAGAATTTGAGTGTGAAATAACTCAATAGTCAATAGTCACAGTCATCTTGCAGGAAACAGGTTCATGGGTTCATTATGTTCTTTTTTATTATATTTCTTTGGGGTCTCTTCCGGTGGTTCTATTCTGGCAGAAAATGATGTAGATTCTCCAACTTTCTTACATTTGGTTTGAAAGCTTGGAAACAAGCATGCATATTTTATTTGTTTAGATTTTTTTAACTTCCTGCTTTGTATTTTTAATCTAAAATTTTTTTGATAGATAAAATACTTTCATAAAAACCAAAAAGCATCAAGGAGATAAAGAATACACAAGCAAAAGCCCCAAAAAGGAGCACCTCAACTAAACACATCATCTATAAAATCTAAAAAAGAGAACACAAATCTAGATCCACCCACCCAAACACCCATCCACACTTTAATCTATAAGATTGTCCAACCATTTTTGCAGATTTTACTTCGACTTCAGCATGGCTTAAATTGGAGAAGGAGTTATCAATTCCCATCTTGTGGACTTGTCTTCGCTTCTTGGAGACAAGTTCTCTTGGAATTAATGTGGCCACTGGTAAGTGAGCAAAAAGAAAATTGGTTCTCTAAAACTTTACCAGAGAGCAGTACAAGAACCTAAATGGTTAAAGGTTTGTGATCAAGAAGAAATAATTTTTTTTAAAAAAAATTATTGGCAAAATAAAATAATTTTTTTCATAATGAGAAACCATTACCCTTAAACCAAACTATATTCTAAATCATACATTTATATTAACCATTTAATGACAAAAATATTGTATAGATTTAACTAGAAGGCTGTAATTAATTAAAAAATAAACAAAAATCTCCAAAATAAAAAACAAAAAGAAAATAAACAACTAGAAGGAAGAGGGAGAACCTGAAAAATTGGGGAGATGTTGGCAAAGTTGGGGTGCCAATTCTCCCTCAAAGCCTTCACTATCTTCTTTGGTTCTTCATCCGATGGAAACTTTTTGAGGTGAAATGGCGTTTTCTCATTGAAATACACCTCTGTAGCCTGAGAAATGTCGCCTTTAATCCAAATCGTACCTCCGAAGCTTGCCTTCAAAAAAAAAAAAACAACAACAATGGTGGATAGAGATAAAATTACTCATGGAACAACAATAATAATAATAATAATAATAAAAAGAAATATCAATGTACATAAAACTCACCCGGTAAGTTTGCATGATTCTCGACTTTAGTTCAGTGGGTTGGGTTTATTTAAACCTAACAGAATAAGAAATTAGGAAGCAATAGTTAGTTATGATTCTCAAACAGAAATGGAAGCCTAACTCGAAACCCTAGTTGTCTTGCTAGGAAGCACGGGTGCGGGTGCGGGTTCAATACGGGTACGCCGATACAGAAAATTAAAATTAAAAAAAAAAAGTAGGGCACAGGTATGGCAATTTTTTTTTTACAAAAAAATTTATAGCTAAACATCCAACACACCAATTAAAGTTCAATAACATAATTAAAAAGAGAAATTACAAAAAAAAAAAAAAAAAAAAGAGTAAGGCTAAGTTTGGCATCTTCAAAAAAAAAAAAAAAAAAAAAAAAAATCAAAAAATCACTGTTCTATCTAAGTCCCGTAATCTTATTTAAGTCACGTCCCTCCCCTACTACATCACTTCAAACCCCAACCCATATTTTATGAAAAGTAAAAAAGTTATGAACATCCCAAACAACCCTTAAATCATATGAGCTATTTTAATGTCATTATTACATAGAAATATAATAGAAGAAATTAGAAAAGAGAGTTTAATGTCAAAAACACGCTAAACAAAAATAAAAGATAACCCTAATGAAACTATAATATGATAACGCTATACTTCCTGATGAAGTCATATTCCTATAATATAACTATTAACAAAATAATTTGTGAATTTTTTCACTTCATTCGAGTATATAACTTTTCAAATATTTAAATAACAATTTGGACAGATCTAATATATTGCATTTATATATATGACATATATCAGGAAAAATAATAATAATAATCTGGACAGATCTTAGTTCAAAAACCTGGACATATATCAGAAAAAAGAAAGAAAAAAAAAAGAGAGTTCAAGAAAAAGGAAGAAGAAGAAGAAAAAGAAGAAGAAGAAGAAGAAGGATCAAAGAAAGAGAGAATCAAAGAGATGAGAAGAATCAATCGTTTGCTACGAAGAAACAGCACAAAAATATGAAAGGAAGATGATGAAGAATCGAAGAAGAAGAGGGGGAAGAATCGAAGATGAACTTACCTCTTCAATCACACCTTCGAAGGAGAGAATCAACCAGCAGCACCTTCGATTAAACATTTCAATCGCACCTTCGAAGTGTTCTTCAGACTCTCTTGGGAGTATTTCTGGAAGGAGATGATCGAATAGACATGGAACCCTAGCACCTTCGAAGTTCTTCAGTCTTGGAGTATTTCGGAAGGAGATACTGGAAGGAGATGAGATGATCGAATGATCTAAAATAGAGCAATGGTAGAGAGCCACAAAAAGTGTGGTTCAAATGGCTCAAAACTGTCAAAACGACGTCGTTTTGGACGCAAAACGATGCAAAACGACATCGTTTTGGCAGTTTTGAGCCATTTAAACCACACTTTTTGTGGCCCTCAAACATTTTTCTATAGAATAATAGAACCCTAATTTTATTTGCATTCATGTTTTATTTATTACAAAAGAACTCCAGATTTTTATAATTTTTTAAAATAGACACAAAAAATTGCTCCAATACTCTTTAATTTATAAAAAAATCTCTTTTTTTATCCTAGAGTACCCATGGCGTACCCATTACTATACTGACCGTATAAAACATACCCGGTGCGTTTTTGGCATGCCCGATACGCGTGCAGTCGTATTGGTACGCGTATCCACATTCGCACCTGATAAGTACCCGGTACTTATACGGCAACATTTTTGGACTACTCGTGCTTCATAGTTGTCTTGAAAGTGAGATAGAGCTCTCTTTTCGAGAGAAGACAAAGGTTGTGAAAGAGAAAAAGCAATTGTTTACCGTTGTAGAGGAAAAAGAGAAAAGAGAGTAGCGTGAGTGCCAGCTTAGTCGGGGGGGTCTTTGTGCGAATTGAACATTTTTCTAAGAATAAAATAAAACACGACAAGAAAGAACTCAGGTAGCGTTTAACAGAGTTGTAAAATTATAATTTGAGTGTGAAGTTATATTTTAAATTTATAAATTTTTGAATTATGATTTAAAAAGATAAAATTTATTTGGTTATGAGTTTTAAATTTTTAAAATGAATTTTTAAATTAGACAAGTTGTTTTATTCAAAAACTTATAACTCATAACCAAACACACAGCTCAAAATTATATTCAAAACTCATAATCAAACTCTTTTTAAAATTTAATTCAAAAAAATAATTTTTGATAACAATAATTTTTTTATTTAAAAAATTTGAAAAATTTCTGAAAATATTTTTTTATGTAAAATATTAAAAAATATATATTATTTTTTGTTAAAAAAAAAAATCAAACACAACTTCTCAATTTTTTTTTTTTTCAAATAATAGGTGCCAATTGCCCACAAAAAAAAAAAAAAAATTGTTCCAGTCAGCCGGCCAAACGTCCGGGAGAATGACCGGGTAAACCCAATTCGCTCTTTTCAAATTTTAAAATTCAAAAAACTCTCTGCACTTCAAACATAATCTGAAATAAGTTTTATTAGAATTAATTTTTAAAAACTTAAACCAAACAAAACATTGAAAAATGCACTGGAATCATGTTTTCAGAGTTGCTCTAAACACTACCTGAGTTTTTAAATTATGTTTTCATCCTGTAAAGGTTTAGTTGATCTTGCGAATGCCATGTATGTTGACAAGATGCAGGGAATTTCCAATTCTTTGGATCTTGCAACCTGCTTAGTATTGTCACTATTTATTTAAGTTTTTGCGATAAAATTATGTTGTAATATGTTAATCAAATCAAATCTCAATGCACATTTTCCCCCCTTCTAAAATGACTTAGTTGTAGAAGTTAGTTTGGTTGACCTAGATTTACTAGAGATATTCAATTATGAACAATTAATGTAATCCTATTTTTTAGATAAGTATAAAGTCCTGCAGACTTTAGGTCAGATCTTAGTTTAGCCAAAGTAAGGAAACATGACTCAACGTTGCCGTGATTTTTATTATTATTTTTTTTGTTGATTGGCGCAACACAAATTGATGTGTGCGTTATTATGAGTGGCATGCTAAGTGTTGTTGATTGACAAATTTGGAGTTGTCTCAATAGATCTACATGGGATCTTGACTATTGAGTTGTGCAGATTGAGTTTGTAGTTTGATTCTTAATAATGTTGCATCATTGGATGAAGCGACATCGAAGAATCACACCATCCAAGATATACGAGCTTAAGTGAGTTAGTCATTAAGTGTAAGATGCTACAACTTTTATATTGCAATCCCAAGTGCAGGATGTCGCAAAGTAATATAAGTTGGTGAGTCCGAGGTCGAATCCACGTGGACTGGTTTGTTCAAAATAATTACCGAACACTAAAATTAAATAAAGAAAAATATGATTTTGAATTTTTGAAATGATTGGATAATCTGAGAAAAATAATTAGCTAAAAGATAAAATAAGATGACTATGAAAAAAAAGTTGCTAAGGTATCAAGGATCCTCCACCAAAGTTTTCTTTAAAATATTTTAGATTCAATTTGTATAACTCAATTGAGACATACACAAAGGGTATTATAAATCGGAAGATAAAAAAGGTTATTTCATATAAAAACTAATTTCGAAAGATTGATAATTTTGACTGATTGATTACACTATAAAAATCTAGTTATTTGATTCGCAGGGAATATCAAGCTTCTACCGTGCCTAGAGCCTACAATAGAACAAAATATTATACAGAACAAAAACTTTTCCCAAATAAATAAACCAGCCAATCAAAATAATCTTAACATTAAAAATCATAATTGAATCATAAAATATTTATAAAGAAACTATTGAAGATTCACCTCTAACCTTAGCAAGGAAAATTAGAATACCATGGAAATGAAATAAAATTATCTTTATTGATGAAATAGTGTTTTTTTTACAATCTCTTCAATTCCTCCCCGAACTCACAAATCCAACCTACATTTATAACTTCTCCGAACCTTGTAAACACTCAATCTGAAAAGTAGACTAAAACATACTACAACACAATTCAAATTAAAACTCTATAGCCTCTATAGCAATAGAAATTTGTAGATTTGAAATTGATTCTTCTCTTCTTCAATCCTCTAGCTCCTTCGAGAATCATCGTAGAAATTTTCAAAAATTCAATCAAAATGAATTCTTCCAATAAGATCTCTGAAAAAGCTCGAGTGTTCTACAAAATGTTGACAAAATTGTTCAGGAGTGTAGAGCTGGCAAGTTTAGCCCATGTCCATAAACCCGCCCAATAACCTATCTAAAACCCTTTTTTTTTTTATCGCCAAAAAAACCTTTATTGATGAACAAAAAACTTATTACATCAAGAAAGGAAGGAAAAAGAGGATGGGTGCAAAGAGCATCATAGTGAGACATATCAATCCCAACTAGGTTGGCACCAAAATGACCACCCTATCACTTGCTAGCACACCATCAAGAGTCCAATTAGAAAATGGTTTGTAATTGGGTTGGTTTCATTCTGCCGCATAGAAAATGGGTTAAGTCGGGTTGGACACAGGTGCCCAATGGGTCTTGCTAAAAAACAAAAGGCAGAGCTTTCCATTGCTTGAACTGGTGACTTTATGCATGGTCACAATTTGTCCAATGCTTTGTTTGGCTACACAATCAATAATGAAATTTGATACAAAAAATAATAATATAAACTTAGAATAAATATTTAGATAAGTAATTCAGAAAAACACATTTATAATCACAATTATTTTAAATGGGCCCACATTATTTAATTTTAAATTTATATCATAAAATTTTGAAATATTTTTTTCATGGTCTATAATAATAATCGATCTTTTACACTTTATCATTTTTAATAAGAAAAACATAAATTACAACTTAAAAATGTCAACAATTATACAAATTTAAAAATATCACCACTTCCTTTAAATGAAATTCTATTTTTTTTTTCCATAGTTATTTGAATTGGTTTGTTTTGATGGTAAAAAATCAAAATATTTAAAAAGGCTAAGTTTCTCTTATATATGGAATCTCAACATGAGAGAACTTGAGAGATTTGTGAAGCCCACCATAGGTCCTGAGAAGCAGATTTAGGCCGAACTGATGGGCCAAGTTAGTTTGGGCTTTAGCTAGACTTGGAGACTGCATGTCTAGGTTAGAACGGCCTGAAGTGGATCAAGCTGAGATACTAGCTCGGTCGAATTAGAGTCATGTACTTGACGGAGCTTCTGTTTGGATGGAATTTGTCTTTCATAAATTAGGTTTAACTGATCGTGGGAGCAACTGAGTTGCAGAGTTCAATTGAGCATTTATCATGGGCATTCGATAGGACTGAGCAAATAAGGCGGTTCCAAAAGAAGATCGCAACACCACACTAAAGGTAGCTTGGCAGTGATCGATACATGGCGTAATCAAGAGTTATGGGGAAGATCCTACCATCCGTACGTGTCAATCCCGTTAAGCTGTTTTGTCAATGTTGTTTGCCTACATTGTCGCATACATACGTGTAAGACAAAGAGAAGGTAGTATGTCCACGTGTCCAGGAAAGGACAAGCAGAGTTGTGTGCGCAACAACTATATAAACTGTACGGCGCCTCCATACAACAAGTCTAGAATTTTGGCTATCAGAGCTATCTTTATTTTGTCTCTTTTGGCTCTATCATCTTCTCCAAGTGTATTAACTTGACCGTCGGAGGGGTTTTCCGACAACACACTCGCCGGATAGCTTACCGTCGCTTTGTTCTCAAGTTGTACGACGTCACTCGGAGTAACGCGGAGCTTGGACCCAAGGAGTACTGTAACGCCCTCAAAATAATACATAAAACCCAATACTTTAGACATGCATTGATATAAGAGAAATCATCCATTTCTATTCATTAGAGTAGTTCCTACAATGGTATTACATGTTAACAACAAAAGCAAATGCCCTATGGGCTTACAGCTTTCCAAGTCAACACTTGGTTACACAAAAGAAGAGTACTAACTCTATACAAAATAAGCCCTTGGCTTGATATACATGTAATACAATCAAAATAATCAAAAAAAGTCTTCAACTCTCATCATCATCCAAGCTATGTCCTTGGAGGTGGCATGCTACCTGTACCTGAAAATAATGTCCCATATAGGGTGAGCCAACGCCCAGTAGAAATATGCTAAACACAGTATGAGCAATAACTAAGACATTAGCAATTGATAAATGTTCAATTTCCATAAATCAATTCATAACCCATTTCCATTTCATGACAACCGTGTTCATGTTTCATTTCATTTTCCATTTCTTATCAATTTCACAAATTACATCAACGGCTCAGAACCTAGCCAACCACTTATATGAGACGGTGACTCATATTAAACGTTTCTCATTTTACAATAGATAAGCATACTAGCTATATCAACATCTCAACAGATAAGCATACAAGCTATATCCACATTTCAACAGATAAGCATATTAGCTATATCAACACTTCCAAAGATAAGCATATGAGCTGTATCAACACTTCCATAAATAAGCATATAAGCTATATCAACACGTTAACTGACAAGCATATGAGCTGTATCAGTGGAGTCCATCCCCTATCTCCTCCGAAACAACATCCGGTTTAGAGGTCCATCCCCTATCTTCCCCTAAATCGTGGAGTACATCCCATATCTCCTCCCACACACACAATGTATATACACATAGGTCATATACTCAATCAATCAATACATAACGTTAATGTATTCTATCAACCGTCATACTCTATGACACATCCAATTGATTAGTTTTAGTTTGCCTAATCATCATGCATTGTCTACAACAATCAAAACTACCCTCCACCGATAGCCCAAGCAATTATTTCTAAACAGATAATAAAAGCTCTAACAGATAAAATATCAATGTTTTCAGAAACGAGCGATTAATAAATCCAACTCCACCATTCTACCATATAATGAGCCAATTTCATTATTTCCAACTCAATTCCAAATATCAACACATTTCCCAAATTAATTATACCAATTAATTTATACAATAAATTAGGGTTTTCTACCCATTTTCCAATATTAACCCAATGGTCCATATATCAACAACCAACAACAATATCATTATTTTGAAACCCAAAATATAAATTTTAGAATCAAAATAACAAACCCTCTTTTAACATTTTGAAACCTTAGATCCCAAAATCAAACCATTTAACAAAATGCTCAAAAATCTAGGTCAAAACCCATAGTTGTGAGTAGGAATCCCTACCTCAAATTCGGAGCCCAAGAGAAGAAGATGACAAAAGAAGATGACAAAACTCGAAGTGCTTCAAAACTCAATATTCTTGGATCAAAATGTAGCCCTCGACGATCAACACAACTTTTGTAAAGGCCAAAGGTGAGGAAATAACCCCTACTAGATCAAACCCTAGAGAGAAGGGAGTTTCTAGAGAGAGAGGCTCTCAAAATATCTTTTTAGAAAGTAAGAGAGAGAGAGAGTTAGTATAAAAAGTGATTCAAAAATGCCTAGCTGCCCTCTGTTATATGACATTCCCGCTCGAGCGGAGAACAGGATACTCGAGCGTTAAGAACAAAAAACATGGTCCGCTCGAACGCCAAGACACAAGAATAAAGTACATCCGCTCGAGCGTAGATTTCCCCCTCCCAGAACTTACACCAAGAATGTACTATCCGCTCGAGCGCCAACAAGTCCGCTCGAGCACAGGAAATCCGCTCGAGCGTAGAAATCACCCCTGCAGAAGTTTTGCAGAGCACGAAAATACTGGGAGTGTGCAAAACCCGCCGATCAAGAAGAAGGCACGCCGGCGTACTGGCGAAGGCAATCTCGCTGAGCGCAGAATTACCCGCTCGAGCGTAACACCAAAAACCTGGGCAACTAGATTTGGTTCCTAAGCTCAACCAACCTGTTTCAAACCTACCCAACACAACCCAAGACTCAAATACAAAGAGTGAAGGATGTAAACAAGGTATACACAACAACTAACTCCACGGAACCTAAGTCCGGATACAATAATTAAAGAAAAGGGAAACCAGGATCGCTATAAGTACGGAGAGCGACGAATAAAAATAAAAGTGTATGGACCAAAGTGGGATTTGAGTAAAAGTGTAGGGGTTGACTGTCACGATTTCATGTGTAGGGACCCAAGTGGGATTTAACCAGAATTGTAGGGGGTTGACTCTTATGATTTCATGTATAGGAGCCAAAGTGAGATTTGGTGCAAAGTGTAGGGGTGCAAAGTGTAATTTACCTAAAAAGTTTTCATAAAAATATGTAAGTTTGTTTCTAAAAATTTAGAACAATACAAAAATGTGTAAGTGAACACAATTATGACTAAGTCCTTGGAGAAAAACTTCGATTTTACAAAAATGCGTAAGTTTTTACCACTCACGCAAGTGATTTCACAAAAATACATAAACTTTCACAATAATGCGTAAGTTGTTCCCAAAAATTTAGAACATAAAAATGCGTAGTTTTCACAAGTCATGTAAGTGATTTCACAAAAATGCATAAGTAAACACAAATATGAGTAAGTCCTTAGACAAAACTTGAATTTCACAAAATGCGTAAGTTTATTCTAAAAAATTTAGAATAACACAAAAATGCGTAAGTTTTCACAAGTCACATAAGTGAACACAAATACGAGTAAGTGCTTTGGAGAAAACTTGGATTACACAAAATGCGTAAGTTTTCATAACTCATGTAAGTGATTTCACAAAAATGCGCAAATTAACACAAAATTTACGTTTGTTCTCCAAAATTTAGAACAACACAAAAACACGTAAATTTTCACAGATCACATAAGTGATTTCACAAAAATGCTTAAGTTAACACAAACACGAGTAAGTCCTTGGAGAAAATTTTGATTTTACAAAAATGCATAAGTTTTCACGACTCACGTAAGTGATTTCATAAAAATACGTACATTAACACAAAATTCGCATAAGTTTGTTCCAAAAATTTTGGAACAATAGAAAAGTGCATAAATTTTCACAAATCACTTAAATGATCGCACAAGAGTGCATAAGTGAACACAAATACAAGTTCTCAGAGAAAATTTTGATTTCACAAAAGTGTGTGAGTTTCACAAAAATGTGTAAGCAACACAAAATTCGCACAAGTTTGTTCCTAAAAATTTTTAATAACACAAAAATACGTAAGTTTTCACAACTAACGTAAGTGATTTCCGAAAACATGCGTAACTTATCACAAATATAAGTAAGTCCTTGGAAAACACTTTTATTTCACAAAATTTCGTAAGTTTACATAACTGACATAAGTGATTTTCCAAAAAAATGTGTAAGTGATCACAAATAAGAGTAAATCTTTGGAGAACACTTTTATTTCACAAAATTGCATAAGTTTTCACAAAGTCACGTAAGTTGTGTCACAAAACTCAGGGTAGTTAACTCAAAATTCGCATAAGTTTGTTTCTAAAAATTTTCAATAACACAAAAATGCATAAGTTTTTACAACTAACGTAATTGATTTCACAAAAAAATGCGTAAATGATCACAAATACGAGTAAGTCCTTGGAGAACACTTTTATTTCACAAATTTGCGTACGTTTTCCCAAAATCACGTAAGTTATGTCACAAAACTCAGGATAATTAACACAAAATGATGTGTAAGTTTGTTTCTAAAAATTTTCAACAACCAAAAATTGCATAAGTTTTTACAACTGACATTTCCCAAAAAATATGTAAGTGATCACAAATGCGAGAAAGTCCTTAGAGAACACTTTTATTTCACAAATTTGCGTAAGTTTTTAATAAGTCGCGTAAATTGTGTCACAAAACTCAATGTAGTTAACACAAAATTCGCGTAAATTTATTCCTAAAAATTTTTAACAACACAAAAATGCGTAAGTTTTCACAACTGACGTAAGTGATTTCACAAAAATATGTAAGTGATCACTAGTATAACTAGGTCCTTGGAGAACACTTTTATTTCACAAATTTGCTTAAGTTTTTACAAAGTCGAGTAAATTGTGTCACAAACCTCAAGGTAGTTAACACAAAATTCGCATAAGTTTATTCCTAAAAATTTTCAACAATACAAAAATGCATAAGTTTTTACAACTGACGTGAGTGATTTCACAAAAATGCGTAAGTGATCACTAATAGGAGTAAATCCTTGGAGAATATTTTTATTTTACAAATTTGGGTAAGTGTGACAACCATCACCACTGTTTACTGATAATACTACTGATTACTGCTAAACTATGACAAAGCATGATAAGTAATTGATTTGACTGAAATTCTGAACTAATTGATTGAGTATACTAGTTGAAATGCATTTCTATCTGTTTGACTGTTAATTGATCTGTTCATGTTTTAAGTTTGAACTGTAAATTGAAGGACTTATCAGCGGCCAAATCTGAAATTGATTAGTGTTATGTGCTAATTAGAATTTATATGATTTTATGGTAAATTTAATTGGAATGTGATTTGGAGTGGTTAAATTAGATTAAATAATGTTAAATTTCATTAGTTCAAGTTTATTACAATTTTGCCATTGAGTGGCCATTTCTATACACTTGTTTGGGACTTAATTGGTACATTCCATACATCATTTCATCATCCTTCTTGAGACCAAAACCGACTAGAGAGAGAGAGTTAGGAGAAAATTGGTTTCAACTAGGAATTCTTGCTTGAACTTGGAAGAATTGAAGAGAGGATTGCTTAATTGAGCTTCTAGACTTGAAATTGAGGACCCAAGGTAGAATATTTATCCTTTAGTTTATGAATTCAAGTTGGTTCTTGCATGGTTCTTGGTAATTTAGAGTTTAAAGGCATGAATTAGCTTAATATGTTGAATTGAGTAGGAATTCATGCATGCATGTTTACATTGTCGAGTAAATCCTCACATGCATGTCCATATTCTAGCTTTGGTCCACGAGTTCAGCATGTTTTTGGAAGGATTGACTCATTTGTTCTTGTATTAGAAGCTTTGACGTTGATTAAATTCATGCATGTTGCATGTACATCATGTTCTTGAAGTTTTGCATGGAAATGGGTTCAATTGAACTACCTTTGGGCTTTGATTTTGCAAATTGATCTTTGAAACATGTCATATTATGAGTTTTAAAGTGTATTCCAAAAAATTAGCCCAAAATGATCAAATTTGATGCTTTAAATATTGAGTTTCATGCTTGGAGACAAATCTGGATATTCCAGATTTTGGATCCACACTCGAGCGTACACTCTGAGTTCATGCAGTCCGCCGGCGGGTAAAATGCCTTCGGCGTGAAATGCGTGTATCCAAGATTACTTTGCATGTGTTCTGATCCGCCGGCGAGGGAATGCACGCCGGCGAGACTTGTGTCTCACGCCGGCGAAATTCGGCGCCCGTCGAGCGTGAATTTCATGCATCCAGTACTTTTTCAGTCCGCTCGAGCGAGGAAAGTCACGCTCAAGCGTAGCTCCTTTGTCTGCATGTCCGCTGGAGCGTAGAAAGCCACGCTTGAGCGAGACCCCTATTTTCTGAAAATTTTGAAAAGTGTTTTTAAGTGCATCTTTGCATTCTCTTTCCATCCTAGGCATTCCTAGGCCATGTTTAAGGCATCTTAAGGAGGATATTGATGTAGAACCACACCGAGTCAAGTTAGGGGTTAAGTTATTAAACCCAAGTGTATAACTTAGTGTGTGTTCACTCTATAACTGTAGGGTTGGCATCTGAGGACGCGCTCTAGCCTATCTGTAGCCCAGTGCTCTGTGAGTAACAATGTTGTAAAGATTTATTCAATCATGAATATTTTATGAATGATCAACTGTACTGCTTTCTGAAATGATATTTCTTACTGAATGAATGCTTGTCTTATTTGCGAACTGTATTCGTGGCATCCATAGCAATTTACTGTTACTGTACTGTACTGCTACTGTCATAGAGATCTCTATCGATTCCCATGTTTTGAACCACTATTGTTTACTATTATGATGGCCATCAACTGACTGTTCGGTCTGTTAAGACCTACTGTACTGTTTGCTATTGGATGTATCACCTATGACTGCTATGATCAAATAACTAATATACTATTTAATTAACTGTTTTAAATAATGAAAGGATATTCATTCCTAACCACTTTACGCATATGTTATTCACTGGGCTTTAGCTCACTGCTCATATATATATGTAGGTGTTCAGGCACCGAACTATTGCTAGAAGCGTCAGGCTAAGCTCTTGTTTTGTCAAGCCAACCTTTGTGCCTCACTTCGAGGTTCCAGATCTGTTTAAGCTGAGACTGCTTTTGGGGGTGTCTCAGTTTCACCCTTCTGTCTCTGTTTCTATTTCTGTTTTGTATATACGGTATAGACATGTACTGTACTGTTATGGTAGGGATTTGGTCCCTAACCTGAATGCTTGTATATGATGTATGTACATACTGCTTTTGTTCCGAATGTGAATATGTTATGAAAGTCTTTTTGCATACAGACTGTCACAGCTCATTGGACATTTTTTATTATTGTTTTGGCTTGACCACCACATACTCTATATTCTTGTCTTTCTTGTTAGCGGGAATTACGTAATCACGGATTCTTGGCGATTCTGATGCTAAACCCATAGGGGTGGGTTCGGGTCGTGACAGAGTGGTATCAGAGCAATATTAAACCACGAGTTATACCGCACACACATGTCCAAATGAGCTATAGGATGTCCTAGAAAAGTGAATAGGGCATTGCATGAGCATTGAAAAAGTGTGTGTGGCCATGACATGAATATATGTGCTAATGTGTTAATATGTTTAAAGTATGCAACTGCCTATGTTTATTATTGCCATAATTGCCTATAATGAAATGGAGAATGCAAGAACTACTGATGAAACTGAATCATCTGACGCCAGAATGGCAAGATTGGAAAGAACAGTTGAACTGCTAACCAACAACCCTCACCTCCTCCAGTACAGTCGGAACCGAATGTGAATGATGACATAATTGCTCTAATACAGAAGTTCAGTAAAATGAAACCGCCATCATTCCAAGGAGTCCTTGAACCATTAAAGGCCGAAGCCTGGGTTCTTGAAACAGAGAAATTATTTGAAGTGTTTCCGTGTTCTGAAGCACACAAGGTCCTATTGGCTACTTTTACTTTGCAAAAAGAGGCTAGAAGGTGGTGGATGCTGGTCCGCGACACCAATACTGCTATGAATTGGGCTCAGTTTAAGGGAGCCTTCTCTGAGAAATACTTCCCTCAGTGTGTCAGGGACCGCAAAGTGACTGAGTTTGAACAACTGAAACAAGGCACTATGTCGGTAGCAGAGTATGAATCTAAATTCACTGAACTCGCCAGATATGCACCCCACATGGTTGATACTGATTACAAAAAGGCCAGGAAGTTTGAAGGCGGCCTTAATGTTGAAATACTTGACAGGATAAATGTTCTGAAGTTACTGAAATACGTGGATGTTCTTGACCAAGCAATAATGGCTGAGTCGAACATCGAGGCATTAAAACATATTGAAACACCAGCGACTGAATGGCGCGGTAAGAGACGGGGTTTTAAGTTCAAGAAAGGCCGAAATAATTCATCGAACAAAAAGTAGAATACAGGGTCAACAACTAGTTCCAGTCATGGGAGTGGTTCCATACCGCCCTGTTCTGAATGTGGTAAGAGGCATAAAGGGGTTTGTTATAAAATTTTAGGTGCTTATTACAGGTGTGGCAAGGTGGGCCACATGGTCAAAGATTGCCCTTCTGCTCCTCAGGGCAATAGTAAAAAGCAGCAATGACCCGGCCATGAGATCAACTATTGCACCAAAACCAAATCCGAAAGCTACTGGAAAAGGGCCTATGACGCAAAGCCGAGTGTTTGCACTCGTACCGGGAGATGTGTAGAATACCGAGATCGTCGTGTCAGGTATATTCTCAATTTGTGCTCAAAATGCTTATGTTCTGATTGATTCGGGGTCTACACATTCATATGTATCGCATGCTTTTTCGCGAAAATTAAATAGACCATTGGAACCTATGAACTATCTGTTAGCTGTATCTTCACCTGTTGGAGGATCTATGACTTGTGCTTATATGTACCCTGCATGTGAAATTATTGTTGGGGATGTTCATTTGTATATTGATTTACTGCCTTTGAATATTGATCACTTTGATATGATATTGGGAATGGACTAGTTAACGAAATATTATGCTACCATAGACTGTGTAACAAAACAAGTTGTTTTCTGTCCACCCGGACTGCCTGAATTTGTGTTTAACGGAGTTGGAGTAGTACCTCCCCTATATCTGATTTCATCTATGAAAGCTTTTAAACTGATTAAAAATGGGTGTAAAGGGTATCTGTGTTGTGTATTGACTGTACCTACTGATGCTAAAACTGATGTGAACAGTATTCCTATAGTTAGAGAATTCCCATATGTTTTTCCAGATGATTTGCCAGGGGATTTGATTGATAGGGAGATTGAATTCACCATTGATGTGATTCCGGGTACACAGCCAGTATCTAAAGCTCCTTACAGAATGACATCGACTGAATTGAAAGAGTTGAAAGTTCAGCTACAAGAACTGTTAGATAAGAAGTTCATCAGGCCCAGTACTTCACCGTAGGGTGCGCCGGTCTTATTTGTGAAAAAGAAAGACGGCTCATTGAAACTCTGTATTGACTACCGTGAACTGAACAAGGTAACAGTGAAAAATAAATATCCATTGCCTCGTATTGATGATTTATTTGACTAGTTACAGGGTGCCCAAGTGTTCTCCAAAATTGACCTTAGATCTGGATACCACCAGTTGAAAGTCAAGACAGGGGACATTGAAAAGACTGCCTTTCGAACGAGGTATGGACATTATGAATTCTTAGTTATGCCTTTCGGAATTACCAATGCACCTGCTGCATTTATGGATCTTATGAACAGAATTTTGAAACCATTCCTAGATGAATTTTTAGTTGTTTCATAGATGACATTTAGATTTATTCCAAAAGCACGGAAGAACATGAACATCATTTGAGAACCGCCTCTGCACCCTAAGAGAATGTAAATCAGATACTAAAATGCATAAAATGTGAATTTTGGCTTGACAATGTTATGTTTTTGGGACATGTAATCAGTAAGGATGGAATTTCAGTTAATCCACAGAAAATTGAAGCAGTAGTGAATTGGCCTAGATCGACAAATGTTACCGAAGTCCGAAGTTTTCTAGGCTTAGCCGGGTATTACAGAAGGTTTATCAAAGACTTCTCCAAAATTTCCCTACCACTGACTCAATTGACTCAAAAGGGGATATCATTTGACTGGACTGACCAGAGAGAATCAGCCTTTCAAGAGTTAAAGACTCGACTTGTGACTGCACCGATTCTTACCCTACCCTCAGGTACAGATGGTTATACTATATTTAGTGATGCTTCTTATAAGGGTTTGAGATGTGTTTTAATGCAGAATGGTAAAGTGATTGCGTATGCTTCCCGACAACTGAGACCGCATGAAAAGAACTACCCGACCCATGACTTGGAACTTGCTGCAGTAGTGTTTGCACTGAAAATCTGGCGTTACTACCTTTATGGGGCGACATGTGAGGTGTATACAGACTAAAGAGTTTGAAATACTTCTTCACACAGAAAGAACTGAATATGAGACAACGGAGATAGTTAGAACTGATAAAAGACTATAACCTACAAATTTTGTACCATCCAGGAAAAGCTAACACCGTTGCCGATGCGCTGAGTCGGAAATCGATTGGAAATTTAGCCTATTTACTCACCGGACAAAAAGAATTGTTATGTGATCTTGAAAAATTCGAAGTTGACATTGTTTTGCGTGAACAAGGTGGGACATTGGCTGCTATTTCTGCTCAACCAACATTGATTGAGGAGATTAAAGAGAAACAGCAATAGGATGACCTTCTGAGAAAGGTCATTGATGAACGGGAGTCCAAACCGAGGCCGGACTTTAAATTTGAGAACAATGTATTGAAATTTTAGGGAAGGTTGTGTATACCGAATGATTCTGAACTGAAAAGACGAATTCTGCAAGAGGGCCATAATTCAAAACTGTCTATCCATCCAGGAAATACGAAAATGTACCAAGACTTGAAACTGAATTTCTGGTGGCCAGGAATGAAGAAAGAGATTGCTAACTTCGTGTCGAAATGTCTTCATTGCCAACAAGTTAAAGCCGAACATCAACGACTCGCAGGCTTACTGCAACCCTTACCGATACCGGAGTGGAAATGGGAACATATCACTATGGATTTCATTGTTGGTTTACCTCGCTCCAGTAAAGGTGTGAATTCAATCTGGGTTATTGTTGATAGACTGACTAAATCTGCTCACTTCTTACCTGTCAAAACAATTTATAATGCGGACAAATTGGCCATAATCTATATTGATGAGATTGTTAGATTGCATGGAGTGCCTGTGTCCATTGTTTCTGATAGGGACTCGAAGTTTACATCGAAATTTTGGCAAAGCCTACAGACAGCATTGGGTACTGAACTGAGACTGAGTAGTGCATACTATCCTCAGACAAATGGCCAGTCAGAAAGAACCATCTAGACTTTGGAAGATTTACTGCGGATATGTGTTCTTGATTTCCAAGGAAATTGGGAAAGTCATCTACCTTTGGCCGAATTTGCCTACAATAACAGCTTTCATTCGAGTATTGGTATGGCGCCTTTCGAGGCTTTGTATGGCAGAAAATGTCGATTTCCAATTTGCTGGGAAGAAGTTGGAGATGGGCCTTTGCTTAGGCCCAAAATTGTACATGAAACCACTGAAAAAGTGAAACTGATTCAACAGAGACTGAAAACCGCACAAAGTCGACAGAAAAGCTATGTGGATGTCCGAAGGCGAGACAGAGAGTACGAAGTAAGTGATCATGTTTTTGTTAAAGTGACACCGATGAAAGGGCAAACCCGTTTTGGGGTTAAAGGCAAGTTAGCACCGAGATATGTCGGGCCGTATGAGATTATTGAAAAGATTAATCCAGTGGCATATCAAGTAGCGCTTCCTCCTAAAATGGAGCATATACATAACGTGTTCCATATATCTTTTTAGAGAGAGAGGCTCTCAAAATATCTTTTTAGAAAGTAAGAGAGAGAGAGGAAGTATAAAAAGTGATTCAAAAATGCCTAGCTGCCCTCTGTTATATGACATTCCCGCTCGAGCGGAGAACAGGATGCTCGAGCGTCAAGAACAAAAAACATGGTCCGCTCGAACGCCAAGACACAAGAATAAAGTACATCCGCTCGAGCGTAGATTTCCCCCTTCCAGAACTTACACCAAGAATGTACTATCCGCTCGAACGCCAATAAGTCCGCTCGAGCACAGGAAATCCGCTCGAGCGTAGGAAATCCGCTCGAGCGTAGAAATCACCCCTGCAGAAGTTTTGCAGAGCACGAAAATACTGGGAGTGTGCAAAACCCGCTCGACCGCAAGAAGGCACGCTCGAGCATACAACTGAAGGCCAATCTCTGCTCGAGCGCAGAATTACCCGCTCGAGCGTAACACCAAAAACCTGGGCAACTAGATTTGGTTCCTAAGCTCAACCAACCTGTTTCAAACCTACCCAACACAACCCAAGACTCAAATACAAAGAGTGAAGGATGTAAACAAGGTATACACAACAACTAACTCCACGGAACCTAAGTCCGGATACAATAATTAAAGAAAAGGGAAACCAGGATCGCTATAAGTACGGAGAGCGACGAATAAAAGTGTATGGACCAAAGTGGGATTTGAGTAAAAGTGTAGGGGTTGACTGTCACGATTTCATGTGTAGGGACCCAAGTGGGATTTAACCAGAATTGTAGGGGGTTGACTCTTATGATTTCATGTGTAGGAGCCAAAGTGAGATTTGGTGCAAAGTGTAGGGGTGCAAAGTGTAATTTACCTAAAAAGTTTTCATAAAAATATGTAAGTTTGTTTCTAAAAATTTAGAACAATACAAAAATGTGTAAGTGAACACAATTATGACTAAGTCCTTGGAGAAAAACTTCGATTTTACAAAAATGCGTAAGTTTTTACCACTCACGCAAGTGATTTCACAAAAATACATAAACTTTCACAATAATGCGTAAGTTGTTCCCAAAAATTTAGAACATAAAAATGCGTAGTTTTCACAAGTCATGTAAGTGATTTCACAAAAATGCATAAGTAAACACAAATATGAGTAAGTCCTTAGACAAAACTTGAATTTCACAAAATGCGTAAGTTTATTCTAAAAAATTTAGAATAACACAAAAATGCGTAAGTTTTCACAAGTCACATAAGTGAACACAAATACGAGTAAGTGCTTTGGAGAAAACTTGGATTACACAAAATGCGTAAGTTTTCATAACTCATGTAAGTGATTTCACAAAAATGCGTAAATTAACACAAAATTTACGTTTGTTCTCCAAAATTTAGAACAACACAAAAACACGTAAATTTTCACAGATCACATAAGTGATTTCACAAAAATGCTTAAGTTAACACAAATACGAGTAAGTCCTTGGAGAAAATTTTGATTTTACAAAAATGCATAAGTTTTCACGACTCACGTAAGTGATTTCATAAAAATACGTACATTAACACAAAATTCGCATAAGTTTGTTCCAAAAATTTTGGAACAATAGAAAAGTGCATAAATTTTCACAAATCACTTAAATGATCGCACAAGAGTGCGTAAGTGAACACAAATACAAGTTCTCACTTCGTGGTTCCAAATCTGTTCAAGCTGAGGCTACTTTTGGGGTGTCTTAGTTTCACCCTTCTGTCTCTGTTTCTATTTCTGTTTTGTATATACGGTATAGACATGTCCTGTACTGTTATGGTAAGGATTTGGTCCCTAACCTTAATGCCTGTATATAATGTATGTACATACTATTTTTGTTCCGAATGTGAATATGTTATGAAAGTCTTTTTGCATACAGATTGTCACAGCTCATTGGACATCTTTTATTACTGTTTTGGCTTCCGCCACTTCAGACTAGACATCGTTTTATCGTTAAGCGGGCCTTCGGTAATCACTTGACATCGCCGCTTATGGTGCTAAACCTATAAGGGCGGGTTCGGGTCGTGACAATAAGTTTTCACAAAATCACGTAAGTTGTGTCACAAAACTTAGGATAGTTAACACAAAATGATGCATAAGTTTATTCATAAAAATTTTCAACAACACAAAAATTTGTAAATTTTCACAACTGACGTAAGTGATTTCCCAAAAAATGCATAAGTGATCACAAATACTAGTAAGTCATTGGAGAACACTTTTATTTCACAAATTTGCATGAGTTTTTACAAAGTCGTGTAAATTGTGTTACAAAACTTAGTGTAGTTAACACAAAATTCGCGTAAGTTTGCTCCTAAAAAATTTCAACAATACAAAAATGCATAAGTTTTCACAACTAACGTAAGTGATTTCACAAAAATGCATAGGTGATCACTAAAACGAGTAAGTCCTTGGAGAACACTTTTATTTCACAAATTTGTGTAACTTGTCACAAAGTCACGTAAGTTGTGTGTCACAAAACTCAGGGTAGTTAACACAAAATGACACATAAGTTTATTCCTACAAATTTTTAACAGCACAAAAATGCGTAAGTTTTCGCAACTGACGTAAGTGATTTCACAAAAATGCGTAAGTGAAGACAAATATATCCTAGTCATTGGATAAATCTTTGATTTTACAAAAATACATATGTTTTCACAACTCACGTAAGTGATTTCACAAAAAATGCATAAATTAACACAAAAGTCGTGTAAGTTTATTCCCAAAAATTTTGAAGACCACAAAAATACGTAAGTTTTCACAACTCACGTAAGTGATTTCATAAAAATACGTAAGTGAACACTTCTACGAGTAAGTCGTTGAAGAAAACTTTGATTTCACAAAAATATGTAAGTGAACACATTTACAAGTAAGTCGTTGGAGAAAACTTTCATTTCAAAAAAATCTATAAATTTTCACTATTCACATAAGTGATTTCACAAAAATGACTACATTCACACAAAATTCGCGTAAATTTGTACCCAAAAGATATTGAATTTGACAAAATTGCGTAAGTTTTCACAAACGTCCATAAGCAATCTAAAAAAAAGCGTAAATGAACAGAATCTTGTGTAAGTCGTTTAAGAAAACTTTTAGTTCATTGAAATGCGTAAGTTTTCACAATGTCACGTAAGTGATCTAAAAAAAATGCATAAGTGAACACAAAATTCGCGTATCTTATCTCATACAAATTGACTAATTTCACAAAAATGTAAGTATTCACAAACTCACGTTAGTGATCTAACAAAATTTTATTTGTGTAACATAAAACACTACTACAAAATCACAAATAGATCGCGGATTTTAAGTGTGATATATGTTATTTAATCACAAATTTTTTAATTTGTCAAAACTTGATCAAGGGTCATGTTCGATTACACTCTTTGACCGTCATTAAAAAATAATTTCATCACATGTTTTGACCGTGATAAAATACATTTATATCGCGGAGTTTAAGTATGATTAATAACTAATAAAACCTAAGATTGAACTTAAATAGCCTATGATTAATAATAAGATAAGATCACAGTTATATGCATTTTTTTTTATCATGGTTAGTGCATGTGATAAAAAAAAAAGTTTGACAACAAAATATGACTATCAATCACAATAAAAAAATGATTAAAATTTGAACCCTCGATGGTAAAGACAAAAAAAAAATGGGATAAAACCCTCGATGGTTCTCTCTGTGTTCATAGAGTGTTAATGACTAGTGTAAAAATAATTGGAATCCACCCAAAAAGATTGGAAATTATTTTATATAAAAATAAGATTGGAAAAATATATACAATCACACCCATTTAAAAATTATGATTAATATATATATATAATTATATTTATTTAAAAGGTGAGATTAAAAATAAATACTTTAAATTAATTATGATTAAAATATTATTCTAATTTTTTTAATTACACTTCTAATAAAAGTGAAATATTTTAAATTTCTTTAGTATGATCTTTAAACATAATTGTAGTAGCGAAATCAGGAAAATCTTCAGGAAATCACATAAGTGACCTTAAAAAAATACGTATGTAACACAAATTCAAGCAACAAGCAAGTAAATTTATCCAATCATTTGTTCAATCGATTGGTAGCAGTCACTGCTTGCAATCAATTGAAGACTCTAATTGATTGGCCAATTGAAATTGAAAATCCTTGCCAAGCCATCCGATCAATTGCCAAATTGATTAGAGTGGCCAATTGTTTCAATCCATTCACCAATCCATTCTAATATAAAATTGTAAATGTGCAATTAATTGCTCGTGGTCAAGCCATCTAATCAATTCGCAAATCGATTAGTGATGACCAATCCATCCAATCAATTGCACAATAAATTACAGTGGTCAATTAGTCCAATTGATTAGCCAATCAATTATCTTGCATGGTGCTAGACCGTCATTGACAAATATTGAAGTTGGAGAAGCCAAGGCAATGTTTTGAAAATCGGGCCGGACTGGCCGGTTCGACCATCGACCGGTCCGGATATACCCTCTAACCCGGTCCCTCTTGAAAACCGGTCATTTTAAGCAAAATTGGTGGGAACCGCGGTAAAACTGCTAAACCGATCGACCAGGTCCGGGTTGAAGCGAACAGGACCGGTTTGCTATGTTTGGTCCAATATTGAAAAGTTTATGCTAAAGAGACTTGAACCCAACACCTCAAGCTCCAAAGAATATGATTTTTCACTCTGCCACCATGGTTCCTTATAAATATGTAGAAAATATATAATATTAATTGAATTCAAACTAATTTCCCTCAAACACAAGTATAATTAATATTTTTACAAATAATATTAATATAAAAATATATATAAAAATATATGTTTGATGAATATATATATTGAATTATAAAAATATTTTTAATGAATGTAATTTATTTATTTTTAAATCATAAAAATATTTATAAAATAATTATGACATCACGGTTCGATTCCGGTTTAACCCGACGATTGAACCAGTGACCCATCTGCCTGATCTCTTTTCCAATTCACTCACTGGTTCGGTTTTTAAAACATTGTGCCAAGGGTTACTTAAAATAACAAGGACAAGTTAGTGCATGTCAGTGTATGGTGACGTCCGTACAATACGACAGATACATTGGTCGTGTAATGGCAAAAAAGGTTTACACCCACTTGGAAATGTGGAGGAACTATGAATTAAGGGAGAAAGATGTCGACAATGGTTGCATTGTCCAGCAAGAAGTGAGGCGTCATGTTGTTTTCAATGTAGAGGAGCAAATTAATACTTGATAATAGCTTTAGGAAGGTGAAATTATTACATAACTTTAGGACATTTTCATATAGCAGAAGAGAGGACTACAATGACATTCAATTGCAGAAGAATCAAGAGTTTAAAGAGAAAAAAGTATGTGTTGAAAACTTTGACAATTGCCTTTACAAGTTTTAATTTTTCCATCTACAAAATAGAGACAAATAGACATAAAAACCAAAAAATGTAGAAAAAATAAAGGCTCGTGTTGGATTTAAATCAATGTTGGTAAATCTAAACCCTTGTTGCCGCATATACCCAAGAACATAGAAGAGGCTTATAGACCAAATTTATGGTCTGTAAAGGTTAAAATTTTGGTCCCTAAAAATATTTTTAGGGACCAATTTATATATCCCCGTGAAGACAATCAGTAAAAAGTCGTCTTGATATGTAAAAAATAAGGTTTTAACTGACTAGATTTTAACAATGTCAATAACAAATACATGGACACAATAATTTTGTCCGAACATGTGTATTTTCTGAGACAATAATTTAGTCGAAGAGGAAAATAATTACATCACTAATGTCCAATTTTCATCATGCACAATTTCAACACTTTTCGCAATACAAATATTTTGTTTCTAAAAAGTAATTTTGTCCTAAGTCTTTTTCTTGCAAAATCTTAATTTTTTGTAGTTGATACTTTTCTCATTTTCTATACAGACGAAATTTCTCTCCCGACAATGCTACAGATTTTGTATTTTACACCGAGAAATGCATTCACAATGATGTATTAAGGTGATGGGTCCCATAATATTGAGTTGGTAACCAATCAAAAATTGACACTTATCAAATCAAATCATTGTATGTTGATTTGTGAAAACCTAGAATAATTTTATTTTATATGTATCAATTTTTAATTAGTTACATGCTCAATAATATAGGGCCCAGCACCCTTAACACATGATGCATTTGTGAGTGTCGTGTCAGGTAAGTTTATATTTCCCTCCCAAATTTGGAACAAAAACCAACGTTGGCAAATTGTGCCGCTGAAATCCCACCAACCCAATACTATTCCATCATCACCGGCTATCTCTCTCCTTTCTAATCTCACTAACTCATTTCCATTTCCCACATAAAATTTCGGTCACTTACTCTCTCTCTCTCTCTCCCTATTTCGGTTTTGCTCTCCATCTCTACTCACACTCTTTACGTCGCTCTCCATTTCACCTCCTTGCTCGTGCTCTCCGACGGTGCCAATCACCATTTTCTTCGATATCTTTCAGTCTCTCTGTTTTTTTTAATATGTTTTTTTTTGTACTCCGATATGTTACACTATTATCATGAATATTTTTTTGCAACTATTAGAGTCAATATTTTTTGTGCTTTAAAACCCTAGGTAGGATTAGTTACAACAAATGAAATGGGTAACAGATTGATATGATGATTAAAGAGTTCTATACTCATATTACAATTTCTCTGTGGAAAAAATGGTAACAAACAAAATTGCAGGAATACAGGTTCCTTTTTTTCTCTGAATATCATGAATTTTACACTATATTGCCTTTTACTTTGATACTTTTTGCACTTTCACTTCTTTATTGATGTAATCTCCTTACATTTTTCTTTTTTGATGTTGCTTTATACACTATTGATGGTAGTAACAAACTTGATGCAAGAACCCAGATACCCTACGTCTAGGGGCACAGGCACGTGAGGCCCAGGGGGGCCACATGCCCCCCCTTAACTTTTGGAAAATTATGCATTTGTCACTTGTAAAAAAAATGATTACAATTTAAACCTTTATGAGGTTGTTGGGAAATTTTATATCACTCCTTCTTTTTTACCGTTTTAAAATATGTATATATGTTGGGAAATTATGCCTTTTGTTTTCTCTGTTTGGGCAAAACTTGCAGGTTAAAACCTATATGTTGAAGCCCTTGTATCTCTGTTATCGAAACTCCATTTCGCCTCATTTTCACATCATTGGATTCTCTTTTTGGCTTAGTTTTCATTCCACTCGTCATACACCTTATTCTACCTCTTTTTGTGTCCTGTCGGAGCTCCGAAAGTTGGCCCATTTTTTTCTCTCTTCAAGGACTTTAAAATTTTTAAATTGAAACCCACATGTTGAATTTATAAATAATATTTAATATTGATTTATAAATATTTATACACAAGTGTCAATATACATTGTGATAACCTCACCATCGCTACGATCATCACCAACATTGTTGTTACCATCATCACCGTCACTGTTACTACCACCACCACCACCACCACCATTATCATGCCACCACTACTACTATCACCACCTTTATTACCATTGTCACTGTCATTATAAACACCACTAGCATTTCACTACTACCATCACAGTTTCCACTCTTATTATTACCACCTCTTCACCACCACTACAACTACTATAACCATTTACCTTCATAACCATTACCACCATTGCCATAATTACCATCATCATTTCACTGCCAATGTCATTACACTATTGTCGACACCTCCTTTTTACCTTCATACCATCATTACACCATCCTGCCGCCCCATTACCACCACATAAAATTTAGAAAATACAAATTCAACATAATGCATTTTAAATTTAATTATTAAATAGGTACAATAATTAATTGATAAATAATTATTTATTTATAAGACAATTGGTGTTACTAATTAAAGTAAGGACATATTGGCCCTATTTGACAAGTTGACTATTTGATTTTTTGGCTATTTTAGTTAGGCTAAAATAGTTGTATTTGAGAAGATAGTTGTTTTTTTTTAATTAATTTGATGGCTGTGAAAGAAAAATTAAAATAATTATAAATTAAATGTAACATTTTATCTTATTGACTATTATAATATATTTTGTCTTTATTAGATATTTTAGCTAAAACTTGTCAAACAGGGCCATTGACAACGATGTATGGTGGCGATTGAAAGATAAAGGATACATGACTATCATCATCATTATATCTTATACCGGATTATTGGTTAAAATCAAAAAATTCTCTAAATTTATTTTTTGCATTTAAAATATTAATTAAACTTTAATAAAGGTAAAATTATGAACATAAATAATAAAAATTAAAAAATGTATAAATTAAGGCCAAACCAAATTTTACTACAAAAATTTGTCCTAAATTGAAATTTCTTCTCAATATTTAAAACCAACCGACCAAAATTTTAGCTAAATTAAAATTCCCTCCTTAAATTTGGCCTAAAGAAAAAGAGGAGGAAAAACAGAGCAAAAACTACAACACGGCTGGAGAGAGAGAGCGAAGAGCAGTCCTTCAGAGTTACCTCCTTCAAAACCCAGTTCGTCTTGGCTTCTCCCTCCGCTCGACGAAGACCCTCAAACGAAGCAAACGGAGCCGTCTCCCCTCTCCCTCCGGCCGGAGCTCTCTCACCTCTCCCTCCCACCGCCCAATTTCAGGTCCATGTTCAGATATTAGGGTTTTGAGTTTTGATTTGAGGCTTTTCAATTTCAAAATTAGGGTCTAGGGTTTTTCAATTTCAAAATTTGGGGCTTTTCAATTTGGGGTTTAGTGTTTAACTTGGATGCTCGATCTGAATGTTTAAATGGGACTTAATAATGTCAATTTACTAAGTCTCTTAACTTCAATTGTTTTTGGTATTGATTTCGTTAATTTTTTTTTTTTTTGATAGCTTCTATTTTGGTGCCACTATATCTATGAAGGTTTCAATTGCTGCCAAGACTCAGTAGTGCTTCAAGAGAGAAAACACAGGTATTGTTGATGTCCAATTTAATTGCTTTATTTACATTTATGTTATGAATTCTTACAAACATGTTATTGATTGCTTTAACCAAACACTGGTTTTGTGTTTGTGGTACTATATATTTGATTTGGTTCTATCTTTTTGACTGGATTGCTTTATCAATTTTGTTTTTCTTTAAATTTTCTTAATAAGCTCACATTAGAAAGCTTGAGGAAGAAGTGAAACTCCTTAAAAACCTTGCAAATCCATTATTGTTTGGTTGTATGACTTGAAGCAATGTTGCTCATTGTTATTTAGAGAGCTTTGATTAGAGAGATTTGATGATGAAGCAAGTTGCTATTTCTTTTGGTTGGTTGCGTTGCCTAACTTGACTATACATCTCTAGGGAATTATGTCAAATAAATTCGTAGGTGTGAAATATTTTCTTTTTTCTTGTAAGTATTGTACTTTTTTTTTTAAAAAAAAAAATTATTTTATATTCTTGGAAAAAAAATTTGCATTGATATAAAGTGGACCAATGGCCACAAATTACGCAATCATACTTTGTGTTTATTGAAATCATACTTCATGTTTATATCAAATTGGGTTATATCATGCTTTGGGTTTATTAAAATCAAATTGGGGTATGGTGGGATTGGGGGAGCAATAAAGAATGAATGACCAAAGAAAACAAATCATGTAACTTTCAATTATTACTTTGCACTTTATTCCCATTTTGTTGGTTCTATTGGTGTTGGTGTAATTGATAAATAATTATTAAACATATTCTTTTGTTGTAAAATTTTCTAGAGAACTTTACTTATTTATTTGCATTCATACTTATTATCTTCATGAGATGATAGGTACCCAAATGAACACAATGTTGGGGTCGAGTAAGGGGAGTCAAGATTCACTGAGGGAGGCGATGTGGGTTGGACATGACACTTTACCTTATTAGAAGTATCCATGGTACAATGCATAGCTCTAAATGAAATCATGTTAACTATCATTCTAAAATTGCATAGAACAATTATATTTGAGCACAATATACCTTGACATATGGATATTTATCTATGATTTGAGGCATGAGATGATTTACCAATACTTTTATCTATTTATCTATTATATGGGATGATTTATCCATACTTTTATTGAGCTCAAGGTAACCTTAAGAACATTGTCATATCCCTTTGATTTTCTTGAAGTTCTTGAAGTGTTATTTTTTTGGGGGACTTATGTGTAGGTCTTAATAGGTGGACTTATTGTCTAATAGGTCCTATGATAATTAATGGCGTTTTTCATCAAACATTATTACAAAATGTCATTAATTGTTAATTTTCAACGACAGTTTAAAAATTGTCACAAAAACTGTCACTAATTATGGTTTTAGTGATAGTTTAAAAAAATCGTCACAAAAAAATTCACTAATTTTCAAATTTCGACGACAATTTGAAAAATTCGTTACAGCAAAACGTCACTAATTGTAAGTTTTAGCTACAATTTATAAAAATCATTAAAAAAAAGAGAAGAGATTATTAAAATAGTAAATATTTATGAAATCAACATCTTTTTAAATAACAAATTATTTGGTGTATGTATAGCATGTATGAAAATTGATAAAAGTCTAAAATAAGATTTTTAATAGTCTAGATAATTCTTCAAAGTTTTTTTTTCCAAAAAGTATATGAAATTATGTGTAAGAGTTCTTAATTATGGATTATCACCTCTATATCATCTCTCTTGTATGTTATAGGTTTGTGATATTATATATGCTTATTTTATGAACTTAATTTATCATGCCTTAGTTGTCTCATGTTTGACTTTGGTTAGCTTTGTTGTAATTATTCGTTGTTTTAATCAAAAACCTGATGAATTTAAAAATGAGAAACTTAATCGGGTGGTAATGGGTTTGCATTCACTTGTAATGATTTGAAAGGATAAGTGATAATGGTTGGTTTGATAATGAAATGATGGTGGAACGTATCCACTTTGAGTTAAGTCTTGCGCAAGTGGTTGTAGCGTTAACCCTATGATGGAACATGCATATTCGGACTCTATATGGTTGTTTGATCTGGTGAGATAAGTTGGGTCCAAATGGGACATTCAAGAGGGTAAAACCTTTTTGTTTTTGAGGGATAAGGTTGGGTTCAAGATGATAAAATCTTTTTTTTTTTTTTAATATCCCTTTTGAGGTTCATCAATGGCATTGCCCGGTATATAATCATTGCAAGCATTCGTGGTAAAGTCTGCAAAGTAGCAAAAAGGGAGAGTTTCAAATAGTATGGTGTCTAGTTCTAGAGGTTGGATTGACGGGTCTCTTTGGGGGACTCTAATGGCTTTGATTTCACTGTTGCAATTAATTGTTCAATATTATTAACTGATTGTTACTTATCGCTGTTGTTTAAGATTGCATTGTTGTAATTGTTTGTATTTCTCTTTAATTCTCTACCTATGTAATTATATTTTGTACTTCTACTTTTTCGTATTATCCAGAGGTTGTAGAAAATTGGGGTTGGGTGTTCTTATTAGGTTGCGCAACTCACAACTTTTGCCTTGGCATCCGATTCCAGGTTTTGGAGAATTTGTCGACGTAGAAGATTTTGTGGAAGAGATCGAGAAGCTGTGCCAGGCGTGGACTAACGTCGGATTTTTCATCTCATTATTGAAAATTTATTTTTTAAGAGCAACATTGTCTATAATATATAAATTCTGATGCACTATTATTTACTTTTGGATGTGTAACCTTATCAAAACCTTGTGTTTCTTTGTTGTTATATCTTCGATTTTTGGGGCTTCACATCGACAATGATTTCATTTATTGATCTTTAATGGGAAAAATAACTATTAAATCAAAACGTGCCAGAAGAGCCCAACACATATTTTTCTTCAATAGAAATAGAAAAGCTTTTGCAACATAGAAAAAATGTTCAGAGCAGATTAGCAATTTCCTTCGATTGCATATGATTCAGATCGACAATGCTTTATTGATGACTTTATCATCTTATAACTTCTAAACTTCTCTCTCTGTCTCTTTCTTCTCTCTTTCATTGGTTATATAATAGGTAGAGAGAGATCAGGAAATTAGGGTTAAACAGAGTGAAAAGAGTTCGAGAGTCACTTTTGTTTGTAAAATGTTTAAGCTTCTAGTAATATAAGCTTAAATATAGGGACAAATTAGGAACAAAAAAACTAAAAAAACTAGAAGTGTGGGGGTAGCTCTAAATGCACCCCAATAATTTGGTTGGGCATCCCATTCCTTTGTACAACCCCAAGTTAAATTTGAATTTTTCTCTTTTTTGTTAAGCACCCCTTTTAATTCCAACCTTACCAACCTCACCTGCATGCCATCAGAGCTAATGGACAAACTATCGGTAGCGATTTATAGAAATTCAAATCTAAAATTGACTTTAGGATCAGCATTTTGGCACTATATTTTCAACATTGAATATACACTTGTTTTGTGATTCATCATTCAATGTGTACCCTACATTATGCTTTGTTTGACCCATAAAGTTTATATGTGCAGTGCGTTGCCGTGCCAAACATTCATCAAGTTCGTGATTTATAAAACATAGCCTAGGTTGCTTTCGAGAACTCCTCCAAGTCATGGTCTCTTCAACTCCTTGCATTAGTGAAATAGATTTTTTTTTATTCAAACAGCCAACTTTATGAATACGACCATTCCTCGTGTAGAAAGAGGCTAAAGGTTTCTGATTTTGTACACCATGATCTAGTTTCTCAGATATCTATTGGAGATTCACGGCAGAGAAGACGGTCATAGTGGCAAATGAGATGGCGGCGGCAACAAGAGGAAATAGAGGAGGTGGAGGTGGCATTAATGGGAGGAGAATGTGGTAGTGGATGCAAGGCGATGGGAGGAAGAACTGGCAGTGGTTGCAGCAGCGACGATGAATGGAATAGGTGGTGGCAGCAATTGGAAAGAGTGGGCAAAGCTGGGTGGTGTCTACCAGACCTTGGGTGTGTTGGCTGGAATTAGGGTTTATTTGTGACCCTTTTCATCATTTTGTATATGGGTAAAATGATGGTAGCGTTTGGTAGGGTTTTGTAAATGTGATTTGAAAGTATGAGTTGTATTTTGAGTTTGTGTGTTGTGGAATTATGATTTGAGTGTAAAAAATTTGTTTGTAAAGAGTTTTGATTTGAGTAGTGGGGAATTGTTGATGTGCCATTTAATATTTGATACAAAAATTTACAACTCATAACTAAACATATAACTCAAAATTATTTTAAAACACAAAAAATTGTAAAAATTTCAGAAAATGTTTTTTTCAATTATATAAAAATTAACATATCAATTGCAAAAAAAAAAAAAATACTATTTCGGTCAACCGGCCGGACGTCCCGTTAGCAAAAATTTTGAAAAAAAAAAATCTGAAAAGCGCGGCTGTTGCAGATAACTCTGCAGAGTTTTGGAAACATGTTTCTAAAACACGTTCCAAACACCATACTGAAAACACAGTGTAGAACTAACTTTTGAAAACACAAACAAACAGAGCCGATATGTTTGGTTTCTATTTTTAGAATTCACTTTTTAAAAAATTCTACTTCTTAATTTTCTGTATTTTTTTTCGTTTTTACTGATTTTTTTAATATTTAAGCAATTTTTAAAATTTTTAGACACACCTAACATAAATACACTCAAAAAGTATAATATTTGTGATTTTTTTTAAAAAAGTTCACTAAATACCAAAAATATAAAAATAAAAAGATACGAAAATTCAGTACATTTTTTTAAATATTTTTGTGTATTTATTAATTTTTAAAAATATTTTTCACAAATATTTTGTTATTTAGATACATTTAAGTAAGGTGCATTTAAAAAAATAAAAAAAAAATTAAAAATTTAAAAATATTCACTAAAAATAAAAAAAATATGAAAAACAAAAACCTTAATTTTTAAAAAATTGAAACAAAACACATTATTTAAAAAAAAAAAAAAAATGGGTGCCCAACGAATATTTTGCGGTAGAATCACCTGGAGCGTGGACCTTATCTTCTAAAGTTGAAAAGTTTAGGGACTTTAACTTCCATGTATGTTTTGCCAGTACTCTAAGGTCAAGTTTGGGAATACTAAATAAGTATATTTTTTGACTTTTTATGAAATATGGGTTGGATTTGGGTTGGGTTTGAAGTGATGTGTTAAAGAGGTGATGTGACTTAAATAAGATAGTGACTTTTTGACTTTTTGAATTATTTTGAGGATGCCAAACTTTGCCTAACTATTATAGACTTTCTACATATAGAGGATGTATTATTAATTTTCCCAAATTTTGATATTTGGCCTCGTTTGAGAACAGATTAATTTAGTAATTTTTTGGTTATTTGACTAAAATATGAGCTAAAAAAACTAGTATGTTTAGGATGACTTTTTAACTTTTTACGAAAAGATGTGCAAAAAGTAGAGAGAAAAGAGAATCTTTGACTTTTTGATATGGGTTGTTGGCTTTTTGGCTAATTTAGGCCCTGTTTGGGGAGTGGCGAAATTAGCCAATGGAAATTGAGCGACCCAGAATTGGGGACCCCAGTGACCCCAAATTTACGTGGGTCAGGTGATAGGCAGGGAAGAATAAAAAAAAAAAAACTGACGAATGGTGTGATGCCACGTCACTGGGGGTTGACCCCCAGTGGGGGTGTGTAGCACTGCTCTTAGCCAATTAGCCAAAAAGCCAACAACCCATACCAAAAAGTCAAAGATTCTCTTTTCTCTCTACTTTTTACACAGCTTTTCGTAATTAGCCAAAAAGTCATCCCAAACATGCAAGTTTTTTTTACCTACCTTTTTAGCCAATTAGCCAAAAAGTTACTAAATTAGCATGTTCCCAAACGAGGCCTTAGTAATTTTTTGGCTAAAAATGAGGGTTCTCGTAGTTTTCTATTTATATATGAAAATCTTTATTATGAAATATTTATATTTAATTTAAATTTTGTATATCTATATACAATATGTATGATGATAATTATCTTATAATTTAATAAATATTATATAAAATCATTATTTGATGATTACATTTTTATAAAATTTTCAAAATATTCAAAAAAAAATTAACTAAAAATATTATATATAAATATTTAAATAACACTCTTCTGAAACAATATGATTAAGATTATGAAAAGAAATTATTATAACCATATTTATTTTAAAATTAAATTAATATTATTCTTTTGTAACACACATCATAAAATAAAATATTATTAAAAAAAAGATTAGTGGGTCAACTACTAATATTTAGCCCTCGTTTGGAATGAATAACTTGGCTTTTTGGTTATTTTTGTTCTCGCTAAAAAATTATGTTCGAGATAAATTTTAACTTTTTATTTTTTATTTTTGTGTAGTTGATTGGATAGTTATGGGAGAAAAAGTGAAATGTTTATGATTTGGATGTAACATTTTATCATATTGATTAAATTAATATGTTTTGTTTTTATTAGCTAATTTAGCCAAAATAACTCATGCTAAACAAAGCCTATTATTGTTTTTATATCATTATAATTTATATATCATCATATAACACAATCATAACTATTAAACTATTTAATATAAACCATTTCATTAATAGTTTAAAAAAAATTACTCTGATATAAAAATATCATAAATATGTAACTACTGCATTAGTGAATTAATGAGGCAATGAAGGGAAAAGTTTAGATAATTAGGTCGGGCTTGGGCAAATAGAAGAGGCGGTCACATAAGAGGGATAGATAATAGGGATGGCAATGGAGTGAGGAGGAATAGATTTCAGCCTCTCCATCCCCAATTCCCGATTTTTAATTTTTCGTCATCCCCAACCCCAACGGAGACCATTTTCATACTACCATCCCGCTCTAATGGGGATCAATTTTCCCGCTTCTGACATCCGCAACCTATTGATAAGTTTTGTTGCTTTGCTTTGCTTCATTTAGTTTTTTATTCTTATTTTTTATTTTTTTTAAGATTTGCTCTGCTTCAAGTTCATATCTCCATAATAAATAAAACAAACAGAAATAAAAATTGAGAATAAAAAAAAAGTGAATGAAAGGGATAAATTGATTAAGGTTGTAGTTAGTTCATGAATTTAAAAATAAATTCGAACAAATTACATTGACACTCCCTGAGGTTTATATTTATTACAGTTCCCCTTCACCTTTTAGAAATTACATCCCCCTCCCTGAGATTTAAAGTTTCATTACAGATTGCTCATTCAGTTAGTTGTGTGACATTCGAATTTGTAAATTTTATTTAATACTGCAATAAATAGAAATATAAATAAATAAATAAATAAATAAATAAATAAAACAAATAATAATAATAAAAATAAGTAACGAAATAAATAAATGCATTGATTAGGAAATTGAGAATTGTTAAGGAATTAAATTGTGAGGCACCGCACATTAAATATTTTAGTAAGTAGTAAGTGATATTTTATAATTAGGTAGTGATATTTTTAGATGTAAACCTAACACATGATCATAAGTAATTTTAGAAATCATAACCTTAGAATTAAATCAAAAGTTAAAAAAATAAAATAAAATGGTGATTTATAACCATCCTAATATATAGGATGGTAAGTAAACCACCAACTTGCCACGTAACAACCATGTGACGAAAAAGAGAAGCCAAATCTAAAGCAACGTATTGGTATGAACCCATGCATCTACGCCTATAAATAAGAGGAACTATAGAGGAAATTACAAATCAAGGAGTAGCGTAGAATAACAAGACAATCAGAAGAAAGTAAATGTTAAGAGTTGATATTAATATGAGTTATATTATATCTTAAATTATTATAATATGTTTTTTATATGTCTTGAGTTATCATAGTATATTTTACAAATGTTTTGAGTTACCATAATTTACTTTATATAATTTATGTTTTATGATTATGTTAATGTTTTAATTACGTGGATTATTTTTTGAACTCTATTTGCTTAAATTAAAACCTATGGATATGTTTGTTTAAATTTTAGAAATTATTTGACAATGATGTTGTAAATAATTATTTTCTGTAAGTACCACCACAGGAGTCCCATGCCTTGGGGGATTTAAATAACCATTCGCTCCCTGTTTGACTACTTTGCGGTCCCCTGTTTGTCATGAATCCATTGACCCCTGTTCTGATTGTTACTTCAGTGACCCTCTGTTCTGTTCTGTTTTGCACCATAATTATAGTTATTTACGTAACTTTTATTTCAGATTCTGCCACTTAAATTATGTTAGTGTTGTACCCCTATTCTCATAGTATAATATTCCTCACTCTGCTATGTGCTTATAGCTGTTACCCCTTTCAGGTAACGAGATTTAACGAGATCAAGATGAAAGATAAATCACAATATTTGCTTTTCTTTTTTTTGTGTACTATATGTATTTTTGATTAGACTCTTATAATAAAATAAAAGCCCAAATAACTATTTTTTGTTTCTTTTTATAAATATTTGGTACCCAATTATTTTATTTTAATTTATTTAATTTGTCTGCTTGCGCTACAATTACAAAATTATTAGAATTATTTTATTTTTATCTTGTTGCGATGCTGAGTCTTTGGATACCGGGTTTGAGTCGTGACAAGTTGATTGTTAAGTCAATTAACAGATTTTACTGATGTCAGCAATTTAATTTTTTTAAATATCAATTTTGCACTCGCTGGATAAATTACATTGACATTCCTCACATTTTAGAAATTACAATCTTCTCCCCAAAGTTTAAAGTAGCATTACCAATTGCCTCTTCGGTTAGTATTAGTTGAAAAAAAAATTCATTGAAAAAAAAATTTTATTGGTGAAAAAAAAAATTATTTGAAAAAAAAAAATTTGTTAGTCAAAAATTTAAATTTCTATTTAAAAACCAACGTAAACTTATTTTTTGAATTTATATTTTTTCCTCAAATTTACAAATTGAGACAACCATTTATAAAACAAAAAAAATGATCAAACAAGTTTTTATGACAGTTTTTAAAATTTTTGTAAATATAAATTGAAAACTGAAAACGAAATTATTACCAAACAGGCATCAGATGGTAAAAATGTCGTAATATTAACAAAAAATTAAATAAGTTACCAACATAGGAAATGACTTATCAAAAGATTCTTAGGCTATGTATGGTTTGATTTTTAAAATTTTTTGTTTTAAAAATTTAAAATTAAGAAATAAAAAATAAAAAATAAAAAATAATTATCATTTTTATATAATTTTTATCTTTCGAGTGGTTAGAAATAATTTTTTACAAATTAAATATATTTCTTTATATTTATTTTTATTAAATTAGTTTTTATTTTTAAATGTCAGGGGATCCGTATTAAATTGAAATCTTAAGGGTGTCAATGTAATTTACCCTTTAAAGTATATGTAAAGGCTAAGGATAAATATATCAATTTAACTTAAAAGTTAACACCGTCAAATAATTACACTGACAAGAGGGTTAGTGTAATTTTCCAAATGTGAGGGGAAAATTATAATAAACCTAACCCTCAGGAGGTGTCAGTGTAATTTACCTATTGATTAAGGTTGTATTTAGTTTATGAATTTAAAAATAAATTCGAACAAATTTCATACACATTTTTTTCTTTTTCAAATCTCTTCCTAAATTCATAAACCAAACAAAACTTAAAAAATGATAATTTTCAAATTATTGAAATGATTTCATAAATTTAAAATGAACAAATTTTTTTACTTTTACCCTAAGAATAAATTGATTTAATAAAAATAATTTTGAAAGTCTATATGTGAAAAGAAAACTCCCATTTTAATATGGGTAATTTGAGGAAGCAGGGCTAGTTGGAATACTTGTGTACACCGGCCCAACCAAGATAAGGCTAAGCACCGAATCTAATGGGCGAGTCCCTATCAAGTCTTCGTTTTTGGCCGATCATCTGATTGATCTTCTTCTTCTATTTGACAATATAATATAATAATTCGAGAGTTTAGTGAAAAAGAAAACAAAGAGAAACCCTAGATCTGTTTGAAGCGCCACTATAGTATGGAGTTTTCTGGTGACGATGATGATGATGTCCGTGGGTATTTCCCCGTTCAAGGCAGGAAGGTCGATTACGTTTGGGATGGATGGTGAGCCTTAGCAGTTATCTTATTTTTATTATCATTATGTTCTAGTTTCAGTTGCAACAATAATTTTTTTCAATAATAGTGACATATGTACATCCTAGATGTGAAGGTATGCGGATTTCGTTCATGAAACAGGTATAAAAAAGAGAAAAACAGAAAGAAAGAATAGGTTAGAGGTGTAAATTGAAATACTCAAATGAAAAGGTCAATGACATAGAAATAATGAATGGTAAATGGAGTTTTGGTTCAAATTCCATATGACAGAGCAGGAGAGTTTATTTGAGTCGATGCAAATGCCTACTCTGGATTATGAAATATTGGGATAATCTAAGAAGCAGGGACACAAACACGGTGTGTTTGGTTTGGTTTTAGGAGATAAATTTTCAAAAAAAATCTTAGAGAAAGAGTTTAGAAACTTTTTTGGTTTGCTTGGTTGTAAATTTTGGAAATAGTTTTGGAGTGTGAAAATTTGGAATGATTTGATATTTTGTTGTAGTTGAGTAGATGTTTGTGAGAGAAAAAGTGATTGAAAAGGAGAGAGGAGAGAGAAAAAGTGATTGATTGATGTGTTAGAGATAGAAAGTGATTTTGAATTTTTTTTTTTTTTCAAAATCACTAAACCAAATAAAATTTTAAAAAATTTTCTCCAAAATTTGTTTATCAAAAGCAAAGCAAACCAAACAAGGCCACAATGTTTGTGACATGACACTGATATGCTAATACAAAAATTTAAAATTAATGTAGGTCATAACATGTGCAACATATATAATTTTATATACTTGTTGTATGTCATGTGTGTCATATATGAGGATAAATAAATTTAAGTCAAAGCTAATAATTTTTAAAGTCTAAAGGTGAAAAATAGGCATAAATTTAAATTGTTTTCAATATATTATTGAATTTCAAGTTATTTTATTCAAACTTGTATTGTGTTTCATGTGTCTCTAAGTGTTGGGGAAAGTATCTGATGAGTGTAATGTCGTGTTGGACATTGACATATTACCTTCTTAGAAATGCCCTTGGTTCTTACATGACACATTGAGATGTAACATAGTAAGAGCATGAATTTGAGAAATGTAGAAGACTAGTGTCATTCTCTCCAATGCTATTACATAAGTTTTTTTTTTTTTTTATCAGCAAAAGAAAACTTTATTGATGAAGAAAGCACGATACATGCAAAAACTTACATCAACAAAGAAGGGAAGTGCACGGAGCATCATAACTAACCTTACCAATCCCAACTAGGTTGGCACCGATAAGGAAGCGCAATCCTTTGCTAGCACTTAACCCAAGATTGGTGAGGAACCAATCAGAAGCACGAAGAAGAGAGGAACGGAAAAAACATCAAAAGAAGGGAAAAAACAAAAACAAGACTAAGGCCTCGTTTGGGAATAGGCTATTTTAGTAACTTTTTGGCTTTTTACGAAAAGATGTGCAGAAAAGTAGAGAGGTGATGTGACTAGTTTTAGTTGGCTTTTTGACTTTTTGACTAAAATAGTCAGTCCCCAAACGAGGCCAAAGTGCCCTGTGAGAACAAGGCACAAGCTACTGATATGTGGCCTGACACACGTTCCAGGGGAGCACTACAGACAAGTCTGCTGCATACCCAAACTGCTGCATGCCCATCTGCTACACACCACTCAAAGGCTAAACCATGCGCAATCCTTTGTGTAGATGGAGACATTGCTATTTGTTTCTCATCTGTAGGGACATTGGTGAAATTCACAACTTTAACAGCAACTTTCTCTGGCTTGAATTTGCATTCGCCTTTTTTTCCAGTATAAGGATGTGAATCCTCTTCTTCTATGCCTCCTGCCTTCATCAAATACTTGTAAGCATTTGACATAAGGCCTCCAGAGCACCCATCATTACAAGTAGTTTTGTCCGCTGGATCGCATATCAGAACAGCAGCCTTGCAACAGCAGCCTCCCCATTATGGCTCAACATTATGGGAGTGAGACCAATGCACCCATACACGCAGCAGACCAGCAGCAAACAACCATGGACACCACCACCAAACACCCAATCTCTCCTACAGATGTCATTCATATTAGAACCTATCAACGGCTGGATTAGAACACCCACAGAATTCAACCTAAGCATAGCCATTCAAGCATAGCATAGCCAAACACACAGATCCCATTGAACACCCAATACCTACATCAAAAACTGCCAGATCTGACCCTCACATCAACCTTTCATCACCCTCACCACTAAACCTAGCATTGAGGAAGAGACCATTTGGTGTTTAACCATCCAAAACTGATCATATTGGAGCCCCTTTCTACAGATTGTAGACTGAGTACTTCGTGCCAATTAGCCCAGTCCACAAACAAGCTTGCAAACAAGAGCACACTAACAATCTGCACTTTTAACCAGCAGCAAACAACAAGCACTTCTTAGCAAACCATCACAGCAGGCTTCAACCATATCCCAAAGGCAAGTGACAGCTTCCAGACCGGATACAAAATTGAACCTGAGGTAAGTTAAAGACAATATCATTAATGGAAAATGCCATTTTGGTTGGGGATGATTTGACCCACATCGCTATTCTTACTTTAACAAGCTCCCATAGATCCCTTAAGTTAGGTTGCGAGCCATTAAACACGCAATCATTTCTATGCTTCCAAATAGACCAGAGAACTGCTAGAGGCACTATCTTCCAGATTACCTTCTCAACCTTTTTCATAGTACAAGCTGACCACCATTGAAACAATCCTTCCACTGAGTTTGGCATAACCCATTGCCATCCCCACCATTCCATAACATGAGACCACAGACACCAAACAAACGGACACAGGAGCAAAATATGGGAGGTGGTTTCCACCTCCTGTTGGCAAAACACGCAGCTGACATTTGCAGATTCATCCAAGATCCCAATACGCTGCAAGAAGCTAGATGTTTTCACCTTACCAAGCCAACCACCGAAGAATTTGACTTTTGGTGGAGCACGCTTATTCCAAAATACCGCTGTGTTCCTAACTGGCCCTAAAGATAATTCACAGCACTTGTACACAGATGCAACAGAAAAGACCCCCGATGGGTCAGCCTTCCACTTCCATATATCTGGGCTTAAGTCCGTGGGTACTGGTGCGGCTCTGGTTGCAGCTTGTAGTTTATTAACCTCCTCCTCTTCCCACGCCAGCAGAGTTCTCCTAAAGCCGAGTTGCCAGCCTTGATTCCCGCCTCGTCTGGTGTAAAATTCAGCAACTGATCCATTCTTTTCCGTAGATAGAGAAAAGAGTCTGGGGAATTCTTCCTTAAAGCACAACTCCCCTACCCACTTATCAGACCAGAACTGAGCTCTCTGCCCATTCCCCAACTGAATTGCAGTGTTTGCAAGGAACACATTATGAATCACTGGCTTGGAGGTCACTGCACGAATGATATCTGACCAGATTTTTGAGATTCTACAATTTCCTTCCATATGTGGCAGCCAACTCCCACCCCTTATATTATACTTTGAGCAAATGACTTCCTTCCATAAAGAGTGAGTCTCAGCCCCAAACCTCCACCACCATTTCAGTAGTAAGCAAATATTCATGTCCGATGAGCTTCTAAGGCCCAAGCCTCCCAGAGTTTTTGATTTGGCCATGTTAGCCCAGCTAACCATATGGACTTTCCTTCTAAGATCTGACCCTCCCCATAAAAAGTTAGATTGAATTCTGTCAATTTCTTTTGCCACCCCCACTGGTAGTTTGAATAACGACAAATAGTAGATAGGCAAATTACTCATGACAGACTTAATCAAGGTTAGCCTTCCAGCAAACGATAACACCCTTCTTTTCCATGTGGACAATTTCTGTTTAAACTTATCCAAGACTGGTTTCCATGTGATCTTCCTACTAGGGTTAGCACCAAGAGGTAGCCCGAGAAACTTTAACGGAAAGTCCTGGTAGGCACAATTTAACATAGAGGCAAAACCTTGCATCAGCCCTTCCTCCACTCCAATGCCCGCTAACACACTTTTGTGATAGTTAATTCGCAGCCCTGATAGAATTTCAAAGCACCGAAGCATTCTTTTGATAGTCACCACTTCCACCCACTCGGCTTCACAGAACAAGATTGTATCATCCGCAAATTGTAGGTGCGATACTTTGACCCCATTATTTCCAATCACCACCCCTTTGATTAAATCTAGATCCTTTTCTCTTTCGAACAAGACATTCAAACCCTCAGCCACAACATTAAATAAAAAAGGGGACAATGGATCACCTTGTCGTAAACCACGCTGAGGGCGGAACTCCTCAGTAGGCGAACCGTTCACTAAGACTGACACTCTTGTAGATGTAACACACGCTCGCAACCATCGCCCCCACCTTTCCCCAAACCCAAAATTGGATACCATGTGGAACAAAAACTCCCAGTTGACTAAGTCATAAGCCTTCTCGAAGTCTAGTTTGAGTACCAAACCTTTCTTGTTCGATTTACGCCACCCATCAACTATCTCATTGGCTATAAGAACCCCATCCAAGATGTGTCTACCCCGAAAAAAGTTTGTGACTCGCTAATAATCATGGGCGTAACGTGTTTCAACCTATTAGACAAGACTTTAGCTTAATTTTGTACAACGAACTTATGAGGCTAATGGGCGATATTCATTCAAGTCGGGACTATCTACTTTTGGAATCAACGCAATGAAAGTGCTACCTATCCCCCTAGCCAGATTAGCATTCTGATGAAACTCCCTAAAAAATTGCATCACCTCAGGTTTGACAATACTCCAGCATTTCTTAAAGAAGGTCAAGTTAAATCCATCCGGCCCTGGTGCTTTGTTGCCATCACAGCTTGTAATAACATATTTGACTTCCTCTTCTTTAAACTCTGCTTCCAAGAGGTCTGCTACATGCGTACCACCAATATTTTTGAACTGGCCGGACAGTTTCGGCCTATCCGCCCAAGTTTCCGAAAAGTGGGTCAAAAAATGGTTCTTCACCGCATATCTAACCTCCGAAGGTTCCTCGAGCCTTGTGTCATTCACTAATATTGAGCATAAAGAATTTCTGCTATTTCTACTGCTGGCCATAATATGAAAGTACCTTGTGTTCCTATCTCCCTTTGTGGCCCAATTAATTCTGGACTTTTGCAGCCAGATCCGTTCCATCGTTTTATTCAGCTTCCATATTTCCCCCATTAATTCCTGCCTACGAAGTTGTTCATCCCCCAGGAGCACTCTTTCCTCTGCAATTAATTCAATAGCATGGGCTTCCTCTTCAACAATCTTCAACTTATTTTCAATCAACCCAAACACAGCAGAATTCCACACTTTTAGCTTCTGTTTCAGAGCTTTAAACTTCATAAGGCAGCGGAAGCTAGCCCACCCTTCCACCTGATATTCTGACCAAGTTTTCTCCACTACAGATACGAAGGTAGGGTGAGTAGCCCACGCATTGAGGAACCGAAAAGGGCGCGGACCCCAATCTCTTTCATCCTCCATCAAAAGTATGGGGCAGTGGTCAGACAGCTGCCTGGAGAGTCCCCATAACTTAAGATTGAAATTTTCAAGCCAAACAGGATCGAGCAAGAATCTATCTATACGACTCCACTTTTCTCTAAATTGTGAATTGCACCATGTAAACTTCCTCCCCAGCATTGGTACATCAAACAATTCTAATTGATCAATCATGGAATTAAAATCCCTCATTCCTCTGTCACGTCTAGAACATCCAATTCTTTCGGAAATATTTCTTATTTCATTGAAGTCCCCCCCATACACCATGGCCCCAAAAAATTATTCTTCAGCCGAGCAAACATATCCCAGACTTCTTGCCTTTTAGCCACATCCGACGGGCCATACACATTAACCACTACACAGTTAAAAGAGGAGAAGAAAGTACCTGCCAAGAGTATGAAATTGCGATGGCCACAAAGAAGCTTCCATCCGAACACCCTCGGATTCCATATACAGAAAGCACCCAAGACGGCCTTCCGTGATCCACATAAATCATAAAATTGTCCTCGCATCGGATGGATCTAACTACTTCGGAAGTGATAGAAGAGGACTTTGTTTCTTGGATCAACACCAAACTGACTTTCCTTTCTGCTAGGTTTTGTCTAATCTTTCTCCTTTTCTCAGGTCTTCCCAAGCCTCTGACATTCCAAGATTGTATCTTCATAACAAATTAATATATACTCCATAATCACCTTGAACCTTGCAGCTCAACTGGCTCCAACACTCCTCCTGGCCACTCTCCGTTTATCATTGGCCTCTAGTTCCTCTAGCTTACTAAGAATCGCCTCCTCCTTGCCATCACAGACTACACCCAGCACTTTCCCGATTTAGAAAGTTGCGGCTGCCTCTGAACCTCGGGACCGATCTGCAGTGGTCTTGCTGGCCATGGAGAGGGAAATCGCAGCAGCAGCAGTTCGGAAGACTGCCCCTTTCCCAAAATTCAACTTGGACATCATGGCTTTCCTCCCCTCTTCCTGCTTCCCTTGCTTCAGAATATTCTGCCGAGTACTAGCCTCTCTCTTCACCTTTTGTTTATCCTTACGCAGTGAATCTGGGTTCACCCTCATTTCCACGGAATTGGGCTTCTCATGTCCATTGACAGAGTTACTAAAATTTGGAGTGCATAAGTCAGACCCATTACATGGGTTTACAGCCCAATGGGCCGGCCCCTCCTTATTTATACCCAAGTGGTCCCTATACAACGCCACTTCCAAATTTATTCCTGGTTGAAGACCAGCAGAACCACTCAAGCTTTTTATAGAACCTGGAGTGCACGCCTCATCATTCCCACTACTTGTACCCTCCTTGGTTGCTTCACCTACTGCTGACATCCCTTTATCGAGTGCAACGCCTTCCTCGGACAGTGCCACCATCGTGCCTGACTCCTCCACCACCGAAACCTCCCTTAGTCTTTCTTCCTCCTCTAAGCCATTACACGAGACTTGAGCTATCGCCATACCTCTTAATTCCACCCCACAGCCATTATCCACCTCAGCACCCACTTGGACAGCCACGTTAGCATTTTCTTCTTCTTGCCTGCTGCCTCTATCTGCAATGTTCTCGACTTCTTCCTCTGAGTTGTAACTTGTCTCATTGTTCCTCATAAAAGATTGACATATGCAATGGTCTTTCACGACCTGTGAAATTATGATCTGTTCCTCGCAGATCCTAACAGGGTAGATCGCACCTTTGCATTCCAGATTGACTGTGTGATTGATGGTAGTCATACAACTAGTTTCTATCTGCACTTTCCCACAGTGAAAAGAGGACACATTAATGGTACTCTCATCCAGTTTGAGCACCTCACCCCATTCTCGACCAATGTCGCAAAAGGTATTACTATTCCATAGGGTCAGTGGCACCCCATAACAACTTAACCACACCTGCCTGACCTGATCCAATTCCATGCTTTCATCCCATTCCGCAATCGACTCGCACCACTCTTGAATCCATTCCTTCATTAGCAGCAGTTGTTCCTTCAAAGCTACCACTGATTGAAACGAGAGAATTATCTGACGTCCGCCTCCCGCCCGAACTATGATATCCCCATAACCTTGCCTCTGGAGTTCAGCCTTAAAATTTTCAATCGAGAGATGTGAATTTAATCTTGCCACAGCGCTTTCATACAGCCACCCATTCCCTCCTCTCTGAACCTTAATCGTATGAGCCGAGTTAGGTTGACGAGCATTGCCTCTTAATGCATCGGCATATGACTTGCTCCCCTCGTGAGTAGCACGTACAGGTTGGTTACCCTTCTTGACCCATCCCTTCTGTAATGTAGGAGCCTTATTCTGGTTATACGAATGTTCCTTACTAAACTCCGCCATTTTGACCTTTAAGGCTTTATCATCGCACCAAAGGCCATGTGCTTTGAGCACAGCCATCTCCGCTGCTACCGGGCAGTCATACCGTATAAAGCCGAACCTAGACCCTGTGAGGCGTCTTCTCTTGTTTGGAATATACACATCCAGCTGTAGACACCCCATTTTTGACCGACCTTAAGACTCAGACGTCACCGATTGAGCGCTTGGTGATGTTGCATATTGTGCTCGTTCAGAAGTCGAGTCAGGCGCGCCCGCCTCCGGACTTCCGAACTCTCTTCAGGTTTTGCCTCGGTTTGCGAACCGCACTCGGTTTTCTCTGCTTTCTTTCCCGAGGGAAGGAGTGGTCCTCAGAGGGCTATCTCGGCGGCCGTGGGCTACATTTTGTGGGTCAGAGGCCATTTTGCCCATTTCGAGAGCTCCGGTTCTTGCCATGGAGTCCAAAGCCGTGTGCCTGGGTTCGGGACCACCTAACCATCTCCGATTTCTCCGGTTTTTGGCAAGTGCCTCTGTTTTATCATTCCGAGGAACACTGGGGCCTCTGATGCCCACTTCGTGGCCGAACACCACTTTCGGTGCTTACAGCCTATTTTCGGGACCCCGAACTGCGTGATTTGGGCCCCGAGCATTCATTTCGCATCGGTTTTTGTTCATTTTCGGCGTGGACCTCTGTTTTATCATACTGAGGAACACTGGGGTCTCAGATACCCACTTCGTGGCCGAATGCCACTTTCGGTCCCTGCAGCCTATTTTCGGGACCCCGAACTACGTGATTTGGGCCCCGAGCATTCATTTTGCATCGTTTTTGTTCAATTTTGGCAGGTACCTCTGTTTTAGCATCAGGAAGATCACTGGAGGGTGGGAGGCCAGCAATTGTTCCAGAAACCGCCATTTCCTCCTCTGCTTTTGCTCACTTCCGGGCCAGTGTTGAACACCCTAGTGATATTTTCTTCGAGCCGGGACTACATATTTGTGATGAGGGCACATGGGAGGACCCTAAAAAGTGGTGGTCGGCCAGTAATTGTGATTTTCATTTTTCAGCCTCTCTTTCAAATGCAATGTTGTGACTCCTGTTCCAGAGTTGCCAAATTCCAACCATGGGGTCTTGTTCTACACACATGGGAGGACCCTAAAAAATGGTGGTCGGCCATTAATTCAACTTTTCATTTTTGCACTTGGCTGGCCGGCCATAAGGGGTGGGTCACACCGCAAACAAAAAGCACTGGCCTGCTTTCTCCTTTTGAGCACTTTACAATTGTCATTGCTTTCTTCAAAATATCCTAGCCTCCGGGGGATATTTTGGGAGGGAAAGCTTGGGTGCATTTCCCTCCCTTTTACACCCCTTTCTTGCCCATTTAAGGGGCTGACCTCCTTCTTTGTTAGGGTTACAAAAATTCATCTCAAGACTTCATCTTCCAAAACCTCCATTTCCATAGCCAAAAGCTCCAAAAACCTTCAAGGTTCTAGGCCATTCCTTCATCAACCCTAAGCCTCACCATCACCACCTCCATTCCAGCAGCAAAGGAGGGTTTTTCAAAGGCTAAGGACCAACAAATTGAAGCCAAGAAGCAACAAAAGACTTGTCTCCAAGGGTAAGACTCTAATTCCCTTTTTCTAGCACAATTTTGAATCAATTCTTTACCCTATTTGCTTTTTGTTTTGGGCTCCGACCCCTACTGGTTTTAGGCTTATTTTGAGCCCCTCTACAACTTTGTAGAAGGGCTCAGCTCTGTTTGGTGTCTCCATGATGCACCTCTTTCAATACCATTCTTTAGGCCAATAAATTGCATGCTTTGTTTGGCTTTTGAGTGATCCATTTTCGAGCCTGATATATACTGTGAGTGGGCCTATTTTGAACCCTTCTTCAACTTTGAAGAAGGGCTCAATCATGTTTGGCCTCTCTATCATGCACTTTCTTTGTAATCCTCCATATTTTCCGTAAAATTGCATGATTTATTTGGCCTATTTGTGATCTGATTTGGAGCATCTCATGAACTAATATTGTGCTTATTTTGAGCCCCTCTTCAACATTGAAGAAGGGCTCAACCTGGTTTTCATGCTCTACATGCCACTTGCTTTGAATTCATGTTCTACTCCTATTTGGCATGCCCCTTTGAGCTTATTTGGCTTCTGTTTTGAGTCTTCATTAGGCTTGAAAAGAGCCTTGTTTTTTCCTTCTCATAATGTTTTGTTAAGGGTATTAGGCCATTTGGTGCATGCTTTTGGTACTTCATGTAATACCATCTTTGATTCTGTAAAATTGCATGCTTTATTAGGATTTCTTGGCTTCTGTTTTCGGCCTTCATCAGGCTTAGAAAGTGTTTTATTTTGGCCCATTCTTCATGTTTTGTTAAGGGTCCAAGGTTGTTTGATGCATGCTTTTGGTACCTCATGTTATAGCCTTTGTTGGCTCATTATTTTGCATGCTATGTTTAGCCTATCTACATACTGAATTGGGGGATGTCATCTTTGTAAATGTGCATATTTTTGGCCCCTCTTTAATTTTTTAGAACTGTGTTTTTCAGTTTGAGCATTGTATATACCACTTTCTTTGTAATTCTCCTCTTTTCCCCCATTTTTGCATGCTATTTTTGCCATACTTGTGATCATTGTTTGGCCATGCTTTGTACTGAAAAAATGTTAGTTTGGGGGCTGCCTAGCATCTTTCTTTACATGTCATGTCCATATTGTGCATGTTTAGCATAGCTGTAGGCCATTTCGGGTACTTGACATTGCATTTCGGGCATCGGGTGTAATTTTGTCATAATTCGGGGGCTGTTTGTACATCATTTTAGCTACTGAAATTTGTATTTTTCATATGCCATATGCCACGTTTCATTTGCATGCCATTTCATGCCTTAGGGCCATCGCCTCGGTTTGCGTGCCCGTGTGCACGCATTTCAAGGCACCTCATTTTTATCCGCCGGCATCCTATGTGAGTGCGGCTGAGGCCCTCCCATGTTGGTATAAGCCCGTCGTTGCATTTTGCATGCCATTCCGCATGCCTCGGTTTGCGTGCCCGCAGGCACGTATTTCGAGGTGCCTCATCTTTTTATCCGACGACATCTTATGTGAGTGCGGCTGAGGCCCTCTCATGTTAGTGTAAGCCCAATTTGCATTTTCATGCCTTTATATCATTGCCTCAGTTTGCGTGCCTGTGTGCACGCATTTCGAGGAGCATCTTTTTCATCTCATGTCCTCTTATGTGAGTGCGGCTGAGGCTCTCTCATGTTCGTATAAGCCCATCTTGCATCGTGTATGCCATTTTAGTCTTATTGCATTCCGTATGCCATCGCTTTCGGTTATGCGTCTGCAGCACGCATTTCGAGACATGTTATTTTAGTCTCATTGCATTCATGCATTTCCTCGATTTGCGTGCCTGTGTGCACGCATTTCGAGGCATCCCATTTTCACCAGCATAGTGCATATTGGGTTGTATCTTAGATTGCATTCATGCATTTCCTCGATTTGCGTGCCCGCGTGCATGCATTTCGAGGCATCTCATTTTCATAGCATTATGTATGTTAGGATTGTATTTTAGTTGCATTTCATGCATATCATGCATATTGCATCGTGTTCGGGATAGGAGTTAGCCCGGGCACGGGAAACGAGGCACGTTTCGTACTCCAAGTGACGGAACGGGTCTCAATTCCCAAGTCACCGACCTCCGGATCATTCATGATGGAGTTAGGTTTTATTGTAGCATTCATATGCATTCATCCTATATTGAGTTGTGCAATCCGACTCCTCGGCCATCATGCATCGAGATGCGTGATTGGTGGCGCGAGGATCGAGGCATGCATATATTAGTGAAATACATTGCTATGCCCCTTTCCTGCTCTCTGTTGCAGCAAAATGAAGAATCAGCAACTTTCCGGAGTTTGGCACGCATTTTAAGAAAAAGTGCAAACAGAGGCAAATTGGGGCATCCCAGTGGATTTGCGCGCCAAGCAGCCCAGCATACATCATTCATCAGAAGCAAGGCGGCTCAAGGCCACCATGACTTTCTTGATTAATTTGATAATTAATTAGGAATCTGTATTATTTCGGACTGTATTATTCTTTTATTCGGATTGTATTATTATTTATTCGGACCCTCTGTGCGAGGGCATAATTGTAATAAGTGTGGGTGAGTGTGATGTATGTCTTCCAACCCCCACTTCTTTCTCCCTTTTATTTACCCGCTTACGATGGTTAGATATAGGGCATATTTCAATTAGCATACAAGATGACAAAGATGTTTGCATCATTCATCTGTTTTTGCACGCACTGCTCGGCGCATCATACAACGCATCAGATTTCAATTCCAAATTGAATACATGCTAACTGTAGCATCTCATATACCATGTTTAGAATAGCCGAGCCTGCTATAGTTGCATTTTGCATGTGTTGCATTAGGCATTTCAGCACATTTAGGATCATGCATGATTTCTAATCAGCTTTTGTTTTGGCTAGGAGTACTCGGTGAGTTTTATGCTTTAGCATCCTTGCATGCGTGTGAGTGTTACCATGAATAGCATGCTTACCATGAGGCTATGTGCTTATATGATATAACTGCCTTGAATGCCTGTGGGTGGAGGTTGAGTTATCTGAATTGGGACAATTCATCGAATGCTTGTTTTTAGCCCACTAGATAGTGACAAAATCATGTTTTCTAAGCCCACCTGAGGGTGGCAATCCACGTCTTAGCCTACCTGCGGGTAGCACCATCAAACCATTTTCAAACAAACAAACATGAAATGTTTTGTTCCAATTCAGGCGATTCAGTCTATACTTGTATGCTGTGCGCATCACATAGTAACCTAGGCTAATAACCGGAATAAGAACGCACAAAGTTTTCAAAAACAGATATCATGGTTAGTAGAGGCCGGTCTTTGACCGGGCGAAGTGGGTGCTCACGATGTGACCTTCCCCAATCGTACCCAAGTTCCCGAGCCAACTTTGGTGATGACGGACACGTGGCCTTTGGCACCGAGTCAGGGTTTCCTAAATTTCCCATTTTAAAATATTTAGGTGGCGACTACATATCCGCAAAGCAGTCCATGTTTGGTACTTCTTTTCAAAAATCTGTTTTTCTTCAAAACGATTTGGCAGAGTTGGACTCTTTGGTTCAGATTTAGAACCGCAACAAAATCGAGTCCGAACTGTAGCGAGGTCCCTCGCGGGCTTGTTACACCAGCACAACTCCATAGTTGGAGAAGATTTTTTCTAACCCTGACACCCCCATAGACTCTGGTATGTCATCCACAAAAACAGAGTGTATGTTGTTCTCCCTTAAGTGCCCATCTCCTCTTGCCCCAGCTCCTCTACCACCATGTCTGCGGACCACTGGTTGCCATCCTCCATTCCCCTGCTTACTGGACTACCCCACATAGACATTACCGATTCGCCAAGGACGCCCGTGTTGACCACTGGTTGCCATCTCTCGCTATTACATAAGTTACGGCGTCCAAATATTAAATAGATAGAAATGGTCATAGTTTTTTCTAATTTTGTTTGCAAGGATAGAATATGGAACAATTGAGAATGTTGCTGAATCTAGTTATAAAATCAAAACAGAACATGAATGGTCGTGATCTTTACAATTTATGATACCATTACAAGTTATTCCGAACTTGGTATTGGAATGTGATTTGCTCCACATGTGCTTACATATTATTTCTTGTGATTATGATATTCATCGTTTGGTTTATACAAGAAATGGGACAATTAGTTTGGATGGTGCTCTTTTTTTTAAAAAAAAAAAAAATTTTTTAGGCATTAATAGAATCTTAGTTTATTTTCAATTATTAGCTCAGTGGTTTCATATTTGCTTATTTTGATTGGGTTAGTAGTTCTTGGGGAAATGACTACCCATTAAACTCATACGTTAATGTCATCTCTGCTTGTTCACGAATGAGTTGGGTTGATCTATTTGTTTTGCCAATAAAGGAATATACATAACACATATAGCTTGAAGTCAGAAAAAAGGGTTGTCATGATTCAAGACAAGTGAATTGACCTCTTGAGAGCCTTTAGTAATGTTGCACCTGAAACAATGCTTATAATTGTGGAGTTTTGAGGATTAAGTTTCACTCTTGTTCAACTGTTTTTATGTACTCAATCCTGAAACAGGGATGCTGCTCTAATTGTGTCTTATCGAAAGAAGGCTGACCAAGCAGTTAATCGAGATATTTATGGTACAAACGTTCCAGAAAAAGAAGATATAGCAAGGGTATTGGTTCATTGTAGAGTGTTGAATATATTCCCTGTATGAGAATTTCATCTTCTCTCCCTCCCTCCCTCCCTCCCTCTCTTTCTCTCTTGGTGTCTCTGACTTTTTTTAGGTGATGTCACTTGAAGAATGTGAGATCCTTCTTGGAAAGCGAAAGGACAGTGAAATATCAAAGACTGAATGGAGAGACAGCATAACTAGATAGGTCTATTTGTTGTTGCAACCTTATCGGAAAAAGGAAGAAGATAGCCATTTGATTGACTTGGTTGGTAAATTATTCATTTTTCCATTAGTTTCTTATTAATAGTTTCGCTGCAACCTAACTTTCATTAGGTGCTTCTAACTTCTTTTATTGCTATTTTAGAGTTTTAGGAAGGGCAGGCCTAAGGATTATTACTGTGACAGAGAAAGGGAAGCCTATGAGGTATTAGAATCTTCATCCCCCGAGCAAGCTATTGCAAGAGTAGATTGATTGCAGTTGTTATGCATGCAATATACTTTGGTTTTGATTATAAGATGGAAATATTATATTTATTTTGAATTCTAATTTATGATCATGGGGAATATTATGGTTTTGTTTCATTTTCTCTTTAGTTTTGACATTATGAAGTTCTAGATCATGATGTAATTTGATAATCACTTCTGGTAACTTATTTCTTTTCAAAAAAACATAATCAAACCAAACCTAACTAAGCCTTGTGTCACAATTATGTGGAGCAGGCCATGCAAATCCCCTTTTTTTTGCCATTCCTCGCTCTATCACAGTGTATATGCTCAATTAATTAAATAAATTCACATCTGTTCTTTACTTCGGTTTCATGTCGTTGAGGTAATCCTTTCTCTCATACATTTTCATTTATGGTGATCTTATTAATATTCCTTATCATTGCATTTAAAAATATTTGTTGTACATAACCAAACTATCTTAATTTGTTTTCTTTCAACTTTATCTTTAATTGGTGCTTATTCTTGCTTTGTACGAATACATTATTTCTAAGTCTATCTATTCTAGTCTTACCACACATCAATCTAAACATTCTCATCTACGTTCATTTTATGAATGTGTTGTTTCTTAATTTTGTCCCGTGAAACATTGCTCATCTTATAGATGTTTTATAAAGTTCTTTTTAATTTGTTGGTATTCGTTGATCACATAACAAGTCGGTAGCACTCTCGAACCAACGTACTTTGATTCTCTGGTTTAAATCATCTCTAACCATTCCGTCTTTATTAATAAATTGATCCTAGCTTATGAAAATGTTCACTCTTTCTTTTTGCCTCTATTTTACTTCTATTGTTATCAAAGTTGCATTCCATATATTCGGTTTTAGATGTATTAATTTCAACCTTTTGACTTGAGTGTTTCTCTCAAGATTTCTATTTAGGTTTAATTCCTTCCTTAAGCTTGATCCACTAAAAAAATATCATCTGGTACAACATACACCATGGGACATCATTTTTAATGTGTTTAAAAAATTCATCCATGATTTAGGCAAATAGGTGAAGACTCAAATTGACCCTTAATGCAATCCTGTAGTGCTTTAGAATCCACTTGTTATCCGGCAGGTGATCTAATTGTAATTGTAACCCAAAGTCTTTTATTGCAATAAAATACCCTTTAACAAAGGAACTTTTTATCATTTACATAAATACGTGGACTGGATTGATGTTTAGTTGGCTAGTAAAGTTGGCCCCCCAACCTGAAATTGGTAGTCACTGCATCACTTAAAATTTTGAATTTTAAATTTTTAAAAAGGTTAGTCTCTTTAGTCACATTTTACATGATTCTGAACTTCACTTGTTTATTGACAACTATATTCATTGCCTCGTAGTATTACATAACATCATAAATAAATTATTATTATTTTTTTGATAAATAACATCATAAAAAATTTTAACTTCATTTCGATTAGGGTAATTTTGTAACAAGGCAATTCCAAATCTCATGTCAGAAACTGTTTTCACGCTCAAAGTCTCTTGGCTTTTGTACTTTGCTTGGTCTACTAGCTAATTCTCTCTAATAGAATACTCACTCACCTAGTTTCTTCTTCATCTTTACTTGGTATACTCTCTCTCCACTCTCTCTCTCCATTGTTTCACCTCACCTATGTAGCATAGACACGGATACAACATGACAAAAACACATCGATACAAAAAATTTGTAAAACTAGTTTGGGTCACGTCACGCCACAAATAATTATATCTTGATATTTTATTGTCTAGGAATATATTATATAGTTATCTATGAATGTGCATAATATATATTAAGTTAAATAATTATTTTATAAGAAATAATCACGTATCTAGTTCTCTTGCATGAATTTTTGGACTATAGCAAACATATATATGATATATAATTATGACATTTGCCTTATCCGCCTTAGCCATCTACTAATACTTTTACGTATCTTTTTCATTTTAATTTTTGGGAAGTTTTTTTAGGATTATTCTTAATAATTATCAAAGTTTTAAAAGGCTTTACTGAGGCTTGCCTCGATACTCACCTCTCCTCGCCTTGAGAGGCTAGGTAAAATAAAATGCATCAAGGCTTTGATTTTTAAGTTATACTCCCCAAAGTCTTTCACATCATAGTATGAGGCATGTGTACGTGCATATGAGGATTTCAAGCTTGAAAAGGTTGCCTTAGGCTCTTGTTAAACATAGTCTAGTAGATGGTTTAAGCATATAAAGGAAAAAATTAAAAAAAGATTCCTTTTTGCAATTGTCTTCTTCTATAGTAGGAGTAAATGATCAATTAAGAAAAAATACAAAGTTAATGCTCAAGTGAGAAGTTCAATCACTAGAGTCAATAATGTCAAATTCACTTTCAGTGAAAGCAAGCTTCCTTGTGTGCATTGAGATGTTCAATAACTTGAGTAGAAAAGTATTTACACTCATTTAATTTTTATTTGTTTATTTACTATTTAAAATATTTTATTTATTTACTAAGTATTGAAATTTAAAATTCGAAATGCTTACGCCTCAACGCTTTAAGGTTTGTGCCTCGCCTTGTGAGAGGTCAAACACCTTGAGTTTCGTAATTTATTTTATATACTTTGATAATTATAATTTTTTTTAAGGATATAAGATATTTATGTTAAATTTTCTGACTTTGAAAATTATATGTTAGCAAATGTCCAAAAAGTGACAAACACGCCACAAAATGAGTGTCAGACACGTCCAATATTTAGGTTTGTATTTTTAATTAAGGACAGGGAGAAAAGAGTATCAGACACTTGTTTGAGAGTGTTGGTGTCTGACATAGACATGCCACCCTTTTACATGTGTCTGAGCTTCTTGGCTTCCCACTATATATTTTTTTTCTTCAATTCATTAGTGGATATACAAGATTAAAGAAACACAATTGTTTTATTTTTTTTAATCATTTAAAAAAAATTATGAAATTTGATATATTGATATTATTTATTGGATTAGCATTCATGTGCTTAAATGTCTAGTACAACCATAGTGGTTAAAATCGTGATCTGGATTGTACGATCCTGCAATCCTACATTGCTAAAATAATCTAGATCGTTGTAGTATCAGTGTTGTAATAGGATCGCAAGTAGGATTGTATTGAGTCGTGCAAGATTGTAGGTAAGATCGGAAGTAGGATCGTTGATTTTGTGATTTTTCACCTTATTTTTAATATATGTAATTCTAATTTGTATTGTTACCTTATTTTAATCGAAGTAGGATCTTACGATCCTCGAGACCCTCTCATCGAACCTAACTAGGATTCCAATTTTAACAACCTTGAGTACAACACATTGAATAATGTTAATTATTATTAGATAAATTAAAATTTATTGCAAAGTCAACACGACCCATTAAAACCCCACTTCGCCCTAGCATGGCATTCAATATTGTAGGTTTTGGCCCCTCCAATGTTGAACTCATGGCTCTACCCATGGCCTTAACATCTACCATATTATATCTCTAAGACCATTTCATAAACTTTTGCTAAATCTATGTAGAACTTACTCTGTGTTCCTCTCTATTAAATTTCTTAGTAAATATGTTGCTTTCAATGTTGATCTATAGGGCATGAATCCAAACTAATAATTCGACACTTTTATTGTAACTCTTAGGTGATGCTTATCACTCTCACAATTTCATTGTATGACTCATCAACTTAATACCTCTATAGTTATTTCAATTTTAGACATCTTTTATTTTCATATATAGGTTCTAAAATATTTTTAATTATTTGGTTCCGAAACCACCTCCTTCTTCCCTAACATTTCCAAGTCTCTATAGGTATATAATCTAGTCCTAATGCCTTTCTTGATTTTATATTCTTTAGTGCAAAATCCACATCAAACTTCCTTAGTTGACGATAGAACTTATATTTTTTAGTTCCATCAATGCTAACATCCTCAAATCTTGCTCCAGCTCCCGCTCTCGCTCCCGCTTGGCAATTTGGTGACTCAGGTCAGACCCATCAATAGGGCATTTTATAAATTGGTTTTCTATGTAACATACAATGTCAATGGGGCATTTTATTATTTTTTTTTGACAATTATACAACAATATATACATATAATAATAGCGTTTGATACAAACATTTTTTTTTTTGCTGTAAGGCAGCTTGTTTTCTGTGCATTAGCTTTTCAGTATCTGAATTTATCAATTCTGTTTTTAGGCATTTCCGTCCTTAACAATGGAAGGAGGAGATTCCAATTGGCTGTTCATGATTGCAAAGGCTGTTGCAGCATTAACCTTACAAGCGATGTCTTATGTTGGTTTCTGTACTTTGGAAAAACTACTCCCAGAGAGTGCTTACAATATCGTTTGCGAAAGTTATTTTAATGTTGTCGTCAGATTTGTGTTGAGTGTTTTTGATATGGTAAATTCTTCCTTCATGTACGCGTGGTCAATTCTCTGTGGCTATTGGTTTTAGTAGTTTTAGCTTGCTTGGTTGTGTTTTTCCAAAAACACTTTTCAAAAAATTCTACTTTCTTGTTTTCCATGTTTTTTTTTTTGTTTTTATTGAATTTTTTTAATATTTTAAGTAATTTTTTTTACTTTTTAGACATACTTAAAATAAATATACCTAAAAAGTAAAAAATTTATGAAAAAAACCTTTTTAAAATTCACTAAATACCAAAAATACAAAAAAAATAAAATACGAGAGTTCAGTACATTTTTTGTATTTTTATGTATTTATTAAATTTTTAAAATATTTTTTCACAAATTTTTTACTTTTTAGATACATCTAAGTAAAGTGCATCTAAAAAAGTAAAAAAAATGTTTAAAATTTTAAAAAAATTCACTAAAAACAAAAAAACACAAAAACAAAAAAACTGAGTTTTCAAAAAACTTAATCCAAAAAACCCAAAGTTCTGCATCAGTATTCTGTGTTTTAATCTTTACTGCAGTCTCATCTTTATGTTGAACAGCTTATGGATTTGATAGTGATTCGTTACACTGTGTGGATATCGATGAGCTTGTTTATGAATGAGTACTGATAAGAGTTTAGTCTTTAGAGTTGACAAGGCATTCTTGACTTAATGTGTGTTGATTCAAATAATGAAGTGTCTTTAAGATTGATGGAGAGATCAATTAACTATTGAAAAATAGTTTATTTAGCAAAAAACTCTGTTCAACCTAAGAGAATTACACATCTTTTAATGGGCAGATAGTGTGAAATGGTGGCAGTGATATTAAGATTAGGCATGTGTGGGTTGGTTGTTGCCAAAAGCTAGGTTAATATCCATATCATATCAACATAGAAAAAGTATGGCACGAGGTTGTCTTTTGTGATATGGTATAAAATGCTAGGGACCATGAAAGTTTACCCTAAAAATGAAGTGGATGGTGTAGATTTAAAATTAGTGGGATGTGGGCCACACTTCCAATGAATTTGGTCAATAGGTGTACTATTCTGGATAGTTTTTCTTGGTATGTAGCATTGTTGTTTGGTGATGGGTTCGATGACGTGGCATCTCTGATGGTTGAGCAATATCAATGGTTTGACTCGGTGTTGGTAATGGTGGATATGAGGTTGAGAGGAAGAGGAGTGGTCCCAATGGTGGTGGGTTGTTTGAGGGTGTGTTTCGATTTGTCATCATGGTGGGGAGGAGATGAATGGGAATAGTGATTTTAGAAAACAATGGGCTATATAGGTTGATGATGGAGGGGTGATTTGGTGTGACAAGCCCCAGTATTCTTGGCTAATCAATTTTGCATATTGTATGTAGATTATTTTTTGTCAAATTTTATTGGACAAGGGTAAGAACATTATATTGAAAATTAATTTGGCCTGAATTAATGTTGCCCCATCCGTTGCCTGAAGACTAAAGAGAAAGTCCATGCCCTAAAATATAATGGGCTGAGTTGGGGTAACTTATGTTCAACTACCAGAACTGCATACCTAATCATTGCCAATTGCTGGTGGATAATTTTTCCCTTGCTTTACGCACTAGTATGTGATTATTCCCTTTTACATGCATCACTCATGTATTTTGTCATCATATACGTATCTTCTAATATATTTTTATTAACCTAATTTTTGTACCTGCAGTTGTGGTGTTTCTCCTAATTTGTTTCACTTTGCACAAGCATTTATGAGGTGAATTGTTAACATGCTTCAATTGTCCTTATTTTCAATTTTTTTGGCTTATTCCAAGAAGATTTTGAGAGAATATATGAACTGAGTATCGTCAAGGATGAGTGTTCAACATACTATTCAAACCTATGCCATGTAAGGATTTGTATATACAGATAACTTTCGCTTTTAAGATATTGATATGACATGAAGCCTTTTTTTTGTTTTGGTTTTGTTTTTGTTGTTCACCTGTTATTTTCTTTCACTGTTAAATTCCTTTTTCCATGTGCAGGCTCACTGCGATCCTTGTGTAGCTGTTGCTGAGGGAAAGGTGAAAGTTGAAAAGTTTTCCACACTAAGGGAACATGATATTTGTGACATAATACAGGCAAGATTCATTCAATCATGGGCTGGCTGTGGCCTTAATACTAGTTATTTTGTGTGTTTCTCATGTGACTAAATTGTCTTTATGTAGCAATGTCAGGGTTGTGCTGAAAACAAAGGCTTTGAGGTAATTTTTACTGTAACTTTGTTTTCTAGGTTATGAAACAATTGCAATCTTGAATGATCTTCTTGATAATTCAATTTGGTTTTGTTTGTTGATTGTATGTTAAGAAATTAGTCACTTGCTTTCAATTTTCTCAATGGGTGTTTGGATGGCCTTTAGATACTAACAAATTGGGAATTTGGGGTCAGCTAGAAAGGAAGGGTTGGCTCCACAACTGTCACTGAAACTAGACACAATGTGCTTCGGCAGACACTTTTTAGAGTAATTTTACCTATGCTCCCCCTTCCAATTGCAGGGGGAAAATACACTAGGCAATAGTTATGTTGTTGGAAATAACTATTGAAAGAGGGAGCATAGGTAGAATTGAAGAGGTAGATGCTGTTGAAGTTAATGTAGGGTTGGATAATGCTTTGAGAAGAGAGAGAAATGAGCTGAAATCAAGGATGGAGGAGGTCACTCTTAGGGAACAAATTTCTTGGGCTCAAAAGGCAAAACTAAAATGGCTCAAGGATGGAGATCTTAATTCCAAGTTCTTTCACAGGGTTGTGGATGGAAAAAGGAAAAGGAAGTTCATAAAAAGTTTAGAGGTGGGGCAAGGGATGATGGTCGATGAAGACGATCACATTATCAGAGAGATTTTTAGGTTTTATTCAAACCTTTATTCGGATTGGAGGGGGAGGAAGGGGGGGCGTTAGTACGACCTAAGATTGAAGGTCTTGAATGGTCGCCGATTGATGAGGTAAAGACAAGGTGGTTAGAAAGGGGCCTTTTGAGAAATGGAAATTAAAGAGGCAGTTTTTGTATGTGAAAGAGACAAAATCCTAGGGCTAGATGGTTTTTCCATGGCAATTTTTTAAGATTGTTGGGAGGTGGTGGAGAGATTTAGTGAGAGTTTTGTAAAATTTCACGAAAAGGGGATCGTTAATTTTTGTAGAACTGCGCCATTCATATGTTTGATCCATAAAAAAGAGAATTCAATGAAACTCAATGATTTTAGACCTATAAGTTTGGTCTCATCTCTCTATAAGATTTTGGTAAAGGTACTATCAGAAAGACTAAGAGTGACTTTGGGGGATATTGTTTCTTCGGTTCAAGGAGACTTTGTTAAGGGGTGTCAGATTTTGGATGGTGCCTTGGCGGCAAATGAAGTGGTGGAGAAGTACCAAACTATGAGGAAAGGAGGGTATCATTTTCAAAGTTGATTTTAAGAACGCATATGACCATGTGGATTGGCATTTTTTGGATTTTGTAATGTATAGAAAGGGTTTTGGAGATGGAGAAAATGGATTTGGGGGTGGCTGTCAACTTGTGACATGTCAATTATTGTTAATGGGGAACTTGGGAATTCTTTTAGGGCTAGTAGAGGTTTAAGGCTAGGTGATCCTTTATTTCCTTTCCCCTTTATTCTGGTGGTAGATGTGTTGGTTGAAGGCGCTAGATATTTATGTTTAGTGGAGGGGTTTGGGAGGGATCATCTTCAGTAAGCGGATGAAACCATATTTTTTTCATCAAGGGAGGAGAGCAAGGTGGGTTGCTTTTGATTTCTTTTAAGAGTTTTTGAGGTCGTTTCGAGTCTTAAGGTCAATTTGAACAAGAGCAGCGTAGTGGGTATTAATTTGCGACAAAGTCAAGTTTAGAGGTTGGCAGGCATTCTAGGGTGTTCCATTGAGAACCTTTACGGGGTAATCTTAGGAATGGGGCATTTTGGCTTCTGGTTGTTGAAAAGATATGTAAGAGATTGAAGGGTTGGAAGAGAGCTTTGCTTTCGAAAGGTTGGAGGTACACGTTGATTCATTTCATTTTGAGTGGTGAATATCTGCTTCTGTCCCTTTTCAAGATTCCGGTCAAGATTGCAAAAACAATGGAAAACTTGATGAAGGATTTCCTGTGGGAATGAAAGGATGAAGGTAAGAAGGTGCACTTGGTTAATTAGGAGATTGTTTCATTGTCTAAGGAAAAAGGGGGTCTAGTAGTTTGGCAACACTGCAGCGAGGAATATTGCTGTTCTTGGTAAGTGGTTATGGAGATTTCCATTGGGGAGTGATTCATTATGGCATTCTATTATTAAAAGCAAGTATGGGGTTCAAGATGATAGTAGGTTTTCTTGAGTGGTCATTAGGGGTAATTGTCGATCCCATTGAAAATCAATCTCTCATGTTTTCCCTCTTTTTTCTAGATTTCTTTATTTGAGGGTGGGAAATGGCAAAAAAATTCATTTATGGGAGGAAATTTGGACTCGAAACTCTTCTATTGATGTGTACTTCCTGCGTCTTTATAGGTAGCAAACTCTTTATCATTCTTCCATCACTTCTTTGGCAAGCTCTAATTTGGCTTTGATTGCTTGGAACTTTAGTTTCTCAAGAAATCTTACTAAAAGGGAGGTTGGCGATTTAGATTCTTTGTTGTTTCTTATTGACCATTTGCCTTTGGACCGTAATGCAAGTGGTAAACAGATGTGACTCTTTCATTCTTCAAGTGTCTTTTCTTGCAAATCTTTTTTTGATAAGATTATAGAGAACCCAACTGTTTCATTCTTTCCTTTTCACTACAGAATTTGGAAGTTTTTTGCGCCTTAGTTTTTTATGTGGTCTTTGGTTCATGTAAGCATTTTGACGAATGATCTTTTTAAAAAAAGGAGCCCTAATTGCTATCTTTGTCCTCAATGGTGTATTATGTGTAAGGGCAATGGGGATACTTCGAATCATCTATTTTTACACTGTCCAGTGGGTGTAAGGGCAATGGGGATACTTTGAATCATCTATTTTTACACTGTCCAGTGCCAAGGTGGATGTAGCAGCAGTTCTTTCTTTGGGTGACCTTGCATGGGTGGCTCCCAAAGCAAGCAAATCCATGCTCTTAATTGATTTTTGAGTTTTAGGCAACAATAAAAAGGCGAAGATGTTGGGGCTTTGCGCGCTGTATTCGCAATTTTTTGGGTTATCTAGCTGGAAAGAAATGTGAGAATCTTTGAAGATAAAAGTGTTGATGTAACCTCTTTGTGGGAAATGGTTAGTTTTGGCATCTTTTTCGGCTTCAGTGGCTCCCCCGTTTAAAGGGATTCCGCTTTTCTTGATCTCTAGTGATTGGAAATCAGTGTTTTCCTCCACAGATTTCTGTTTTGGAAATTAGTGTTTTGAGGTCCTTCTTGTAAACCTCTTTATTTTTTCTCTTTTTAATAAAAGTTCATTTTGTTGCTGATAAAAAAGAAAAAGAATATGTTGTTGGAGATGGATTTAGAATCGCTGCTGTCCACACAGTTTAGAATCTCTATAATTTATCTTCTCAATATGTGAAGTCATTAAGAAAAGGGATTAGTAGGGGATGCCAGCTGCATTCAATTTCTCAAATTCAATGGCCAGCCAAAAGTGGCTTTTGGGTAAATTTATTTTCTCAGTTTTTCTTCTATTTATAACGTTCATGAATATTGTTAAGCAGATGAGTTTTTCTCTCGTCTTTTGAAATATGTGCATATTCCCAAAGACAATTTTTACTGTATTCTTGAATTTGAGATTAAAGGCTTTGCCTGCCTCTATGTGCTTGAGTCATATCCAGTGGGCATGGATATATTTCGGCAAAGTGGAAGAGTTCATGTAACACAAGCTAGGACTCGATGTTGGATCATGTTCAAGGTTTTCATTAAAGCTCCTGTAACTCATGCTTTTAAAAAGGCTCTTGCAAACTTAGCTTTGAGAATGGAAAGCTGTTGTCGAATGCCGTGTCTTTCCCCTAGACACCTTTATCATTCATGGAAGTATTCTAAACAATTAAAAATTAAAAAACTTGCTTTGTTTTCATTGTTGTATACAAACAGTGTTCGAAAATTTCAAAATATTTTTTTGGTGTTTACTAAAAAGCGGGCTGTTTTTAGAAAATGTTATTGAAAACTGTGGCTGTGTTGTTGTTTACGAGCTCCACCAAACCTGGATTTAATACACAAACGCAATTTTAGATACCAATAAAATCAATCCTTTTAGTTGGAGCCGCGTCAGTAGCAGTGGTTTTATTAAAATGGGACTAGATTGGTTGATTCGACCGATTCACCCATTGATGGATTTAGGTTTTTGTCTGGATAAACAATCAATCCATTGACAACTGGTAAGAACTACGGATGAATTGGCTACCAGTTCGAACTGGTAGCTAGGTCAAGAAAACCGGTTGAGGCAATCCAATGATCCTGACACATGGGCCTACCAGCTGCCAAGCGAAACTTCGTAAAAGTCAACATTTAGGGTGGCTCAAACACAACCACATGGATAGTGGTCTCACTTTTAACCACTATATCACAATGTCCCTTTGTTGATATTAGGAAAACTAAGGCTGTGTTTGGTGGAGCTTTGGAAACCTGATTCTACAGCTTCGTTTAAGTACTGTGTTTGGTTAAAAATTGATTCCACACCCACTTTTGAAAACACGTCTACCTGGTCATCTTCCTTGGACGTCCAGCCGGTTGACCGCAATAGTGTTTTTTTTTTTTGGGGGGGGGGGCATGTTATTTTTATATTTTAAATAAAAAATATTTTCGGAATTTTTAAAATTTTTTTATGAGTTTTGAATAGAATTTTGAGTTGTGTGTTTGGTTATGAGTTGTAAGTTTTTGAATCAAACAACTTTTCTAATTTCATATGTCACATCAAAAATTCAGAACTCTTTTCAAAACTCATAACCAAACAAATTTTCTCTTTTCAAATCATAATTCCAAAACTCACAAACTCAAAATACAACTCTATTCTCAAATCATAATTCTAAAACTCTACCAAACGCTACCTTATATTATTTATTGCATTTTCTTTCAAACACCAAGTACAATTGATTTTTTATTATATTTTTTTGACTTCTTATTTTTGTAAATAATCAGTATATAAAATATAAATGTATAGGCAATTATATTCAATAAATATATTCATGTAAATATATATGTATCTTAAAATGTAAAAATTAATTTAAATGAATCTATCTTAATACCTTTATATTTTAGTTAAGTATAATTTTTCATATTTGTATGTCAAAATTATAATTATGACTGCATGGCTTGATTTTAGTTGAATCGGTGATCCTTGATTAGATCCTAATTCTAGTTTGGCCATTTCTGTGTTTAAGAACATTGGTCAATAGAATCAAACAATTGTAATGCATTTTCATGTTCATGAAGATCTTTTGATAAAATGATGTTGCGCACGTAATTTTTTTGCCCTTCAGTGGCTTCTTGGACTTTTGAATTTTCTACCAGAGCAATATCACTTTCCTTGTACTTGCAAACTCCTTGATCAATAATTTCTACTTGATTGTTACAATCCATTTGAGGAATTTCTGAAGTATCCCATAAAGGGGAGCTCAACAATGTATTTGAATGGACAACTAGAAGAGGTAATGCTCACCTCCAAAGTTCTATCATTCGTTTTTTAAACAAATAAAATTTTTCATTTGCACAATTTTAGCGTGGTGTGACTCTACATATTTGTATCATTTGAGAGCCTTTTATATGTCATAAATTTCAGAATTGTGTGTCTTCTAGCTCATGCATGATAACAATGTGTGTTTTCCCAATCGCATGTGTGTTCTAGCTTGTAGTGTGGGTTGTATTTGTTAGCATTGTCTTGATGCTCCTTTTCTAATAAAGTTACTCTTACTCGTAAAAATAAATGAATGTGTTCTAATGCCCTAAAAATTTTGGGTCAGTTGGGAATTATTTTCACCCTTTGTAGACAGAGATGTTTTGGCAGCATTGTCATTGTTGTAATGACTTTATTGCTACTCTTACCATTGGCAAGTGTCCATATGATTGCCCGTATAACTTTGTTTATTTTTTCTTTCTTTCCTTATTTATTTATTTTTACATTGAGTTTTGTTACGAGGAAGTTTAATTTTGTCTTCATACCTTTTGTTGTAGGTTTATCCATGGGCCTTTCCTTTTGACCCCGATAAGGTATTTCCTTTCTTCAGTTTGTGTCATAATATTGTCCAAATATTATGGTTGCTACTATTTTGCACTGTAGAGAACTCATCCACCAATGATGGTTTCTTGAATCATGCCGAGTTGATTAATAATTTTATGGATGTAGTGGGATGATATTAGCCACCGACATAATAAGTGCAATGAGGGAGGTGTTGAAGTATGTGCCTTTAAAGGTAAGAGCTTGATGTTTTTGTCTTCTTGACTAAATTCATCACAACTGCATGGCGTTTTCTTTTAAAATTATTTTCCTCAACTTAGTTCTTCAGACTAAATGTAAATTGAATGATCACTCAAGTTTTGTTCTCTAAAATCATGGTTTGTGGCCCAATCTGATGTCTTTGCTAGTGCTTGTCTAATCTGATTATTTATGCTAACATGGGTTGCAGCTTCAACATGATGTGTGTCGTGTTCTTAACACTGATCATTTGTTAAAAGTAGATGAATGATCAACATTCATTCACATCCCACATTTTTATTTGCAAGAGTATTCACAATTTAGTCATTGAAGGCTTCAATTTGAAGCAATTTTTTCAGTCACACTCTAGTTTCTTCATTTAAATCTTATTTTTTAATCCTATAGTACTTCCTTTTTTCTTTTTCATTTTCTTTTTCCTTCTTTCTTCATGATCAACACTTGAAATGTAAATGATCAATTTCAATCAAAGGTCTAATATGTTATCCATGCATATATATTTTATATTGGACTATGTTTTTCTTTCTGAATAGTTGACCTTATTTCGTTTTATCATTATCATCATCATCATTGCTATTTTTGTGTTGGAAACCAGGAAGACTATAAAATGCAGCTTACCTTGGAGTTGTCTCGTCCAAAATGTTATCATATTCTTGATAATTTGACTTTAGGGGCTGTGAAGGACGTCAAGATTCAATAGTTACATAGATTTGTTGATGACGTATCATCTGATGAGTCAATAGCTGAGGATGCAAAAACCATGCTCTATGATTTTGCTAATGGCATAATCGACGGGCTCTATGTCTTGTCTGATTTCAAAGGAGATGCGGTATTGCCATCTCTTTCTCTGTTCCCCTTTTCCTCTTAATTTATTGAGTGATGAAGTGGCCTCTCTTTATTTCCTAACAAGCACAAACATTTATAAGAAGGTGTCCGTATCGGACATGTGTCCTAATGTGTCTATTATTTTTGGTAAATTACACTAACCTCCCTTGAGGTTTAGGGAAAATACATTGAGCCCACAAGTTTGGCCTAATTACATTGGGCTTCTTTTAGGTTTTAATTCACTTGACACTTAGCCCCATTTTTATCAATAATTGGTTAATCGCATGAATAGAAAACAATGTTGTATTTTTTAGACTTTTACATTGAAATGTATATTTTACCGTGGTTATTCCTATTTGTTCACGCCATGTACATAGTTCCAGTCCTTTTAGCCTTACTAAAACCAAACTTGTGGGGTTTATTGTATTTTTCTAAACATCAAGGGTGGTTAGTGTAATTTACCCTATTGTTTTTTAAAGTTTTTTAGAACTTAACAAGTTTAACACCCTTGCGACACATGTATCATCACCTAGACAAACATGAAACACATTTTAAGTTCAAAGAAATTAACTTAGGATCATTTATCAAAAAAAATTTAAAAAAATACTTAGGGTCAAATGATAATATAAATATAATGTGGACGTGTGCCTATTCTTTCTTTCTGGACTTTTTAGTTTTAGGATTTCTAAATCCTGAAGTTTCTAATTTATTTTGTAGTAAATCTTTCTAAATTAGATATTTGGGATTTTTTTTTGTTCTCACTTATTTCTTAGGAATAATCACACTGGCCTCCCTCAAGATTTCAGAAAAATATATCAAGCCAAACAATTTGACATAATTAGATTAACCTCCCTAAGTTTTGTATTTTCATAAAACTTACATCCATGCTGTTTGGTTAATGTTAGGATAGTAAAGTGTCTAGGTTAGGGTTCTAAGTCAAGTCTATAAGGTGATTTTTTCATTTCGTATTGGAGATCAATTTGTCTTTTAAACACAAAGTAAGTCAAGGGAAAATATTAATTTTATCTATATTTTGTTACCTCTGTTTGGAGGCTAGGGTAATTATGCTAAATTACGGGACTTATAATATTTTTCTTAAATGTCGAGGGAGGTCAATGTAACTTGCCTAGTTTTTTAAAAATATTGAATTGAATGTAAAAATGGTTTCTTATTATTTGATATAATAAAATATAAATGTATTTGTAAATTGAAAATGAACAAATTTTTATTATTTCTATATTTGTAACAATATATAGAAAATGATGGGACTTAAAAGGCTTGGTTTGGTTTGTTATATATGTAACAATATATTGTTTGGTGAAAATTACACACCCCTGATCTTTCATGAAAATACACAAACACCCCCAAACATTAAAAAATATCACAAACACCCCCACAGTTTGAAGGTGTATCAACAAGACCCTAAAACCTTACGGACATTACTAAGGCCTAGTTTGGGAAGATTGAAAAAAGACAAAAAGTCAAAAAGTCACTATCCTATTTAAGTCACATCATCTTATTTAAGTCATATCACCTCTCTAACACATCACTTCAAACCCAACCCAAACACAACCCATATTTCATAAAAAATCAAAAAGTACACTTATTTAGTCTTCCCAAACTAGGCTTAACAATACTATTTTTGCTGATCTCAGCCAAAATGATGTCTAATATATTTTATCCCCATATTACACTTCCTATGTGATTTATACCCTTCCTATATTTATAATAAATCATAAGCACCTCTTGAGATTTGATTATAGGCATCATCAAGACATTTGTCAAAAATTGGGTTTACTTAATTTTTTGAAGACAAATCATTAATTAATTATAATAAACAATAACAAATAAATGCCAAAATTGTTGTATCTTTTCACTACACACCACCCATATACACATGGAAGTGGGGACGCTGCTGCGCAGCCTGTGCAGCGGCGTCTGCTGTGCGGCGATTTGGGCCCATTTCGGAGCCTATTTTGATAATCCGAACCATTCACATTTTAGAATATGCCAAGTCAAACATGCCTGCAAAAAATCAAGTTAATCGGATATCGTTTACCCATTCATCCACTCACATTTGTATTATTATAACTAAAATTCCTAAATAAAACTAATCTCTCATTAACTATTCTTCAATTTATGCTTCAACCAATTTGTTGTTTTACATATTTTCCCGAGTTCATGTCCCTATCAGTATACACATATTTGGGTTGATTCAATGTGTGGTTTGTATATATTTTTGTGTACTTTTGTTTATCATTTTTCTTGCTTTTCCATTTTTGTTGTTCCAATAGCTGTAGTTTTTCATTTATTTATTTATTTATTTTATTTTTATAATATAGTCAAATCATGCGTCCTAGGGTTTTTGTCGGTGGTTCATTAGATCCCTTTGCTCGTTGCATTATGTGGTCAAGTAGCTGTGATATGTCTGAATATGCATGAAGCATGTGTACATGCATTGGTATGATACGGCATGAGTAAACCAAACTTAATTTTTATTATATTAAAGAATCTGCAAATTAAAGCTTAATTTTAAAATTATTCTAAGCATAAAAAAATTCATTAAAACTCATTTTACTTCTGCAAAAAAGTAAAAGGTTAATTACAATTTTGGTCCCCAAAGTAGGAGTCTTGTGTCATTTTGGTCCCCATTGTTTAAATTGTGTTAATTTAGTTTCCAATGTATAAAACTGTTTCAATTTGCTCCCAATGTTTAAGTTGTATCAACTTGGTCTATAATGTATAAAAAGTGTTTCAATTTATTCTCCCAATCTAACTCTGTTAATAGATGCAATTTAAACATTTGGGTACTACATTGAAACATTCCTAGTTGAAGTATGACTTGGATATATACTAGGTACCTCTGTTTGAGGCAAAAATTAAGAAAAAAAATCCAATAAAACTAACTTCCCTTAAAAGTAAAGGGTTAATTACATTTCTAGTCCCCAAAGCAGGAGTCATTTTGGTCCCCAATGTTTAAATTGTCAATTTAGTCCCTAATGTATAAAGTGTTTCAATTTGGTCCCAATGTTGAAGTTGTATCAATCTGGTTTATAATGTATAAAAAGTGTCACAATTTAGTCTTCCAATCTAACTCTATTAATAGATATAATTTAAACATTTGAGAACTAAATTGAAATACATTTTAGGTCAAATTACACTAATAGTCCTTGCATTTTGGTCCTTGTAATTCCAATTGACTCGATTTTAACCTTGAATTTATAATTGTCTCAATTTAGTCAATTGAATACAACTATTAGCATTTTTTAGTGGAAAATACACACATAAGTGGAATGTATCATGATTTTAGGGTCAAAATTATAAGTTTGCTCAACTCAATAAGTTAACCTCAACCAATTCAGTGATTAATTTTTCGTCAAAAACACTAACAGAATTATCAATAGGACTAAATTGACACATAATCTAAAATTAAGGGTCAAAATTGAGTGATTTGAAAGTATAGGGACAAAAATGATACAAGGGGTAAAATGATACAAGGTGTAAAATATAGGAATTAGTAATGTAATTTGCCTTACGTTCTATACATTGGAGACTATATTGGCACAAATTAAACATTGAGGATTAAAATGACACAAGGCTCATGCTTTGTGGACTAAAAATATAATCAACCCAAAAGTAAATACTATTCTAGTTAGGGCTACGAACTGAGCTATTTGTGAGCTTGGTTCAACTCGACTTGACTCGTTAAAGGCTTGGCTTAGTTCAATTTGTTAAGTTAATAAGCGAGCTTAAGCTTGACTTTTAGGCTCGTTTTGAGCTCGAGATGGGTTTCACATGCTTGTGATTTAGAAGAATACACCACAGTGGTATAATGTTACATAAAAATACTACCTCTATTTTTTAACCCTTGTGTGTTTATATTACACCAAGCTATTATATATTAAATTTACAATCTACATGTAGAATTTTATACAATTAACTTAATTTTCTCATTTTTGTTTCTTTTAGTCTTCCCTTTCTCTAGGTTTGAAAAGTAGTTGCACTGAGTGTGATGCAAAAAGCTTGGAGTACTCTGATGTTTTCAAAGAATTCTTACCAGAAAATTGTTTTGATGGGGCACTAGTGAAATGTTGTGGCCTTGTGGTCATGGAAAAATTGCACGAGGCTCTCAAGTGTGGTGGCTTGAGGTTGAGTCCAATTCGTGAGGAGAGTTAATATCACCTTTCCTTGTGTGGGCAGGCTTAAGACATATGCAAGTTTCTCACTTTTATTATTGTTAGATACGTAATTTTGAATGCTCGAGAACATGGATGGATGGTTAGGCTTAATATTCTAAGACATTATAGGCAAGTCTCTCACCTTTATTATTGTTAGATGCATCATTTTGAATACAATAATACTACAAATTCATATTCAACTATTTTGAAATTATCTATAATTATCATCTAGTGGTTCAAATTTATTCTACACATGGATTTTACAATACACAAATTTATTCTCAATCACGTATTAACATTTAGTAAATTCAGGGATTATAAGTTTGGGTTCTCACAATTATTCTTTTGAATACCCTTGAACATTGATGGATGGTAATTTTATTATTATTATTATTATTATTATTAGGCATGGTTTGCATACTATATGCAAGGCATACATGGTTCTTTATACATTTTCCTTGTTTAGGTTATACAAGTTTGTATTACTAGTTATACAAATTTGTGTTAGAAGTTATACATTATTGACTTGCTAAGCAAGTCAACTTACAGATAAACATTATTAAAATAATAGATTATATTATGTATAAGTATTTTCACAAAAATACGTAAGTTTGTTTTCAAAATATGTAGAACAACACAAAAATGTGGAAGTGAATACAAATACGAATAAGTTCTTGAAGAAAATTTAGATTTCACAAAAATGGGTAAGTCTTTACAAAAATGTGTAACCGTGTTTTCAAAAATTTAGAACACAAAAATGCATGTTCCCAAAAATTTAGAACACAAAAATGCGTAAATGTGTTTTTAAAAATTCGAAACAACATAAAAATGAGTAAGTTTTTACAAATCAAGTAATTAATTTCACAAAAATGTGTAAGTTTCATAACTTATATAAGTGATTTTACAAAAATGCATAAATTTTTATAAAAATGCGTAATTGTGTTCCAAAAAATTTAGAATAACAAAAATGAATAAATTTTCAAAAATCACGTAAGTGATTTTACAAAAATGCGTAAATAAACACAAATACGAGTAAAGTCTCAAGAGAAAACTTTGATTTCATAAAAATACTAAGTTTTCACAACTCATATATGTGAGTTTACAAAAATGTGTAAGTATATTTTTAAAAATTTAGAACAATACAAAAATGTATAAGCTTTTACAAAACTGCGTAAGTATGTTCTCAAAAATTTAGAACAACACAAAAATGCTAAAATTTAGAACACAAAAATGCTTAAATTTTCATAACTCACATAATTGATTTCATAAAAATGAGTAAGTGTGTTCCGAAAAATTTAGAATGACACAAAAATGCATAAATTTTCACAAATCAAGTAAGTTTTTTCACATAATGCGTAAATTAACACAAATACGAGTAAGTCCCAGGAAAAAACTTAGATTTCACAAAAATACGTAAATTTTCACAACTCATATAAGTGATTTCATAAAAATGCGTAAATATGTTATCAAAAATTTAGAATAACACAAAAATGCGTAAGTGTTCACAAATTATGTAAATAATTTCACAAAAATACGTAAGTTTTCACAAAAATATGTAAGTGTGTTCCAAAAAATTTAGAATAACACAAAATGCATTATTCTTCACAAATTACATATGTGATTGCACAAAAATGTGTAATTTTGTTATCAAAAATTTAGAATAATTAAAAATGTGTAAGTCTTCACAAATCACGTAAATTATTTCACAAAAATATGTAAGTGAACACAAATACGAGTAAGTTCTTGGAAAAAACTTGGATTTCTCAAAAATGCATACGTTTTGACAACTCACGTAAGTAATTTCACAAAAATGTGTAAGTTTGTTTCAAAAAATTTAGAATAATACAAAAATGTGTAAGTTTACACAAATTACGTAAGTGATTTGACAAAAATGCATAAATGAATACAAATACGAGCAAGTCTCTAGAGAAAACTTAGATTTTACAAAAATGTGTAAATTTTCACAACCCACGTAATTTCACAAAAATGCGTGTGTTCCCAAAAATTTAAAACAACATAAAAATGCGTAAGTTTTCACAAAAATACGGAAGTGTGTTCCCAAAAATTTAGAACAATACAGAATGCGTTAGTTTTCATAAATCACATAAGTGATTGCACAAAAATGTGTAACTGTATTACCAAAAATTTAAAATAATACAAAAATGCATAAGTTTTCACAAATCACGTAAGTAATTTTACAAAAATGTGTAAGTGAACACAAATACGAGTAAGTCTTTGGAAAAAACTTAGATTTTACAACAATGCGTAAGTTTGTTCCCAAAAATTTAGAACAATACAAAAATGTGTAAGTTTACACAAATCACGTAAGTGATTTGACAAAAATGCGTAAGTGAACACAAATACAAGTAAGTCCAAACTTGGATTTTGCGTTAGTCTTCACAACTCACGTAAGTGATTTCAAGCTTTCGCAATAATGCGTAAGTTGTTCCAAAAATTTTAGTACAACACAAAAATGCATAAGTTTTCACAAGTTATGTAAATGATTTCACAAAAATGCGTAAGTAAACACAAACACGATTAAGTCCTTGAAAAAAACTTGGATTTCACAAAATACGTAAGTTTTCACAACTTACGTAAGTGATTTCACAAAAATGTGTAAGTTTTTATAAAAATACGTAAGTTTGTTCTCAAAAATTTAGAATACAAAAATGCGTAAATTTTCACAAGTCACATAAGTGAACATAAACATGAGTAAGTCTGGGAGAAAACTTGGATTTCACAAATTGTGTAAGTTTTCATAACTCACGTAAGTGATTTCATAAAAATACATAAGTTAACACAAAATTCGCGTTTGTTTCCCAAAATTTAGAACAATACAAAAATATGTAAATTTTCACAAATCACATAAGTGATTTCACAAAAATACTTAAGTGAACACAAATACGAGTAAGTCCTTGGAGAAAATTTTGATTTCACAAAAATGCATAAGTTTTCACGACTCACGTAAGTGATTTCACAAAAATACGTAAATTAACACAAAATTCGCATAAGTTTGTTCCCAAAAATTTGGAACAACAGAAAAATGAGTAACTTTTCATACATCACTTAAGTGATCTCATAAGAATACGTAAGTGAACATAAATACAAATAAGTTCTTGGAGAAAATTTTGATTTTACAAAAATGTGTAAATAACACAAAATTCGCATAAATTTATTCTTAAAAATTTTTAATAACACAAAAATGTGTAAATTTTCACAACTGACGTAAGTGATTTTTCAAAAAATGCGTAAGTGATCACAAATATGAGTAAGTCCTTGGAGAACACTTTTATTTCACAAAATTGTGTAAGTTTTAACAACTAACAGAAGTGATTTCCCAAAAAAATGCGTAAGTGATCACAAATACGAGTAAATATTTGGAGAACACTTTTATTTCACAAGATTGTGTAAGCTTTCACAAAGTCATGTAAGTTTTGTCACAAAACTCAGGGTGGTTAATACAAAATTCGCGTAAGTTTGTTTTTAAAAATTTTCGACAACACAAAAATGCATAAGTTTTCACAACTGATGTAAGTGATTTCACAAAAATGAGTAAATGATCACAAATACGAGTAAGTCCTTGGAGAACACTTTTATTTCACAAATTTACATACATTTTCACAAAATCACGTAAGTGTTGTTAAAAAATTTAGGATAGTTAACACAAAATGATGTGTAAGTTTATTCTTAAAAATTTTCAACAACACAAAATTGCATAAGTTTTTACAACTGACGTAAATGATTTTTTAAAAAATGTGTAAGTAATCACAAATACGAGTAAGTCCTTAGAGAACACTTTTATTTCACAAATTTGCATAAGTTTTCACAAAGTCGCGTAAGTTGTGTCACAAAACTCAGGGTAGTTAACACAAAATTTGCGTAAGTTTATTCTTAAAAAATTTCAACAATACAAAAATGCATAACTTTTCACAACTAACGTAACTGATTTTGCAAAAATATGTAAGTGATCAATAATACAAGTCATTGGAAAACACTTTTACTCACAAATTTGCATAAAATTTTCACAAAGTCACGTAAATTGTGTGTCATAAAACTCAGGGTAGTTAATTAACACAAAATTCTCATAAGTTTGTTCCTAAAAATTTTGAAGAACACAAAAATACGTAATTTTTCACAAATAACGTAAGTGATTTCACAAAAATGCGTAAGTGATCACAAATACGAGTAAGTTTTTGAAGAACACCTTTATTTTACAAATTTGAGTAATTTTCACAAAATCACGTAAGTGGTGTCACAAAACTTAGGATAGTTAACGCAAAATGATGTATAAGTTTGTTTCTAAAAATTTTTAACAATACAAAAATTCATAAGTTTTCACAATTGATGTAAGTGATTTCCCAAAAAATGTATAAGTGATCACAAATACCAGTAAGTTTTTAGAGAACACTTTTATTTCATAAATTTGCTTAAGTTTTCACAAAATCGCATAAGTTGTGTTACAAAACTTAGAGTATTAACACAAAATTCGTAAGTTTGTTCCTAAAAATTTTCAATAACACAAAAATGTGTAAGTTTTTACAACTGACGTAAGTGATTTCACAAAAATGCGTAAATGATCACTAATACTAGTAAGTCTTTGGAGAACACTTTTATTTTATAAATTTGTGTAAGTTTTCACAAAGTCACGTAAGTTGTGTGTCACAAAACTTTGGGTAGTTAACACAAAATGATGCTTAAGTTTATTCATAAAAATTTTCAACAATACAAAAATGTGTAAATTTTCACAACTGACGTAAATGATTTCACAAAAGTACGCGAGTGATCACTAATACGAGTAAGTCTTTGGAGAACTGTAACAACCCCGGTCCGTAATTAGCTATTAATTCGTAATTAAGAATACTAACTAAGTGTTTAGAATGGAATTATGTGTTATTGTTAATTGTGATATGTGCTTTGTAGTAATTTGTGCATATCTATCTGATTTGAAAATTATTTGTCATGATTTCTACTTTGAATCTGAAATTGTTAGCCTAAATGCTTTCAGAAAATGAATTGAGCGCATAGATTGACTAATTATAATTTTTAGAACCATCTGAAAAGTTTTGTTAAAAATTGATTCAGTTTAGTAAAATCGCATGTGATTAAATTAAGCCTTAATTGGAACTATTTTTGAATAATTGAATTTTGTGCTAACCTTGACTAATTAAGGTTACTTGTGTTTGATTTAAATGATGCATGATTGGTACCTAATCTAATCCTATTAATGATCCAAGATGGGATTAAGTGTTGATGTGCTAAGGCATTTGGTGATATTGAATGTAGAGGATTAAAACTCTTGTGGGTGTGTTGGAATAATGCATGTGTGTGCACGTGTATTGTGTTCAAATGTGAGAGTGTCTGTTGTGTATTTTCTGCTGAGGGTTAAGGGAGTGTGATATCATTCATTTGGCTTTACTGAGTTCATCAATGTCTTGAATTAGAGAGAGAGATAACTCATTCTTGAGAGAGAGGCTTGTTTTTGTGCTAGAGAAGAAGAAAACTAGGAAGATTCAACTCATATTTATGAAATTAAGGCTTTGGGTAAGGATTCTATGTCTAATTTCTGTAGCTATTCCTCCATGCATCATGATTTCATCAAGTTATTGAGCTAATTTCATGATATTTGTAAGGAAATGGGTCTTTGATCAAGATGATGACTTGCATGTAAGTTCTTGGAGATTAACCTTTGGTTTCATCATTTTGAGTTGAGCTTTGAAGGCCTTGCATGCATGTGAGTTTATATCATGTCCATAGTTTCAGAATTCATGAGTTTGTGGATTACTATTTGCATGTTATGAAAAACCATGGAAGAGTTAAAATGTTGCATCAAGAAGTTTTGGTTCAAACCTTTCAAGAATTGATGAGTTTTTGAATAATAGATGTTTCAAGGGTCTTGTATTGAAGTTTTCTAAAGCTATTTTTGTGTGTTTGATCAAATCATGCAAGACCCCAAGGTTTGAAGGTGGTTTGGAAGCCACTTTTGTTAAGCTTACTGCCCAAAAATTTACAGTTGGCTCGAGCGAAGAAGTGGTGGCTCGAGCCAACATTTCGAGCTCTCAAAATTTTGAACTTTGCAGAAGTTGGCTCGAGCAAAGAAGTCCTGGCTCGAGCGAGATCTGTTTTTGCCTTCTGCTTGCTCTAGCCAAGAAAAGCTGGCTCTAGCCACCAACTTATTTTCAGCATGTTTTCAAAAGATGTTTTAAGTACATATCTTCACTCCCATCCCTTTATGGGTATTCTTAGGCATGATTTATGAGCCGTTAAAGATTAATAAGCTAAGAAATAACATAAGTAAGTGAATTAGAAAATATGTGTTGAATCTGAGTATATGGGCAATATGAGAAAGTTATGTAGCATGGAATGAATGGGCTATTAAAGTGAGAAAGCTAAGCCGTGTTGGCCACATGAATGTGTAATGATAAGTTATGCTTGTGTTATGTATTTTGTGGTTGTAGGTCAAGACTCGAGGGTTGATTGACCATTGCACGAAACCATTGTGAGTAATGTTATTGTAAAGATACGTTCATATGAATTACGTTCCAAATGAAATATGATAAGTTCTGATTTCTAAAATGATATCTGCTTTCGTGAACGAATATTCCATGTTTGAAATCTATTATGGCATCCATAGATAGTCCCAAGTCATGGGGGACGGCATGTAAATGCGGGTCCATGACATACATGTGTTTACGAGATCTCGTTAGCCACTTCATTGTGGTGATATGTGTTTAATCGGTATCCGGAACCGATTACTCTAGTCGGAAGACGTTATGTGATGTGTTCTATGGGATGTACCATTATTATGTTCTGATATGAGAATGATTATGCTCTGGTCTGTTTTCTACTTATGATATATTCGGATTTCGTTCACTAACCCCTTTACCTTAATGTTATTCACTGGGCTTTAGCTCACTGTGTGTATATATATATATGTAGGTGGGCATTCTGGAGTTTGAGCTTGAAGGCTTTTGTTCGGATCTGTGTTCTGTTGTCAGCCAACCATTATGCCTCACGTGGAGGTTCCCGAAGAGTCCTGTGTTTAAGTTCTATTGTTTCTGTACATATAAGACTTTGTAGTTTTGTTGGCTGTACTTAAGATACTTTAATGTGTGTGGGTATAATGTATGAATGACTATTGCATACTTATATAAAGTTTTAAATATTCTGTTCATATAAGTCAGCACAGCTCATTGGATAACTATATTTATGTATTTTCTTCCACTAGCCCCTTAATTTTTTTAATCTATTCAGAGGCCTTCGATAGTCCGAGGATTACTGGCCGGTTACGGTGCTAAACCTATAGGGGCGGGTTTGGGTCGTGACAAGAACACTTTTATTTCCTCAATTTACGTAAGTTTTCAGAAAGTCACATAAGTTGTGTGTCACAAACTTAGGGTAGTTAACACAAAATGACACGTAAGTTTATTCCTACAAATTGTTAACAACACAAAAATATGTAAGTTTTCACAATTGACGTAAGTGATTTCACAAAAATACGTAAGTGAAGACAAATATATCCTAGTCGGTAGATAAATCTTTGATTTCACAAAAATACGTATGTTTTCACAACTCACGCAAGTGATTTCACAAAAAATGCATAAGTTAACACAAAAATCGTGTAAGTTTGTTCCCGAAAATTTTGAAGAACACAAAAATGCGTAAGTTTTCACAACTGACATAAGTGATTTCACAAAAATATGTAAGTGAACACCTTTACGAGTAAGTCATTGGAGAAAACTTTGATTTCTCAAAAATGCGTAAATTTTCACAATTCATGTAAGTGATTTCACAAAAATGACTAAGTTCAAACAAAATTCGCATAAGTTTGTACCCATAAAAATTTTGAATTTTACAAAATGGCATAAGTTTTCACAAACGCCCATAAGCGATTTGAGAAAAAAAACATAAACGAACAAAATCTCGTGTAAGTCATTTGAGAAAACTTTTAGTTCACCGAAATACGTAAGTTTTCACAAAGTCACAAAAGTGATCTCAGACAAATGCATAAATGAGCACAAAATTCATATAACTTATCTCATACAAATTGACCAATTTGTTAGGGAAAATCGATGATTCCCCACAAGTAAATCAATTAATGGGAATAAAAACTAATGCGGAAAAATTAAATCAAAGGCAACACAAGAATTTTTACGTGGTTCCCTCAATGTGAGGTACATCCACGGGATCGAAATCCAATTCCACTATCAACCAAATAGATTCCAAACGATTACAAACGAGACACTAATGGTCTCACAAAACCACCCTTAGTGAATTCCAAATAATCACAAATAAACAAGAGGAAAGACCTCACCAAATAGAAGAATCAAAATCTTCAGAACCAGAGTTGAAGACGACCCAAAATAACGAACCAGACACCAACCGAAGATGCCCCAAAAACAAGCTTCAAAAAAAAAAAAACCAAATTGAACCAATCTTCAAAACTTCGGCACTGTTCCCCAAGAAAAGTGTAAGCCGCCGTCCTTGCTATCTTCTTTGTATGTTTCTCAAAACCAAAAATAATATAATATATTAAATCTAGGGTTTTGTAATCAAACCCTAATTGTATCCAAATTGGATTGGGCCTCCACAAATATAATATATAAAAATATATTATACTAAACCAAGCCAAATTAAAACTCTTTTTCAAAACCCATTGGGTCCCACACTCCAATAAGGAGGTATACCCAACAATTCTCCCCCTACCGACTTAGGTGGAGACATCAACCATACCCGCCAAAGTTCGACACTTTAAATGTTTGTCCCTCGACAAAGTCTTAGTCAGCATATCTGAAATATTATCATCTGTGTGAACCTTTTCGAGTTGTAACAATTTCGAATCTAACACATCACGAATCCAATGGTATCTCACATCAATGTGTTTCGATCTCGAATGAAAAGTAGAATATTTACTCAAGTGAATAGCACTTTGACTATCACAATAAAGCACATACCTTTCTTGCTTCAAACCCAACTCTTGCAAAAATTTCTTCAACCATAACTCTTCTTTGCAAGCTTCTGTAATGGCAATAAATTCAGCTTCGGTAGTTGAGAGAGCAACACATTTTTGCAATTTAGATTGCCATGCCACAGCTCCCCCTGCAAAAGTCATCAAATACCCCGAAGTAGATTTTCTAGAATCAACATCACCAACCATGTCAGAATCTGTGAACCCATCAAGCATCGGTTTACCATCCCCAAAACACAAACACACCTTCGAAGTCCCTCGAAGATATCTTAGAATCCATTTTACCGCTGCCTAATGTTCTTTACCCGGATTAGAAAGAAAACGACTCACCACACCAACGGCGTGAGCAATATCCGGCCTTGTACAAACCATGGCGTACATCAAAGAACCAACTGCTGAAGCATAAGGAACTTTCAACATCTCTTCTTTGTCATTCTCACTTGTAGGACATTGATTCGAACTAAGTTTGAAGTGACCTGCAAGTGGACAACCAACCGGCTTTGCTTTATCCATGTTGAACCTCTCATGAACTTTCTCAATGTAGCTCTCTTGAGACAACCAAATCAGTCCCTCTTTGCGATCACAAACAATTTTCATACCAAGTATTTGCTTTGCCGGCCCCAAATCTTTCATAGCAAAAGATTTGCTCAACTCCAACTTCAACTTGTTAATCATGGTAGAATCTTGACCCACAATTAACATGTCATCAACATAAAGCAAAAGAATAATAAATTTGCCATCCGGAAAATTTTTCACAAACACACAATGGTCCAAAGTGGTTTTAGAAAAACCATTATTCATCATGAAAGAGTCAAATTTTTTGTACCATTGCCGTGGAGCTTGCTTGAGGCCATACAAACTTTTCTTCAATTTGCAAACAAATTTTTCTTTCCCTTTCTCCACAAAACCTTCCGGTTGCTCCATGTAAATTTCTTCTTCAAGATCACCATGAAGAAATGCGGTCTTCACATCAAGTTGCTCAATTTCAAGGTTCATACTTGCAGCCATGCCAAGTACAACCCGAATAGAAGACATCTTCACAACCGGCGAGAAAATCTCATCAAAGTCAATACCTTTCTTTTGCCCAAAGCCTTTCACAACAAGACGTGCTTTGTACCTCAGATTCTTCCTATCATTCTTCAATTTGAAAACCCACTTATTTTTCAGAATTTTCCTCCCTTTAGGCAACTTCACTAAATCATAAGTGTGATTTTCAAGTAAGGAATTCATCTCCTCTTCCATAGCCTTTTTCCAATCATCTTTCTTTGCATGCTCAATTGCTTCTTGGTAGCTCTCCGGCTCCCCTTGATCAGAAATCAACACAAATTCATTGGGAGGATACTTTCTTGAAGGTTGTCGGTCCCTTGTAGATTTCCTCAACTCAAGTTGTGGTGGCGGTTCTTGAGTTGGATGCTCTTCCTCAATTTCTGGCTCAACTTCATTAGAATTAGCATCATCCTCCACATCTTCAATAGGTGGTTGCACATCTCCCCCATTTTCATCATCAACTGGAGATGAAGGAGATGGATCCATGTCAATGAGATCACTAGTTTTTGGCTCCGGTTGATCACCTTTGCCAAAGTCTTCAATTGTTTGGTCTTCAAGAAACACAACATCACGGCTTCGAATGACTTTCTTGTCGACCGGATCCCATAATCTATACCCGAATTCATCACGCCTATAGCCAAGAAAAATACATTGTCTTGACTTACTATCAAGCTTGGACCTCTCATCCTTTGGAATGTGAACAAAAGCTCGGCAACTAAACACTCTCAAGTGCTCATAAGACACATCTTTACCAGTCCAAACTCTTTCAGGAACATCACCATTCAAAGGATAGCAAGGAGATAAATTGATCAAGTCAACCGCTGTACTCATTGCCTCACCCCAAAAGGGTCTTGGCAATTTAGCTTGTGAAAGCAAACACCTTGTTCTTTCCACAATGGTGTGGTTCATCCTCTCGGCAACGCCATTTTGTTGAGGAGTCTTCTTAACTGTCTTTTGATGCCGAATACCTTGGCTGTGACAATACTCATCAAATGGCCCAATGTATTCACCACCATTGTCTGTTCGGATGCACTTCAATTTCTGCCCTGTTTCTCTTTCAACCATGGCCTGAAAATGCTTAAATACTTCTAGAACTTGATCTTTAGTTTTTAGTAGATAAGCCCAAACTTTCCTTGAATAATCATCAATGAAAGTAACAAAATAAAGTGCACCACCATGTGTTCTAACTTTTAAAGGACCACAAACATCCGAATGAATTAACTCCAAAACCTTCTCTTTTCTAGAAGCAACATTTTTATGAAAAGAAACTCTATATTGTTTACCCGCCAAACAATGGACACAAGTTTTAAGATGTGTACCTTTCAAACCGGGTAGAAGCTCTTTCTTGAACAATACTTGCAGCCCCTTTTCACTCATGTGGCCAAGCCGCTTGTGCCACAATTCGGTAGAAGTATCATCTTCAAGTGCATTGACAACACCTTTACAAATTTTTCCTTGCATCGAATAAAGTGTATGAGTTTTCTTGCACTTAGCCACCACCAAAGAACCCTTTGTGAGCTTCCATATTCCATCACCAAATTTGTTGTTGAAGCCTTCATCATCTAGCTTCCCAGTAGAGATCAAATTGAGGCGAATGTCGGGAACATGCCTTACATCTTTAAGCAACAACTTGCAGCCCAAATTTGTTTCCAAGCAAACATCACCCATACCAATAATCTTGGACAAACCTTCATTACCCATTCGAACAGAACCATAATCTCCTGCAGTGTAGGTAGTGAAGAAATCAACTCGAGAAGTCACATGAAAAGAAGCACCAGAATCAATCACCCAATGACTCTCTTGGCCCACAAAATTGATACAATCATCTTCACAAACGACCATGATATCATCGGTAGTAACTGCTGTTGTGTCTTCTTGCTTCTTATCCACACTTTTGTCACGCCTTTTCTCTTTATTCTTGAGCTTTCGGCATTCTCGCTTCATGTGCCCTTTCTCATGGCAATAATAACACTCAATGTCTTTCTTTGAAAAAGAACCATCTTTTGATTTGTTACTATCACCCTCAATGGGTCCATACAAATCTTTACAAAATAATATGTCCTCCATTTTAGTTTTCCAAGTTACCCAATTGCTTCTATTGAAGCTAGACATACGACCCACATTCCCCTCCATTGATTTACACAAATAAATAAATCCAAATAAACCGTATGCTCTGATACCAGTTGTTAGGGAAAATCGATGATTCCCCACAAGTAAATCAATTAATGGGAATAAAAACTAATGCGGAAAAATTAAATCAAAGGCAACACAAGAATTTTTACGTGGTTCCCTCAATGTGAGGTACATCTACGGGATCGAAATCCGATTCCACTATCAACCAAATAGATTCCAAACGATTACAAACGAGACACTAATGGTCTCACAAAACCACCCTTAGGTGAATTCCAAATAATCACAAATAAACAAGAGGAAAGACCTCACCAAATAGAAGAATCAAAATCTTCAGAACCAGAGTTGAAGACGACCCAAAATAACGAACCAGACACCAACCGAAGATGCCCCAAAAACAAGCTTCAAAAAAAAAAAAAACCAAATTGAACCAATCTTCAAAACTTCGGCACTGTTCCCCAAGAAAAGTGTAAGCCGCCGTCCTTGCTATCTTCTTGTATGTTTCTCAAAACCAAAAATAATATAATATATTGAATCTAGGGTTTTGTAATCAAACCCTAATTGTATCCAAATTGGATTGGGCCTCCACAAATATAATATATAAAAATATATTATACTAAACCAAGCCAAATTAAAACTCTTTTTCAAAACCCATTGGGTCCCACACTCCAATAAGGAGGTATACCCAACACAATTTCACAAAAATGCGTAAGTATTCACAAACTCACATAAGTGATCAGACAATTTTATTTGTATAACATAAAACACTACTACAAACATAAATAGATCATGGATTTTAAGTGTGATATATGTTATTTAATCACGAATTTTTCAATTTGACAAAACGTGATTAAGGATCATTTTTTATCACATTTTTTGACCGTCATTGAAAGATAATTTCATCACATGTTTTGACCGTGATAAAAAATATTTAGATCACGGATTTTAAGAGTGATTAATAACTAATAAAACCTAATATTGAACTTAAATAATCTACGATTAATAATAAGATAAGATCACATATATATACATTTTTTTATCACGGTTAGTGCGTATGATAAAAAAAAAAATTGATCACAAAATATAACTATTAATCACAACATATAAACTGTGATTAAAATCTGAACATAACTAATATCTAAAATATAATCAATATTATTTGTACAAAAATTTCCTTTAAATCATAACACTAACCACATATGAATAGCTAATAACCTCATATATTTCATAGATGAAAGTCGAATGTTGGGAAAATATATACAATAAAATTTAAGGAATAAAAGGTTTTTTTACTGTATACACAATAAAAATCTAATTAAAAAAATATTAAAAAAAAAACTTTAGGAAAAATCAAAATTCTTAAATGTTCCGTCTTTTTTGATTATATTTTGCATCTCTCCAAACAATTTTTGACCTGAATAAAAATAACACAAACTAGTTTAGAGACCGCTAAAAGCATAAGAATATTTCTTTAGGTCACTTGTGAAATTATATGAGTTTAATGCAAAATGCATAGTGTTTAAATAATTGTAATGGACATTCTTAGTTGTTCTCTGAGGTTTAAGGCCCCATAAGATCACATTGTGAACTGTTTCAATCCTTAGTTTCACGTGGTTGGGCCAGAGTTTCAGCCTGCCTTCCACCGAATATAAAAAACTTTATAGTTTTTTAACTTGCTGACGTACCAACAAAGATAGTTAGTGTTTGTGTTGCATCTTTGAATTTGAGATGGGGCTTTCTTGTTTTTGCTCAAATTATGGGCATTGAGGTGATGGAGCTAGAGGATGAAACAAAAGATGTGGGTTTCATTGACCAAACAGTCCAAACAAACAACATTACAGACTAGTGGTCTCAAAATTCGAAATGGTTTTCAAATGGACCAATTAAAAAACATAGAATGTTGTATGTTAGTGATATCAAATTTAGAAATAGTTTTCATCTAATCCTACGATTGCAAAAGGGGAATATTATAGTCAGCAAAAACTTAAAAGCACTATGGACCAAAAGCACAATATCATGCAAAAACATAAAAACAAATGAAAAAATGTTATATATTAAAAAAGAGTAGTATTATTTACACCTACCATTCATCTCTTTTATTTTTATTTTTTTAATTCCATTTTTGTTCAAACATGAAGTTCTATTTTTACCCTTATCTCTCATAAACCCTAATCCTAATTCTACTAGCCATTGTCATCACCTACCCTCCTTGTCATCCCAACACCGCCCTACACCTATGATTCGCAAGTCTGCCACCCTCTTCCCACAACCACCTACAACTTTCTTCGCGAAACCCTAGCCACCACTGCTCTCTGCAATTGAAAACCTTAGCCATCGCATTGTCGCTACCCTCTACTTTCTTCGATTGTGACACAAGAGAGAGAGAGAGAGAGAGAGAGAGAGAGAGAGGCTATGTGGTGGTAGTTGGGGACAAGTTAAGAGGTAGTGTTAGAGGTGGGTAGCATTGGAGTTGCAAAAGGGTGGGAGAATGTGGCCAACTGGAGTTGAAGATGGTTGGGATGGTAGAGGCTTAGGGTAGGGTTTGAGGGGTCGAGATTAGGTGCAGGGGCTGGTGGTAATGGTTGACACCACCGGAGAATGTGATAGATGGTGGCTGAGATGGACAAAAGGGTGATCGGAGTGGCACACTAATGTGCTGAAGAAAGAGAGAATAGGAGGAGTGGAGGTATAAAGAGGGGTAAAGTTGAGAATATGGTGTAGTGTAAAGAAAAACATGTAGAATGTAGGGGAGCTTCTATTTGCACACACTCATTCTACTCTTTGCACACACTTAATGATAATTATTTTTATTACAATTTTATCTCTAAGTAAAATTATTATTATGGACATCATACACAATTCAAATAAACACAATTTCTCATTGCACATCCACATCCAGACTCATGTTGAAGCTGTTGAAGCTCTACAAGTCCATTGTAGATACTCCATTCTTCCATACTCATTTTGCTAAACCTCCACATTCCATCATCATCATTTGAAACTCTTCATTGTTAGCTTCCATTCATTAGTTTACACACTAAACACCCTCATTCTTGATTCTTAGCTTTTTATTAGTTTACACACTAAACCTCATCCTCATTCATCATTTTAATGGAAGATTTCCCTTCTGAAAATTTAGATTTTCAGAAGTAGATAAATGTTTATGAGAAAGATAGTCAAGGAAAGGTGAGTTTTGCTATGTAAAAGTCGTTTTTTTTTTCAGCGTCTTTCGAAAAACCAGGGTCGAAATATATCAATTTATTCAATAGTCTACTACCAAAATAATTATTTAATTTTGGAAGTTGTCGTTCGAAATAATGTAAAGTGTTCAACATTCAACTTCCAAACTGGTAAAAATAATTCGGACAACTACATTTGAACAATACCATTTTTTTCGACACTGTACTTCCGAATGAAGTAAAAAAAAAAAAATTTCATTTTATATTCCAAATTTGTAAATTGCATACTAAATTTGCAGTCTCAACTCAAGAAAGTCAGGTTCACTCTGTGGAAGAAATTAATGGATGTGTTTTTTGATGTTGATGTGTTCTGTGGCATGGATTGAATGTTGTCGACCATTGTTACCACTACATTCTAATAAGAAAATATCATTTACAATATCATCGACCATTTTTACCATTCCATTCCAATAAAAAAATATCTTTTATAATGTTATTACAAGATGTGTACAGCAATGTCAGCTTGTAAAAACACCACAAAAAATTCATCAACTGACAAATAACGTGTCACGAATCATCTGTATGCCTACGACTAGGCCTACGACTGTATGTCAGTGTCGAAGATGAAAAGCGACCTGCAGTACAACTAGGTCCAGCTTCGTCACTGTGTTGACCTTTAAGGACATGCGCCATAGCCTCGATAGCCTGGTAAAGTCAATGAGGATGTAGAATCCTGTCCTCACAACCAGCCTGAATGATAGGATGTGCAATCCTCAGTGCACGTGCAATACATTGCATTTGAAAAGAAGATCACATTTTAGAGAACATATCAAAAAAGCAAAAGTACATTACAAATACATAAAAGAGGATAATATATTACATCGGCATGTTGGCTGAAAATGTTGATGTTCATGCACACATCAGTTGAAATCCGTAACAATATACAAAAGAAGGGAAAAAAAAAAAAAAAAAGTTTGAAAGTTGAAAACCACAATACTCTATTCTGTTCGGAAGTTGAAATCCGAAAAACCACATTCATTTCGGAAGTTGAATGTCGTCCGAATTAAACATATTCGGAAGTTGAATGTTGAAAAAATGAATTTTTTTGAAATTATACTATCAAAATAAATGATAATTTTCAAAATTCTACTTCCGAACAAGTTGTTTATTTTTGAAAAACTAGTTCCGAATGAGGAACAGATTGCTCATTTCGGTGGGCTATGCGTTCAAAAATGGTAAAAACAAACCCTACATTACAAATGAAATAGAAATGAGGATTAAAATAAGTAAACTAACCTAAGTTCTCCAAACGTGAAGAATTCATTCAATGATTCATGTGAGATGTCTTCAATCCTTCAATGAGATGTCTTCAATGGATGGATGCAGGTTTTGGGGATGACATGTAGAGTGTGAAAGATGGGGGTGTGTGTGTGTGTGTGTGTGTGTGAGAGGGGTTTGGGGGTTTAGTTGTGTGTGTGTAAGAGACGGGTTTGCGAGTCTGGGTGTGTGTGTGCGTGCGTGATTTACATTTGAGGGTAGATGTGGAATAAAAGATGTGTGCAGTGAGCAAATAAATTGGGAATAATTTTTTCAGTGTGAGTATTGAGAAGGATGTGCAAAGAGTAGAATAGGTGTGTACAAATAGAAGCTCCCAGAATGTATGGGTGGGTGTAGGTCGGTTGCGGCCACGGAACTTTCAATCCGTCATCCGTCTATCAAATTGGTGGATTGGAGAAATCAATCTGTATCCGTCTGCCAATCCAGTAGATGTGGATTGAGCGGATTGGCAGATTGGCGGATGCATGTGAATTGGTTTAGCGGTTTAAAATTTTATAAATTTTCAACATTATTCAATTTGTACACTTCCTCAAAAAAAAAAAAAAAAAAATTACAATCAATGACTTAAAAATATATTACAATCACTACATGCCTCATCCAAAGAAAAAAAGTTTGAAACTTTAAAATATTACAATCACTGCATGCCTCATTTACATATTACAACCATAGCATGCCTCATTCACATAAAGTATTACAATATGTGATTCTTAAAATATAAAAACAATTCAAACCACCAAATCATGAATAGAGCAGTAGTATAGATTGTATGTCTTTTTATTATTACATCTATATCTGTTTTTGAAAAAAAAAAACCAACCAACAGATATCATCTTTTTTATTTATTATTTTTAGAGTAAGATTTAAAAATTAGAAAATATAGATAAATAATACATTTACTTTTTTCAATTCAAAAAATATATTGAAGTTGAAAACTCATTTTTAACAGAATATTTAAACTCATTTTCAATTGAAAACATAAACAGAATATCTAAACAAATTGAAAACACAAAGTCTTACAAATTACTATGGGTGTTCGCGGTTTGGTGGTTCGATTGCGGCCAAAGGAACCTCAAATTCGACATCCATCCAAAACTAAGCGGATTGGAAAAAATCAATCTGTAACCATTCACTCATGATTACGTATCCGTCCAAAATGCGGCGAATCAGTTTGGTTTGGTCAGTTTGGGCGGATCGGTATATCCGCTACCTACCCCTAATAAAACGCAATTTTAGATGGCGGGAACCAAAGAAGTAGGGGTTTCAAAATAAAAAGATAAAGGCATTTAACATTACATATAAGTTTTATTTTTCTAACTCATTTTTTCATTACATTTATATATTTTAAACATATATTGCATATAGTTTTATTTTTCTAACTTATTTTCTCACTCTAAAATACAACTAAATAGGTCTCATTACATTTAGGGTAAATTATGCAAATGGCCCCTCTAGTTATACGGTGTGCCAATTTGGTCCCTATTGTTTCAATTTGGTCGATTTTGCCCCTTAATTTAACAGATTGTGTCATTTTATTCCAATAAATAACGGTTGTTAAGTTTGGTGGACAGAAAGTATACACAATGTATCAATTTGGTCCTTGTAGTTTACACAATTTATCAATTTGATCCCTATTATTTTAATTTGCTCGATTTTGACAGGGGCGAAATTAATACATAGTTTTACTTTTCATCCACCAAACTTAACAACCGTTATTTATTGGACTAAAATGGCACAATCCGTTAAATTAATTGGCAAAATCGAGTAAACTAAAACAACATGGACCAAATTAACACATTGTGTAAACTATAGAAACTATTTGTATAATTTATCCTTACATTTATGAATGTGAGTCTTGTTGTTTGGTGTCTAAGAATGAGAAAAAAGTAAGTAAAAAATAACATAAAATGAAATAGAAAATAAGAAAAAGATTGAGACTCATAATTTAAGTATCACAATTGTACTTTTAATGACATAACAAATTATGTATCAACTTTTAATATGCTATAAATTTAACAAAAATGATTGAGAGCTGAACTCTAAAGAGCTCTAATGGAAATAGGCCCTACTATGATGTGATGTTTAAGCTTAGTTTTCTATTGTTGTTATTTTTTTTATTTTTTATTTTTTTTTATTTTGCCATATCACTAGAGCTCAAATTAAAATTCTAATTTTAGAACTCTTAATCACTTCCCTAAATTTAATTATGTAAAGCTTTTTTCATGTAATAACTAGTTTAAAAAACAACCCTAAATATTAACCTAACAATTTTATTGGGCTAAACATGTTTACTTTAAAGACAATGTCATATGTACCTACTTTTTTATTTATTTCTCACGTGAGACAAATGGGTAAATTACACTTTATTTCCGTAAAGTTTTACTTATTTTCTATTTTGGCTCTTTAAATTTAATTTTTTTCATTTTGACCCTTTATGTTTTCAATCTTTTTCACTTTAATCCTTTATATTTGCAATCCTTCCCACCTTGGCCCTTCATGTTTGTACTTTTTCCCACTTTGGCTCTTCATGTTTGCAATTCTTCTCACTTTACTTTTAAACTAACTTCCATCCAAAAAAGTAATAGAATTTGTTACATCACTAATATATGTGATGTAAAAAATTCACTAAAGATGCAAAAAATAAAAAATAAAAAACAAAAAAATTGAATTTTTTTTTATCTTTAGTGAACTTTTTTTTCAAAATTATTCATAAACATTATTACATTATAGATGCATCTAGATTAGATGCAGCTAAAAAAATAAAGACAAATTTAACTAAAAAAAGAAAAAAGTTCACTAAAGATGAAAAAAATGATAATAAATTTTTCATTTTAAAATTGACAATACAGGTATTTGAGTCAGTTTATTTTCATTTTTTTTCATCTTTAGTAAACCTTTTCCTTTTTTTGGTTAAATTTGTTTTTATTTTTTTAGCTGCATCTAATCTAAATGCATCTATAATGTAATAATATTTATGAATAAATTTGAAAAAAAAAAGTTTACTAAAGACTAAAAAAATAAATAAATTTTTTTGTTTTCTATTTTTATTTTTTGCATCTTTAGTGAATTTTTTACATCACATAGAACTGATGTGTTAGTGATGTGGTAGATTCTGTTAGCTTTTTAGATGGAAGTTAGTATAGGAATAAAGTGGGAATGATTGCAAATATGAAGGGCCAAAGTAGGATGGATTGCAAACATGAAGGGCTGAAGTGGAAAGAATTAAACTTAAAGGGCCAAAGTGAAAAGGATTGCAAACATAAAGGATCAAAGTGAGAAAAATTAAACTTATATATAGAAGCCAAAATGAGAAATGGGTAAAACTTTAGGAGGGCAAAGTGTAATTTACCCATAACAAATAAAATTTTAAATACCTCTAAGATCACCCTTAAAGCATCCTCAGCAGCTTATTTAAATTTTATCTTAAAATATTATTAAAAAATTTATTTTTTATTTTAGGAATCACTTTTTCATCTATTTCTCCCAACAAACTCCATATTCTTTATCTATTCTATTAAAATAATCTTTTTAATTGTTTTTAAATTTGAATATTTTTTAATAATAAAATAATTAAATAGACACAAAAGAAGAAAGAGCAATAGAAGTCGGGGGCGGTCGACCGTCTGGATGTCCGGGGGACGATTGGCGAAGCAAGTTTTGCCCATATCACTTCATTTAGGACATCCCACTGGGCGACCACTGTCACATATAAAGAAGCTAAAATGACTCCCTAAAAATAAGAAGTGACTGTAACAATCTTAAATTTAAGAAGTGATATAATAGATGTCGTGGGGAACGATTTTTGAAAAATCAACCCCTTAATTTAGCAAAATGCTATTATAAGTGATATGTTGAGAATGCTCTTACATCACCATCTTTTTTTTAAAAAAAAAAAAAAAGGGATTACCCTCACATGAGCTGACACCTATTTGTTTTTAAATAATTTATTTATACACATCCTTTACCAAAACTGTCTCAATTTTATAATATTTAAAAAAATTATTTTTGTATTTTTTTCTTTGTACATATCTATATGTTATGAAAGACTTAAAATTTATTTGACTAATTTTATTGCAATAATTCATAATGAAATTGTAATGATTCATATATATATGTGAGAGGGTAATTTATACAGGAAAATTGGGCCGAGCTAAGTAATGGGCCGGTGTGGGCCAGAGTACGAAAGGAAGAGTAGAAAGGCCTCATTCAGGTAGTCCGGTCGTGGAAGTGTGTTATCTCGGTCGCAGTTAGACCGGTCAAGAAAGAATATTGTTATATCGGATCAGGAACAGCGCTAGGGTTAGCCCGGTTGGGTCTTCTAGCCGAAGTAAGGGAGGCCATCTTCTTAAAAGCCGAGTTAGTTCGGCAAGCATCTTCTATGGATAGCTCGGTCGCAGTGTGGGGAGCCGAGTTAGAAGACAGTAACGCAGAGCCGAACTAGCGTGTAGGATGGTTACTCCGGTTAGTCTCACACGACAATGTTACTTCGGTCGGAAGGTAGTACGGCCATGGTGAAACCATCTCACTTGGTTTAGGCAGTGAGGGGGTTGCTGAGAGAAGCATTATCTATCAGGAATGAGAATCCCAGGAGGACTCTACACGGAGGAGTAAGAGTCCTACTAAGATTGTGCCACATAAAACCTATAAAAGCTCACCAATATCACCTGCGGAGATTGGTTTTAGATTGGCTGTAGATTCTAGCCAACCTGTAAAGGTATGTTAGCCATGAGGCCTTGAAAGCTGGCCATGAGGCCATGAGGCCATGTGGCCATGTAAATTATGAGGCCCTGGAGTCATGTGGAGAAAGCCACCAAAAGTAGGAGTGAGCTGGCAGCCAGCTCACTTCCAAGATTCTCTCTTGTATTTGTAATCTCTATATATAGGAAGCTAAGGAGAGGTGACAAGAGGCGGAAGACTACAAGCTGAGAAAGAGGAAGAGAGAATTACAGAGAGTTGTTTGTAATTCGTATCATTTGTTCAATATAGTGAATCCGCAGCTCGTGAATGTAGGCAATTTGCTGAACCACGTTAAATTCTTGGTGTCATTGCTAATAGCACCAAATCAGTAGTTCTTAACTACTTTGCTTGACTTGGTCTTTCTTAGCAGATTGTATTTCAAATATACTTGGCTGTCTTCCATAAATATAGTTTCAGTTTGTAACCACTTCCTAGGTTGTAGGATTTCTTGTTATTTCCTTGTGTATTTATATGACTGATCAATCAATAATTAAGATGAGAGGTTTTCAATAATCTGTCATGGTATCAGAGCAAAAATAGAGATAACAAATTCCAAAAATTTGTTTCTCTCCTTTCCCCTTTTGTTTGTTATCTTGCGCCGCCATGGCCAACCCTTCACCATTCATTCTAAACACCAATGCATCCCATAACACCCTCATCAGCATTAATGTTGCTGCCCAAACACCTCTAAAACTCACTTCCAGCAACTACCTCTCATGGAAACTGCAATTTCATACCCTTCTCTTTGGCTATGATCTCTTAGGCTATATTGATGGCTCTAAGCCATGTCCTTCAGCTACTCTCACACAAAATGGCATAACTCAAATAATCCTCGATCACATCCTCTGCTCTGGCGGAGACGAGTTATTCTTAAATGCCATCATTGGCTCCATTTCCCCCACTATCATACCATTTATTGCTCAAGTCAAGACAGCTCGCGAAGCATGGACCATCTTGGCCACCACCTATGCCACGCCTTCTCGTGGCCGCATCAAACAGGCCAAGACCCAACTCAAGATGATCACCAAAGGCTCTGACAGTGTCACATCATTCCTGCAAGCCATAAAAGCCAAAGTCGATGAGCTTGCTCTTCTTGGAAACACCAAGCATGTCAAGACCTCACCGACCACATACTTGATGGCCTTGGCGATGGATACAAAGAACTCACACGTGCTGTCCAAGCTCGAGACACACCTATCACATTTGAGGAACTACATGAAAAATTGCTTAATTTTGAAGCTTCAGTGATCACTCCCAAACAAGACCCCTTTCCGTTTCCTGCCACTGCTAATCCCACTAGCAAACCTCCACCAACATGGCGCTCCTCTTCATCTTTCGGCCGCAACAATAATTCTTGGCATCCCTCCAATAGCCATTCACCCAGGTATCCTACTGCTCAAAACAGTGGACAACCCACAACTCCAGGAACTTATCCATCTCGGCCATATCTGGGTTATTGCCAAATCTGCAGAATTCAAGGTCATACAGCCAAACGGTGCCCTTCCTATCAGCTAGTCCCAGTTAACACATCCAACAGTACTCGCCCTGCTTCGAACCATCACTCTGCTACTCCATGGCAACCGCGGGCTCATTATGCTACCAATAATCCCAGTCCTACCTCCTGGCTCTTGGACAGTGGTGCCTCTCACCATGTTACAGCTGATCTAAACAACCTCTCCATGCATGCTCCATACAATGGCTTCGATGACATTATGATCGGCGATGGCTCGGGTCTCTCCATCACTCATACCGGTTCTTCCTCTCTTCAAACACCTCTTCACACTTTTCAATTGAATAATGTCCTCTGTGTACCTGCCATGAAAAAAAATCTCATTTCCATCTCTCAATTTTGCACCTCAAATAATGTTTCAATTGAATTCTTACCAACTACTTTTCTTGTCAAGGACATTCACACGAGGGCAACACTTCTGCAGGGCCACACTAAAGATGGCGTTTATGAGTGGCCGGTCTCTCCACCACTGCTTGCTTTTTCCAGCATCAAAACAACTGCATCCGAGTGGCATCATCGATTAGGACACCCAGCTTTTCCCATTCTGAAGCAGATTGTGTCTAACAATAAACTCGATCTCTCCTCTTCCTTATCCACTGATTTTTCCTGTAATGCTTGCTTATGTAATAAAAGCCACAAATTATCCTTCTCTCATGTTAACCTCGGGCTCTTCTCTGTATGATCCAACTGAGTATCGCCAGGTCGTCGGGAGCCTACAATATTTGCTAATAACCCGACCAGACATCGCCTTCACTGTGAACAAACTGTCTCAATTTATGCACTGCCCAACCACTGTGCATTGGTCCTTTGTCAAACGCCTCCTGCGTTATCTGGTTGGCACCATTGATGATGGCTTACAAATCTACAATGACTCCCCTCCCAGTTTGCATGCTTTCTCCGACTCTTCTCTTAGCCTACAAGCCTTCTCTGATGCTGATTGGGCTGGGGACAAGGACACCTTTTGCTCCACAGGTGCTTATGTTGTTTATCTTGGTAAAAATCCAATCTCCTGGAGCTCTAAAAAGCAACGCACTGTTGCTCGATCCTCCACTGAGGCAGAATATCGCTCCGTTGCCAATACAGCTGCTGAACTTACTTTCATTTGTTCTCTCTTGACTGATCTAGGCATTTTGCTGCCCTGCTGCTCTGTCATTTACTGTGATAATGTTGGGGCAACTCAGCTCAGTTCCAATCCGCTTTTTCATTCACGCATGAAGCATGTTGCCATCGATTTTCATTTTATTCGGGATCAGGTTCAAACTGGTGCTCTCCGTGTCGCTCATGTCTCTTCTACAGATCAACTTGCTGATGCGCTTACCAAGCCTCTTCCCCGCCACCGTTTTCTTCAACTCAAGCACAAGATTGGATTGCTCTCCCGCGCTCCATCTTGTGGGGGCATAATAGCACCAAATCAGTAGTTCTTAACTACTTTGCTTGACTTGGTCTTTCTTAGCAGATTGTATTTCAAATATACTTGGCTGTCTTCCATAAATATAGTTTCAGTTTGTAACCACTTCCTAGGTTGTAGGATTTCTTGTTATTTCCTTGTGTATTTATATGACTGATCAATCAATAATTAAGATGAGAGGTTTTCAATAATCTGTCAATTGCTTGATCAACAGGATTATACGGGAAGGTTTATTTCTTTTCCGTATAATATGTAGATATATACATACATACATTTTATTCAATAGTTTGCAATATAACCACAATAATTTGTGACCAAAACTACGTTTTATGGCGTGCCCTTTAATTTCCTAAGCAAACGTCGCCTAGTTGATTTTCATAATCCTTTCCTCCAAAACATTTCTTTGAAACAATCTTAACCTTTGATCAAGAGTTGACACGCCCGTTCTAGCAATTTTAAGGGGTCGTGGTATTGATGTCCAGCCGGTGTGCCCACGATGTGCGGCGTCGGACAAAATGCTTGAACACATGTGCTTTCAATGCCCTTTTTCCAAGCATATTTGGCAAGCTTCTTCAGTCTTGATTTTGATGCAGGTGAGGCAATGTCAGTCAGGGAATGGATCAAATTTTGGTTCAAGCAAGCTCCGGACGAGGATGCAATAATTGAGTCTGCCAAAATCCTTTGTGGCATTTGGTTGCATAGAAATAAGGCTGTCCACGAACAGATTGTGGACAGTCCATCACGATTAATCATTTGGAATGGTCGGCTATCAGGCTCAGTTTGACAATTCATCTACCACCAAGAGTGGATGGCCGAAATCAAGCAAATGTAATAGGTAATTGTTATGTTGTTATTAATAATTTATCTTAGTGTCCAGATAGGTGTTTTGACAAGATACTTATTGATGTTTTGACACGACAGTTTTCTTTTTTGGCATCTTCAGCAACTATGGCAGAAACTCGAGCGTGTTTTGAAGCAATTTACTGGTATGTACAAAGTTAAGTGAAGGCTATCACCTTGCTTACTGATTGTGTACAATTAGTAAATGAACTCCAACATGAAGAAGCTGCTAATTGGGATATTATAAATATATTACGTGGATATCAAAATCTTGTGTAACTCTTTTGATTTCATTTGTATTACTAAGGTACCTTGAAACATGGTAATGTTGGCGCATATGGCGGCCAAAGCAGTTTCTCAAAGAAACTGTTAATTTTGGGTTGTGCTATTGTATAATTATGGTTTCTATCTAATGCATGTTACTCTTCTAAAAAAAAAAAAAAAAGAAGAGTTTTGACACACTTAAAAGGCAAGGCCATATTTGTTTGAGTAGACATTATTTTAAAAATATAATTAATAATCCAACAAAATACTTAATCTAATATTTGACTTGTAAAATTAAAAATCTTAACATACAATCCTGCATATGGGAGGATATACTATTGAATCTCAAAAAGAAGATAAGATACAAAATAGAGGGAACTAAAGAGAGATTCAGACTAATAAGTTAAATTACAAAATTAATAAGATTTTATCAAATTGTTCATCATAATCCCAACTTGAGTTAACCCAAATATGAAATGAGACAAATAATTCAAAGAGATTAATAATCACAAGATTAACAGTTGTTGGTCTTATACTAATCTCATTTAATGCAATACACCAAAACAAAGATCCGCTTAAGGTATATAACTAATAATAGCTTAACCAGTAAAACAAATCGAAAAGTAAAGTGAGTAAATATTATCTAGGAAGAAGAAACTCTTTCCTAAACAATTAGTAAATTCATACGTAAACCCATACGTAAAAATAGTGTGATGTATTGCTTTTCTGGTCTTTTTTGTTTCTGATTGGTTTCTCACCATCTCTTTTGTTGTACTGTCTTTGCGGTGCCAACCTAGATGGGCTCGTTAAGGATTAGTGCACTTCCCCACTTTATTGATGTAATGTATGCATGCTTTGTGTATTATATCAATAAAGTCTTTTCTTGGCTGAGCAAAAAAAAAATTCATACGTGAACCCCATTAAAGCATACATACATTCAATGCTAATGTGCAATGCAATTGTTAGGATAACGTCTTAGAAAATGTATTAGTTTAAAACCTCACTTGACAGACAAGCCAAAGCATCTATTCAACACCATTTTTCTTCAAATACAATCCAAAAATATTTCTATTAGACTCAAATCTTTTTCCTCCTATGGGTCTAGAAGCCACATATCCTTTAAAACCTTCATCTCCGGAACCAACTTGGATGACAAAGTAGCTTCAAATACTAAGGCTACATCTCGTAACATTCGTATATGGTCTGGAAAGACAGACTCTCAAAGTCGTTGTATGTCCTCTTCATACTGGATATCCTACAACAAAACGTTCAAACAAATGTATAATTATTTCATGTCAAATTTTATTAACTACAAACAAAATAAACTGAATAAACCGGATGATACAAAACCTGTTTTAACTTTCCAAAGTGAGCAAAAGACTTCCTAATTAGAGCCAAACAATCCCTCGATGATGATTCATCCACTGAAAGTATTTGCCGGGAGAAGTTTTTTGGACGATTCAAGGCTTCAAATGCATCAATATGGGCTTTGATTTTTGATAACTTGCTGTGATTTTCCCAAGATTGTCCGAACATCATTGGTCTGAAAATCCTTCTTGGTGTCCCTTTCACCAAATCCCACACATTGCATGTCAAAGATCTCCTCATTGTTAAAGTCCAAAATAATGGAAACGTATGCAAGTTGTCAAAGAAACTGCAGAAAAAGAAAAAAAAAAAAAAAAAAAAAAAAAAAAAAGGAAAAAAAAAAGGATTTATGTAAATATAAATATAGTATGTCACATGCTCCAAATTATAATATGATGAGTACGCTTCTTGTGGGAAAAAGTGTGTTATTTGGCATCATTTTAGGCATCCATTTGAAAGGGTCTTTCTAATTTCTGAAGATTGGAGGGCGATTTGTAATGTATTAGGTTTTGTGCGTCTTTTTCCGTTTGGGCATTTTGTTTGCTTCCCTTGTATAGAACTCCTTGTCCTGTTTTTGTATTTGTTTATTTTTTAATCAATAAATATCTTACTCTGTTGCTTATAAAACAAAAAACATATACAAATAAGAGATAGGTGTTTGAAACTAAATTGCTTACTTTTTGAATCCGTTGCTAAGGCCCTTCAAAAATGATTCCATATCCCCTATTTTGTAAGCATATCCACAAGCTGCATTCATATCCCTCACTAGTAATTCTAACTCTTTCCAATTCGAGTTGCCACCTTGAGACACTATTACAAAAAAATATTTCAGTCAAAAAAAAGAAAAACAGTACAAGTAACTCCAAATTAATTTGTGATTAAAAAAATACTTTACCTCTAACACTATAATCAATCATTGTAATGTGACAAGAAGCTCTAACCGAAATGAAAATATTTTGTATGGTAAGATTGCCCTTCACTTCGAGCTTTAGCAAATGTTGAAAAAGTCGAAGCAATTCACTACATTTATAATACAATAAAGATATATTTAAGAAATAATATTATTATTATTGAAGATATAAAATTGTAGAACTTACATTAAAACCTGTTGATACATTTCAGAAATTAAATGATCCTTGAAAAACAATTGCTTGTTCTCTTTCATGAACTCTCCAAAACTCTTCCCTAACTTCTCGAAAGCTAAAAAATAACCACTTTGACCATCAACCTGAAATAATTTGTAACTAAAAAGATCAAAATGTGTTAGAAATGGTTTGAAATTCTGGGTAAAACCAGAAATTTTTTCCTATCTTTGGTCAATTATTTAGGTGGGACCGGTGCGCCAAAATTGGCGGGTCTAAGTGGTAACGCGTTCTATGCCGCGTTGTGATTCACGTGGTATATTTGGTTGCTCAAAACCATTATCGAGTGAATGAGAAATTGAAGCCAAAGTGTGCTCCATGGAAATAGAGTTTTGGTGGAAATTCCTTAAAGTTTGTATAAATGGCTTGTTCCACATTAATTTGGTGAGAATTTTGAATGGGTTTATATAGCTTGGACTTATAACTTGGGGAGGGCCCCAAGGGGCACCTCAAGTTTGTAGAAGGGAGAGGTTATGGGCTAGACCCATTGGACCCAAAAATCACCACACACGCGCCGCTGCGGTCAGGCTAGGCTAGACCTGGGCTTGGGCACATGTACGTGGTGTGAGGCTGGGTTGGGTTTGTTCGGCCCAATACTAATCTTTTTGGGCTAAAAATATTTGAATTCAATTTATTTTTGATAGAATAAATTTTGTCCAAATTTTAATTTTAATTTTTGAATTCAAAATTTTATTTGCACCTCTTCAGAAATTCTTCTGAGTTCGGATCATCCAAAATCAAGTCGCTCGTTCAAATTTAAATCCACCCGAACAGATTTGAAATTCAAATAGATTCGATTATCTGTTCAAATTCAAACCCAACAGGTACAGTATCTGTTCAAACAGGTATGCTACCTGTTCAATTCAAAATTAAAGGGTGCCATTACTTTTATAAATAGACCAGCCCTCATTTGATTAGATTTACTCCAATTTTCGTCCATCTTTTGCTGCAAATCATCTCTGCATTTTGCTGCATTTATTCCATTATTTTTCTGTGAGAAAGAGTGTATACACTAAATGTGTTCGTTGGACAAATAAATTGTAGTGTTGTATTTATTTGTTATTGATCATTTCATCTTGGGAGATAGGCGTCCATATTCTGAAAGTACCGAAGAGAGGACGAATCTGTCTTAAGGACACAGTGTCAAACACTGGACTTGATCATATTATTATTCGAAGAAATTAATCAAGTAAGTTGTTTAATTTATTATTCTATTTTATTTGTTTATTAAATCAGATTTTAATTTTATTTTTGAAACAAAATAAAATCTGTTTTTATTTATTTAATTTTATTTCTAGTTTGATTTTTGTAATCAAACAATTTTCTCTCATTTTCTTTATTTCTTATATATTTTGTTTGTTGTTAAGTACACAAACAGAATTAATTAATTACAGTGTTTCATAAGCTTCTGGTTTATCAGCTAGTTCCGATTTTAGAGAATTTGAGTATGAAATAACTCAATAGTCAATAGTCAATAGTCACAGTCATCTTGCAGGAAACAGGTTCATGGGTTTATTATGTTCTTTTTATTAGATTTCTTTGGGTCTCTTCCAGTGGTTCTATTCTGGCAGAAAATGATGTAGATTCTCCAACTTTCTTACGTTTGGTTTGAAAGCTTGGAAACAAGCATGCATATTTTATTTGTTTAGATTTTTTTAACTTCCTACTTTGTATTTTTAATCTAAGATTTTATTGATAGATAAAATACTTTTATAAAAACCAAAAAGCATCAAGGAGCTAAAGAATACACAAGCAAAAGCCCCAAAAAGGAGCACCACCTCAACTAAACCCATCATCTATAAAATCTAAAAACAAGAACACAAATCTGGATCCACCCACCCAGACACCCATCCACACTAATCTATAAGATTGTGCAACCATTTTTGCAGATTTTACTTCGACTTTAGCATGGCTTAAATTGGAGAAGGAATTATCGATTCCCATCTTGTGGACTTGTCTTCGCTTCTTGGAGAAAAGTTCTCTTGGAAGTAATGTGGTCACTGGTAAGTGAGCAAAAAAAAAAATGGTTCTCTAAAACTTTACCAGAGAGCAGTACAAGAACCTAAATGGTTAAAGGTTTGTGATCAAGAAGAAATAATTTTTTTAAAAAAACATTTATTGGCAAAATAAAATAATTTTTTTCATAATGAGAAAACATTACCCTTAAACCAAACTATATTCTAAATCATACATTTATATTAACCATTTTGATGAAATATAGACACAAGATGAATTCTTATTATTTTCCTCAATGAATGAGTTGTACAGATTACATTGTATATGTATATATCAGTTGGGAATCAGTTATAACAAATTCCTAATACACAATGATATCCTAACCAACTCCTAAGCTAACTGACTTTGTAACTAACTGATTTGATGTGGCTATAGCTGCACTAACTGAAGCTAGGGCTGATGTAACTACTGAGTTGATATGGGATGAAGACTTAGCTGCTACTACTGCTAAGCGAAGCTGGGATGATGAAGTATTCTCAACATGTCCCTACAAGCTGATGGGGTAATAAAACTCCATGAGTTTGGATTTAAGATACAAGAGCCTAGCCACAAATAAAGGTTTGGTGAAGATATCAGCCAACTAATCTTGAGTAGGAATATAATGTAAACTTAGTTGTTTAGCAAGCACCTGATCCCTGACAAAAGGACAATCCAGCTCGATATGCTTGGAGCAAGAATGGAAAACTGGATTAGAGGCAAGAACAATAGAAGATACATTATCACACCATAAGATAGGGACAATAGGGGAGGAAATAGCTAAGTCCTGAAGCAGTATTTGAATCCAAGCTAATTCGGTAGCAGCATGAGCCAGTGCTTGATATTCGGCTTTAGTAGAGGAGCGAGACACAGTGACCTGCTTTTTAGTAGACCAAGAGATAAGGTTGGAACCCAAAAATATGTAATAACTAGAGGTGGACTTTCGGTCAAGCACATCCCATACTCAATTTGAGTCTGAAAAGGCATGAAAATCAAAGGTACTAGACTGATACGTCAAACCATGAGCAATGGTGCCCTGAACGTAACGTAGTAATCATTTAACAACTGAAAAATGCCCAAAAGTGGGGGCAT